>CM026202.1:13762890-14362890 GCA_014839995.1 Xenentodon cancila | reverse complement strand
CAGTCATGCTTCCTTGCTCTTTTAAGACAGAAGAGACTTTGTTCTGGCAACCCTGTCAAACAGACCATATTCATTTCTTCATCTTCTAATTGTGCTCTACTGAGACTTTAACATGCTCGGCGAGGCCTGGAGGGTCTGACAGAACTCTTGGTTTTTGTTTGCATGCACGTGCCTCTTGAGCATTGCGCAGCCTGACCGTGGGGTAAATTTGCCAGTGACGTCCACTCCTGGGAAGACTGGCAACTGCCTTGAATGCTTTTCACATGTAATTAATCTTTTTGTGTAACATTAAACTCCCAAATAGTTTGAAAATAGTTTTATAACCTTTTCCAGATCGATGTGCCACAACACTTGCTTTTTCTATGACAGTTGCTTATGTCTTTCCCTGTTGGTATTGTATTAACACATACCAGAATTATGCAGTGCAACAACTTTCCAAAATGTCAACTTCTATAGAGCCCCTGGCTGCATCTTACTAATCCTATGAAAGCAGTAAGTTGGTACATTGGTGCCCATGTGATTTGTTTTTTCCTTTGGTCTAATTTTTGTTAAACAATGGTTGTCTCTCGAGTTGTATAATTTGCTTTGATCAGATTAGTTATTACAAAATGATAAAAGGATTAAAACAGGGGGTACTAACTTTTGCACATGCCTATCTCACATGGTCACATGACAGTTCACAGAACATGCTTTTGTTTTTCTCTTGAGAAAACAAAAAAAAACATGCTCTGGTAGTAAATGACATTCATTTTGCAATTAATCCAAACATGATTTAAAAACAAACACTGGGCTTTTTACAAGCCGTTGGTTGAAAGTAAAGCAAACCTGTATGTTGTGTGTGAGGTGTAGCAAAATACCTGATCAGGATAAACATGCAGATTATCCCCCAATACCAGATCTGAAAAAGTATTAACTAAAATAATGAAAATAAAATGTGTTGGTTAAAAAGAAATAAAAAAAATTTGTGTTGTTTACACCAGACACTATTCACAGTAAAACACATGGCGCCACCTGCTGGCCCTGAAAGACACTTAAAAAGCCGGGTGACAATAAAAACTACACGTTTTTTTCTAAGTGGATGCGTTTCACAGAATAAATTAAATACATGAAATAGAAGACAGATTTAATGGGTTTCATTAATTTAATCAAATTCTTGTTTGTCATCACATCGCTTATTTGCTCTGGTAAAGTGATGAATATATTCAATAAAAGATTTACATTTAAAAAAAAAAAGGACAACAGTGCACATTTTGACCGTCAGTAAACAAAACCTAAATGAAAGTCATGTAGCTTCAGTTTCCAGAGAAGAACGGCCTGGATAACACTCATTATGATGCTGATGATCAGAGAATAAACCCTCCTCCAGAAGATGACAAACATTAAGGAGAAGTTGGTTGTAGATGTAGAAGAGTGCATTAGAAGAGTCCGGCGTGGCAGACGATCTGAACATAGACAAGGTCAATTATTCCGTTTGAATTTTCTAGGATCTTCGATGAGTCATTCAAACTACCAGAACCCTTTTAAGCTGATCCAATCAAGGTGGATGATGTTTCTCACAAGTGCTTTAGAGTAGCACCGCTTCCTGAAAGTGTTGTTTTGCAGACCTGTGGTGGTTCTCAGCTGTCTGCAGTGACGAGCACGCCAGAACCAGGAGACCGTTAGGTTGATGTGTGCAGGTGCAATGAAACAAATGTTTTCACCACACCTGTCGGTTTTAACATGCCAAGAATTTGAAAAGCAAATTGGCTTTTCAAATGGCTTAGGACAAAGTAACAGTTTAAGACCCATTTGTTTAAAAATAAAAATGCCATTTATTGTATAAATCGATTAAATTCTATTCCATATATAATAAAAGCTGCTGGATGGTTGTTTGTTTTTTTTTTAATATATCTAAATATGACAGCAGAGCAAAAATCAACTTGTAAATTAGTCATGTAGTGACTTCAACTTTTTTTGTGTTTAAATCTCCTTCACGCTGCAACTGCAGGAGTGTTAAAAAGACGGTCACTCTTCCGTCTATATCAACACCGACAACTACACAGCCACTAAAGGATTCATTCGGATCAAACGGGAAGGGAAAAGGAGACATTCCACTTAAAAGATTGGTGCAAACTCCAGACACACACCGAGGTGATCTGTGAAATCAAAGAACCTTGCCAACTATTGCATTTTAGCCTTACACATGTGCAAAACCCACAGCAACAAATTTTCAATAGCAGCCATTTGGGTCCTTTCATACGTGACACGCACTTGTAGGAGATGCATACAGGATTTAAAAAAAAAAAAAAATAGAAAGAAAAATCAATGAAGAGAAAAGATGTAGAGATGAACACTTCATCTATTCCAGATGTATAAAGGAAAATATGAAGCAATTTCAAACAGGCAAAAATGTGTTCAACTTTCCAGTAATACTTTTCAGGATCATATTGTTGGAATTTAATGAAAGTGAACAAATGGGCATATCGGTTATAACACATTTACCTCTAAATGCCAAAAATACTCAAACAAGAATTTCAACTTCGCTCCCAGTATAGCAGTATATAACAAATAGCTTTTCATCTCAGTTTAAAGAAATTTTCCATCCTTGTGTTTAAACACAATACATACACTGTATGAGTAAATAAAATCAGCATTTTCCTTTTCTATAGATCGTTCTTTCAGTGGCTTACTAGTGGAGGCAGGCTGCATTTAAAACAGTCACTTCCAGATTTGAGGAGTGAGCCTGCTCTTTATAACAAACCGCTCTTCGTTTATTAATTACAACAGCAGTAACGTACATACACTACATAATTCCTGCTGAAAAGGCCAGACCTGCGTTGTGACACCAGACAAGATGATTTTTTTTTTTTGTTTCACAATTTGACTAACGGCTTTTCGTTTGATTTAATTACAGGTTCAGAATGTGAGTCTGTCTGCATCGGCCTGTCAGCACAAGTCAAGCTTATTAAAACGAAGGCGGAGGAAGCAACTCAGCCAAAAGGTTTGGCAAAGTACTTCTGCAAAATGTTAAAAACGTCTGCAAATAAAATCAAAATAAAATTGCGAAGAGAGAAAATGCTGGCCTTTGCATAGCAAACAGTACAAAGATGCTACGTCTGTGATGTAAGACAGAAAAATGTACATATCTACAAAAATGTACAGGAGGTGAAGGAGACCGTCTGGAGAAACCATCAGACAGTGGTTCGAGTTTCCCACATGTTAGGTCCAAGAGTTCATGAGAATGGAGAACGGGAAAACAGAAAACTTAACAGCGGACTGTTAACGGTGGACAGATGACGCCAGACGTGGACCGTCTGAGAACGCAACAGGAAGAAGGACAAAGAGGCCTCCTGGGTGAGATGTTGGTCCAATGAGGGAAGAGGAGCTTTTAGTGAGGGCTTCTGAAATGTAAGTGTCTCAGGGTGTTAGATGACATGGAGCACTGCAAGTCGCTTCACCTTCAAGGCAGAGGCTCCTGCCTCACTTTACGTGCCATTTGCACTCATCTTGCTTTTCTGGGTCACTTCTGTTGCCGCTTTAGCCTGTGGAAGAGATCCCAGATCCTATTTTAACAACAGCAAACAGGATTAATTTCAGGTGACGCTAACATGGTTACTTGTTAATACTTGCACACTACCAGTCAAAGGTTTGGATACACACTTTCCATTCTGGGACAGCGTTTGTATAAACCTTTGACTGGTGGGGTAGCATTTGTTTGATCACAGAGGGTGGCCTGTAGACCAGTAAATGTGGGTTGCACAAATGAAACATGAGGCAGAAAGAGGCGTTTAATGTCAGCTGGTTAATACTAAAAATCCTCCAGGATTTCATGTGGGAGGGCTTTAAAAAAAAAGAAAAAAAAAAAAAAAAGATATGTATTGTGTACTTCTGCATTTCATAAAGTGATTCAAGCTTTCTAAGATTCATAGCACCATTTTTAAAATCACGCAAACCCGTAAAAACTGCGAGGCTGTGGTCTGGATCAGTACGTACAGCAAACGTCTCTGCGGTGTACACTAACCCTGCTCTGACGCAGCTGAAACACTTAACTGTGCAGCATTCAGCATTTTGTCCAAAAACGATGACGTCTGAACTTTGCACAACAGTACAATGTGACAATACCTCAGATGTTCATAGACATTAAAAGGAAGGGTAATGGATTTTAGATAAATGGCAAATATTTTATTGTTAACCTGTTGTATTGTTTAAGAGACTAATCTGGTCTGTTACAGAACCATTTAAGCTGAACCAAGAATGGGATGACTTCTGAAGTGCTCTAGAAAGGAAAAATATAAGGGAATGGCATACTGAGTTAAAAAATTAAATAAAAATCTGTTCTACAACTCTGTTTAGTCCAGTTTAACTACTGGAATTTCTAATAGCTTCTGCCACACATTTCGCTGTCAGAGGAAACAAAGTCCTCCTGACTGGCAACAACTTCACATATTTTCCCCCAGTACGTTCTGATTCACAGTATTGTACTGTTTTCTTTTTCCTCTCACACTCATGGTCCGCTCGCTGCCAGACGTGTTTTTTGCCGCTCATTGAACAGACTTTAACAGTAAGTGACCACATTTACTCAGAGCTTTTGTTATAATAATGCACCACCAACGTGTCTTGATCTTTAGCGGAGCAGCTCGAATTATTATATTGTAGAAGGTAAATAGCTCTTTTCCAAAGGCTGTTGCAATTTATGACAAAAACTAGTTTATCAAATTTTTACAACCTTCACACACAACATAGTAGCTTCTAGCATTTGCCTCTGCCCTAAAAGACTACTTGTATACATTTAAACTAAATCTGTCACAATTCTTTCTACATTGTACTCAGGTGCTTTCCAATCCCCCCTCCCCCACTGCAGGAGATACCGTCATGTGAAAGACATCAAAGCAGGAAAACATAACTATTAAAAAGATCCCTGCAAGAATCCTATCCCAGACTGGTTTCAGATGCTGTCCAGATGTCCAGTATGCGTGTGCTCACCTGCAGGACTTCAGCAGGAGTCAGAGGTTTGTCCGATACCACAGGTGCCTTGTCTCTTATCTCCTCTACCTACAAAGTACAGGGAAAAAAAACAAAAGCAAGACAAATTTAGTCATTTCATGAACCTTACAAATGCACCTCTAGATCTATCACTTTAAACTCCATGATTTAATGGAAAACCAGTATAATGGTTTGCAATGTTACAAAAATACCTGAAATGTTTGGAAATATATGTTAGTACCACTTGTGTGAGTTAAGTGAATATGAAATTTTATGTAGAAAAATACACTACAAAGTATAAAAAGGCCAATTACAAAAATGTAATGTTTTGTTACACTACGGAGAGACTGTTTTTTTCCTGTTTTTCCAGCCTTTGTGCTTAGATAAGTTAATCATCTGACAGCTTCTGCGTCACGCTGACTGTACAAACAAGTGCTACACGTCTTCATGTCTTAATTCCCAGGAGGAAAACAAATAAACCCATTTCCACAAATCCAGACTCATGCCATTAACCAATTACAACCTAAGGCCTCCATTATAAACTGCTGACACCATTCAGTGAACATCCAAACAACATCCAAAAATCAGCTGTTGCAAAGGTCAATATACATAAAGAATCTTTACAAATCCAGTTAAGTTTAGTCATTTGCCCTCTGTAATTATATATTTAGTATTTAAAAAGTATCAAAACAGTGTAGAATAAATAAAAAATAAAAATATCATGGTAGTACAGCCCCTTTAGTTTGACAGACTTAAACTGTTTTACAATACGAGTTGAACAGATATGAACAGACCAAATTTTACTTTCGTCATCACCAGTTATCTTGTCTCTTGCAGCTGAGTGTGTGTTTTTGTTTTCTTAAACAGTTTTCTGCATGCACTAACCGGTCTATCTTTGATGACGTGAGCAGGGTCAGTCAACCTTTCACTGCTGACGGATGCTCCGTTTGCTCCTGTGGTCTCAACCGGGGGAGGAGTAGCAGCCTTCTGCAAAGAAGAAAGAAAACAAAAAGAAATATCTGATAAGATGACCACCTTTTGTGGACTGCACTGGTGTATTTGTTGCTCACAGACTAAAACTACAATGTGCTCCTCTAAATATAGAAAGAGTTTGGCTCCAAAAGTCTGTTTTCACAATTATCTGAAGTTGTCATCTTAAATTTCAGTACAGGGAAATATTTTAGCAAACTGCGCTTGTGAAATCTATTGATGTGGATTTTAAGGAAAATGATTCTACATTTAGATCCTTGAAGACACATTTTTACAGTTAACTCCATTACCAGACGCTTTCATCCAAAGCAACATTTTTGTTGCAATAATTAAAAGTTAACATGAACACTAATGATCTTTTGCTTTCCATGACAAAGCAAAGACTCAACGTACCAAACAGCAGCAACGTGAACACCAGATATATTCCAGCTGGTATCTCAAGCTGTGAAAACACTTTCTTATCTGTCCATTCAAGAGTTTATAGAGCAGAGCAGTATGTGAAAGTTTAAGTGGATTACACAAACCTCTAGTTTAGGAACAGGCGGGATGACGGGGGGTTTTGGTTTGAGGTCTGTCAGATACATGGCTCTGGAAAGCAGCAGCAGCGATGGAGGAACGTTCTCTTTCAGGTGCAGATCAAGCCACTGGATAAAGATAAATGCTTATTTAAATTTAGGAAAAAAAACAGCTTTTAAAAATCAAATCCCTTGCGATATTCTTTGTTGTCATAGACGCTTAACCACACAGAATTTGATTTATATTTTCTTAAAACTGTTGAGCTGCGGCCTACAGGAATCGAAAGTTTAATGACCATAAAACCAGGGTTGGTTACAAAAATCTAAAAGGAACAGCGTTTCTAACCTGTTGCAGCTGCTGATGTAGCTGATCTGTGGTGAGGCCGAGAGACCTCATCCCACGACTACGACACGCTGCTTGTAGCTCTGACACACTCATGGCTGGCACACCTTCTGCTGCAATCATCTGTCAGGAAACAAAGAAGAAGTGAAAAACTGTTGCTTAAGCATGAGAAAACTACTTCACATCAAGAGGAACTAGGATTGTTTCATACAGTTCAATCAGTTCAGGGGTTCATACAGTATAAAAAAAAAGAAGAAAAAAAAAATAGAGGAAATATCTCCAGCCTTGAAGGAAACCAAAGAGAATTTCACTACTGCACCCACAAAGTCAGTTTAGAGTGACTTTAATCACACAGCTGCTTAAATTTTCAAGAGTTAAATATTACAGTAGCAGAATTAATTGAACAAAAAAGACTCAATGACATCTCAGTGAATCAAGCCAACAGAAACTCACCTCGTCGTCCGACTTGATGGCTCTGAGCTTCATCATGAGCTGAAAACGCAGCAAGTTGTTGGTACCGATGGGCTGCAGCTCCAACAGTTTGCACAGAGCAACCAGCTGGGGGCGCTCCAAGTGCTCCAGCGTCAACTCATCCTCAAACAACTTTGAAAAGCGGACAATGTCCTTTGTGTCAGGCTGCTCGCCTGTGCCCCGAACCTGAAAATTGACAAAAACAAAAGCACTATATACTGGCCTGCAGAAATGTACAATCAGCATCATTCTCCAATCTCATGTTCCACTCTTATCAAATTAGAGAGACTCCTCTCAAGACTTCAAAAAACATTTTCACACTATTTTTAAAACAAAGAAGATATTTTTGCATCTTGGATTGAACCAACTATGGTTCAGATTGTTTACAGACTGTCACCACATTTAGCAAGGTCACCAAGCAGTCAACCTCTCCTCAGCAGCACAGTAAAAAAATACTCTATTGTGTTTACAGAAACATGCTTTTCAGCATCACCTTTGTCGTCATTTACCTTCTGCACATACGTAGAGAAGCGCTGTGTCTCGTCTTCTGTCTGAGCCTTTGCTTTATTCCTCCGGGCCATCTCAGCAATGGTTTCTTGCAGAAACTTGGCCAGTTCCAGCTTTGCAGCCAGGCCCTTCTTCTGCTTCTCCTCCTGCATGAAGAATGAGGAGCAGGCCATTGAAACAGACACAATGGTTTCTCTGCAGCTGAAAGGCGCAATGGATACTTTTTATTTTGGTAAAATAAGACTTCAATACATTTGTTTTAGCTCTCAAACACATGATGCACTTCTTAGAACTGCAACAATTCGTTTCCCCATTCTTATTGGGCTTATTTGTTCAAATTAAAACAAAAAAGCCCAATTTATTAGAGAGACAAGCTAGATTTAACACCCTAATGAAATGTTAAAATGAAGAGTGTATCAGAATAAACACATTTTACACATCTCTCTAATATCTCCCTCACTGTGGTAATCCACAATTACTATGAGCTCTTCTTTATTCTTCTGTTTGGTCAGATTTTCAGAAGCCGTACACTTCTGTGGCATCCAGGAGAAAGAGTGAATCAATCAGCCCTTCAGCACAAGCTGGGAGCCTTGTGTTAACAAGCTGGCTGTACCGGTTCAGAGATTGGCTGCTTTTCTTTTCTAGCAGATTAAAAAAGGAAAAATAAATGCCTTAAAGTACTTAAAGAACTAGAAATGAGTATACGAATATTTTAACACAAAAAAGGAGAATTATAAAAAAAAAAAAGTGTGCTGGTGAGAAATCTGAGGTTAAAGGCATTTATTTAAAATTTACATCCTGCTTTAAAAAAAAAAAAGCCAGTCTATCTGCCATCAAGAGTCATGCTTAGATAAAGTCAGCTGCCTGTTCGACCAGTGTTTATTTTTTAATATTAGGCAATAATGAACCCTGCTGCACGGTCAAGCTGCAGGGTGTGCGAGTTTCTGCGTCTGTGAATGTATATAAACACTTGCCTTTTTGGACTCCGTTTCAAATGTGGAAGGCAACATTTCTGGGAACAGTTTGAGAAAGACGGGAAGAAGAAACTCCATGAAAGGAACAATAATAAACACCATGAAGGGCACCAGACGGAAGAGGTCAGCACAGGTCCTCATCAGCTGTAAACACAAAGGAAAACAAAGCTGACTGGTCAAAATGTGCACAACATGGGCAGTATTCCAGCCATGGCACTGTTTTCAATCAAATCTTGGGAAGAATGTTTGCCTCCAAGATCAATTACACATGCCTGACAATCCTCTTTTAAAATAGTGTGAATGTAATTTTGTCTAGGCACATGAACAACTCAGGTCTGCATTACATGTGGAGCAGTCAGAGAGACGTGTGGTTTATCTGCTTTATTCTCTCTTTTTGAAGTGACAGAAAGCTTATGAGAAATCTGCAGATTGTTTCAAATGTAAGATGGGAATCTGTCAGCAAGTATCAAACAGGCCAAATCAGTTCTTACTAGAATGTTTAATCCCTCGCCATCGCTGTTGCTCGTGTCTATAACCATATCTGAAGCTGCTTCCAGGCATCCTAATTAGTGTGATAATTTTCAAATACCTCCATTAGTTGAAAACGTCTCACAATTGGACAATTAAAGAAATGGAAATGCTTCTTGAGTGCAGAAGATGATGTTTACGAGTCCAACTGCACTATTCAGTACATGATCATTCTCTCTTTACATCAAGGCCCTATGATCCAACTCTGAAATCCTCTGAATTTACTCTCGCCTTATTGGTGTGATCTTTGAACTTCTCAGAAAAGCTTGACATGTCGAAGTCACAGCTACTTTCATACTCCAAACTTATGTGACTGCATCTAGTTTTGAGTTGAAAGTGACAGAAAATGTTGCTAAATACCAACTGTTGAGTCTGCTGTTGAAATTTGGCATGGATTATCGCACACTTAATTGCTTTCAGGTTAATGAAATGAAAGAGGCTTACAGGCAACTAGGTTTCACACAAACCTTCATTATAATAGCTTCTGAAAAACAGGTGGACAAAAGAGCGTCATGCGAGGCTTGTTTTGATCAAAAGTTGACCTTCATGTTTCATAAGAATGCAGGTTTGGCATTTTCTAATCGACTCAACCCTTGTGTGCTTAAATCTGAATTTCTGATCAGCTCATTTATGCATTGTTATTTTATTTATTTTTTGCCAAAATAGATTAAAATGTCACCACTTAGGCTTGTTTTATTTATTTTTTTACTATGATCTATTTGTTAAGTGATATCTAATCAATTGCTTAGGCTATGAAATATACTAAATGTAAAATGTTAAAATCTGACAACAGATTCTCTGTATATGACCCAACCAAAAGTCAGATACTGAGTTCTGTCCAAGTCTAAAACAATCCATTTTTTGTGTAATTTTATGCCAGCTGTCATGTTCAAGATGATTTTTTAAAGACACAATTTTTTTTAATTCTTCTGTAATCATTTTCCTTTTTGCATGAATGTGCGTTAATTTGCCTGATTGATTGTTTCCATTTTTCAGGAAGATGCTGCTTAAGTTCTTAGATACTTATCATTGAAAACTTTGTACGCTATGCAGGTCACAAAGTCCACGAGACAACTTTTTATCTGGTAAATAAAATTGTCATGACTGCATTTTATTGATGCGGTTGTTTTTTTTTTTTTATTATTAAACCAATCCCAATAAGGAGGGTTATCAGTAGAAAGCAGCTCTGGTTTATATCTTAAAATTAAAAATAGGTGGGCAAAATAATGTCATATAGCGACGTAAGTACAGATTCTCTTACCCTTCTCCTCTCCCTGCGCGTGAGCAGTTGTCCATGCAACAGCCTCCACACCATCCTACAAGCAATCTTGATATCAATGCCAAGTAGCCGAAAGCCATTGTAGTAATGCTTTAACTCATCCACAATCCTCTGATACAGAGATTTTTTCACAATTGCCCTCTCTTGTACTGGAGAGACTGGAGCTGGTGTGGCAACAGTGGACGTTGGCGTAGCAGCAGGTGGAGGTTGGGACTGAGATGTGGCTACCACAGAGTCCTTTTTATCTCCTGCAGAACCATCCTTGGCTTCCCCTGTAGAGTCCTTAGTTTCCTCCTGTTTTATATCCTGGAGCCAGACACCGGAGGTGTGCATAGAGCGGGCAAGCAGGGCAGAGCTGTGGCCATGGCTGAGGCTTTGGAAATTCTGGGGGTAGTTGTAGCGGGAGTGCCTTAGAGGGAGTGAAGGTGAGACGTGGCAGGGAGAGTCTATGCAGAGATAGACCTTGGGAGTCAAAGAAGAACAGCTGTGCCGCTTGGACAACAAATATGATCCCCTGTTGATGAACAGAATTAAAAAGTTAGATATAACATAATGATGTTCTATTTAATTTTAGAAAATTTGTTTTTGTTAGCACAACAATTAATCTTTTATAAACTTGAGACTTAAACATTACTGCAGCTGTGGCTCAGGAGAAAGCCGTTGCATTTGATGCATTACCTTCTACGTGTTAAAGTGTTGGGCAAGACAATGAACCCACAGGTTACCCGTTAAATACTCAGTGTGCCATCATAGCACAAATATGCAAGTCCTGTGTGAGTGTTTGCGTCTGAATGGGTGAATGAGAATCACAATTTACAGTGGTTTGTTAAACTATTTATCAATACATCGTTCATAGAGCAGTCTAATAACTGATAACAGACCGACTGATTCCTTGAACATCAATAACACAATTCTCTGGTTGCATCTTCTCTGAGATTCCAGCAAAGGACAGAGAGTCAGTGCCACAAATAGTAACATGTAAAAGCATGCAGCCATATCTATTAGACCCAGAAATAGGGTAGTAGACATCTATCCTCTGCTGTCAACCATCCTTATGATCAAGGAGTCGCAACCCTTAGGCTAACCAACCAATCCAAAGAGGTCACTTAACTTATGCAGGTTATTTATTTGCATTTCTAAAACAAATAAATTAACTTGGAGAGACAACTTGGTATTCAGGGGCTGTTAAAGTTTTGTTGGGTAAATACTGCTTAAATATTTTTCTTATCACACCATAAGCAAATCTCTTAATCATCTCCATTCCCCATACTTATAACCTGTTGCTGATCACCTCAGTTGTGTCTCTTGAGGCAACTTATAGGTAATTATTTTCATCAGTTACTGAGACCAATATAAAATACACATTAATGTGCTTTAGGAAGAGGACTTTTGGCACACTGGAAAGCATTGATACATCTCCCAAACAACGTAAGAAGACACAGCTGACTAGAACACTTTCAAAGATCAATCCTGAAGTCTTAAAATCTGCACTATTTAATACAGTAGATTCTACATTTTATCCTGAATTTGTTGGCACCGTGACTGTTAACAGCAACAATCTAATTGACCTTGTTGTAAATAAACCTATACTGTGATTAAGGTGTTAACAAGAGTTGCTTTTAGAACAGTCATTTCATTTTCCGTTTAGATATTAACAGACACGGTCATTTGACTGCACATTCCTTATATCCATACGTCTTATGCCCACGCTCCCACCAGAATTTTATGCAGCAACACCAAGTACGAGTTTATGGAATTTAAGATACCATAAATGTTGTGAGTGTTCTGATTTTACAGAAGTTTTCAATACATCTTGTGCTATAATCAAACCTGCTATATGTGTAGGCATCTGGTGCAGCAGAATTCCACAAAAACTCCAACAAGACATTATATTGCCATTGGGGAGGCATTTGCACATTTATAATTTACTTCAGTAATGCAACTATAAGTTAAAAAAAAAAAAAAAAAAAAAACAAAAAAAACTCAACATGTGATTAGCAATTAGTTCGATATTGACATTATTCAGAATAGGGCTACGGTATACATTGTAGTTTCTAAATCAGAGTTCTGCTTTAAATCACGTTAACACTGAAATTTTGTTGTCTATTTTTATACTCCCGTCATGTTACCACTACTTGTACTTCTGAAAGGGCATATAATAAATAAGGACTTATTCATTAAAATTTCTCAAGTACACTATTATGAGCAGGGGAAAATCAATCTAAAGTTTAAACTATCAAATCAATAATACACAACTGGATGAACACAGTGTAATCTCAGAGGACAAAATAATTTGATCTGGGGAAATCTTGCCTTATGGGTTCTCCTCTCCTAAGGGAGACTGAAGTCATGTGATACATGATTATGCTTTACTGCATTAGACACTGTAAACACCCAGCCGCCTGCCACGCTGTTAGTAATTGTTTACCTTAGTGGTGTGACTGCTTGCTAGTTCCCAGCTTATACACAGAATATATGGTGGCAAATGTGCCACCAGCTTACCTTGATCGTGTGACTGCAAAGAGCACCTGGTGATTAAAGACTGCCATTGCAGAGGCAGATCACAGTGTTCTGTTGAAGATCACATGGAGACAGAAAAAAATACAGGAGTCAGATTACGATTCACCCACGAGGTGCAACTACAGGTCGACGGGAAAAACGCCACAAAACAAGCAACAACAGATCGCTAACATAGCCAGACAAGGACGGTATGCTTGTCAAGTCAAATAATTACGGATGACACGTCATAATATGATTGCTATATATATATATATATATATATATATATATATATATATATATATATATATATATATATATATATATATAGCAATCACCACATCAAGACAGCTCATTATTATGTAACAACGCAGCTTTTCACCACCTTTGACTACTCATTTAGCAGTTATTATGCTTCAATCTTGCGTACTATAAAACGACAATAATGATAATAAAATATAGTTTACGATTGCAAACCTTTCAGTATCGCGTAACACTGAATATTCAAAAGACGTAACTTGACTCTCTGCCCCGCAGAAACATTAACGTTTTGGTAATTTTCCACTAACGTAACGATTTAGATTGGACGTAAAAGTAGTTGGGTTGTTTTTGGTTTTTGTTTTGTTTTTTTTACATATGTCAGACAACGTTCTTGCTCTAGGGAAAAAAAGCTTTAAAAGGCTAAAAAATAAAATAACCGGCACTACGACCGCGTCATCTCAGACGGGGTTTCCGCTAGCCTAGCCGGCTGCTAAGATGGAGCCACTAACCTCCGGCGTCGATGACCGAGCTACGGCTGCCGTGGCTAACTGGGCGTCGGGAGGCTTCTCGGTGAAACGGGAATGAGACCATCCATCCAAAACAATCGGCCGAGGTGAACGGGAGTGTCGCAAGTAACGTCTGGAATACTGATAAACCCATTGACGGTGGGTTTATGCTGTTAAATCGTCTGTCCAAGCGTCGAGTCTCCGCTCCAGACCGCGAACGCAGCTTCCTCAGCCAGCTGCGCTGAAAGGTCACGCTATACATGCGTCAATGTTGTGTGCTGAGCGCAAAGATCGTCTATGCTGGGATGATGAGTCAATACGCTAGTTTAAAAACAAACAACTAAAACAAGAACATTCGGGTTAGTAATAAAATATAAATGACAACTAAATGTAATTATATAATAAGGGGTCATAAGGAGTTGTAATTGCTGCTGTTTTTGTGATCAGTACTGATCATGACTGAGAAAAGTATTACTTTAAAGATGCAAATTGGACATCAACGGTTCGTAGCAATCCATGGACACACGGAAAACTACAACATTCACAAAGAAAACAGAGTGAGAGGTCTGTTTTTCGTATCTCATCAGCTGCGGATCAGGCGAGGACCCGTAGATAAGCCAATCAGAGTCGCTGATGGAAACGTAAATATAGTTTTTTTTATATATATATATATATATATGCATAGAATTTTACCGGAGAAGAAAAAAAATCAAAGGAATTACTCAGTAGTGTATTATCAAATTACAAGAATTCAGTGACTCGCTCTCTTTTTTTAATACATAGCCTAAAAATTAAACTGCATTAATTTTCTCTTTCAATTGAATGTTGGAGTGACGGACAAAGATCTGCTACGTTTGGATCTTCCGAAAACCTGTTTTCCATGTTTTAATTAAACACTTTTGCCCTTTTATGAAAGGTCAACCCAACTTTAAATATCACACCAGAAAAGAATGGAAATAATTTGCAACAACTCTCTCCTTTTAACCAAGCACAAACCATCATATTTACGCTTTGACTCCCATGTTAAAATGTCCCGTAGCTGTAGACGGCAGCTCTGCTGATATTTTTGTGGGGCTGAAAGAGCTGGAAGCAAAGCTAACTTCGAGTGACATGAGGTGGGTGTACTCCTCTGGGCTTGCTGAGCAACATAGCTGCGCCCCATATGAAGAAAAACGGGCTTCAAAATCGGTATTCATAAACCAATGGCCCATGTGACTAAATGCTTTGTCCACTGATTTATACAGTTCATGCTTTTAAACTAATTTACAGCTATATTTATAGCAGCCAATTGTAGGGGCGTGGTGAGCCACCAGACCATCCCTCTCCTCTACATCTTTTGTAATGAATTGCAGATTTGTGCTGCCAACCAAGAATTATAAATGCTGCATAACACGAAGTTGCATGGAACAAAGGGTAGAGGAAGCAGATAATGTTATTGAGATCTAGGTCCGTGAGTCTGTGATGTCACAGTTTGCTGGACATCTGGACAGGTCACTATTTCACATATTTTCAGACTATGGCAGCCCCAAAGAAATAGGATTATGTTACATGCGCGCTTTAGATTTAATAGATATATTGACGTCTAATTTCATGTCTTGTTTTTTTTTTTTTTTTTTTTTTTGTCCACTTTAAGTTTGTACCGTGTAAAGTAAACTACACATCCCGGAGTGCCTCTGTTGACCCTGCAGCCCGTTCGGCGCTGAGCTGACGATCGAGCGGGCCTCAAAACCAAGTAGAGCGCTTTTACGAAACCAGAAGGAAGAGGGAGCTAGAGACAACTGCCAAGAAGACAGGAAGGGAAGAAAATTGAACGTGTCCCTCTTCAAAAGGGTTTTTTGACAAAATGCTGGGGTCCTTACATTGTCGAAGAGCCGGGCTTTAGGATTGGGTAGCGACCAGATAGCGTAACACCCCCTCCTCATCCTCCTCCTCCTCCTCCTCCTCCTCTCTTGAGAATTGCGTTAAAACGAAAAGGAAAGGCCGGAGCTTTGTCAACATTACGGGATTTTATTTTTATTTTTTTATTTTTGTTTTCTTTCCATAGATTACGCGAGGATCCGTTGCTGGCTGGTGTATGTGTTTAGAATGGGACACGCTGAAGGTATTGACATCTTTTTTTTTTTTTTTATTTCCCTGCATCTTTCGACTCGGCATCGAAATCCGTGATGCTCCTTTACTCTCCTCTCCAGCGACAAGCACGTTTGCGCTAATTGCACGTTGTTAGCCGTCCCCCTGCCTCGTCTTGGACGGTTTTCAGATGTATCTAACCTGTATTGTGCACATTTTCCTCCAAACCGCCAGTGATGGAGGTATAATCACGGCAGACAATTTGATTTAAAGGGGCAAAGGCAGCCATATTGGCAATGCAACGTTAGCCTAGCCAGCATTAGCTCCCCCCTTTTTTTTCTTTTTTTTTTTTTTTACCTTTTTCACGTCTGCTGCGCATAAAATAATAACTCGTAACGATCAAACATGTGCGCCCATAGACCAATACTGTCGCCGTTGTCCCGTTTTATCTCCTAAAAGCAGCTTAAATCGCCCCAGTATTAACATTATAACCCCATTTGATGCCAAGTAGCTCGAAGCTAGAATCGGAGGAAGCTACAAGATCATTCAGTGAAATGTTTTTTCCTCTGCGCAGTGGCTTTTTAGAGGAAAAAAACAAACTCCAGCGGCCAAATGTTGTCGTCTACCACACAACGAATAAACAGAAATAATACGACGATCCAATCTCTGCGGCTAGTGAGCGCTAATTGACGCCGTGTGAGTGTTTACATTATTACACTTTTCTGGCTCTGAGCAGCCCGACTGTTCCCACAAATTAAACCACAATGAGTGGATTAGTCCAATTGATTTAACACTTTTAAACTGAATAGTTTCTCAACACAGATATTAAAGGTGTCAGGGACGAAAGGGCAAATCAGTCACAGGGAGCAACTCTTTGTTTTGTTTATGAAAGCAGGCCACCATGCGTTTGTGTTGATGCAATAAAACGCACTAAATGATCTATTGCTGCTTCAAAGAGGCGCTGCAGCCAAGACTAATGGCTGTCAAAGAGTTGCCTGCAAAGTCCGTGATCGTGAGGGCAGTCTAGCTGGAAGTTAACAGTCAGTTACAGTTTAAAAAAATGTGTTTTTGGCTTGGAATTTGACCATATAACGCCACTGATTCTGTAGTGGTTTCTAAAATCCAGGCTGTTCGTGGATGCATCAGTTTCCTGCTTTAAGTGCTATTCAGGCTTTGGTCATAAGTGGGATATTATGTGAGCATGAGAAAACTGGTTGTTCACGTATGCCAGGTCGCTTAAGTATCCTTCCAAGGGTCAAGTGTGTATGGCGGTGTCTAATTTACCCAATACTGGAATTCTGAAAGCAGCATCAGTTGCTTACATGTAACACACACACACACACACACACACACACACACACACACACACACAATCTGAGTGCCATCTCTACATGGTTGTGCATGTTCACACAACTGCAATTTATCTCAATGGACCCAATAATTATTTGTTCCCTAAATTTTACAAATCATCTGTAAATTGTTGTTAAACAGTTAAAGTGCAACAAGTAATTGGATATTGATTAAAAAAAACATTAAGTACATACTTACACATATGTAGGAGTTTGTCAGGAGGTGACGTTGGATTGGAAAGATGCTCTGTATGTTTTTGTTTCATCATGGAAGGAAAGAAAACCCCCATTTCAGTGCTGTTGGAATCTAAAATTTATGCTATGTCACATGTTAAAAAAAAAAAAAAAAAAAGTATTATTTAATTAAACTTACAGTAAACACACAAGGCACAGCAAACCAGGGGCACAGGTAGCCAGCAGGGTTATGACCTTCTGGGAGAAATATTTTTAAAACTCCCATGGGCATTCTTTAGTAATTCCTGTCTCTGGTGGATTTTTGTGCCACCTCCATCTCTTTATGAACCAATGGCGTGTCAAGTTGACAGAGTCCGTGCACTAAAACACTTAAACAGCACATCCACCGGTGCATATGCCTGGAGTCCTGCTCCAATCTAGAGGTACCAGTGGCATAAACACCTCCCTTGACTATATTGTTGATATAAAATCAATGGGCAGTCAAGCTGCTGAATATGTTTTATTACAGGTTGTGCATTAACCTGCAACAGATTACTGGTAACCTGTTTTTTTTTCTACTTAGTGTCTTGTGCTTTTATCTTTTTATTGATCAGTGACAAGATAAACGTTCACTTTTCTGACAGATCAGATCAGTTCAGAGATTTACTTTTCATAACTAGTCATAACTTCTACCTGTCTCATGAACCTGCAGTAGGAAAAGTAACAGACTCACAGTATTGTGATGTTGAGTAAATAGGGTAGTTAATAGATGTAACTGGTAATTTCTTATATGGTCAAGGACAGATGTGAACACCTTGGTGGGATTTGCTTGTGTTCTTCAAGTGATGATGGTATAATCAAAATCATTTGTGTCACACAACTCTGTCAACAGGTCCAGTCAAAGAAAAAGACAGTTAAGGATGCAGGAGCCCAACAATGGATTTCTCCTTCTCTTTCATGCAAGGGATCATGGGAAATACAATTCAGCAACCCCCTCAGCTCATTGACTCAGCCAACATCAGACAGGACGGCACCTGTGACACCGGCAGTGACCCGGGTGAGGATGGTGGTCCCTCCTACGATGCTGCCTTGGATGCAGAGTTTCCCTACCCGCCGTCAGCTTCCGAGGACATGCCACAGGTCCCGAATGGATACCCGCCGGGTCTGGGCATGTACGAGCCACAGGCCAAGTTTTCCATGTACTCTCAGTTTCCTAACGGCTCGGCTAACGGATACGGGGCCATACGGAGTTATGGAGAGCACGCCCTTCTGCCAGGGGAAGGAACGGTCCTGAGAGGCCCCGGTCTCCAGGAGAGACCTCTGTCTCCTGTTTCTCCCCCGCTGCCCACACATCACCCACACCTACACCACCATCACACACATCACCACCACCATGCACACCCTTTCCACTCAAACCCACCCCATATACAGACCCACTCACAGCCTCAGAGTCCTCTGCCACCCCCACTACCCTCCCAGCATCACCTCCACCAGACGCCCCACATCATGACCCACAATCTCCCACCTCCCCCTCCATTACACCTGCCTTCCTCGAGCCCTCCCCCCTCTCTTGTGGACAGTACCCCCTCTTCACAGCCTGCTCACACCCCATCCAACACTCCTGGCGGGGTACTGAAGAAAACCAGCTCTCCAGAGATCAAGCTGAAGATCATAAAAACGTATCAGAACGGAAAAGAGCTGTTTGAATCTGCGCTGTGTGGAGATCTTCTGCAAGAGCTGCAGGTAATTGCGTGCAGGTCCAACTGCTAACTGTGCACACATGAAGCACACCGTGGGTACATACAACTAAATAAACTTTTGTTTTGTGTCTTTACAATTATTAGTCCTAATATGGGAAAGTAATGAGCTAATAAATGTCTGAAATTAGACATGTGTTCTTGCCTTTTAAAGCTGGAATTATATCTGCATTACCAATTACCAATCAACAGAAAATTAATCGGGAGGGGATCCTGATAACACCAGGGGGTATAACCTATAACCACATACCCTACAGCTCGGATTCTTTAATTTCTTCCTCGGTTACCTGTTTTATCTCCGTACGGTTCTTCCAATATTGTAAAGATCCCAGAAGAAAATGGAAGAATGCTTCTCTTGATTGCTTACCTGTTTTTCAAATAATGCAAATATTGAATGTGCTGCTATTTATCTATTTGGTGTTTTTGGGAATCAAATAACTTTTTTTATAAATTGTGGTTTTTAATTGTTCTTGTTGGTGTTTTTTATATCAAAAGATTAAAAAATGTGCATAAGTATTCACAATAGCAACAAGATTAAATGTCTTGAATTTGAGCTTTTCCTAATTCCTGGCTTTGAGGAGAAATCCAGACTTTTTTTTTTCACTTTCTTGATCATAATCTGTAATCATAAGTACCTAAAAAAAAAAAAAAAAAAAAAAAAAAAAAAAAAAAAAAAAAAAAAAAAAAAAAGTATAGGTGCTATGACTTTTTTTTTTCTATGCATGTTCATTTTTAGTGCCAAAAGGGAAAACACGACTAATTTTCTTTTTTTTTTTTTTTTTTTATGATTTATTTTATTATTGTTATTTATAAATAAAAGTGCATCTAGAAACAGAACTTTCAAGCTTAATACCAGGTTCATTTTGGCATTTGTATGTGACAGAATCTCGTAATAGTTCATTTGAAAAAATACAGTGCTGCTTATCTACTGTATTTTTTCAAATTAACAGATTTATTTTGTGATTAACTATTACGATCAATAAGTATTGTATAAACGATGTAATATCAAATTTGCTTATGCAAAATAAAGCATTAAAGTGAAGAACTTTAACAGACAAAAACAAACAACGGCAATACTGATGTCATTATCACCATTTTCTTTTTCTTTTTGCTGCTTTTTATTTCTCTCCTGCAGAAGGAGTCTCAGAAGAACGAGGCTGCTCAGATGCAGCGCAGACATGAGAGGAAGAAAGAGAAGAGGAAAAAGAGCGCAAGGTTGCAGCTGCAGACCCAGGAGCAGAGTCTGGACCTGAGCCAAACGCAGGCAGGTACGGCGGGCCAAATGGAGGAGACCCACGTTGAACCCCAGCCGAGAGAATCGCCGCCGGTTCAGCTGGAGAAACCTCAGAAGACTGTCATCCAAACTGAACCAAAAACACCTAAGGCAAGAGCAGGCAGTTTTGAGTTCTTTCCACTTAGTCACCATAGTTTGTAGTAAACATGGAGTGCTTGTGCTAGTGCTTGTTTGGATTTTTAAAAAGCAGTCCAGTGACTTCTGTTCATGTTTAGGTTCCTAAAGTACATTATCCATCAGTCATCCAAGAGACTGGCTTCTGCAAGGAGTTCGTAATTGGAGATCTAGTGTGGTCTAAGGTGGGCACATACCCCTGGTGGCCCTGCATGGTCTCCTCGGACCCACAGATGAAGGTGCATACTCGCATCAACACCAGAGGTAAAATCCATAAAAAAATCAATTCAAATGCTCTTAATCAGTCTGTTTCCTTCTTTCTTGGAAGTCTATAAGCTCAAAAACAACACAATTTTTGCTGTATCTCTGCTGCTGCAGGTCACAGGGAATATCACGTCCAATTCTTCGGGAGCGTTGCTGAGCGAGCGTGGATCCACGAAAAGAGGATAGTCATGTATCAGGGGAAACAACAGTTTGACGAGCTTCAGGCAGACACTCTGCGCAAAACTACAAACCCCGTAGAGAGGCACAAGGTATGGACAAATCAGATCAGTATCAGGTCTTGTTTTCGTTTTTTTTTTTTTGTGAGAAAAGCAAACACAGTGCAGTTAGTTACTTTCATATGTAGTCATTTGGAGAGAAGTGACTAAAGGAGATTGTGACTCGTAGTAATAGACAAATGCATAAAAGTCAGGGTTTTTACTGACTGGTTTTATAACCAAACCGATTTAAAAGGGATTATTTAGTCACATAATAGTAAGTAGTTTATGGAAATGTTTGTGACTTTTTCAAGCTGCTTTAAATGTTCCACATCTGTGATATTAAAAAAAAAAAAAAAAAGTGTGAAAACAAGCACTGCAAAGCTTAAATACAGCTGTTACAGACAATGTATTTACTTTTTCTTTTATTTAAATTTTTTTTTTTTGTATAAAGACTGAAGCAATTATGGTTCCAAAAATTGCATTTTCCCATGCGGGCACTCAGCTGAAATCAAGAAGTGTTTTCTTCAACTTGTCTAACTAAGTCCCTGTTCTGACTGCCGACCTTCTCCATATAAGGACTTTATGTACTGTGAAAGGCGTTAATCTTTTTTTAAATTTGTGTTATGCAATTTCATGGCTTATCCTTAATGGGATTGTGAGGAATCTCCTATAAATATCGGTTGGTACAATGCAACAATGACTTTAACCATGCATTCCAAAAGCAATTTCATAATTTGAAGGTCTGAATCAAGGCTATCATATTGTGTAACTCATCTCCTTCCTATTACTGTTTGAACACCTTTATAACAGCAGAAAAATAGTATTTGGTATCTGGACATAAAGACTAAGTCATATAGGTTAAAAGTTGCTGATTATAGAAAAAGTTTTAAGTTTGTGCAAACTGGAATAATGGCACTGTTTTAATAGAGTTGTATGTGCATCATTTAAACGTCATGGGTCTCGTTGCATAACTAAGTTTATCCTTTTTTTTTTTTTTTTTTTTTTTGGGGGGGGGGGTGCGGTTTCTAGCTAATGAAGCCTATTCCTCAGCGGGAGCGTGCTCAGTGGGAAGTGGGTGTGGGTCATGCTGAGGATGCCTTCGTCATGACACGTCAGGAGCGAATCGACAACTACACCTTCATCTATGTTGACCCCGACCCCAACGAAGCTCCACCCAGGAAGAAGCCCAACATCAGAGCCGAAAAAACGAACTCGACGCTCCAGCGGCTCAGTCGGTAAGAAAGAGGAAAGAGGCGTGAAGTCACCAGACAGAGAGCAGCAGCAGCAGCAGCAGCCGCCACCAGCACCGGCACCGGCACCACCACCACCGCCGCCGCGAAGACAGCTACCGAGAAGGCGGTGCAGTGTTTCAAACACTGATGACAATATGAGCTCCCAGCTCTCAAAAGAAGAGAAGAACCAGAAGGGGGACCAGTGTAAGACAAGCTTACCAAAGCAGAACACCAGCTGTGATGGAGGGGTACGGCAAGACTCGCCACCTCCGGTTAGGGCCTGGAAAACGGCAGCTGCCAGAAAGCTGCTGCCTCTCTCCATCACTATGAAGAGGCTGAATGTTGAGATCACGAAGTGTGACTGGCCTCTGCTGCAGAAAAAAGCACCTCTGTCACCGAAGAAGGACAAAGAAGAAGATGAGAAGGAAGAGAGAGTGGAGAGAGAGGCCAGGCAGCCTGACCTGGGATACTGTTCACCTGAGGTTGGTGTACCTCTGTGCAGCGCTGGTAGAAGTAATAAAGGCATGGCAGGATCATTCTTGTAAGGTCATATTCAAA
This sequence comes from Xenentodon cancila, assembly GCA_014839995.1. Taxonomy (NCBI): domain Eukaryota; kingdom Metazoa; phylum Chordata; class Actinopteri; order Beloniformes; family Belonidae; genus Xenentodon; species Xenentodon cancila. The sequence goes on along the minus strand of CM026202.1, from coordinate 14,340,028 downwards.
TATTTCTTTCAGCAGGACAGCAGAGCTAAACCTGAGCCTAGTCCTGAGGAAGAGGAAGATGGTGACGACGGGGAGGAAGAGGGGGACGAGAGGAGAAGCTCCCCTGCCAGTCGGAGGAGTGAGGAAGGAGGAATTCAGCAGACCTCCTCTCCTGGCTCACAGCACAGTAGCCCACAAGGTGAGGAAATAAAAACAGGCATGAAGTTTGAGTTTTTGAACATTTCTCATCTTTGAAATCAGTGTGCAATGGAGTTTGATTTTTTTTTTTTTCATTTATTTATACATTTTTTAACTTTTTGTTTTCAGGTTCTCAGGAGAGGAAGCTGCAGCGGCGGTCGGTCAGGAGCAAGTCTGAATCAGAGAGGAGTAACGATCCCGTCCCCAAGAAGAAAACCAAAAAAGAACAGGTATCAGTCTTCCTCAGCTCAACTCCTGTGAAGACCAGAAATAGCAAAAACAAGCTCAAGTTACAGTTTTCCAGGAATTCTATTGTGTTTTTGTCCCATGTTAGTTTCAGTGCCTTCTAATTTCCCCTTCTAAATAAATATAATAGCACAAGAAAAATGACCTAAATAAAGAATGAAATAGGAGTTTGAATCTCAGATGGAGAAACGGGTTCAGTTGATTGAGGGTTTGTCAGGAGCAGAAATACATTTTTAATGTTAAGGGTGGATTTTTAAATGGCTGGAAATCTGTTTGTGTGGCTTTTTTTTTGTTTTTCCTTATAAAACATTTGATATTATCAAAAGACTATCACAGCAGCATAAGCTTTTATATTATACCCTCCCACAGGCAGAGATGGCTCCAGAGACCACACTAAGGACGGGTTCACAGAAAGGTAGGGGGCCATTCTTTCAAACCAGCTCTAAATCTGAGTAAAAGCTTCTTATAAAGGGGAGGGGAAGATGAATCAAATCTATGTGATCCTTTAGGAGCCAGTGAGATCTCAGATGCATGCAAGCCGCTGAAGAAGAGAAGCAGAGCGTCGACAGATGTTGAGATGGCTTCATCTCAGTACAGAGACACGTCTGACTCTGACTCCAGAGGCCTCAACGACCCACAGGTGGGCTTCAGAAAGGGCGCTTTTTATTTGTTTGTCGACTTTTTTTGAGCCAGTGTTGTTGTTTTTTTTTAATATGTAAAATCAGACAATACCATTTAAACTCTGACGTTCCATTAGATAACATGTTTTTCCCGTAAAGCCGTGACAAATGCACTTATCATTCACTGTGCAGCCCTGCTCTCGCCTTTCCATCAAATCTGTGAGCAACAGGATGAGTTGCAGACTCCTTTACAATTTCCTTTTTCCGCATGTTTTGTCAGAAAAACATCTAGTGTTCAATGTAATAATTTGTAGCACAAACTGCAGTTGCATCCCCTACAGATATGCTGTAAGAACTCGTTTTTCTTTCCTCATATCAGCCACAAGCGCTAATTGTTGAATGCGTCTTATATCAGACTTCATTGTGAACAGGTTTCTGTTTTTGAAGCTAGACGAGGTGACATCAATTGCAGTATGTCAACGTACGTGGCCCAGGGTCTGAAGTGAAGAAAAACAGATTTTGTGTCATTTGAGCTGCAGACAGCCAAAAGAAAATTGGATATGGGCAAAATAAATCGGGTCACTTTTCCCTGCAGTGTGAACGCAGCCAAAGAGCCAAATACTGCATTTCTCTTAAACACAAATATGTTAGTCCAGTAGTAGTTGTTTTTTTCTTTTTTTGTCTTTTACAAAAATGCAGATGATAAGTAGTTTACAAGATAAGCTTTTAGTCATCTTTTTAACTTCTCAGGACTTTTTACATTCATCCCAATATGAGAATTGGTTTGCTATTAAAGGTGCCATGTAGGAAAACAGTTATTTTATGATTTATTTGTTTGAACTTTTTAAAGTTTAGATTCAAATTTGGTAACAATAATATTAAAAACGAACATTTTGGTGTATCTGTACTTCAGGGTTTATTTGGGAAGAGTCTTGACAGTCCAGCAGCTGCAGATGCAGACGCTTCAGACACTCAGTCCGTTGACTCCGGCTTGTCCCGTCAGGACAGCAGCACAGGCAGGAGAGATACTGTGTGTCAGGTCAGTGCTGCTCAATAATTAATGTCTCTTTTAATTAACATGCTTAAAGTTGCATACTGATGTAACAGATTTTCTCGTTCTTTTTTCTTCGTCCTCTTTCCCCTATTTTTATTTAAGATCTGCGAGGTGTACGGAGAAGGTTTGGTGGTGTGCGAGGGTGACTGCAACAGACAGTTTCACCTGGAGTGTTTAGGTCTGTCATCTCCACCTGATGGCAGGTTCACTTGCTTGGAATGTAAAAATGGTGAGTAAATCAAAGAAGACCTACATCCTCAATATCATATCTGCTCGTCTGAGTTTGGCTTTTTACTGACAGATTTCCTGTTATCCTTTTTTTCAGGCAATCATCCCTGTTTTAGCTGTAAAACAGTGGGCCGGGAGGTAACGCGCTGCTCCGTGTCCGGATGTGGTTGTTACTACCATGAGGACTGTGTCAGGAAACTTCCTGGAGCCACCAACAGCACTGGTGGAGGCTTCTGCTGCCCTCAGCACAGCTGCTCAACCTGTTGCCTGGAGAGAGACCCCCAACGAGCCAGTAAAGGTAGAGCAGCTCCTGCTTTGTCTCAGGGTTCATTGATGAGTGGGGCAGCGATAGCTGTGGGACAGTTTTTAGATTAGACCCTGTTATTATCCCAGGATGAAGAATGTGTTTTTAACGCAATGTAAATTCAAGGAGAGTTATTGCCTCCCTGGTGCCTGAAGCCAAGTTGCGGGGAGGGAAGACGGCTCTCGAGGCGTTGTCTAGTGGTTCTGTGTAACATGACGGCACATTGTATGTTTGGCCAGCCTCACTGATTTCACCAACATCAGAGCTGGATGGATGCAGGAGATGGAGTGGGAATAACAACAGGATTTGCGTAGCGACTTCCCCCAAATCGTGTTGCACAAATATGACCAGTCTCCCTCTGCCACTCCTGCTGTTGTGTTCGCTGACTGTAAATAAATTCTTTCTGAGGCTCTTCAGTTTGGTAATTACCCAAGTTTTGTTTCTTGCAAAGCTGCAGTCTGTCATTTTAGTAGCCGGCTGCCGACTATGTTTCTGGACATTTCTCGTTTATGATGTCTATGGCCGAGGATGACGAGCTTGCGGACATCCTCATCATGTTATCAGCAAATCCCGCCTCCCTGCATCAGTTCAGTTTACATTAGGCCTGACCCGTGGTTAAGTGTACCCTCAGAGGCGAGTTATTGTTGGCCAGCTTGACAATCCACCCTGTGTCAGTTAATGTAAAAGGACAGGCGACACGATAGATTTGGGTGTTAAACCCGGGTTATCTGCCAATGTAAAAGGGGTTATTGATGCATCTGGAAAAAAGTTGATGAAAATGTGTGAGGCACAGACCTTCAAAAGTATCAAAACACACAGTTTATGATTACTAGATTTTACTTTTTCTTTTAAACCACAATGGATCAATTTTATATTTGCCTGAAAATATTAAAAGCTAAAAGCAGTAGTAAATGAACCTTTCGGCGTTTTAGCTTCACTCACAACTTTAATGCTGACGTCTACGTTGAAGAATGCACTGATTTCCATGAGTCTGGTGTAAACTAACATGTCAGTGACGCGTGATCTCTGTACTAACATATATATATGCTACAATCACATTTATTGACCGACTGGCACGCCCAGTAACATTAATTTAGTCTTTATTTAGATGCACAAAGAAATTCGTCAGCATTCATTATTACGTAAATTAATAACGGTGCATTAAAAACTTTTCCATTCTATGGTTTCACCTAGAAGAATTAGCTCCATGAACAAATTCATTTTTCAGCGTCTGAGCCAAATAAATGAAAACTTTTAAATAGCGTTTGATCTGTGGCTGAAGTATCTGTATTATATGATAGATCTGTATTTTCAGTTGCTCCTTGTTTACTCAACATAATACAGCAGGGATTTTTATCTTCATTTGATTAAAAAAAATCAACATGTTGCAATGATATAAACTAAACTCCGCAAAGACTTGTAGAGTTCTCGTATCGTAGCAGTGGGTGTGCTTAAGTCAAATGAAAGACCACATATTTCTTTATGCTGCAACAACATAATTTCCATTTGTCGAGGAAAATAATTATGTTTCAGTTTTAATTCAGTTTTATCCTGTGATCTTTGTCAGCTTAGGGCTCAGAGACTGATATTTTGAAATCTCAAATTATTTTGTTCTGCTTTCAGTACAAAAGTGTTCGTGTGTGTGCGTGTGTCAATTTTTATAATTATAGTTGGATCCCATAAAGAATTATGACTTGCATTGTGTATGCAAACTTTAAGTAAAGGGACTCTGCAGCTCTGTGCTATTGTGTCATTACATATCTGTCACCACCAAGTGACATTACAAAAACATACACACAAAAATGAAAAAACACTCTCCTGATTCGCCTCCAGGTCGTCTAATTCGATGTATCCGCTGTCCGCTGGCCTATCATACCGGTGACGGCTGCATGGCGGCGGGCAGCGTCATCCTCACCCATCACATCATGATCTGCAGCAACCACGGCAGTGCCAAGAGGAACGGCCTCCTCACCTCCCCCGTCAACGTGGGATGGTGCTTTCTGTGTGCCAGAGGTAAGCTTTCACACTCTTACACAATGAATACCCCCTCCTCCAGCTCCAGTCATCTTTACAGTCATTACACCCCCCCAACCCCGCTATCAGCTTCAGCACAAGTGATGATTTTTTTTCAAACTGTCTTTTTACACACCAACAGATCAGACCTTCACAGCTGTAGTTTGTTTATTTACAATAAAGAAAGTAGTGCAACCACAACTCTTAATTCATGCAGTGGATGAAAACTGAAATGGAAAATATTAAATTTTGATATCTTTATGTTTACATGTAATCTATGTTGCATGCTTAGAATCATTCATGAATACCAGTACAGTGAAATCACATTATATTAACTGCACTCCACTTAGATGAACCACACCTGTCCTGAATGCTGATGAGGGACAAAACGGGATGTTTCTTTCCATTTTGTTTTTAGTTTTTTTTTTTTTATTATTATAATCTTTTTAACACCCATCGCTTAATCAGTTGAGTGCTCTGTTTGGCTTCTGTGTGTTGGTTTTAAAAAAAAAAAAAAAAATTATTTTTATGTTACAACCGTGTGTGCGTGTGTGAGGCTTATATGTTTCTCTTTTTGTGAAATGGGTAATTTCGAGTTTGACTGCGGCTCACCCCCGTCTCTTCCTGTGTGTCTTGTGTAGGGCTGTTAGTGCAAGACCTTACTGACACCATATTAAGTTCATATGCCTATAAGTCCCACTACCTTCTGACTGAGTCAAATCGTGCTGAGTTGAAATTACCTATGATTCCCTCTCCTTCGTCAGCTACCAAAAAGAATGTTGGGAAAGGTAACTGAACAGTTTTTCTCTTTCTCCTTTGTCCCACTGGTTTGTGTTTGTGTTGTGCCTGCTCCCATTTTGATTTAGTTTCCCTCTTTGCACACATCTTTCATTTCAAGACCTTGAGGTGCAAAGTTAATTAACTGAATGAACATGCAGTTAATTTTAATGCAGAGTGGCACAAGGTAACTTCAGCCAAATTCAAAGAAACAATGGGCCTCATGCAAGAATATACATATATATGTGTGTGTGTGTGTGTGTTTTATTTATATATATATATATATATATATATATATATATATATATATATATATATATATATATATATATATATATATATATATATATATATAATATAATATAATATTATATATATATATATATATATATATATATATATATATATATATATATATATATATATATATATATATATATATATATATATTTTTTTTTTTTTTTTTTTTTTTTTTTTTTCTTTCTTTTCAATTTGTATCCCAGACCTGTCTATCAGAGGAGTGAAAGGAAAGTTGGCGCCACAACGTGAGAGATGTTTTGTTTGAACATGTTTCAGTTGTTATAGTGCAGGTGTAAATGACAAGCTATGTCAGAGTCCTGCTGGTGTCCCTGCTGTCTGTCTGTCGAGCTGTAACAACTGAATGTGATGCTTGAATAGAGCAGAATCATTACTAATGTCATTCGCAGCACTTTCAGGTGTCCTAATGTGACGAGTAAAAAAAAAAAAAATAGACCTTCTTATATACTTCTGTATATTTATTGTACTGCGCCTTCTTGGTGGGTAAGCACTAAAAACTAAATCTGCAACTCATTTAAACAAAAAATCATTGGCTGACAAAAATCATGAATGGACCAGAAACTGGCTGAAAATGAAATTGCAGATGCCATCGGTACACTGAGCCAGACACAGAAAAGCTCACTTTGCTATTTTTGCAACTTGTGGCTTACTCTGTTTATTTTCAGCAGTTGTCAGGTGACCTACATACAGGGACCTGTGTCAAAAGACAACGGGGGGTCTTACGCGATAAACCCATCTCTTTTACTGCTGAATGTGCCGTGGTATTGAAAGTAAATCCCAGTTAATCATTTTGATCAAACTGCAAAGTCCCGAGCAGAGGAAAGGGCTCTAAACAGGAGATGCACTCATAAATGTTGCTGTCAATACTTTAAATCGTCAGTCATTCTCATGAAAATGGCATTAAAGACAATATAAACAGATGTCTTTGCCTTTAAAACTGAACCATGTGACTTTTTATTTTTCAAGGGTCTTGTTTCAAGTACCTTGGAGAACTCGCCACACTGTCCCTCCAGATTTGTCCTCTCACAGCCTCCTCTGTCCCATTTTGTATTTATTGCCACATTGACTCCTGATGTTAATCGGGGTTCTGTGGAGGTCCGTTACAGGATTCCTTGTTTTTTGTTGTTTTTTTTTTTTTTTTAACTCCTGCTCTACAGCAGTACATCAGTTACTCAGATACTGTATCAGATACTCTAAATGACGCACAAGAGTGACAGTATGGCCAATAATTTGCATACAAGTAGCTTAAAAAACTGAATATCCCCACCAGTCAATTTGAAGTTAGAAAGATTCTTATATGGAAAGTGAAACATCTTAAAGAAGCAATAAAAAGAATTCCAGTTGCCTTTGAGGATTTCCTCAGGTTTCTGCTTAAAAAAGGAATGGACAGTCGTGAAGTCAGATGATGCGAAGTATGATGAAGCAAAAGAGGTCCATTACTCATGTATGTGGCATTCCTCTCAACTGCCATCCTTCATAATTTAACAGATTAAAGATAGTTTGGGTTTTTTTTTTTTTTTATATCAAATTTCTTTCTTCTGTTTTAGCTATTTAGCTATACAATTGTTTTATGAATTGACATGCAAATGAATTGGCATTAATTTTAGATATATGATCAAATGAACCTTTTTGGGTTTTTTTGTTTTTTTGTTGATTCAGTTCATACAAGTCTTTGGCTTGTGAGAGAAATCTTGGCTTTTCAGGGAACTTGTTTGTTCAAATTTTGGTTTAATTAAGTTCTCACTCGTGTGCCACAGTTCTGTTTACATGACTGTTTCTTGCATGAGGCCCATCTATGACTGGTTATGCCCAAGCAATCAACTTGGGCATAGTCAGCATCTCTGCAAAAACATCCAAAAGAGTTAAGATGATTAAAGTTCTTTCCTGGGAATTATAATTTGTTTCCAAATCTCTGGGATCGCTGTGTGATGCCCCACATGCGGGATGTTCTGGGTTAGATCAGATTGTGGTTTGTGGATCTCATCACTGCTGGAGGTGCACTGCTTCTCTGCTTCAGCACTCTGGGATCTTTTGTTGTTGTTGCTGTTGTTGTTTTTTGAGGCTTTGTTCAGTCTCACCTCTTTTATGCCGATTGCAACTTCTTTTGCCCCCATTTTTTTGACAACTTTTCAGATGATGTGAAATTTTTGCTCTACTCACTTTCTTGAGCTTTGACCTGCCTTGGATGGAATTTAATCCCAATCAGGACTGGATTTGTGAATATTTGATTAAGAGCTCCCAGGATGAATGCAATTTAATTGCTCATTACTTCTTTAAAAATATTTAGAAACGGCTCTATTTTAAAGCCGCGATTCCATGCAAGCTGGTCTGTGCAGGATGTGATGTGCAATGGAAAACGTTTGCTTCACTGGCAGGAGTGCATGCCTGCTCATTGCCTATAATGTGTCGTTTTGAGTGTTACCCTGACTAATTTCTAACTTGCTGGCTGACTTTATTCTGGTGCTACCGCTTGTATTTCCCATAAACCGGTCTTGGTACAGTGCTCTGAATCTGATTGCCAGACATGCAGTGACCACTGCATAGAAGCTGTAACCAACCTGAGAACCACACACAGGGGTTTCCAAACATTTACCGGATTATCCTATGCAGCGTGCCTGCTACAGGATTCGTAACTTAGGCAAAAACAAAATAAAATTAAAAAAAAAAAAAAAAAAGCCTCTGGATGTAGTTCCCTTTTTAAAGAATATTGACCATTTCCTACTTTGTTAGCTTTTATATACAAATGTTTTCTGTGCGGAAATTATGTTTTAGCTCATATACGATATTAGAAGCTTATGATTCGGTATTTATAGGCTTTGTATGTTTCTTGGGCTTGTCTGCAAATGAGATTCAGAGTTTGTCCAGGTGTTAAGGTGCATCACCTAATCATACACTCCTCCTCTCTTTGCATACCCACTTCCCACAACGCATGCATGCACACACACGTGTACATCCATACAAATGTAGGAGGCAAGTTGCTGTGCTGCGACTCATGCCCAGCTTCCTTCCACCCGGAGTGTCTGGAGATGGACATGCCCGAGGGCGCGTGGTCCTGCAGCGATTGCAGGGCGGGGAAGAAACCTCACTACAAACAAATTGTCTGGGTCAAACTGGGCAACTACAGGTAGGTAGAGAGCACTGGTTGTAGACCGCTGTGGGTTATGTGTCTATCCGTTGTGGTGCAGTTACATTTAAATAAGAAGAATAAGAAATGCTTTACTTTTATGATTCAAATGCAGTCCCATCAAAAGACTAAAATCAACTCTAAATTTATTACCCATATAGAAAAATGTTTGTCCCCATGTCATTGTATTGTTGTACTGGCTGACATGTTTCTCCATTACAATAAACACGAGCGCTGTAGTTTATTTTGAGTCATACAAACGTAAATCATCCTGTTGGGACCGTGCTAAAATTAACTGTATATATTTACTACAGTAACTCCGTGTGAAGCTGCGCAGATCAGCTACAACATTATGAGTAGGTCTGTCTTATTACTGCCAAAACGGATCTGACCAGTTAAGACAGGTACTGGTACGAAGAACATCTAAGGATCTTTGAAGTATCTGGTACTGCACTGCTGGGAATGGATCCATGTGGTTGGCAGAGTGGGGTCTTTGTGGGTTGGGCTTGATTCCCATTGACTGCTTTAAGACACAAATCCTGTTTATTTGCCAGTTTGCGGCATGACAGGAGAGAGAAAATGCGATCTTTTTAACAGACATTTAAAGCCAATCAAAATAGAAAAGACTGTCAAAATATGACTTTTTTAAAATTTTTTACATTAGCAAAAAGGCTTCACGCCTCACACAGGATGCACTTTTGTAGATAATCAGGAAACTACTGAGTAGACCGCAGCAGTGGTGCTGTTTTCACACATGCACCACACCCCTGAGTGTTTCTAGACTTTTTCCACATCAGCTGCGTCTTTGAATGCAAATATTTGCATCAGATGTACCAGACCGTTAACATCAAAACAAGAATCAACGTGAACACAACGTGTGGTGTTTCTTGAAGTACGGATGTGTACTGTTACATAGTGCCTGTAAAAAATGTGAACACATTTAAACTGAACTGCACAGTTGTGCTCAGACTTTTCACTGGCGCTGTTATTGTTTCTCGAATAATCGTTAGTTAAAAACTAAAAGAAATTGTAAATCACAGCAGTAAGTGGTAATAAAACCATAAATAAATGATGCAACATTATAGTTGGCTGTAAAGTAGGTGGTGCCGGGAAATTTTTTTTTTTTTTTAAGCTGTTTTGATTGGAGGCTTTATTTTTTTAACACTCACCAGTCTTTGGTGCCTTTTCTCAGCCACTGAGCCCCATTCACTTTTGTCACTATGCACCACTTCAACTTTCAACCTTACCCCTGATGACAAAGGACAGCTCCCGCTTTGCCTTCTTACCTGTCACGCACTCTTGAGGATGGCACGAGGTGCATGCATGTACAGAAACGAGCAGAAAGGGAGAGAGTGTGACAAGTCATTTTGCTCAAGCCAAGTGTTTTTTTTTTTTTTTTGTTTTGTTTTGTTTTTTTTGCAGTAGGATCTCTCTGTGTAATAATGCACGTTACCGCTACTGCTGTTTTAGGATGATCTTGAGTCAACAAGAGGAATTTGGAAGAGGAGTCAAGCACGTACAATTTTAGAAATGACACAAGTGGACAAATATGAAAGAGCAACTGCAGAATAATGTGTGAAAATGACTCAACAGTAATCCATGCTCTCAATGTGCAGTATATGTCAGAATTTATTTTTGTCTGGCACAAACTGCTGCACAAGAACTTGTTAAAATGCACTTGCTCTTGAAAAGAACAGCTTTTTTATTCTTTATATACATAAAGATCTCATTGCGAGGAAGTTCCTAAAGAAACGTTGTGATTTTATTCTTTAAAACTCTCTTCCACCACAGTGAGAAGTCCCATTTTTAAAAGTACTAGACTGATTTACTTGAATACTCTAATTGGAAGCTTCATGAATGGATTTTATTGCATATTTCTCCACTGCTGCTCTTTCCTATTACACTATGTCTCGTTCCTGGCAGGTGGTGGCCAGCAGAGATCTGCAACCCTCGTTTGGTGCCGTCAAACATTCAGAGCCTTCGCCATGATATTGGCGACTTCCCTGTCTTCTTCTTTGGCTCTCACGACTATTACTGGATCAACCAGGGCCGGGTCTTTCCCTACGTAGAGAATGATAAAAACTTCGTCACGGGTCAGATCAACATCAACAAAACTTTCAAGAAAGGTAACTTCTGCCCAGAATGTTTCTTTCTACTTGAAGACTAATCACAGAAAAGAGATGATTTTTCTGAGACGTTGTTGATCTTTCAGCTCTAGAAGAAGCAGCCCGGCGCTTTCAGGAGCTTAAGGCACAGAGGGAAAGCCGGGAGGCTTTAGAGCAGGAACGCAACTCCCGCAAACCTCCACCTTACAAATTCATTAAGGTAGTGTCCTTTTTACTTCAGATAAAAACTGTTAAGCACAACTTTGATTTTACTTTTTCTGTTTGTGTTTTTGTTTTTCTTGAACAGTCCAACAAGCCAGTGGGGAAAGTGCAGATGCATGTGGCCGACTTGTCAGAAATCCCACGATGCAACTGCAGACCAACAGACGAGCATCCATGTAGCCTTGACTCCCAGTGTCTCAACCGAATGCTGCAGTACGAGTGTCATCCACAGGTCTGTGTGCAGAGGTTGTTTTTTTTTTTTTTGTTTTGGTTTTGTTTATTTTGGGCTTAGTATATCACCCAAGTAGAGAGAAAACTCTGATAACACAATTTCACTTCTTACCTTCACTTTGTTGCTGTTAGGTGTGTCCTGCAGGAGACAACTGTGAGAATCAGTGTTTCTCCAAGCGGTCGTATGCAGAAACGGAGGTGATGAAGACAGAGGGCCGCGGCTGGGGCCTCAGAACGAACCAGGCTCTCAGGAAGGTTTGTCCACAGCTTGACGTCTTGTTTACCTGTGACTGATTTTTAATTACTGTGATCTTCTTCTTCTCTTTTTTCTTTTTTACAACTAAACCTTTCCTAAAGCTGGCTACACACCAGATGATTTTCAAACACGTGAAAGACCACACACATAAGGACAGTCTCAGCCTGTTTTTAATGTCATAATCCTCCAAACACGCACACTAGATGAGTCAGCCAGGCCATGAGACCACACACCTGATGCTTGCAGTAATGATATCACAGTGACGACTCCACAGACACAGAGATTTCACAGGAACTCACATAATCAAGCCAGACGTCAGAAGGAACACAAATGTGGCTCTGTTGATGTCTTGCTTTGCTATACTCCACAGATTTGGTTCAGAATCTGTGTTGTGTTATTTGGACAAATAGCTGGTTGCATCAAGCTGAAAAACAAGGCTGCACTTCCATGATTGTTGAGAGTGAAAATCACGATCAAAATCAGGCATAAAGTCATCCAGTGTGGAGCCAGCCTGAGCCATATATAGCCTGACTACCAAACTCGCATCTTAACTATTATCCTGTATTATACTGTAATCATATTTTCTAAATGGACATTTACCATCAAATTTGATGGGAGAGTCAGCTCAGATTATAATTGCTGTAGGTTTGACGTGTTTACCCTGCCAAGCCTGAAGCTCCAGGATCCTAAACTGCTAATTAAAGGGTTACTACACACCCTACCTCCGATCCCTTGTTTTAACCACAGCAGCGTTTTGAAAAATGCTGAAGAGTGGGTAAGGGACTGAGAGGTCTCTGAGAGGTGTGAGACGAGCCAGGTAGAGGCTTCTGGGGGAGGGAGTGCAGCTAGAGTGGAGGGGATAGACTGAGAAGGCGAGATTTGCTCAGCCACACGATCCCAAAAGGCAGCTACATTGACAGAGACAAGTTTCTAAAAGTGGTAAGAGATAACATCTTTAGTGTGTGTGTTTCATCACAGCACAGCCAAACTACATCTAGTTTACAGGGGGGAAAAATTGCTACCTTCCTTATCCTCCCGTCCTGCTTTTACATGGTCTACATCAAGACTTTCTTCAGTGTGTTGTGATGTGAACACTGTGAGTCACGTTTAATGTGGAATCAAAGAATCAAGTTAGATGATAGTGGAGGCACAGTTGTTGTTATTATCAGAGTTTACGTTTTCTTTTGTTGGTCATTTACACCATTCCAGTATCATCAGAGCAGCTACAGTTATAATCTTGACCTTGTTTAGAAGAGGAAAAGTCATTGAGACAGAGGCACGTGTGAATCAATATTTCTTTCAGAGGCAGGTCGCTGGAACATCTGTAACTACATGCCACACTGCTCTGTTAAAACAGTATGAATACACTTGTTGCTGTTTTTTTCAGGGTGACTTTGTCACTGAGTACGTAGGAGAGGTGATAGACTCAGAGGAGTGCCAACAGCGAATCAAACGTGCCCATGAAAACCATGTGACCAACTTCTACATGCTCACCCTCACCAAGGTAAAGTCACTTGTGCTGATAAACAGAATGTAGCGACGCCAAAGAGTCCGCCGTCAATAACGCTGAAATCATAACATCTTGTTCATATAAAGTAAATGACAACTTGGTATTGAACTGTCGGTTAGTCTGACATCCATAAAAAAAACAAAACAACAAAACAAAAAACCACTGAAGCATCTTTAACTCTGGTTTCTTACTGGCTGTGCTTCCTGGTAGGATCGTGTGATAGATGCTGGCCCAAAAGGAAATTCTTCCCGTTTTATAAACCACAGCTGCAACCCAAACTGTGAAACCCAGAAGTGGACGGTAAACGGAGACGTTCGCATTGGGATATTTGCCCTCTGTGAAATCGAGGCTGGTGAGTTCAACGATGCACATGACATGCGCTCGGAGTAAGCTGGATGAGGCATTTAACGTAGGTCTTGGTATTTGTGGTTTTTTAGGCTCAGAGCTGACGTTCAACTACAACTTACACTGTGTGGGCAACAGGAGGACGTCCTGTCACTGTGGATCCGACAACTGCTCTGGCTTCCTCGGAGTGCAGCCAACGGTGAGGATGTTTCCCTCATCAGCATAAATCCAGCGTTGAGTGGAAACCTAGTTTTGATGCTGTGTTTGACGCCTCGTCTTTGTTTTATGACGCTTCCGCTTCCTTCAGAGTGCCCCGGTGATGGAGAAAGAGGAGAAGGCGAGGAATGCCAAGTTAAAGCCGAAGAAGCGGAAGCTGCGACCGGAGGGCAAACACACCCACGAGTACTTCTGCTTTTGCTGTGGAGACGGAGGAGAGCTGGTGATGTGCGACAGGAAGGACTGTCCAAAAGCGTATCATCTGCTGTGTCTCAACCTTACCAAGCCACCGTTCGGTAAAGACAAAAGGAGCTTTTATGTGCTTGTGTCTGTGTACATTCATTAGTAACGATAGATGTAAGACTGTAGGGGGAAAAAAGGCCTTTTATTCTGATTTAAAGGCACAGATGCAATTTCAGGTGTTTACTTCTAGTGTTTGCCTTGTTCTCACTTTAACAGTAAAAGCAGATTTTGCTGAGTCGTATATTTGAGGCATTTTATTAGGTTGTGAAGTGTTAAGGCCTGATGCTATTGATGCTTTAAGCCTCTGCAGGAGTGTGTCCATCACAGAGTTGGAAATTAGCACCAATTATCTGCCAAATTCAGGTTATTTTGTGCAGGGGTGGGTCTGTTTGCAGAAAAAAACAGCTACTCTGTTAGGTACATTAAAAAAAAAAAGATAAATATTAACCAAGTCTTTTTGAAATTTCACGATGTAAATTGTATCCGGAGTCCATTTGTTTTACCAGACACAGGAGAACACCATGGCAAAGTAGCGACATGCTCCAACTTCTTTTGCACCCTAAACCTTTTAAATAGAAAATTAAAAATTTGAGAGCTCTTGCTTTTTATCTCTGTAAGATAATATGTTGTTGCATAGCAGGGGTTAATAGATGTGCAGACCTGGTGAAAACCCAGGTTGAGACACAGCAAGGAAGCAAGTATTAAAAAGCTTTTGTCCATAAATGAAAAGTGGAGATTATCAGACAGTACTTACTAAAATGAAATGAACAGCTTTATTGTTGGGACAAAAAAGCCTAACAGTGGAATCAATTGAAGATCACAAGTCATCCAAGTGTCACATCGATGTTGAGAAATTCGCCGTTTCCTCCTGAGTCGTCTCAGGAGGAAACGGCTGCCGCGAGTTAGGACCCTGAAGACGGCACGGATGGAGAAGATAACCGCAGTTTTTAAAAATAACCTCTCACGATGGTGAAAGAGCAGCCACCGTTTCAAGATTACAAATGACAACGCAAGCAGTTTAACTTAAGTTGATAGATTTTTTTTTTTTTTTTGATTGTTATGGTTTTGTAAAAATGCAATGGGAATGAGGTATTACAAGAACGAAACATCTCATTTAGCTGGTGTTGGGTAAAAGGAAAAAAAAAGGGTGACTGGTAGGTGGAAACAGTGTTAATTTCCAACCCTGGTGGATGAATATGAAATGAAATTTATGCAAGTAAAGTGATGAATATCACTTATGTTTGGGAAAGTAAACAAAGGTTTTCTGACCCATGTTGATCGTTTTTGGCTTCAGGAAAATAAAAAAAATAAAAACACGCTGAAAACCTAAGTAACTAGTGAAAAAACGCTTTGTCTTAGGTCTTAACCTGAAAATATATGTATATTTTTAAATGACTAACTCAGAATTGTGAGTTGAGTAGAAGCTGCTGTTGGCATTAATACAGTGTAAATGAGTCGTTGCTTTTACAAATCTCCCAGGTGGCAAAGAATAGTTTTTAATCGTTTCATTTCATCAGTTGTATAATCCTGAGACGCTTCATCCATTATTTACATGGAAATAACTTGTTTTGTAAATCATGTCATGACCAGCGCTCAGATTTTGAAGTGAGGGACAGCTTCAAAATCCTGAGGGGTAAGTCGCACCTTTTCTGGACTCGGGACAAATGTCATACTTCCAACTTACTCCTGGAGAAACAGTGTCACGCTAACTTTAAATAATGAGGTGTTGAATCATTGAATACACCACGTGGCAAGAAAAGTCAAATCAACACCTTCATGAAACTAAGCAAAATGAGAAGCAGCCTCTTGTTGGAAGTGTACTTGGTGTAACACAGCTGGCTACTACATTACTACTTTATGATATTTCAACTTTTAAGTGATGTGATGAGTAACTTCTCGTCCCTGTAACAACCATGTTGGAAGATTTGTGGTTGTTTACATGTTACACTGTCTCTGAAGAGTCATGTTATCAGCCTGCATCAACCAAGAAAGTTACCAAAACAACTAAAACTGTTTAAAAACCTGGAAGGATTCTGGTGGAATTACATTTAAAAAAAAAAAAAAAAATGTTGTTAGAAATAAACCTTAAATGAACGAGATCAGAGAACCCATGAAAGTTGATGAAATCCAGTCAAAGACAATCATGAACAGAACTCTCTGAAATAAGAGCGTCCTCTCACTTCTGGTTTAGTGTATATTGATGTAGGGAAATCGTGCTTTACGAGGCGTCCTCTAATTCTGCAGTGCAACTTTTTTGAAGTGTCTTACTTTTTCTTTTTCCCCTCACATTAACTACGTTCATGTTTAGATTTGTATTTATATCAGTTATTAAGGCCAGAAGCAGAATATTGTTACTATGTTTGTGCTCTGAAGGTAGATTGGACAGACGCAGCAGCTGTGACTGAGGTATCGGGTGTTACAGGTGCATTAGGTTGGAGGGAGGTTTTCGTCTTGTGTAAAGGAGTTGATGCTGGTCTTATTAGGACAATGTTTCACACAGATATATACTGCATGTATGCTGTGTGTTTGAACCTCATATTCTGCCTCTGTAGTGACTTCTCCTCCTGTCTGCAGGACGCTGGGAATGTCCGTGGCACGAGTGCAGCATATGCACCGCTCCGGCTTCATCTTTCTGTGACTTCTGCCCGCGCTCTTTCTGCCCGGATCATGAAGCGGGGGCTCTCACCCCCTCCTCTCTGGATGATCGCCCCTGTTGTTCCATCCACAACCCGCTGAGTCCGCTTGGCTCCGGTTCAAATCAGCTGTGCCGCTCAAGCCTGAGCCCCGTCAGAGTCAAGGAGGAGCCTGAGGCGGACCAGCCGGCCGCAGAGTGATGGGGCAGCTCCCACAATACCTCATTCCTTGACAAGTGGGTTCTGATCTGCAGCAGCACACTTCCAGAAGGGAATCCAGTGCTTTTTGACCATTGCTGTGGCTGCTATTCAGAGCCGGGACGTGTAGATGAACACCTCGGTGCTGTTCACGGTGAAAGCAGAGCAACTGGAGTGACAACGGGGGAAGTGACCAGCCTTGATGGTGCACTGTTTTCTCTCCTCTCTTCCCAGAAAACACCACTACTTATACTCTCTGCAACTCACCTGCGCCCACCCGAGGGCCCAGACTATCACCTCATTGTGTTTTTCTTCATAATTATTGTTATTTTTTTATATATATTTTTTTTAACAGCCGTGGAAGTCATAAGTGTTGTCGTCGTCGTCATCAGTTGTGGCACTTTTGAAGAACTTTGAGAGTAAAGTGAAGTGAGGAAGAGGAGAAGGTGTGAAGTTGAAGCACTTCGTGCTGCTGCTCCTTTCCTCGTTTACCTGCTGTAAGCTGTGGCCAGCATCTCACACACACAGGATGGCTCTGACACGAGACGAGCCAGCTTTTCTCCATCGCCTGTGACACAACTTATCTCTTCTCGTAGAAAAGGAACAGGAGAAATGATTTTTGTGCAATTGTTTTCGGGTTTGTTTTTTTTTTTGTTTTGCTTAGTTTTTTTTTCAGGACCACACTACATTCCAGCGTTCCTAATTCATGGTTTTATTATACTTATGGGTATAGATGAATATAATTATATACAGTATCTATGTTTGTTAATGTTTACAGCCAGATTCTCTCACTTCATCTCGGTGAGTGGTGTATTATGTTTAAGTGTTGAACATTACGCAGACCTCCTTGTGAAAATAGTCCTATTAAGGTGAAATATAATGGAATATAGTGTAATGGTATGACATTACAGAAGTACTTGTGATTTCGTATTACCAATCTCACCTGCCATTGTGTACATAATTGGCTCACGATATTGTAAAGTACTTAAAGATCAGGAGGGGCGAGGCCTCGTGTCTCTTGTTGCTCCTGAAAGAAGGAAAAGCTTTTCTAAAACAAAACGGATCCTTGTCATTTTCTTTTTAAGAGTTATATTCTCACATGTCTTCTGAGTAGTTCCTGTTATTTGTATAGTAGATGGAGGGGCCCAGCTTGTGATCCCTGGTGCTGTCTTAAAGTGTTGTTATTAAGCCTTAAGTTCAGTTTTTGACTGTAGTACGTACTGCCCAGATGCAGTCCCATTTCAGTTATTTTCTTTTCACTTGTGTACTGTGACAGCTTTGATGCTTTGTTGTTTTGTTTTGTTTTTTCCTTTTTTTCTTTTTTTTTTTGGTTTTGTTTTGCCAGACTTCTCTGTAAAGCACTTTCACACGGCTCGTTGCTACACAATTTAGCTGCGGCAAATAAGCAGAAATGTAAGATCATAGGACAAATGTTTCAAAACGGATACCTCTTCTTGTAGTAACGTTGGAATTTAAGCTGTGTTAATGTGGTGAATAATCAGCCTTTTTGTTTGGGTTTTTTGTTGTTTTTTTCTTTTATTTAAAGGAGCGTGGCCTAATTGCTTCTATTTGGGGTTTTTTTTGTTGTTATTTTCTTTTGTTTGTTTTTGACACAAGTAGGAATGACTGCCACCCCAGCTTCGTATGGAAAAAAAAAAAGTCCTTGGCACCACTTCTCTTTCCACCTGGAGGAGAAAATCCTCACGGGTGGGCTTTATATATAAAGCTGTAAGGGTGTAACAACTGTCCAGTGTAATGTACAAACACAAACTTCTGTACAGTGTTTTTAATCGCTCATATTTCAAATCCAAATTCTTTTGTATTTATTGCACCACATTTTATACCGATTTCTTTTTCAAACACCAGTGCAGTAATCAGTCTCCCTCCTCACCAAGGTGCAAGTAAAATGGACAATTAAAAAAAAAAAAGAAAAAGAAAAAAAAAAAGAATTTTACATATTATTATGCCTGTCTAACCATTTTCTTACATTTGGTGTAATGATTCCACATTTGGTAACAGCAGCTGCTCATTGGCCGGTGTCGTGACTCGCTGTCGTTGGTGTTCAAAGCAGTGTGAAGCAGTCCAGTATTGGAACGTAAGGTTTCCATTTCAGAGCGTTGTTGATTCTTCCCCTAGATTGTGTTTTTCTTTCTTAGAAAGGTTGTTTTTGGTTTAAAAGTTGTGTTAAAACGTCAATCCACAGGGTGAAACAATGCCAGTGCTTCCAGTTTGTTTTTTTTATTTTTATTTCAGTTAATAAAAGGTGTCTTTGAATGTTAAGAGTAGACGCACTCAGTTGCCTGTTTTAGGTAAAAATGATGCATGAGTCCTGCAATCTTTTTTCTTTTTCTTTAAAATGTTTCAGAGGTCTTTTTTTAAACGTTGAAGACTGAAAGCTTAAGTTGTGTCGCTGTTTTTAAGCTGCCGTGTTATTTCTTTTGGGCTTCATTTATACGTGTAACACATTACAGATATAGTTTTGAAATTAGAGGCATCACAAAATTAAAAAAAGATTATTGTATTGATTCTAAATTTCTTTAAGCCCACATAGGACTTATTGCAGGACTTTTGTGTTTGGTGGCCTTAGATTAGGCTGCTTTTACCTGATTAACTGGCAGCTGAATGTGTATTATAATTATATAAAGTTAAAGGAAAGGTGCGGATGAAAAGCAGGCACTGAATATTGAAAAACCTATTTGTTTCAAATTCTAAATATTATAGTGTTCTTCTAAGATGTATGCAGATATCCTTTTTTGTTTTTTCTTTAAACTGAAAAGTTGACTTTGTTTTTGCACTGGAGGCTTAAAATGTTCGTGTCAAACTTATATCACAGTTCTTGCATATTGAACCCCACGTCAGGAGTTACTGCTCTCAAACTTGGATTTAATTTGTAAACATTTAAAAACAGCCTTCTAGTGTTGGATTCTGCTGAGTAAATGTTAGACTTTAAATGAAATCATGTGCTTGAATAAAGAGGGGATTAATGAAATGCAAGAGAACAAAGGCCAATCAAACTTTCTGTATGCTTATATTGACTTTTGTTTGTATGAAACCGTTTCTGTTAATCTTTAAAAAAGTATGAGACTTTTTAGATCTTTTGGATGTTTAGCACTCCACCACCCTATACCTTTTTTTTCCCCCCTTTTGTTTGTTTTTAAAGTGGGTGAATTATTAAGGCACATTTGCATACTCAAAGCAGTATGCGTCTAAACTTGAATTTTTTTGGTTCCTATTTAATCTTTTTCTAACACAGGTTTTATCTTTGACAGGCATCCTTAACTCTTTTTCTTCTGAAAATGTCTGCAGGTAACTCGTGATGACATAAATGTTCTGTAAGCCTTCTTGTGTTTGTTTTTGCTGGATGCAGTTTAGTTAAAAATGTGCGTTTTCCAACGTCAGACAATAATTTAATGCCAATGCCTTTCATTTGTTTGTTTTTTCTACCATATTGCACAGAGATTCTACTAAACCGACCGGCCGTTATATTCTTTTTTTGTTTTCTTTCTTTGCACCTGCAGATCACATCACACGCTCATTTCTTTGTGCCAGTTTGTCGTCTGCCCTGCTGAGCTGATACAGCAGCAGTATTACAAATTTAGATGTTCTTGCTTTCACCAAAATTATGTGAAGGTGGATGCTTTCTTTGTTGTCCACTTTTTTTTTAATTAATTTCTTTTTTCAGAGACAGCATGTTTGTTCTCATTTAAGTGACCCTTAAATATGCCTGAGGAGGATTTATTTTTTTTTTTTTGTACCTAAGTTTAAGATGGACCACCTTTGTATTACAAAGGGCATGTTTCAGTTCACTGTGACGTCTTCTGTTTTTTGTGCAATGTTGCCGACTGTCATTAAGTTTCTACTTGACATGCTGTCAAATAGTGTTGGAATAAATTAATAAATTCACTTGCATAAGCACTCATCTCTTTTTACTTGTAGAAAAATTGCATACAGTAACTAACTGGGTCATATCTATCTCTCTTGGTGTTGCTTCAATTAAAAACGTGGATGAACACAAAATGCCATGTTGATTACTGTTCAACCTGTGTTACTACATACTACATATTGTTGAGGAACTTGTAAATAGTTTGCATTGAACTTACATAGACTCATGTTACTGTGGCGTGCTCTTTTTTGCCTGTACAATTCTGCTTCTAAATGTGTGTGTGACTGTTGAGACAACACTCTTTTTGTACATGACTGTCTTTTTATTTGAGAATATTGATTCTGTCCTTTTTCATTCTAAAGTTGAGTTTGAAGAGTTCAGACATGCCTGAAGTTTGACTTTAATAAAGCTGTACTCTGTCTCAGTGAAACACACTCACCGCACGTGTTTTCTTTTTCTTTAGCCAGGTGATTATTCATCAATAACACAGTGAAACTAAAGCAACTCTTTTTTTTTTTTCTTTCTTTTAAATTCACAACCAATTGGATGACTGCTTACTGACAACGTGTGTGGTTTTAAAAAGAAATTATGATTAAAAGGTAAATGCATTAATTAGTGAAACATGTCTCCAGAGGTAGTCTAAAATGATGAAATTTAAGTCAATAACGCCGTTAAAAGAAATCGCTGATTTGCTTGAAAAAATAAATAAACATTTGAATTCTTTTTTTAAACCTCTAGATGGCTAACGTGACGTGGCTTCTTGCATCCACGTGTCAAATGAGATAAAAAGAGCTGGAAAATCACTTCCGGTTTAGAGAAATCTACAAAATAAATTTCTACAGCGAAGGCAAAAACATGGATTTAAAAATAGGAAAACATTTGCAGGCATACTAAAATATGAATAAAAATATGAAAGAAACCCTACTCACATGACTCACAAAACTCACAGAAGATTGCTTTACACTATAAAACAGCTTTTAAAGTTAATTATTTCAACAAACAGCTTGGCCCATTTAAATCAAATATCATGGGTGGAAAACAAAAGGGCTAATATTACAGTATAAAAAAAATGTCTGTGTGATCTGACCTTAACTAATTAAAATAACAGTTCAATATTTATTTGTGTAATATATAAATGTATTTATTTGTAGTAACAAAAGCAATAATGGGAAACAGCTTATTAACATCACCACATAAATATAGGCACCAAAGCACAACTATATAGTAAACAAATATGATTTTATTCTACTTTTGCACAACGCAACAAAACCTTGTAAGCTATGTTCACATTGAATAAATTACAAAACCATAATTTAATAATTGTAAATTTAAAAGTGATGGTGACTGGATCTATCATAGATTATTATATTAAACCCCCGGGTAAAAATAAGTACGTTTTTTATGGTGTTTTCGTCGCATGAAATGAAACGTCTCATCTGTTTTCTACGGCCCAGTGGACCTTTATTGTGAAAACCCGAACCGGATAGGCCAGGTTTCCACGGTAACTTGCTGCCTCTGCTCCGCCTCTGTTTCATCCCTTGTTTCTCTGAAATCTTCAAATGCTCCACTTCCAGCTTCGGCGGAGTGAAAGGATGCTGGGGCCTCGTCTGTGTCAGCGGGGCATTTTAGTTTGAAGATGAAAAGATAAGACACGGCGCGTTTGAGGTTTGTAACTCGCAATCTCTTCTTTGATTTCACGGACACGGACCAGGTGTCTTGTTTGACAGATGTTGCTAGCTTAGCTTAGCTTTCTACACATCTGCTCAAACTCCAGCTTGTTTTTAATCTCCCGTCGTACCTACAGTCGTAGGTTACAACCTTGGCTTTTATAACGGCTTAATAAAAAATATTTAGGTCGTCCAGAGCGTCAAAACGCGTATCGTACCTGAGCGCGGAGGGTACAGGTGCTGCATTTTGGCCTTTAAATCGGGTTTTAGTCGGGGCAGGGGGTCCACGGGCGCGCGCATTACATCTGACGTGCACACGGAGTCAAGATCTTAGCATTAAAAATGGATATTATCCTGGTGTAGGTGGTATCCTTCCCTCCCTTCTCAGACCAGTGTGAGTGTAGGGAATAAAGCTCATGGACAGTGACGTGAAAGAAAAGAAAGTAAACGTGCCTTATTTTTATTTTAATAGCTGAGATTATAATGTCCTTCTCAGTTCTAAGTTGGAAATGAGAAGTCTACTCATAAATAATTTGATTAATGAGTTTTTTCATTTGTTTGTGTGTTTTGCCTGTCTGTACTTGCTCGTTTAGTAATTTAGTATCTTGTTTTTATACTGTGTATATACACCATCAAATCAGATCTTTAACTAATCACAACTGGACGATGTAGTTACCTCCAGCGCACTCATGGGTGCGAGCGGTTACTGCAAAAGGAAGAAAACTGATTAAGTATCAAACAAGACCAGAAAACGGTGACATAAGGTCAGTCTTCATCCAGAAAAATATCAAGTTACTTTGTGTGGGATCGTCTAAAACCATTATAATTAGATGTTTAGAAGTGGTCATGTAATACCTAAATGTGTACATAAAAATGTTCAGCGCTTCATACATTATGAGTCACAAACGTATCGCTTGCATTAGACCATCTTGGTGTCTTGATTGTGGCTCGCACAGACTGGACTGAAACTGTTCAGCAAGAAAAGCCAGCTGTTTTTATGACAGACAGCATTTAAAAGGTGACTTCTCTTAGTTCAGGCAATCGATTATGTTCTTTGCTATGACTTGCTGAAGAGAGTCCAGCAGTTGTGTGAGTTCTGACATCTCGCGCTTGTTCAGCAACAAGCCAGATGTTGTAGCATGCACAGTCAGTGTGTCCACGCCTGGCGTTGAACCACGTTGACTGTGAGAGTGGGCCGTCTTCTAAAACGTTGTCATATTCTGCAGCCACGTACTAGTAGAGTCTTTGCTTTGGTTTGCGAGTACTAAGTTGTGTACGTGCTGGCCAACCAAAGCTTGACTGGGTGGAGCCGTGTTTCTGAGCAGCGTTCAGGGTTGGACACTTGCCTTTGGTTCTTGCTCGTTTTGACTTCTCCTAATGTAAAATTACTAGTTAAGAGGAAGTGCAGGTCCAGAGATGCATGTTGCGTGTCAAGCACATAGAAAACCTGCGTCTATGTAGTTTATCCTCAAAGTCTACTTTTATACTGCACACCACCTTGTTTATAGTTTGATTAGAATTGTCTGATCACAACATTATATTTATCATATAATTGTCATTTAAATAATTGTGAAGGATGATTTAATCTCTTTGTTCAGTTTACCACTAGTAAGTGATTTTTATTTTTTTATTTTATTTTTTTATAACACCATACCCCACTACTTTATCTGCTGTAAAATTTAACAAATCACATCATCAAACTTACTCAGCTCTTCAAAAACATCAATCGCATTCAAAAAGTACAGACATCATCAATAGCTTTTTTTTTTTTTTTTTGTGCAGTATTAGTTTCAGAATCGAAAATGAGATGATATTTAAAAGGCGCAGCTTCTGAATATTCAAATGATTGCACTTCAGGTAAAGCAACACTGAAATATTTGCACTGAATACACGCGTCCTCTTTCACTCACGATTTGATAATCAAAGAAGGGAAACAGCTATTTGCATACAGTAAATATACGGTAGTCATACTTGACACCTACCAAAAAAAGAAATGCTCTTCCCAACATCCCAACAATATCAAAATTGACTTTTTTTTTTCTTTTTTTTTTTAACTGTCATTTCTTTAAGTGTAGTTAACAGAAGGTGGAGTTAAGATGTTTGCTGTCGACTGAAGTCCACTCCACGAAACAAGATGAAGAGGAGACTGCTCCGTGGGCTCCTGTCAGAAGTTTCCATCCGGTTGACGCTTTTGCTCGTGTTCCTGTAAGCTGTGTCCTTTTCTTTTGAGTTGTGCGTGTCGATGCATAGCTGCCTTTGCAAAGTCAGTTTATTATCTAACAAGCAGGCATTGCTTGTCCTGTATTTAGAGTGACAGAGCAGCTTCCTCCTTTCTACCGTGAGATCCAGGCGGAGGAGATGTGGCTGTATAAATTCCATCGTGTGGAGAGTGACCACGTACCCACTACTCTTATGTTTGTAAGTACATGAGCTTGTCTGACCCGTCACAAACTCTTTGTACATTTTTTAAAATAGTTAATTGCTTATTGAGCTGTGAGGTATGACATCACCTGTAGACACCCAGGATGTTTAAAAGATGTAAATGGCTCATATTTGGATTTGGAGGATTTTATTATAGGAATCTAAAGGGAAATCAATTTAAATTCAAAATTTGTATTAAAATTAGTTGTTTTACTTGTCTTTTTTTTTGTATCAGAGTGTAGCTGTCTTCACGCCGCTGATTGTAATCGTGGTTTTCACCCTGTTGAATAAATCAGAGCGGGGAGATCTGAAAGAAGCCTCTTTGGGTAAGAAACAGACACACAAATGTGTGATTTTTCACTGTAAAATATGAAACGTAACTTTTTTAATTGGCATGTCTTTTTGATGATTGAGTTCTGTTTTTCCTTTGTCATCCAGCTGTGACTCTGACTCTGGTGCTCAATGGAGTTTTCACCAATGTCATCAAACTTGTTGTTGGCAGGTAGAACTGAACACATAATTTCTACATTTCAACAAGTGTTAAAGAGCATAGAGACCTAAATGTGTCCTCCTATGTTCCCAATGCCTCTTCTCCTCAGGCCGCGACCGGACTTCTTCTACCGTTGTTTTCCAGATGGCCAGATGAATTTGGAGTTGCGCTGCAGTGGCGATCCTGAAGTCATCATGGAGGGAAGGAAGAGCTTTCCTAGTGGACATTCTTCCTGTAAGAGACCATACAGCTCAGTTTTGCTTGTATAGCTGGAACATTTTCTGAGGTAAAATGAAGAAATACAAAAAGTGAGACAGGAGAGCAAATCTAAAAAGTGATGCATATAAATGAATTTCCGTGACGCTGAAGGTATGAGCCTCCTGTTGTTTTCCCTGATGGATCTGTGTGTGCATAAGCCTTCCACTGGATCTAACTGCTCTTTTCTCCTTTGTCTCAGTTGCCTTTGCGGGTTTGGGTTTCACAGCGCTGTACGTTGCAGGGAAGCTGCGCTGCTTCAGTGCAGCGGGCCAAGGCAGGGCATGGCGACTGTGTGCCTTCCTAACCCCTCTACTCATTGCAGCTGTTATTGCCCTCTCCAGAACCTGCGACTACAAGCATCACTGGCAAGGTCAGAGCTCTTGACTATAACATTTCTGCATGTGTGATATGCAGGCTCGTTGTATGGCCAGGTCTTTATTGCAACCTGACTGTTTGTCAAACATTAACAAAACCTGGAATGACTAAACGTCCATCAACAACATTTTTTTTTTTTTTTTTTCATGCCACAGTTTCATGTTAAATCTCACAGTAGAACCCTCTCTGTTCGTGTAGACGTGCTAGTGGGATCTCTGCTGGGTCTCGTCTTCGCCTGGCTCTGCTACAGACAGCACTTTCCTCCACTTCAGGATCCAGACTGCCACAGACCCCTGCGCCACAGACAGACTGTTCCCACCGCACAGGAGCGCAAGCTGGCCAACTCCAGTTACATCCTGCCCCTGTAGAAGGCTGTAACCTCGTTACTCTTTACTGTCATTTATACGAGGTTACGTGCTGATCTGTGCATTCTGGGTTTTTACATGTTTAGGATTAGGCTTCGTATCTGCAATTATATTTATCTTCAATCACGATGACTGTATTGTGGGGATTTTATTGAAGTTGCTAATCAATCACAACAACTGGTCAACCTGGTGGACGTCTACGTTTCTAAATCTGAAAAATTTGTTCGTTTTGAAACTCTGGTTATGTGTGTTGTAACTAAACTAACACCACTTGCAGCAGCTGAGCAGGTTAACTGCACAATCACTGCCCCTCGTTCTCTGGCTCAGCTGTTGGGAAACAGTTTGTCACGTGGGTAACTTTTGTGATTGTTTTGTAAACTTGCACCTTTTTAACAAACAGGGTTGATGCTTTAAAGAATATATCATAGGGATTTATTTATTGTCTTTACATTCATTTGATGCATTATGCAGCGTTTTATTTAGTGTGGAGGACCAAAGCCCCAAGGCATTGTTCACCACAATTCAGTAGTTTTTATTTTTTTCCTGGCATTGGAGATGTTCGGAAGTGATAACAAGACGAACAGCAGGAGTAGGGTCAAGTCACCTCAAGAACTGAAGTAGCACAAACATGGGTAGAATTTCAGAAACGGCTGTTTGTTACTTGTTGTCGTGGGTCTATATGAGCAGCTGTATTTGCTGAGAGCAGTGAGATTCAGTGAAATCACAGAAACTAAGTTGACCTTTAGAGCTGGATATTGATCAAGATGTTAGGTTGATTGGTGGGTTTAAGCGGTCCATAGAAAAACAAATGTACATAGTTGTTTGTCCTGTTTGGCTCTGTCTGCCTTGTACCCTACCGTTTTGGGGGGTGGGGTGGGGGTGATAATGTAGTTAAAGCTGTGTAGGATGCCTGGCTCAGAAAAGGCAATCATTCCAGTATGATGTAAAATTCTTTCCCAGTCTTCACATTATTGCACATCACAGGAATAATATGGTTTGTGACAAGTCTTTCCCTGAAAAGTAACTTTAATAGTATTGAAACACAGGACCAATTTATATCTACTTAAAAATACAATAGTATTTCCTGGGATAGAGCTATCTGGCAAAAGTCACTCAAACGAATGTAAATAGATTTATTGAGACTATTACTAGTAACTTATTAACATATTTAGTACTGTAGTCATTTTTTGACAATATTTCAACCCTGGCATAGAGAAATTGAACATATAAAGCATCAGCTACAGTAGTGGCTGATACTGATCTTCTAAAATTCATGGGATGTTTTTTTTTTTTTTTTTTTTTTTTTTTAATAAGCAAACTCTTAAATGGCTTCAGCTGTTTTAAGTCTTTACATTTCCTTTAAAAACAAAGTCATGCATGTTTACTGCTTTAATTTTAAATCCAGGCTTATGAAAAACTGTTTTCCCAGCATGATTTGTTTGAGGCTGGCTCTTGGCTACATGAAATCTTCCTTCCTATAACTATTTTACGTGTCTCCATTCTGATTTCCCTGTTATTTTTTGTGTAAATGCTACATGTACTCAGTTTTGACCGTAACATCCAGATGTAGCAGTGCCGCTCTCTGTTTCTGACTGTTTTTCCAGTGCCAGCTGTAATCTTTGTAATCTTGTTTCCGCTCAAGCACGTCAACGATTCTGATCAGATCATCACAAAAGATTTATACTATAAAGGAGCAGTGACGTCAATGTTTTTCTGCATCAGCGGACTCCGGCTCGCTGTGACGTCTGTGTTTTTTCTTTCTTTTAATGTGGACGCCAGCTCTTCAACCAACCCCAATCTCAAATTTTAAATGTGCAGTAGAAGCGGAGAGATGGTGCACACGTTTTTTTTCTGGTGTAAAGGTGAATCCAGATCTTTGTGATGAACCTGAGAGGAGTCGGACTGTCCAGGTGATGGTGCTAGCCTCCCAGTGCTCCTGCCGCTCATCTTTTCATTTATTTAATTTTATTGTTTCTATGCTGTGAACAGCTGACCTGGCATGTCAGTTAGGAATTATTGTTGGTGCATGTTTCATTTTAGTTTTCAAACGTTCATTTACAACACAAAATGCTACATTTTCTGCTGTACTGTGAGTTTTTCTACTTCATTATTCTGCACTATTCTTTGATTATGTTTGGAATTGTAGTTTTCTGTGGAAGTTGGTTCAGACATTCAAGGTACTTTTACTTTTTATATTTTTAACATGTTGGATATCATCGTGTATGAAGCTGAAAAAAAAGAAGGAACATTTAAATTTTTTATATATATATATATATATATATATATATATATATATATATATATATATATATATATATATATATATATATATATATATATATCTATATATATATATTATATATATATATATATATATATATATATATATATATATATATATATATATATATATATAATTTATTTTTAAATGTTTTTCAGAGCCTCAGCAGAGGAAGACAGATGAATTTGTGCCTTTGTTTACCACTTTAGTAATCTTCGTTAATGAATGAAATATATACTTACTGTATGTCACAGTGTATGCTCTCTTGTCACAATTTTATTCTTATTTTATGCGATGTTAAAATGTGGCATGCTGCCTTTTACCTCAGAACAACAACAAAAAAAACTTGAATTGCTTTTCATAAATGTAAGTTTAGTGGGTGTAATGGAGTTTACTTGAACTTTGTTCTGGTAAATGTTATAAAATTCAGATGCATATTTGAGAGCACATGGGTTTTGTTTTTGAACTGCATTTTGATAAAAACCTGCACGTGTCGTAGCTGCACAGCAACAAACCTTTCTCACTACTTGCGTCCATTTTATTTCTCATTTCTGATTTCAGTACATGTATGTCATATCAGTTTGATAGTCTCTGATCTAGTGTCATGTCAAAGGATTGTATTAATACTTGCCTGTTTGCTTTTATGTTTCTTCTCATGCTGACACATTAGCCTAAATGTCAATGTTATGATGCTCATTTGTGAATATTTCTCCACTGCACATGGCTCTCTTTGAATTTTCTTTTGAGCACACAGAAGTCCTTGTTCTGACTGTGTGTTACTATTGATTATTGACTAACTGCAAAATAAAAATAAGTTCAAACAAATATGACTTTTACATGATCTCATGCACATGATCATGATATCTTGGCCTAAAACAATTTATCCTTTTGACAATTTTACATTGAACAGTTATGTTTTATAACTTCAAATAATTATTTTCTCCTTTTTTTAAATGCATTAGTTATATAATTGTAATAATACATATATCTTGTGTACTGGATTGTACTAAAAGAAAAGCCCTTGCCATAGTCTTGTAAAAATAATACAATTCAATAGTAGTGAAGTCTTAAAATAAATTGATAGGTCTAAAGATTGTGAGTTCACATAGAAATGAAGAAGAAATACTTTTTTTTCATTCAGCTTTAAGTAAAACTTAAAGCTTAAGTAAAACTTAAAGCTGAAAACATTCATTATTTCACTGGAGGAAAGAAATATTACATTTATCTTTGTCCTATTGTTTAAATTGTTTTCATGTTAATTTGAATATGTGATATTATATCAGTAGCCTAAGTTCTCAAATACGTGTAGTTCAGTAAGAAGTACAATGCTCCTTCATCTGTAATGAAGTAAAAGATTAAATCTTAGATTGAAGTTACACACAAAACTGTCCAGTTTGCCTGTACTTCTAAAATCTTTACCAAAGCAGTGACTGAGCGTTCATTCAGCTCTTCTACCTACACAAAAGCTATTCAGGGCAATTTAATCACCTAATCATGTGGTAAAGTGGTAAAGTTTGTTTAAAATCAGCTGTAATAACTAACAACTAACTTAAAGGAATCTGCAGATGCCTGCTTTTTCTTTTGTTTTGTTTTTTTCAACTGGGAAGGCGTGTCTTAATGCGTATGACGCAACCCATCTTGGGAACAAGTGATTGGTTGGCGGTGACGTGCTGATTTGGCGCCACATTTCCAACTACTAACAGCGGACCTCCGAGTCTGACAGCAACAACAATACATACGTTTCACCCGCTTTGGCTCCTATTATCAGCCTTATATCATCTAAAAGGGTTTAAATTGACATTGGAAAATGTTCATCACAGACATAAGAAAGGACTTTTATGAAGTTATCGCCAACCAGGTGAGTTTATGTGGACAAACTTGACATTAGTTTTGTTAGCGAGCTTAGCAGACACGCTAGCGTTAGCTGCGACTTTTAAGCCGTTAAAACATTAATTTTACGAGACAATTTGACGTTTCTTCATATACAGAGAGTCGCGCTCCTGGTTGCAGCCGACATCGACGCCCTGTGCGCTTGTAAGGTGCTGCAGGTAAGTACGAACAAATGTTAGGGAGCGTTAGCTCCTCTGTTTCCACGCTGTTCGTGTTTAAACTGCTGGATCTGGTAAATTTGTATTTAAATACTAGTATTGGATCCTGCTGGAGTAATGTACAACCCGCGGAAATCGTATCTCTACGTATGTGTTTTTTATGTTTTTCTAAAGGTTATTAGTCGACTACGTTTTGTAGCCCTCGGGTTCATCCACGACGTTTATTATCGGCTTCTTAGTCTGTGAGTCATGTTTCGTTGTTTTAAAGTCAACTAGAAAAATAAAGTATCAAAACACGTGTGACGCCTGTAAAAATGCATCAGTTCAACCCTGACATCCCATTCTGTGGATGTAGTGATAATGTTGGGGCCCTGCTGCCCTGCATCTTGGAAAATCCAGTCATGTATGTCTAATCCGGTGGTCCCTTTTGAGGCAAAGCTCTGATTACCGGGTATTTATCCTGCTCTTTTTGCACCGGGCCACAAATCAGCACCCATGATTGATTTATGCCTGCTTGGGGCAAGGACTGTGATTGGATCGTGGTGGAGAAGTACAGATGGCCCTGCACCTGCAATCTGGGAAATTGTCTGATTTGGCTCTGGAAAAATAAGTGATGTAGCAAAAGGGAAACTAAAAAACCTCAGGGAAATGCAGGACACCTTCATGCAATGATATTGTCTTTCTGACTACTTTTTCTTTGCCAAAAACAGTAAATATACTTTTTCTGTTTGTTTGTTTGTTTGTTGTTGTGTTTTGTTTTTATAGAAAATAATGTGTAATCTCATTTTGTGTATTAGGCATTGTTTCACTGTGACCAGATCCAGTATACTCTTGTGCCGGTTACTGGCTGGCAGGATCTCGGCACTGCCTTTCTTGAACACAGAGAGCAGGTATAGCGCATCATTGAGCCCTTCACATGAATACATATGACAGAAGGCTGAATGAGGATCAACTGATTGAATTAAATGTATTGTCTTTGGTGTGATGTAGTTTCGATACTTTGTTCTTATCAACTGTGGAGCAAATGTTGACCTCCTTGAGATGCTGCAGCCAGATGATGACTCCATCTTCTTCATCTGTGATACTCACCGGCCTGTGGATGTGGTCAATGTCTACAATGACACCCAGGTGATTTATGCTGATCTGCCGAGTTCAAAGTTTGGGCCTCTGTGTGATGAATGCACCCTTTGACAAAACATAATTTTTTTTAAATTTCCTTTCCCACATAGACATTCATGCATGAGCTAACTTTTGCGCCTCATCTTTGCTGCAAATGTAAAGATATTAAATCCCCTCCGCTAGAAACGATGCAGACTTGTATCACTTGTGAAAGTGAGTGTTGCTTCAATATATGTCATGTCTTTCATAGGTCAAACTCCTAATCAAACAAGATGATGACCTGGGTGTGCCTACCTATGATGACATCTTTCGTGATGAAGAAGATGAAGATGACTCTGGAAACGAGAGTGATGAAGGCTCAGAGCCGTCTGGGAAACGGAGGAGATTTGATGAAGTGGGTTGATGGGTCGAAATGAACCAAAGGATTACGGCGCGGCCTGTATCACTTGTCTTATTGTGATCATGTTATTACAGGGGGCAGTTGAGAGGAGGATTGAACGACAGCGAGCACAGAGGGAGTGGGAAGCACGGAGGTGATGCTTTTTTCACTGACCAACTGGGATTTTATTTTGCTAAACCGTTCAGTAGTTCTGTAAGTTGGTTCGTACTAATGTTTTCTCTTCTCCACAGGAGGGAAATCTTGTTCGACTATGAGCAGTATGAATACCATGGCACCTCTGTAAGTAGCCTCTTTTGGAGAATGTGTAACTGTTCTGAGAAATGGGACACACATACGCATGAATAATGAGTTTACATTTTTCAGAAACATCTTTTTTTTTTTTAGCATAACTGTGTCTCGACTCATGTTCCACATGATCTTTTATTATTTTGTGTTGTCTCTCTCAAGGCTGCGATGATGTTTTTTGAGCTTGCTTGGATTTTGACTAAAGACACCAAGGACATGCTCTGGTGAGATATCTCAATGATTGTTCAACTTAAATGTGCATATTGATGTACAGACAGATCAATACAGACCTATTTGTTTTGCAGGTGGTCCATCATTGGGCTGACAGACCAGTGGGTTCACGATAAAATAACACAGTAAGAATGTCCCTCAGCATTTAACAAAAATAAGATGCCTAACGGTTTAGATAAAATGCTTGTATAAGGTGACCATGTCTCTGTTTGTTTTTTTTGTTTTTTTTTTAAGTATGAAGTACGTTACAGATATCGCTACACTCCAGCGACATGTCTCCAGGCATAACCACCGAAATGAGGACGAGGAAAACTCTCTGTCCATCGACTGTATGCGGATCTCCTTTGAATACGAGTATCCTTACATCATCTGATATTTAGTCTTTTTTTAATGCAAGTGTCGTCATGACAGGAATCACTTTGTTTTTGTTTTTCCTTAACCTTGCTCTCCAGCCTACGTCTAACACTTTACCAGCACTGGTCTTTGTTTGAGAGTCTGTGTAATTCCTGCTACACCTCATGCAGCTTCAAGCTCTGGACCTTAAATGGCCAAAAGAAACTTCAGGAGTTCTTAGCTGACATGGGGTGCGTTCCTTGAAGTCAGTACTTTGTGTAACAGTGGAGGGCCTTATAACTTCTCAGTTTTGCTTAATAATATTTGTGTGTGGTGCTTTCAACAGTCTACCTCTCAAACAAGTGAGACAGAAGTACAACTCCATGGACATGTCGATCAAAGAGAACCTGAGGGATGTCATTGAAGAGTCCTCCAATAAATACGGGTATGAATATAGACTTAGAAACAGCATCCACTGTTTGGTTTTCTTGTGGAGTAACTTTGTTCCCCTCTTTTCATCAGTATGAAGGACATCCGCATCCAGACGTTTGGTGTTCACTTTGGTTTTAAGAATCGTTTCCTGGCCAGCGACATGGTGCATGCTGCTGCTGCCTTGCTGGAGAGCACTGAGAAAGACGGGAGCGACACTGACAACTTCATCAAGGCTCTTGATTCCCTTTCAAGGTGTGTAAAGAAAACCTGGTACTGAAAGCACTCTCCTCTCTTTTCAGATGTTGACCAAGGTTTTTTTTTTTTCCCAAGCTTTAAGGGTTTTGTTAATGGCACTACACTCTTTGTCTGCGCAGGAGTAAACTTGATCGTCTACATGTGGGCATCGACTTGGCTAAGAAGAAGCTGATGGCCATCCAGCAGACTGTAGCCAGCTGCATCTGTACCAACCTCATCCTGTCGCAGGGGCCTTTCCTCTACTGCTACCTCATGGAGGTACGAGTGTCTGCGTTCCTGGTCATGTGTCTTCAGCACTACATCCTGCTTTAAATGACACCCTCTTCCTGCTCTTTCCTTTGTAGGGAACTCCTGATGTGAAGCTCTTCTCAAAATCAATGGCCTTGACTCTTCTCTGCAAGTACCTTCTGAAGGCTTTTATCCACTCGGCAAGTATCTATTAGAACCTCTCCCAAATGTGAGGGGAGTTCAGCCTATATCCATAGTTATTGATGCCTTTATACCATTTAACTGACAATGTCTTGGCTGTTTAGACGAGAAATAAACGCTGCAAACTGCTCCCTCTCGTCATGGCCGCTCCCAAGGATGTGGAGAAGGGAACGGTTATTGTTGTCGGAATCCCACCAGAGTCTGAGACGTCTGACAAAAAGAAGTAAGTCTCAAACAGAACGAGATATGTTCAGCTACGAGCTGTACGCACGTACTCTTGCTGCTATGTGATGCAATGATACAATTCAGTTAATCTCATACTGCATTAATACTAATATCTGTGTCAGTAGGGATGTTGGAAATACATTTATTTACGTAAGAATCTGGTTACAAAATTTATAACATTTTAGAGTCAATTTAGAAATTATAGTTATCAATTTTAACACATTAAGTAAAGACTCACATCTTTTACTTTCCACACTGATAAAGTTTAAAAGTTGTCAAGGAATAACCGGGATGCAAGTTCGAGGTTGCTTCTGAGGGCTTTGTGTTTCAGAGTTTTATAACATTTCAGTTGTTACTACTTTATTTTAAGCAAGAAAAACAAACAAAAAACATGCAAACATGTATATGTATTTCTTTGCTTTTGTCCTGATAGCTTCTTTGGTCGAGCATTTGAGAAAGCTGCAGAAAGCACCAGCTCAAGAACGCTTCATGACCACTTTGACACTTCAAGTAAGTACCTTTTACCCATTTTTTTTTGCCCCAGTCTCCAAATGCTGTTTAAGTCAGGTTGCAGTCTCCTTTCTCGTCACTAGGTGGCAGCATTGTCTCTGTGTAAAGGGAACATTTTTAACAGACTGCTAAAATCTGCCATATGCTCTTCAAAATGTTTATTAGTTGCATTTTAACATATTAATTATGTCTTTGGATTATCTTATTTATTTATTTATTTATTTTTTGATTCATAACTATTTCTGCTTATTTGTTAATCTGTTTGTTTTTTAAAAGAACTTCCAGAAATTGATGGACCTGGACAATGAAATGTGTTGACGTTTTCAACCAACTTTTCATTTTTATCTGTTTTTCTTTCTGCAGTCATTGAACTGAAGGCAGAGGACAGAAGCAAGTTTCTGGATGCTCTCATCACTCTTCTGTCGTGAGGACATCAGGAACCTAAGAATTAGGGAGTTTTGAGGCCGAGCCCACATTCCCGACCCGAACTTGAACCTTTTTTTTTTTTTTTTTTTTTTAAAGATTTTACTTGATTTAATGTGCATATTGTATAGGTCTTTTGTAAATGTTTGGAATTGTTTGTGTTTTTAAAATTTCTGTATGTAAGTTTTGGTTTACATCGAATTACATTTCAAGTGCATTTAATAAATAATTTAAAATGACTTAACTGCTTTGATTGCCCATCGAGAACCATCATTCGTACTACGTGCAGTTGTGATACCATATTCCATAGAACCTGTCTGATATTTCAGCAGGTCTTCAAGCCAATAGAGATGATCTGACTTCCTTTTTAATTTCCTGCCTACTTTCATTATGTTAGATGGAAATGTCACGGGGCCATGGATAAACGTTAAGTCTTTATCTATAGTCCCATGTTGTGTAATTCTGTGATGATATGAAACCAATTTAAACTACCATTAAAGGCGTTTTAAAATACACTAAACCATGTACATAAACTTCAAATACAACACTTTTGTCAAAGTGGCTCCAGTTCTGGCTCAGAGCGAGCGTCCTAACGTAGCAGCAGTTTGTGGTTTTAGTTTGTCTTTCTGTTTGTTCCTCCCTCAACAGCTAACTGTGGATAAAGTACGAGTTCAGAGTCAGGAAACTGGTGCTGCCCCGGCTCCCAAAACCAGAGTATGCTGGACTAGACTAGAACTGGTTACACAAAGGCCCAGAGGTGGGACTATCACGACCAACCAAAACATTGTGACATTCCTAAGTCACATCTCTAACAACAAAATAATAAAAAAAAAACATTTCAAAGGAATGGACACATCAGTGGTTCTTGGGGCGGACTAACTACCTTGTGATCGGTAGTTGCTGACATTTATGGATCCCTCTTAGAGCAGCAGGTTTAGGTGTGACCATGTGCCCCTGTGATGGACTGATTGCCTGGCCAGTCTTTCATCTGAATCCAGTTTCTTCTAGGACTGTTTGCATTGCAAAGTAATGCACTTCCACGTTTGCATTTCCATGGAAAATAAAAATAACAGTTCTTGCTATGCTTGTGAGTCAGCTGGAAGAAGCGTTCACATTTAATTAACTTAACATCCTCTCCTGAGATGGGCCTGCTCATGTGGGATAAAGGTCGACGCTGTGAACTTGGCCCACGGTGGGAAATGTAGGCCAGTTCTAACTGTAAAGGAGATGCCGGAAGCTGCTCTCTGAGGGGCAATTAAGATGCTTATCACCCTCGGCCCGGGATGAGATCATGAACTTTTAGGGTGTTTGATAAGGAAGTCGGGACTTTCAACAGGACTGAAGTTTGTCGTAATTTGCATTGTGCAGCAGCAGAGGACATTAATGCAAACAGTCCTATTTCCAAGAAGGTTAATTTGCAGTGATTTTGTGATTCTAATGTTTATCTTCTTAATGGCATTGTTTAGACTTACAGCACATTGATGTTATCCCGGAGAAATGCCCCAGATTTCTACTGAGGAAGCCCTGCAGTTTATTTTTATGAGACATAATTATCACTGATTGCTGTGAAACGTGCCTTTGGTAGCTTTTTTATTTTACTTTCATTTTCCTCTTTCTGTCTTCTTTTATATTGTCCGTGTGGAATCATGGAAGTTTAACATGTTTACTTTGGTTGAGGCGATTTCCTTTTCTCCGTTTAAGTCCTCGCTGGTGCGGAGACACCTGTTTTTATTCTTTGTTTCGAAGTGGAAAAGGCAGCTCATGAGTAAAACCTAGTTTAAACTCTCAAAGTATGGGCTGGCTTTTTCAAATTTATACATTAAAATAATGTATCCGTGCACAAAATGAACATTAAAATGACCATCCTAAATCTGAAATTTGTTACGATAAGAATAAAAATAAGACAATAACAAGTGTGTGTTTGATGATGTATGGGATTAAATATGATGCGTAGTCGTTTTTGTTAGGTGGCAAACAAAAAAAAAAAAAAAAAGACTGGTGTGTTTTTGCTTCTAAAGTTTTGTCTGTAAAAAAACATTGAACATAATACTTTATACTAATTGGTCGAATCGTAGTTTCTTGTACAGAGTGCAGCCAGCCCAGGTTCAACTCCCCTGTCTGCCTTCATTTCCTGTTGCCCCAAATTCAATAAAGGCTGCTAGAGCCACAATAGCTTCTTCTTTTTTTAAGTATCATCTTCAATTTAATATCATGATTTAGTGACATTCACATAAAAATGAGTTCATAATTCTCGAGTTTCTTCACCAGCACTGAGACAGCTCTAATAAAGGTCCTTAATGATATCTGCTCCAGTACTGATAGTGGCAACATTTCAGTGTTGGTCTTACTAGATCTCAGAGCTGCGTTCAACACACACATCTTAATGGACCGGTTGAAGAAATGGGGTGCGACTTTCTGGCACAGGAATTGCCTGGTTGGAGTCCTATCTAAAAGACAGGGACTGTTTTGTATCTTTAGGTAACAACAAATTGGAGCTAACAAAAATAACGTGGTGTTCCTCAAGGTTCAATGCTGGGGCCTCTGTTGTTTAACATCTATATGCTCCCACTCAGTTGAATCGTGAAAAAACTGAAAATGTGTTACCATAACTACGTTAAAGGACTGATGTTTCCGCAGGACTTAGAAAAACCTGTCCACGTAGACTGGACTACTGTAACTCTGTTCTCTGGGGTCTCCCTAAAAAATCCATCAAACAGCTGCAGCCAGAATGCTGCTGGCTGAGTTGTCAGTAACCAGGCCTATCTAAAATTTATTCTTTACTAGTGACTGTGGTGAAAGAAAAACCTGCAGCAACAAACTCCCCCCGAAAGTGTCTTTTGTTCAATATTCAAACAGCGAGATTGTGTTACAGGTTGAAAATGTTCACAAATTGAACCGTAAAATTTCATGAGACATTTAATAAAATTTAATCCTCCCTTTTGTGTTCTGTTGTTAAGTTACTACTTAGTTGTTATTTTCACACACTCCTGGCAATTTTCTGGTCAGCGATCAGAAACAGCGGAAACATCGATCGGCCTGTTGTTACTCTGGTGTGACATCCACTTGTTCAGCCCATCATTTTCCTTCTCCTCTCAGCCATCAATCACGGGGCTTTCCATCCCCCCTCTTGCACCTCTAAAGTAGGGCCGCTGCCCTTTACGCCTCTCCGGATCTGAGGAATGTGCCATGCAATAAACCAACACACACACACACACACACACACACACACTCCAATGCTGAAGAAACAGCTCTCCAAAGGGAGGATCTCACACACACGGCGTATAGATGTGTGAAACAGTTTTTCTGAAGGCTTCACTCTCAAACGCTCATGATGCCTAAACAGGGGCGAGCTGTTGGTGGAGCAGGGATGCAGGTGATAAGGAGCTGAGGTGATGTTTTCCATCTTGGGTGATGCAACATAAGTAATGGTTAGCAAGATAAATATTTATGCCGTAATTTGATCTCTTTTAAGTCTTTGCAAAGTCAGCCCAAATGCTGGATAAACTTAAACGTTGCTGTGTGACCTGATACAAATTAACTTTAACAAAAATAAAACAACAAAGCAAAAACAAAGCTGTACAGGTTTTAGATACTTGCATGTGTTTCACTCAGTGTCAGGTAGTATTCTGTATTCTTCATTTTGCTGATAAAAAAAAGAAGTCATTTCTGTTTGGAAGAGGCTTCTCCTTGACATTTGTGCTCAAATATCTTCATTGTCGGTACCTAAAGGCGGATGTTCAGCTCAGCTGCTCCATCTATTTACACTGAAGGTGGAGTCGTAGCACAGACATTCCTCATGCTGTAAGGATGGCTTATCAGACATAGGAAGAAAGGACAGAGCACATTTTAATTTGCTCAAAATATTTCTAAACCAGTGGCAGCTGTTTACCTTTTCCCTCCGTCTCCAACAATCCCAGATTCCAGACAGGATTAGCTTCAACGGATGACATGACACAAACAACTACAGCTGTCTCTCTGCCCTCCGACTGTCTTTCCCACCACGTTAAGAGGATGATCTCTCACTGGCACCTAAAAGTCACATGCATATGAGCATCCAAATCTGCATCTCCAACTTTCTGTCACTTTTCCAAAAAGCTGCTGGTGTTCTTCATTTCTTTCAGCATGTCAGCCCACAGATGCCCTCAGTGATCCCAAACCCTGCCGCCTTTAATCTCTTTAGACCTCTCACAGCTGGAGCTGTTAAAATCTAAATTTTTAAAGTGCTTGTAAGTATTTACTTTGGTTTTTTTTTTTTTTTTTAAATCCAATACTAACTAATGTAACTAACAACTAATGAAGTTGCCCCCCATCAAATAGCTCAGCCACAAAAAGGTACTCTGTTCTATTTAATTTAAAATAAAGATATTTTAGAATAATTTAATGTGTGTTTGGCGTTTGCCTTTGCTGTTAATGTTTACTGTATAAACGCCTTCAAAAGACCGACTGCTTCTGATATACACGTACACAGTCACCCAGCAGCAGAATGATTTTAATGAGTACTAGTCACACATCAGTACGCTTTGTAATGCACAAACATAAATTATGCAAGTAGCAAGGATACTTAACAAATAAATAAAGTGATAAATTGCCTTCAAAGATTTCAAACAGTGGCTTTGAAAGATGTGACTCACGCTTGAGCTCGCCGGTGTTCAGCTGAGCATAAAGACTGAGATGGAGGATAGAAGTAAATTTCTCAAAAATGTGTTCATCATGAAGTAACACTCCTGACAAGTACTCAAGGTTTGTTACCTTTGGACAGAATCTGGTGGTTTTCTCCTATTTATGCAAAGTTAGGTCAACTGGCTGCTGGTTATAAGAAAACAAATTGTTTCTGTCGTTGCAGCCATCGTATAAGTAGTCAGTATGTCGTTTTAGATGGTTAGTATTTTCTCTTATAGTGATAACAACAGCTCATCAAATCTGTTATGTATTATTTGATTTTATCCCCCTGCCTTTTAAATTACAGTTCAACAAGTACTTTCACTCGCATTGTGAACAAAGTAACATCACGCTCTGTCGTGGGTCTGTTGTGTCTTTGTATTTACAGTCTACGGTTGTGAAGCTGTATACTACAGTCCTTGTGAAAACTGAGTTTGCCTAAATGTAGTACACTGTATTCATGATGCACCAAACTAGGCAATGTGCAGTCTTTAGGAAATACCTGGAGAGTGTGCTACTTCTGGAAATATTTCCAGTTCACAACTGACCAGAACATGCAAAGATAAGTATAACATATGGTGAGATAAATCTTTATTATTACAAAAGAACATTGAAAATGACGTACTTACATTACAATTCCATACTGTCGAGGTGGCTTAGATGCACCATCATGGCATGTCCCACTGCAAATCTTCTACCCACTGGATGGCAGCATCTCAAATGGAGATGTTTCCTTCAATGGTTCTGTGGTTGATTTGTGGATTTAAGGCAAACATTTCAAAGAAAAGGAATATTTATAACGAGGAATAGGAAAGAAATTTAAAGATTGATGGAAAGAAAAAATATGTTTCTGCCTATCAAGGACAAAGCAGTATCTTTTTTTTTTAGTGGCCCTAAGGACGATGTATCCGTCAGCCACACCTCTACAGTAATAGGGAATTTATGTCGATTATTAATAGTTAAGTGCAGAAGCAACTGCGTATTTTCATGAAAAAACGTAGATGAATTGAAGAAGTCTTGCAGCTGCTGTACCTTTGATACTAATCATAATGCTGATGTGGTCAGGATTAAATTGAGCCTGACACGCCATTACACAGTATGCAGCTTGGAAAACATCTTTAGTTAATGGTGGAAATTGGAGAAGAGTTTAACCTTTAAAGCCATCTGCCTAACTGTTTTTATGACCTTGTAATGGTCTGTCACTATAATTAAAAACATCAAGCCTGCCCATCAATGCATGAAAGCAGCCTCTGTTCTGGGTTTGTTGCTTTGATTGGGTACTGTAACCAGCACTGGAAAGTTGAGGATTAACTTCTCCTTTCAAGTGGCTGCATAGGCACTGGCCAATCAAACGGGCCGGCCGGTCTCATGTCTGCTCTTGTGACTGACTGTAACTCTGAACAGACGTCAGAATCTCCCTCTCCTGGGGGGAGATCGAATGATATTGCATTGCATCCATGTGAATCCTGCCTAAAGCCAGATTAACATGCTTGAGGGCCTCCCGGCACCCCATTTAACAGACTTTTCTTTCTCACTCTTTCCATTTTAGAAGTATGTACCCTTACAAGTTCAGAGGCAACGTCTTTAAGACCTCGTCATTGCACCTCACTGATGGCCTTCATCATGGCATTTTATGTTGTGGTACCAGATTAATTTTAACCAATCTAGCTTTCTAATACTGAGGTGCTCCTTTCATGAAGACAGTTTATATAAAGTACATTTGTGTATAAATAGCTGTTTATTCACATACACAGCATTATTTTCTCTTGGGATACGTCCCACAGTAGGGACCTATCCAGGAGGCATGGCTGTCCTATTATTTTAGGATTTGCACACTGGGATGCCAGGAAGGGAAACCACTGAAGTGCAAGCTCAAAAACCCCTTCTGAAGTCGAGTGCGATAAGGGTGTCCGTCTTTGTGGAGGGTGGCTCAGTCATGCAGGACTTCTTTTTATGGATAACAAGCAGAACAACTTTCATTTTTGAAAATACACCGTGGTCCCCTGCACAGGATTGTGGAGAGTTTATGAAGCAAAAGACCCCACCCCACCCCTTTTTTTTTTTTTTAAATAAATGTACTTTGTCACTGATTATTGTATCATTGCACATCTGAAGTTGTTGTTTTTTTTTTGTCTTAAGCATCCAGCAGTTCTAAGAATAACAGTTTCCCTGCAAGATGCAATTAGCGTGGAAACAATAGACACAGTGCATCTCAACGCGTTTCTTGTTTGTGTGTGTGCCTTCGACTGGCTGTTTGTTTACTTAGCCGTTGATTGCGATATCTTACATAAGTATGGGAGTCCAAATTACCCCTGGAGGCCCACACTGAACGCAGCTCCGCCTGATGAATAGAATGAAATCGTGGTGTGCTTTGTTGCCTTGTTAGAGGAGGTTTCTTGTTTTGTCCTGTGTGCAGAGAGACTGACATCACATACGTTTGGCTAACCATGCCAAATCAGAAATGCCTCTATCCCCCCACAGACATTCCTCCCGCTGCTAGGACTGCTCTTCATCTCTGCAGAGGGATTCTATTCTTTACCACTTTATTTGCGCTGACTTAAATATGTGCAAGTCAGTGCAAGCGTTTAGGCGACCAGTTATTTGAAATGTCTTCCTTCTGACGATGTGTGGAAAGGTGATCTCACCGAGATGAGCATGAAAGGAGTTGAGACTCCCTGATTCAACGTCTACTGTCTCTTGTTTCCGAGATAAAACACTCCCTGCATGCGCTCTTCATCACTATCTTAAGAAAACACTAATCTAAAGCCATAAAATGTTTTTGCTTTTTCTTAATTACGCATGAAGACCTAATTATCGTGTTTTTTGTTTTTTTTAAAGGTGAGATTGAATATTTGGCAAACTTTCATCTGCAGTAGAACAGCCCTGTATAAAAAGTAGATGTTATCACAGTTTGGTGGTTTACAGCGTTCAGAAGTGTGTTAACAACATACCAGGAGGGGGAAAACAAAATAAGCGGTAATCTTAGAGTAGCAGTTGTTGATGAATATCAGTCTGAAAGGGATTAAAAAAAAATTCAAATGATCCAGAGTTCAATGTTCTACAGGGAGAAAGGATTATTCACAAGTGGTAAGCATTCAAACTGACTACCCAGGAATGGACGTCTCGGAAAAAATGTACACCAAGGTCAGACTGTGCAATGTTCAGAGAATTACATAAGTTAAATGCCGAAGTCCATAAAAGCCGAAACCAAGTCCAAAACCGGTGACAAATGAAAAGCTGAGCACAGCCTGCAGATATTCAAACACAACAGAACATCACACGTTCAGCAATTGATGCCGTCTAATAATTGAGATTAAAAATACAGTTCAAATACTTAACAACACTGCATGGTGTTTTTTTGTCAGTTTTTCACAATGTTTATGTTTTTGTAAAATTGGTTGTAAGTTGATGCTGTTGAGGAAGACTACTACCATCATCATTAATCTCTGTCTATTTTTCTCCCTTGATTTTTCATTCTTCTTTACTGATGAATCTTGATTTTATACACTTACACTAATAAACCAGGGGATGCACACTCATATAAGCATGTTGGCTGTATCATTTTACAACATTGAGACATACAGTTTTTCAGTTTGGCTATTTATGACCAGACATTAACTTATTTATTTTTAGTTTTCTTATTTTGAATGATAATTCAAATCCAAAGTGGGTTTAACTTGACAGCCTGAATGTGAATAAATTGTGACATTACGTGAAATATGTCATGTTTTGCTAAAGTTGGCCCACTGCCTCAGACAATTATTTGTGTCTTTATCATAATCAAGTACATATTTGTCTCCACGCTGCAGCATATGTGATATATTTGGGATTTTTTTTTGGAGCCTGGCTGGAATCTAACATTGTAGTTTAAGGATCTGGAAGTCATTAAAACAGATGTAAGATGTGGGACTTGCCAGTAATCCCCCTTAATCACTGCATACAGGACTCAAAATATTGCTTGATGAAATTGTTCATTCTCCATACAATAATTATCTCACATTGTTTGTTTTCCTACTATGAAACCAATGACCAAAATGTAAACTTGTCGCAAACTGACATAGAGCCTAGATAAGCCTTTTGTTTTAGTAGAATGTCTAGAATCAGGAACAAGTAGCATTCTTCTTGTCATTTGTTTCTAGTATGTTTTTTATTTCGATGAGTGTACGGGTAAATGTGCTAAAGAAGTCTAAACGGAGCTGCTTGTTGGACAACACGAAGGAATTTTCCTGCACCTGTCTTGGTGTATTTACTGTTGGTTTCAGTGAAATTTGCACAGCGTTACACGCATATAACCACAGACTCCATCCTCCTCCTTTCCACACCCTCCATGTTCCTTCCTGTTTCTTGTTCCGTTGTCCCCATGCACAGGAAGCCTTGTCGTGCTACAGGTTTTGGACAAAAACTTGTGAGTCACCAAGCTGTAAACTTTGTGAACATGCCAGACAACGTTTTTTTTTTTTTTCTTTTTTTTGACCCCCTGATCTCTAACCATGCTGGTTCTCGCATTGTTTTTCAAACAAACGGCTCATGGGGTCTTTAACCCTTTACACAAAGCCACATTTGTCCTCCACA
Organism: Xenentodon cancila; assembly: GCA_014839995.1. NCBI lineage: Eukaryota > Metazoa > Chordata > Actinopteri > Beloniformes > Belonidae > Xenentodon > Xenentodon cancila. The sequence continues at coordinate 14,295,547 of CM026202.1, read as the reverse complement.
TTTAACCACCTGCTGATTCTTGGCTTTACTATGTGTGAGTAAGCTCTATTCAGCTGGAAGTCTTGGAGACTGTATGCACCTGCAGCCTCTGGTGTGAGTCAACCAATAAAAACATTAATTAAGTCTCCTTTGTGTCAGAAAGCATCTACACTCTTTTGGTTGTGTTTTTAGTGTCAACTCTCTGTTTTATAAATTAATGGACTTTCCATAAATTGGCTTTTCCTGGACTGAGACAGCAGGCCCAACAGAATCCCTGTTGTGTGTGTGTGTGGGTGTGTTAGTGTGTTAGTGTGTGTGTCGTGGGGGGTTCTGATGATATCATGCATCGTCAGTGCAGGGAGTTGACTTTTGGCCTTATCCGAGACCAGCTCCGAGTTCAGAGTTCACGCCACGCGAAGCAACGCCTCAGCCCATCCTCCCCCAAAAAGGAAAAAAAAAAAACCACACTTCTCTCACAGATGACTGCACAAATCTGAAACACGCCTGCAACCTGACCTTCGCCGTGCGGCTGTCGTTGCGTCAGGCTGATTGAGGTCAAGTTCAGAGAGCAGTTTAGTCCTTGTCAATAAGTCATGTAATCTGTTTCTGTGAAAAACCGTTGTATTATCATTAACACCTTAAAGTGTATTACTCATTTGTACTAGTCGTTTTTTTTCCAGCGGCATGTAGCGTTCCCTCCTAAAATGATACACGTGGAAGCAAATGTGTTTTGCTGTCACAGCTGTTTGCAGTGACCATTATAAGCTTTCAGTAAATCCTTCCTTCACCCCCAGACTGTTGTGTATATGCAGTGTGTAAGTTAGTGCACATATGTGTGTCCACACTTGCTGGAATGTCTCCTGGCCAGGCCTTTTATTAGGCTCATCCATACCACCACATTATAGGCACTCGTAGCCAGGCAACTGCAGGTTCGCCTTGGTTACCATGGTGAGTGCCCACTGAGTGACGTCACTCGCACTATTTGCCTCTATTCTCATTAGAATTAGGGTTTTCTTTAAAGATGCACCCCCCATCCTCTCAGCCTTTCCCTCCCCACCACCAGCTCCCTCAACACACACACATGCAAACACTGAAAATGTTACATCCTGCAAACACTTTGCGCTGAATCACATTCTGTGCGGTGACTAATAGCCTTGCCAGCCATCTTTAATCTTGTTTCTGAGAATTTTCACAAAGCAAATGACTAACCAGGCTAGGGGACTTAAACAGTGTAATTTAACAATAAATAAATAAAATAGAAGACTGACATCATCTCGAAGAGGCAGATTACATTTCCAGATATCACTCTTGGTGTACTCAAGCCCATACAGACCACAAAGTACAGACAACTATAAGCAACTCTTGGCAAAACAACATTTCTGTTTATAACCCAAGAACAAGCGTGTGTATTCAAAAGTATGCCTCACAAAGAAACAATAACCGGTATTTAAAGTGAGAGTAGTAATTGTTTATTTATGCTCTGTTTTTACTGTTAAAAATAAATTAGAAGTGCCTAGTTAACAAGAACATGCGCACATTTTTGGCATCTTATTTAACTATTTGATGATACATTTCCTGTAAATCAGCCTCCGATTTATGTTTCTTCTTCTCAAAGGAAATGTGACCAAAATAATTTTAATATTTTGCTTAAGCAATCAAAACTTCAGTCGTTCATGCAAGTGTTGTTTTTTTTAAAATCACCAATATGCTTTTCATGGATTTTGAAAATCGGATATATTCCTAGAATACACCGCTGCATGTCATCAGATCCAGCTCCATCACAACTGAATCCTTCTGTCTGACCCCATCCACTGATGAAATGTTGTTTTGACTTTAAGCTTAACTTCTATGTTCCTCTGTGTATGAAACACATGGAATCTTTGCAATGTAGTTGACAGTTGTAGGAACTACCGTACCAAATGAGAACTCAAAGTCATCATTAACAACATCTCCCGTCTATAACAAATCCTCCTGACTGTATGCAGAATTTTTATTTTCGACTTTGAGGAAGCACATGACCTGCTAAGATTCTTGAGTCACCAGGCAAAACAAGTATGGATAATCTCTAGTAATCCAGTCACAGTTTTAAATCGGAGTGGTGCTATTCACAGACTGGAATATCTTGTGTTTTCTTTCTGATGTTGCCACTAATTAAAATGTTCTGTAAATATGCCGCCTGCAGTATCATCCACTGAGTTTGACTAACTGTGATGCTGGAAGATGTCTGATCATTTGTCAGGGAGCCCATCAGTCTTTTCCTGTCGGAGGTAGCCGAGGTTGACGACTGGTTCATGAATGGAATGACTTGCAGCAAGACGATTCCAGCAGCTTCAACCACAGCTTTAATTTGAGCCCCTTTCACTGACTGCAGATGAGGAGGGGAGGAGGTGATCTGAAAAAGGGGGTCAGGGCTGAGTATTGTGAGTGGAACAGCAGAGTCCCACTCTAGCTGAATGGGCATTGTCATCTGGATTTCTATGGATAACCAAAATACTTTTCTCCAGTCGTGGGGGTTGGTTTCTGGACTCTTGGTGGGAAAGACATGTTTTTACGCACAGCCGAGGAGCGCACTCCGGTTTCTGCAGACCGACACATTTTTTTTTTAAGAACACACTTTAACTAAAGATTTTAGACAATATATTCAGTTTAATCTTAATAAAATGAAACAGTATTGCATTTCATACAAATGGATATGGAATCATTACGTTAAACTTCAGCACAGCAACATAAAACAAAGTTTATTCCTAATATTTGTGAAGAGACATACTTTCCTGCACGGAAAATGAGGCAAGAAAATAAAAAACAAACTTTGCAGGTGCTCAAAACGACCAGATACAGGCGTGATTATCGAGGGTCTCTGTAATCTAAAGGTCCAAAAGTAGACAACAAAGTTCAGAGCCACCCACTTCAACCTCTGAGATACACACACACACACAATCCAGCCTAAGAGTTAATGCGGCTTTAATATGCGTGCACCTTTCCTCTCAGATTTGTCTTTAATTGTTATTATACATTGTTGTCAAGATGGCGGTGTCGTTCTCCCTAAAGGAAATTGGTCTTTGTATGCGTGGGAGCGCGACCATTCTCAGTTACTGTAAAACTTTGTGCTGACAATGCACTTCGTGGAAAATGAGCAGTGTATATTTTCGGCGTCAAGACCCCCAAAGCAAAAGAAAAACACTGTAGTTACAACAACAAACGTTTGCAAATACTAACAATTTAGAAGATTTAGAAAAGCAGGTACCTAACAAAGACACTTTTTGTCTTGAGCTACCTCTTGTAGATGATAGTCCTTTTTTTAAATCTCCTGCAGACACGAAAAAGATGCATTAATTTGTGGCCCGAACATAGTGAAAGACGAGTGTAAAAATAGCATTAAGGCTTCCATTGATTTCAAAGTTCAGATTTCTAAAAAGAAAACAAAAAACGAACAAAACAAAATTCTTTCAGGTGCAAAGAAAACGTCCGCTAAAAAATAGTTTTTGAAAAGCTGCATGTCACTTTTACGCACCGCCTGCTGCGAGCCAGGCACGCAGCTACACATAATTCCGCTTGTCATAGTCCCCGTTCTGCGTGGATCTTTTGGTCGGTGCATATTTTACTGAGTATCCCGAGTTTCCGCTGGAAGGACAGGAGCAGCACAGCAGCGTCCCTCCGATCAGAAGCAGCGCCGTGGCCGCCCAGCCAATGTAGAGCGCAGCGCCGATCTCCCTCTTCTTGGATGCGGGCACCTGCGGATTGTAGAAATCCGATATGATGTTGTTGGCCATCCAGCAAAGAGGCACCAGCACAAACAGCCCACTGATGATGTAGATGATTCCACCGGCGTTCACCACCCGAGCTTTGACATTCTCAATGCGGATGCAATTGGTGCACTGTGCCCCCGCAATAACAACCATGAGACCTAGCACGCCCATCACTGAGGAGATGATGGTGAGCGCTCTGGCCGCCTGCAGGTCGTGGCTCAGGGCGAGGACGGAGTCGTGCACCTTGCACTGCATTTGGCCCGTGCTCTGCACTACGCACGTCATCCACAAACCGTCCCAGATCGTCTGAGCCACCACGATGTTGGCTTCGATAAAAGCCGTCACCTTCCACATGGGAAGCCCGCACGCCACCATCACCAGCAGCGAGCCCATTACGCACATCGACAGTCCCAAGATCTCCAGTCCAGCCGACACCATTTTCGTTCTTTATATTCGATTTGCTCTGCCTGACGTTGGACAAATTCTCTACTTATTTCTCCCGTGTCTGGCCTTTGGTTGAGTTCACTTCTTGATGAGCCGCAGCGCCAGTTGTTAGTTGTGCATCCCTCGCAACATTTAGTTGGAGATGTAAAACAGCAACCAAGAGTCTCCTTGTTATGTGGGGATATGAAAACAACTGGAATCACACTAACACTGGAGCGGGGATATCTGCGAGGTGGGGGTGTGTGGACTGGAGAAGAAACTTCCATCCAATCCGCGCTCTCTGCATCCTCGGGGGACCAATTAAAACGCAGGGAAGTTGTGCGACTGAATAAAGCGGTCCAGAGCGCATTGTGCTTTTGAGCAGTTATTTACAATGAATAGAGGGGTGAAGGGCTTTTATGAGAAAGGGGAGTTGGGCTGTTTTCAGGTTATGGCGCAGCTGACAGAGTAGATCGGAAAGCTTGTTATTGATTTCTCAGACATGGGAGCTAATGCACATATGGACTGAAGGAACCATTTCACACCCACTCTGTTATGCATGTGACTTTACATGGCTGTCCTACAATAAGAAGAAGGTGATAAAATGTATCAATTTTGAGTTTGACTTGGCTTATCTTTAAGGCAAGTTTATTTGTATAGCACAATTGAACATTAAGGTGATTCAAAGTGCTTTACAGAGACATTAAAACATTGCACAAATAAAAAGCATGATTTAAAATGTAAGCAAAAGACAGAAAGAAAAAAGAACAATAGATAAAATCAGTGGTTGGAATGTAATCAAGTTTTGAAACTTAAGCTTAAAAGTAGAACAGTGTGGATTTGTGTCTTTATTTAAAACAGGTGAGTTTTTAACCTGGATTAAAAAAATTAAACTGAGTGTTTCAGCTGAGACTGATATCTGAGACTTTCTGGAAGTTTGTTTCAGACATGTGGAGCAGAGAAGCTGAAGGAAGCTTCTCCATGTCTGGTTCTGACTCTGGGAACTGATAAAAAAACTGGATCCAGGTGACCTGAGGGGTCTGGAAGGTTCATACTGGGTCAGGAGGACTTTACAGTTTACACTTTACACTTACAGCACTTTGTTGTGTTAAGTAAGCCTGCTTTTTAATATTTGTTTCCTTTTACTTTTGCAGTACTCTTGGTTTTGCTCCAACCCTTTATTTATTTTATTATTACAAGACGAAAGGATAAAATTGATAGCTGTCTTTGCCTGTAAGCTGTTTATTTACAGTATCTTTTTTGCATATTTCACCATTTTGGCTTTGTATTTTATCTTTGTAGACGCAAGGTACCTGTCACCTGTTAGATTGTTAAATTTGGACTCATTTTAAACCAGAAACATTCAGACACTGCCTCTGTGTGGACCTGCTTTTGTACCTAATTAAAATCACTTTCTCCTATGGGTTTGCTTAAGGACCTGACCTTTGTATCATCCCTTATTTGAAAGACATTTATGCCAATCTAAAGGGCTGATAAAATTAATAGTTGCCACTTATCACCGAGTGGTGCAGTTTTTAATTTCTCATTCAGATCTGTAGCCTTTTCTGAAACTTAAGAAAACATATTAACCATAGTAAAGACGGAATTATGCACTGTAATCTACTTTTTAGTTGTATATATATTTCATACATGGTCTATGAATGCAATAATTTTTAGTAAGCCAGTTACAGCCTGGTACCCGCATTTAAATTGCTTTAAACGAAGAATTTATATCAACAACTGCAACAAAATATTCAAAATTTGTCTCCAGGCAAACCAGTAACACAGCCAAGTTGAATGAAACTGCAATAGTGCAGTAGTCATTTTGGTTCTACCAATCGTAGCCGTAAAAGAGGTTCATCCGCCCGGTCAATGAGCCGTAATGGCGTCAGTGACGCAGTGGTGTAGCCGCAGCTCATGAAAAACTTCAGGGAAGAAGGCGGACTTCAGGGAAGTGGTTTCCGGGTTTCCCTTCCTGGGCTCTGACCAGAAACGTCAAGCAAAAGGCTCCGGCTGATTCACTTTATCTCAGAGTAACGCACAGGTAAGACTATGCTCGGCTGTTAAACGCGTTCAGAGTATAACGGCTCCGTTGAAGAAGCGGCTGTAAAAGTCTGCTGAAGCCCAGCTGGCAACACGACACCAGGCGCGGTGACAACTGTTGCGTGCTAAAGTTTGGCGTGGAGCTTTCACTCAACTTCGTGGCTGCTTCCAACTCTATAAAGTTGTTTTTTTTTTAATCAACCACGTTTGGAGACGTAACTTATCTTAAGACGTGACTGGATGGAAGCGAAGCTGTGTATGTGAAAGCAGCTGCCACAGTCTGAGCTGGTGTTTGGTGGAGTCGGTGTCAGGACTGGGTGTGGTAGACATCAACTGGGTTACACTCGCAGGCCCTCACACTCGTGTCAAACTCCCTCACCAGTGACCGAAGCATGGTTTTATGTGCTCCTTCATTACTGGACACTATTGCCCTGAAATAGCACTCATCTTTACACAAACGTTCATTAAAGACGTACGCCTTTTCGACTGCTTTAAACTACTTTATTGTCCCAGTTGGTTCCCAGTATCCTCAAGGATGCCCTGCATCTATTTTAACATATTTCCTGAATCAGAACCAAATAAAGTTTAATTTGACAGGCCATCTGCAGCATCGACTTCCACACATTTCCTGTAAAGTCCACTTGTGTAATGTTCAGCTCTGAAGTTACTTTCTTATATCAAGATAAATTCTTGACCTTCTGATTGTATAGCATGTTTGCAAAAATAAAATAAATAAATACAGCTGTCAGACAACTTAACAATAACAGTGGGAAACAATAACATGTTTTGAAATGGCAGAGGGCCACTATTGAAGAATTATCGTCCATCTTTGCTTGCGTTTTTGGCTCTGTGAAAACGTGCATATTTGACTGAGTGGTGAACGCTGCACAACAGCTGACGTGAGCCGTAATCTCAGGCCAGCAGCTGCCCCTTACTACAGAAAACAAATGAGCTTTCCAACTAGCTGGATAGAGATCAGTTTGATTTCATAAGAATAACATTTTCTTTTTAGTATTAAAATATGTTTTAGGCCTGTAATCCTGCTATTTTACGCTCTCCAACTTTCGCCCTCACCCCTCAAACACTGTTGCTGTGGTGTGAATGAAACACTTCATGTACTTTGATCTCGAGTCACTTGATTTTACGGTGCAGGACACCTTTTATTGAATAGGGGAAAAATAAAGTTTATAAAAAAAACCGAATGAAAACATTTGCTTTCCTCTGGAAATCCATCTTAGGCGTGATTTATTGGTTTAAAACCTTTCTGGCTCTGGACAATGCAGTAGTTTTGTTCGCTCATTTTCAGAATTGCAGAAATTGAAGCAATTTATAGCTAGTTACTAATAATGAAGCCGATTGTCGTGCTTTAACAAACATCTATTTTGTCTCCCAATATTGTCTAGCTTCCCAGTCATCTGTAATTTGATGTTTGTGATGAATCATTTAAATTAACATCAAAATAATTGTTATAGGTGTGTAGAACTTGTCCTTTCCATGATCCCCATTTATGAAAAACCATCAAAGCCAAAAAACTATAAAGGAAAATGTTAGTACTAACAGACATGAGTCCTTTTTTCCTTCTGTGTTAGTTTTTAGTAGAAAAACAGTATGGAATAGGTCCAAAAATGAGGGCTTTTCTCCCTTAAAATGTTCAGATTTTCATCTAACAGACAGTTATTAAATTATCAGCAGTCTGGTACTTTCCTGTGTGTCTGATTCAGGATTCGGGATAATAGAGTGTTGACTTAATCACCAACAGGCCTGCACTGACATGCTGGGTTGTCTACATGTTTAGGTTTTACTTGAGGATAGCCTTCTGTGCATCCTTGAATGCCCTTCATTTTTCCTTTATCTACTACTTTTTAAAAAATGGCTTTTGCAGATAATTTTTTTTGCAGAAATTATGGATGAGGATGATAAAGTAACAAATAAAGCAGTATTTCACACCCTCACCTGGGAACTCTAGTTTATGACTTAATCACAAACCCAAAGAACCTGCTACCTATTTCATAGTGACCCACAGATTAATTTACCTCTGAGCTACCAGAACATCATCCTCAGACTTTACACAACTCGGTGTGTGCAGATGAATGTGATAGGAAGCAGTGTTGGTTCTAATGACCACAAAAGGTGGCTGATTTCTGTGTTTACCTTCTGTCGGTTAAGTCTAAGCTTGTTGTGATAAAAACAGACAGTTTTACTATGACGCAGGAAATAACACTTCTGGATTATATTGCAGCTGTTTTGTTGTTGCTGGTTATAGTGTTCTGGTTTATTATCTGCCAACACTGGGGTTGACACAAAATCAGATTTTATTACACATCTGTCATGATCAGAGGCATTTCCAATGCTGATTTAATTGCAACATCTATAAAAATAACTATGTTGCAAGTGAAATTTATCTTAAACTTTGTCTTTTGTCTGTTTCCTTTGGTGATTTGTTGCAATGATTGTATGGCGGAGAAGAGTCTTTTAACTAATGGATTAAAAAGAACAAAAACACAACAAGGACAACAAAAAACAGGGATTTGTCCTGCGTTTCTACACCCGTTACACAGTTTTTCACATTCCATTTACTCATTAATTCATACTAAAGAATAAGGTAATTGGAACAGAGCACAAACGTAGAGTTACATGACCTACCTTTTACACTAATTAGTCACTTTCCTGCTAGACAGCAGCCGTGTATGCAGTGTTTAAGGGGCTTGGTTTTATTGTATCACTTCCACTGGTTCTCATCACAAATAGCCCATTTTGTGTTTTAAAATCTTGTTTTGAACAGGCCTCTTGTTTTGGTTGAAAGAAGCTGTTCAGTTCTTGCAGTATCATACCTTCAATTACTGATTACTCCGCCTTTGCTCACAACCACTGCCTTGGACTCCCAGGGGCTACATGCGTGACTCAAACAGGGCTTCATTATGCCCATGTTTTTTGAGGTGTCTTGTTATGATCTCTTGACAGCTTTGTTGGAATGCTACTGGGTTTATCAAGACTTCATCTTGTGAACTAATTGTTTTTATGTTTTTAATAAGTGCACAAAGTACCTAGTCTAAGTGGAGCGGGTTTTCAGACCCTTGACACAGTTTGTCAGGAAGTTGTATACATGGCTGACATTACTACCCCGTTATGATTTCCTTTGAACTAATAAATCAGTTTAAAACTCTCATTACATGTCGAGAACTTTGGCTTTCCAAAGGTGGTGTTTTTTTTCTTTACGCTGCAGACTTTTTAATCTCTCCCAAGTCTGGCTCATAAATGATTGAATATGCGTGTAAGCAGCTCAGCAGTCTGGCTAATATAAATGTCCATTAATAAGAGGGCATTATTGAAGTGTGCCTCCTGCCTGTCTGTCCTGTAGTGTTGTCTTTGTGAGATCACAACTGTATTATTGGAACAGTTTAATTAATGTGCTGTCAGACTGATGCAGTTTCCCACAGGGCTTGAACAGGAAAACAGTTGAGGTATGTGTATGGGTTTGATGCACATGAATACTCTTGTGTGGGCTGCTGTATAAGCTTAGAAGCCCATTAACAATGAAAACACATTAATTACTGTATTTGATGTGTTTCTAGGCTCAAAACCAGTGATAAAGCTGCATTAAAACTGGGCAACAAGTCATTCATTCACTCAGTCCACCAGTTTTTTCTTGGCTTGGAACAAAGACTTTTCACGGGTCCTAGTGCCTGGTGAACTGCTAAATGCATTGTCCTGAGATTTGACAGATGATTGTTAACGCTTTGACTTTTCAAACGCCATCCACCTTGAGACATCTATTATTAAGTATTAACTTTCCAAACAAAGATAAATATATTTAAAAAAAACATTTAGACCCAGTATAATCTCAGTTACTAGAATAACCAAATTATTAGTCATGTATATAATTATTTTTTACTTAAAAACAAATTCTTCCGAAGCATATAAAAACAACACTTTTGATTCAAATTAGATGTAAAGCTTATTCTTATTTCGCACATTTTTATTTAGAGATGTTAAATTCTGCACATCTCCTGACTAGGACTCATCTACAATGCATTTGCTTTTATTGGGTCTCCAATTTGCATGGCTACTGTCCACCTTAAATAGTGTGTCCTCTTGCTGTCCTGCACGTGGACGATCTTGAAATTGAATCAAGGCTGAGACACGTTTTCTTCCTCCTCCCTCAGCTAAGCTGCCCTATATAGGAAAAGTTTCAGGAACCGAAAGGATAAACAGCCATTGTTCTACATGCGAGCTCGGTGAAACCACCCTGTCAGTATGAAGGATCTATGCCCAGTTTATCTTTATACAAAGGTGAAGCGCCAACCATGATCTAATATATTTGAAAGCGTGAAACATTTCCTCTAGAATCCACAAAACTGTTTGTATCATCCCAATGGAAAACGATTGAATCGGGTTGCCCTGTCGCTTCTCTGCTCAACAATCATTGCGTAATCACAGTGCATCTCCTTTTTGGCAGCGTACTGCAGCCTCTCTGCTTATCACACTCTGGCTGTCAAGGGCCCGTGTTTTGGTGATAAAATGGAGCCAGTTCTTCCTGCTCAGTCATCATGTTGCTAAATAATCGAGTGGGATTGTTGCTCTTGTCGTCTGTGTGGGGTCATGACGGGAGACAGGAGCATGGGATACGCCAGAATGTACTGGTCTAATGGAAGACTGGGGACAAATCTGCTGCTTATAAACTCTGCTCCGTCTCTGTTAATGGTCAAGTGGTACAAAGGAACTTTTGCAATTAACTTTTGCTGAGAGGTTCCCCTATAGGTCACTTTTTACTTTTATTTGATGTCTCACTGGGTTGCTCTTTTGTTTTCTCTTCCATCACCACTTTCATAAGTATTTTCTTTATCACCTCTTGTTATTGTTATGTGACATTGAGTTGTAGTTATATGCAGTTGTTGCAGGACTCAACTAGGATGGGAGTCCAAAGTCACTTTAGGTAGGTTTTGCAGATTGTATAGGTGGGAGACCACAAGAGCTATATATTGTTTTCTAAAAGAATAAAATATTCCTTCAAATGAAGTTGAAACTGACATTTTAACATAAAAAGAACTTGTTGGTGTCCCTTCAAGAACAGTGCAGCTGTCAGTCTAAATGTTAAAGATAAATGTTTTGTCACTTCTATATTTATCACATTTGTAGATGACATTCTTCTTTGCAAATACAAGAACAAGAAGACAATATAACAAAATATATTGGTAAAGATTGTTATATTTTTACTAAACACCCCCCACTCCCACCCCGCAGGGCTTCTGCAGGGCTGTCACACATCCAATAAACTTCAACGATGTCCCAGTCAGGAGAAAAAGGGAAGGTGAGTAACAGAAACTCAGTACATTGCAGTTTTTGAGCAACCATGGACAGAATATATACTAGTGTCTTATGCCTAATATTCTGTGAAATACTTTTTTTTTTTTTTTTTTTTTTTTTCTCTTCTCTTCTCTTCTCTGGAAGCTTTTCAAGCTCCGTTTTTGTTGTCAGTATGCATCTCACGATACACCCCGAAATTGGACCTCTGCTTTTAACCCATCAGCTAGTTTCACTAGGAGCAGTGGGGCTGCTATCCCAGCGCCCGGGGAGCAATTGGGAGTTAAGGGCCTTGCTCAGGGGCCCCCAGTGATTCACCATTGTCCTAGCAGGGACTCGAACCTGGGTCCATACATACACTTTTGTTTGTGTGTGTGTGTGTGTGTGTGTGTGTGTGTGTGGATGGTCAATTTGTGCTATTTTGCACTGTTTACTCTGTCTTGTAGGACTTTTATGTTGTATATATTTTGTATTTTACACGTTATTAGTTATAACTATTTGTTTGCACTGGAAAAGGAGAAGCTCTCCAGTCTTGTTGTACATTCATTTTGATGAAAATAAAGAAGATTCTGATATATTCTTATGAAACACTGGCTTGTTAGGTGTTGAACATGCACACATGCTTGCACAAGAATTCCTAATAGAAACCCTGCACAAATTCTTGTTTCATTCCTTGAATTTATTGCTTGTAACAGCATAAATGTACTTTTCCTTTAAATTGTCAGGTAATGCATATTTTTGACTAATTTGACTTTTTTTTTTTTTTTTTTAAACCTAATGTTGTTGTTGTTGTTGTTGTTGTCCAGTTTCCAGATGCTGCAGGGTATGTTGGGTTTGCAAACCTCCCAAACCAAGTGCACAGAAAGTCGGTAAAAAAAGGCTTTGAATTTACCTTAATGGTTGTAGGTGAGTAATCACATCATGTCATTGCTTTCTGTTTGGACCACAGTCTTTTTTATTTTCTTTTTTTTTTTTTTTTTTTTTTTTTTTTTTTTGGCAAGTGTCTGTTTTTTTTAAATAGATTAATCTATTATTTATTTTTGTCCTTGATTGTCAGGGGAGTCTGGTTTGGGAAAATCAACACTTATAAACAGCCTGTTTCTCACTGATCTCTACCCTGAACGCTACATCCCTGGTGCTGCAGGTAGACTCGTGCACACATCGTGTGTACACATACACACTTGTACAGTATGTCCATCGTAAAACCTTTATTTCCAGAGGAATGTTAGGAATGCTGCAGTCTCCACATATTACCCTGCCTTTCTTTATGACTACTTAGAATAAGATTTATTCTGGCTTAAAAACAGTTATCCAAGCTGTCCTGGTCAGTTTATGTTGATAGAAAATACTTATCCCTTTTTATATGACACAGCTAATAATTTTTTTTTATTAGGGCAAATCCTCCTTGAAGCCTGTCATTTTAGGACCTCAGTAGCCTGAGTAAACAAGTTGCCTAGCTTGGTCAGGAGTTTTGATATTATTGATATGAATGTACCTGCGTTGAAGGTTTTTGTGCTTTGATCCCACAGAGAAGATTGAGAGAACAGTGCAGATCGAGGCATCCACTGTAGAAATCGAGGAGAGAGGAGTAAAGCTTCGCCTCACAGTGGTCGACACCCCTGGATATGGCGACGCCATCAACAGCCAAGACTGGTGTGTTTTAGGCTTCTGGAGGAGTGATGATAATTTGTCAGTTATTCTTCCCTTTTGTCATTCCACTTTCTTTCTTCTTTTTTTTTTTTTTTAAATTTCATCCTTAACTTAGTATTCCACATGTCCTTTTTATACTTTTTGTGTATAATACTGTATATAACAACAACAATATCATCATCTGTGTATCTTTGCTTGGGATCTTCGTGCCCGTGGTAGCAGTGCAGCCTCCCCATCTAGGATGATCGCCCAGACAATCTGGGCTGTTTCTTCCCCACCCTGAGGCTTCATACAGCAGCGATATAACTGTCATCTGCAATTTCCCTTTAACTTAATTTTGGCTTGGAATAATTACAAAAGTAATGCAATCAGGCAAAATTAATTTGCCACATGTTCTGAATGATCTTGAGGCACAGACTTCACTTGGCTATGGGTGAGGTATTACCAAGAAAGATCAAGGTCACGCTGGTGTTTCCAGCTGAAAACCTTTTAAGGGATTAGTTGAGCAGCTCTAATAGCATTTGCTCTGTTGGGCACAATTTGAATTTACAGTGGAAATTTCAACATTTTTGTGTTAATTTTAGTAAATGAAAAGCAGAAGTGTCAAAGGTCAGTGGATAACTTTTTTTTTTTTTTTAAACTTCACCACTCTCTCCAAGCTATTTCTTGTAATGTGTTATCTGTGGTTGATTTTTATCACAATTTTTTTTCTTCACATTTTTTTGGTTAAGAATTCTTTTATAAAACTTCCCTTAAACTTTCTTTCTTTATATTTTCTACATCAGCTTCAAGACCATCATCCAGTACATTGACAATCAGTTTGAGCGGTACCTCCACGATGAAAGTGGCCTGAACAGAAGGCACATAGTGGACAACAGGGTGCACTGCTGCTTTTATTTCATTTCTCCATTTGGACATGGGTAAAAAAATAACATTGTGAAACAAGTTCCCCTTGTTGTTCCCCTTATTACCTGAGTTCTTTTTTTTTTTACAATTGCAAAATGTGCTTCACTGCTTTTTTTTCTTCTTTTTTTTTTAAATCTCATCTCAAAGTGCTCCTGAATATTCTTTCCTAATTGCCCCCCACCCCCTGTTCCTTATCTTCTCCCAGTCTGAAGCCCCTGGATGTTGAGTTTATGAAGGCCATCCACAGCAAGGTCAACATTGTCCCAGTCATCGCAAAGGCTGACACACTGACGCTGAGGGAGAGGGATCGTCTGAAGAGACGGGTAGGTTTGATAAAAACGCGCGTGCACACTTTTCATCCAGAGCTGTGCACTCTTCTCCAAATGCAGGTACATATAATCACCCTTCCCTAACATTTGACCACTGGCACAAGCTGAGTTGGTTGAACAGTTGGTTGTATGTTGAATCTTGTTTCTGATTGTTTTCATCATAGCAGCACATACATGAGTTATTTATTACGTATTCTGACAAAATAGCAAAATGTTGTATCCTCATGCTTATGGAGGGCCTGGTGTGTTTGGCATCTATGAGTTTGTATGATACATGTACTTTCTTATGCAATTAAAGTGACATTTGGCTTATTTTTTTGTACTTTTTATGACACCACTAGATTGTTCAAAAGGGCAGGGCAGGGTGGGGAAACATGACAGGAAACGGGAGGGAAGGACGTAGCCAAAGAGTGTTGTATGTGTATATAATATTGATCAAGAAAAAGCACCTCCACTCTTAACCCATCCCAGATACTTCCTGTTTGAGCTGAATTAATTGTCTGCCTGCACGCTCCTTAGCTTCCAACTTTCCAGAAAGGCAAGAACAGAGATGTACTAGACGTGACATACACTCAACAGCAGTGTGTTCAGTTCGGTAGGATTTCCTGTGTCTGCAGTGCCATTTTCTTTAGTGCCCTTTTATGTTTTTAGACTTTTCTCTGATGAATGGCTGGATAGTTGAGGGGGAAAAAAAGTTTCAATTCAAATTTTGATGGTCTTTTTCTGCAATAAGCACAACCTTTTTCTTTTGCAGCAGCACACTTTATTCCCTTCCTGAAAGGCAAACCGCAGTTTGAGCTGTGGCACATTATTTTTAGTAAAAACTTTGGTCATCGAGTTCCATCAAAATAAGTAAAAGTTCTCTGAGAGGGAAGGGGTCTTATCCGGGCACCCTTGTGGCATGTATCCCCTAACATATTATTGCACAGCCTCAGCCTCACGCCCTGTGAGTCCACAGACCTCCCCGGTGAAGGCTGTAGTCAGCAGGGACAGTTGCTTACACAACATGCTCCCTTCCAGACAACCTTGTATCCACTCCTATCTGTGAATATTAAGTTATATCAACGGTTCTGGTAAATCTATTAAAGATATATATATATTTTTTTTTTTTTAATTTTATTGTAATAGATATAATGAGCTGGGATAGGCTCCGGCAGACCCCTGTGACCCTGCAAAGGATTCAAACGGGTAGAGAAAATGGATGTAATTTTCACAGTCATGATTGAGCTATTTTACAATGGAGCATCACTGGTATTCCTTATATCAGTTCTTTTAAAGATAGCTTCAGTGAAAAACTTTAGATTTTGGAATGTGTATTTGTTTAGATTAATAAAAAATTTGATTATACATTACCTATGCCATACATGTAAGGCTCTGACATCTTTTGGCAACTATCCTTTTTCTATTTTGTCCCATGTTGCTTTGGAAGTCATTAATTAAGAAAGCAATTGACAGACTAATGGATACTGAAGGAAGAGAAGAAAACACTGGTTACGCGTTTTGTTCGGAAGCGCGTGGCTTTTGTGTGAGGCTTTGGTCACAAACAAGTTTTTCATTTCAGCCCACTTTACACTTTCTTTATTGGAAGTCAGCCTGTCTCCTCATGTTCCCAGCATGCAAAGACCTCCCACCTGCCTCTCATTCAGGTGTCGGAGCCGGTGGTCTGGCAGCCGTCCGGCTGGTTGGCTCATTTTAGTCCAGCTCTACTCTGCTTTCATCAGCAGTCTGTTTTTCTTCTGAACTTCTACACTCCAGTGGTTGCAAATCCCTGATGCAGCATCTTAGTGAAAAGTCAGTTTGTTCATTCATTACACAATCTTTTCTTTCGTTCCTTGGAAGTCAATAGTTGAAATTTGTCACATTATCAAAATGTGTTTTTGTGTAGTTGCACTTTATTCTGCATGTTCGCCAGTGGTTGATCCAGTGGTTTAGTCGCCAAGTTGATCCAATGAAAAAGATAAATTCCTCCGCTATGTTGTCCTAAGAGGACCTACTAGTTAGTTTATACTCTCTTGTAGTGTTGTTTTGTGCTGTGTCCTTCCTCAAACCTTTTAAGTGTTCCTTTGGCACTTAACTTGAACAAAACAATGTTTCCTGCCTCTGAGTCCCACCTTAAACTGCAGAAAACGTCCAAGTTTGGTGGATTTGAGCTGCTTATCTGTTTTGATTAGAGATCTGGCGTCACTTTTTGCTTTTTTTTTTTTTTTTTTGTGTTTAATGTACATATATAGCTGGTAGCCGTAATAAAAGTGCAGTAGTAGCAGTATCACTATGGTCACTATCTCTTTTTAACATAACTGTCTCCAACAGTTTGTTAGGGAAAGACTTAGTAGAGCATATGAACAGACATTTCCCCTAGTAGATGAAGAAGCAATTAACTGGAGAAAACTGTCACGTACACACACACACACAGACATGCACATAAAAATAAAGAAATCTGTAAAATCATAGAAGGGACAGATTTTTCATGCGCCAGATCGGTTTTCTACACCCATCTTTTTTTTCTTCTTCTTTTTGTTTTGTTTCATACTAAAGAATATTCAGATTTATCTCCATGTTTATGAGATCCTGGAAAAGCCATTATTATCAGGAAGTACAGAGGGGTAATTGAGCTTGCTTCCCCACATTTAGAAAGATGCCTGTGTGCCTCAAAGGAGGCCGTATTATTTGTGCTATCTCTAACTTTGGCCACTATTTAGACATGAACAACTCTTATCTTAATCTGTGTTTGTATACATAAAATGCTGCAGGCATGCTTTTGTTTGTCGGTGCATGTCAAATTTACTTGGTAGCTCTGTTGGGATGTGACTCATGAGGCTGCGTTTTCAAACATTTTCTTCAATTGGCCAGTGGATGTATTTAAAGCCCAGTGTTTTTTTGTTTTTTTTTTGTTGAATGGTACAAACTGATAAACAAGGATATTTCCCTGTAAACTGTAAACCTGTAGCACTGTGAGTTTTTGTAAAGATTTTATATTTGTGTATTTATGACGAAATGCCCAAGGCAAGGAAAGTATGTCTATAGATGTTTTTTAAAATACTGTAACACATATTTCATAGTTAAACAGTGGGCAGCAAAACACAGGAAAGATGTTCCTGTTTCTGCAGTAAATCATTTACATTTAATTTTAGGATATACTCTTTTTAAGAGAGCCATGAGAACAGCTTTGTGCCAGGTCCACCCAGAGTAACCAAAAATGACATGCATCACCTTCTATCCTGACTTTACTTGGTATTTTCAGTAATCTACTCTTCACATACATAAACATAAATAGGTGTACAATTACTTTTTCTAAGTGTTTCCTAGGAGAACTACCTTGAGCATTTGCTGATTCTGTCCGATTATTTGAAGTGGCTCTTAGGTATACATGCCTGGTTCTTGCCACGCAGCCACATATAGTGAACTGTGGCTCTAGGCCTTTGAGGTCAGCGCATTGGCTGCCAAGAGCCTGTCAGAGAGCAGAGTGCTTGAGGATGATTGATAACACTTAGTGTTTTCCCCTCAGAATTTATTAGTTTGTTTTTTGCAGGGTGCTTTCTCACAGTTTGGAGGCATTTGTGTTTTAGTAAATACCTCCACCCCTTCCTCCAGGCTTGTTCAAGCCTTTCTCCTATTACTAGGGGGAAACTGCTTGTGTAGAACAATATCACTTTCCTGCAATGTGTTAATACTGTTCCATTGACAAGACACAACTCGGTGCCCTGCAGAGCTCTTGCTCTGAGAACAAATCTCACCTCTGATCTCCTTAGTTATGCTCGCCTCTCAGTCTGTCCTTTTCTTTCCTGGCAGTGCCTTACTTCTCAGCCTCTTACATTTTCTTTCTACCTTTTGTGTCGTCTCTCTGCTCTCTATTTTAGATGTGCTCTAATGCCAATTTCCTTTAGCGGGGTTGCTGTGGTCTCTGGCTCATAACTTGCTCTGAGGAGGGTATATTGAAGGACTGATCCTCTCAGTCTGGGACCCCTGCAGTCATATCCTGTATGGGGCTTTAGTCTCAGAATGTTTTACTGGTTGTTTTCTGTTTTTAAAAAAAAAAAAAAGAAAAAAGGATGGTTTAAACTGGATTTCTGTTGACAGCAAAAAATGAAGTTGTCTGCTCTTAGATTTAAAAAAGAAAAAAGTGCTTGTTGCAACTTCCTGTTGCTGTTCCTGCACTCACCCCGCTTAGACAGCAAGTTTAGTAAAAAGAATAACTTAGGTGGCAAATATTTTTCTTTCGTCTACTTCCCTTTTTGCTCTTGTCAACTTGTCAACTTTCCATAAGCATATAAGAAGCTTAGGGCTGTGGCTCAGTTTCTAGACAAATTGAGAACAAGTTAACTTCTACAATTTGAAATGCAACAAAACACTGTTCAAACACAGTTCAAATAACAGAAATTAAGCAGTTTTTAACACAGAATGAAATGCAATAGTTAAAACTTACTCGAGAACAAATCATGACGTTGCCATATGCATCAGAGTGATAGTAATATTTCTGTTTTAAGTTTAAAGTTAATTTCCGTATTGAATACTTTTTCATTGTAGACTGAGTAAAGGTTGGGTGGTGATGACCTTCTTAGCTGCTCTTTTTGTGTGCGAGTCCCTCATCTTGTGCTCGGCGTTCTTCCTCCCAGTGTTTCAAACACGCGAATATATTTATTTTTCTACCCTCCTGTGGTTATTGTACCAGGGCATGAGTCAAATCTCTGCTGATCTTAAAACAATAAATGTCCTTTTATTTCCCTCCCTCATGGAGCAAATGACTCAATTTCATCAAATATTGTCGTCAGAATAAAGCACAATCCGACTGCTACTTGTGACTTAGTCACCGCTGTGGCATTTGATGTTGAGACCCTTAGACCAATTTCTAAAACATCTTATATCGTTGAAATTAAAAAATTCACTCAGTCTGTTTCTTAATCTCTCTTAAATAGAAGATTACTTGAACAGCTAGATCGTATCTCAGCCTGCTCTTTGATCAGAGGAGAGGTGGGTGGTCTTAACTGCACTTAGACAATAGGAGTGTGGAAGGGTGTGTGCAGGTCATTGTTGCTCATGCGATGGCTTCATGTAACCATGGCTGTAAGAATTCCTATGTGCTTTTAATTGCCAACAGGTCCAGCTGCTTTGGTTCTGTCTGTTCCTGATAAATCTAATCTAATTCCAGATTAGATGCATGCTTACTAGTATCTTTAATCCTGTGAACAGAAATGTGTTTTCCCACAACTGCTGCAAATCCCTCAACCATGTTTTGTTTCTTCGTGTGGGATATGCGAGCAGCATTGCTCCGTATAATGCGTATGAGACAATGAGAGCAAATATTTTACCCCTCCCGCCAGATTGTTCATCTTTGCAGGTTCACTGGCTTCCTGGGTTTGCAGATTTCCATGTACGTAATTTGCAAACTCCTCTTCTTCCTGACACCAGATTATACCAGTTCACAAAGTGAGACACTAGTTGGTAAAAGTGTGTTTGTGCAAGAGGCTGGTATGAGGTTTAAATCCCTGTTGTTGGAGCTCCCTCTCCCTCGCGTCGGGTCCATGCAGACAGGCAAGAGCTGGTTGGTTCGAAGGTATTTCCAGACCAAAAAAAGTGTGTTCTCATGTGTCTTTAAGTTAAAAATGTACACGTTATGTATATATACACTGTATGTGTATGTATATTATTAAATACGACTAGTAGATCGGTTTCATGTCTCCATTTATTTGCTAATCCATTTTAGGTGCGTAAAGGAAATGTATGGATTTATTGGGTAGAAAATATGCAGCTGTTACTATATGAGCTTACTGTTATGTCATTAAGAACACAGTAATCGCCGTGCCAGGATTTTCCTTTTTTAATAAATTCAACCATGGAAAAATAGGGTTCTAGTTCCTTAACCTCATAAGTGTCCCACCAGTTGGTCCAATAATTACTTGTTTGTAAAATGTTGTTCGCTTTCTCTCAGTATTATTTGTCATTTAGATTTAATGAACTAATGAAACTGAAAATGATGCTGTTTGAATTAAAAAAGCAACTTTTAAAGGGGAAAAGGAAAATAAAGCATCTGAAAGTTGGTCTTATGCACAACTTAATTGGTGTTTGAATCATCTGGTCAGCCTGCAGAAACTGGAAGTAGTCTGTGAGGTTGCATAAACGTTAAGTCATAGCTGCCTTCCTGGTGCCTCTCCATCCAAATGAGCTCTTCTTTCAATCAAGGTTGATTTGAAATTAAGATGTACTTTTATAGCTCTCCTTGTTTGCGTTGTTGATTATTTCTAGGAATGCTCTAATGCGTGTTTCTACTTCCAAGTATTGTTCGCTGTTAGTTTAATGGACACAAACATCATGCCAACCCAGAGGCTCAGTTTGGTCCTCAAGAGTCACATTAGAAAAACCTAGTAATTGTGAATGTGTGCGTGTCTTGCGTTCTGTTCCTTTGTCCCTTTCTTTGGCAGCCATTTGTTTTCCTCCTGCGATGTTTGTCGTTGAACAATGAGAAATTGTTTAGCAGGTGTTTTAGTCACTCGTATTTTTGTGGGTTCACTTGCGACAATGAACAAATGATGAAAATATTGTGCCACGGACAGGTTGACAAGCGATGATGTTGATCCCTGTAATGACGGGTTTGTACCTCGTTTCAATGTGATTAGTGGTTTTGGTCGGACCTGCTGCGTAGTAGCAGGAATACTGCTTAGACACGTCTTCCATGCCATACGGTGTAATTATTCTATGTTTAGACCTGCAGGTGGACTATATTTGGACCCACACAGAACCACTTTATTATATTTAATACTGCTATTCCTAGAACTGAGCAAACCTGACTTTTCTTGGGAAACGTGTGTTTGACAATTCAGACCTATGGCAAGTAAATCATACCAGAGTTAAGAAGAAACTGACCAGCATCAGCCCCTACTCTCACCGCTATAACAACTATCTAACATGAGAAAATAGCTCCACGATGTTTCTGTGAGGTGAAATTCTTTGGCTCCGTCGAATAAATGCTGGGGCACAAGTTTGTGTGGCATTGTAGATCCCTCACCTGTAACACCAACGAGTGGGCCTTCAAAGCCAACCAAAACAGCACTGATGGAGAGTAGGGGGGGAGAGCAGTGTATTATGACCCAACAGGATGGTCGTAAAATCAAAAATGGCTTCTACTGCCAATGACCCGACGCCAACTAAAATACACAACCGTTGAGGAGAGAGCGGGGCAGCGTGAGGAATTTAGGCATATATTGTGTGCAGTAAATCACCTGGAGACAACAGGGATTTGGAGCAGGCGGTGATTTTGACATCTCGTGATCCCTGAGAGGTCTTGATTATACCTGTCGAGGCGAGCTAAACACATGTTACGGAGCAGAATAATTCAGGTAAACAGCCATTTTGGATTAGCGGGGTCTGCAAACAGATGATGGCAGACAACAGAGTCGTGTTTGTGCAAGGACTTGATGAAGTTTCAGGATATTTAAGGATAGTTTACTATCTTTTTTTTTTTTTTTTTTTTACTCTTATACAGTCTTCATCAGTCGACCGTGTAACCAGTTCTTTAGCGATTTTTGTTTGAGGTTTTTTTGTTTTTTTTTTTAGATCACACGTCTCATCGGAATTTGTTTCTGAATTTGTATCTTATCCGCTTGTATGTGACCAGATCTGTTGTTTGTTTCAATTTTTCCTCTCATTGTGTTACATGTGTTTATTTTCCCAGTGAGTGTACAGTTTCCCAAAATTCTTCATGTTGTGCCCCACCAGAGTGATGTTTATCTGGCCTCCATGTTGGAGGCTTCTGTACATCGTGCGTGTTTGAGTACATCAGAGTGGGGGGGGGGGGCGCGGCGGCGGCGGCTCTGGTCTAGTGTCACGCTCTCCACAGAGTCCTGCAAAGCCTGTTTGTTTTTAGATCTGCTCCACAACAATACCCAAGTCACCCCACGCACGTGCACACACACACACACACACACACACACACACACTGTGTGCACAGCTCACTGACAAAACAGGCGACAGCCATAACAGACTCAAACAGGAGCTCGGCTCTGTAGGAAAACCTGCGCTCACTTCCCCCGCGCTTGACTCAGTACTGTCCCGCTACAGTAGATGAAAGCACGTAAAAACAACACTTTTGGCTCCATTATATAAGACTGCTTTGTCAATGTAGAAATGCTTTTCACAGGCAAACAAAAGAAAAATGCAGCTTTGAAGTTAAGAATAATAAATACTGACATCTGTGCCCGGGCTGGCTCCTTTGTTTTAGCTTGTTTCTTCACTGGTCAGAGACGAGATGAAGGATGGCGGCAATTTTTTATTTCTGACTCTTGGAACTTGAATGCATACAGAATCCCACCCCCCCACCCCCACCCCCCACACACACATCTGTCTACTTGCTCCACCCGTACCTCTTTTTTTTCTCAGCAAGGAGAATTGAATTAACTGTGATGCTGCAACAGGTACTTGCTCACAACCTGTTATTTACGTACAGAGCTGTCATACTTTCTGTTTAGGGGTTGCAGCAGAATCTCTTTTAAGCCACATAACCTAAAGACGGCTTACGTTCAACACACCCATTTTAGAAAAAAACTCAGTGTTTGGAATGTAATGATTTATGAAAGAAGGTTATTTGCGCTTTAATTAGTGGTTTGCGGCTTTAGTTAAAATGAGTGAGTACAAATGAATTAAGCCGGGTAAAGAAATGAATTAACATGTAAAAGCAATCGACACCTGGATACATCAGTGCGACTATCTGTGGAGACTCGCATGTCGGTTACAAGAGTTGGGGTTTCTCTGTGTAGTGTTTCTGGTCCAGGTGAGGTCATGACACCTTCTCCTCACTGTGTTTCTTTGCTTTCAATCTTAAGGTCCTGGATGAGATAGCTGAGCATGGGATCAAAATTTATCAGCTACCTGATGCTGACTCTGATGAAGATGAGGAGTTTAAGGAGCAGACCAGAGTTCTCAAGGTGAGGGGAGGACACACAGCTGATGACCGCTGCAACAGTGGGACATCATACATTTCCCTTTGCTGGTTTAGTGATACCACTTGTTTCCCATTCATCCTTGCTTCCCCTCCTTTCCGATACCATTATTTTCCATCTATTTTTCCCACAACCCTTCATCTTACTTTGTTTCTTTGGGCATAGTCTAACTTTTAACATCCTTTCCCAGGCGAGCATTCCCTTTGCTGTAATTGGCTCCAACCAGCTGATTGAGGTTAAAGGGAAGAAGATCCGAGGCCGTCTTTACCCATGGGGAGTTGTAGAGGTGGAGAATCCTGAGCACAATGACTTCCTCAAATTACGTACCATGCTTGTGTGAGTCTCCTTGGTAATTAAACTAGTTACATAGGTGCATTTTCAGGAGGACGGTGCTGAAAATCTTGACAGAAGTTGTGCATCATTCAGTTGGTTGTAGAGGTCCCTCCTGAAAAAGTAAAAAGCGGAGCTCTACTTCCCTCTAGTGTGTGACGATCTGATTGCATGTATGGTTGTTTCAGGACTCACATGCAAGACCTCCAGGAGGTAACTCAGGATTTGCATTATGAAAACTTCCGATCTGAGCGGTTGAAGAGGGCAGGAAGGTGAGATGAGGCCCGATGTAAACACTGGAGTTTCTCTTGTTTAAAGAAAGATTCACAATATTTAATGTTTGTTGCCTGTGCAGAGCTGTGGATGAGGATGTGGTGGATAAAGACCAGATTCTGCTCCAGAAAGAGTTGGAGGTAAGAACACACCGCTGCACAAGAGTTCTACAAAATTGATAGGTTTTCTTCTTTTCTTTCTAAGAAAATCAAATTGTCTTGGGAACTTTTTTGGACACAAATAACTTTACACATGGATTTACAATGTAAATGCTGTCTTTATTATTGAACACTACAGGCTACTCTGGTTTCCCTGTAAATCAGTCATTAGTGTGACTGTTTTTCAAAGAGGACTAACATATGCATTGTTTACCGTGTGAGACATGGAGCCTGCATGTCATCGGGCTATAACCCGTTTCCTGATGCCTTGTGATTGCCCGATTGTGTTCCTGCAACAGTGCATCATAAAGATCAGGCAGGGTTCAATCACAGTTGTTGGTGAACAATGTGCCTAGGCAGGATATGCCATCACTTCCGGCCTGTGTGCCTCTGTAAGAATGACCTCAATGACGTGGAGTCGCAAGTATGGACAGTGGTTAATTTGTTTACATGTCTTTAGGCTTTTGGTGGGGAGAAATGCTACTACAGTCAATATTATTTCCTAGATTTCTAGTCATTTTTATAGAGAGGAAAAAAGTCATTGTTTTCATTAGAAAAGGTCTCAGTTGATATTGCAGCAGCCCCGGATTTGACCCCCGACCTGTGTCCTGTGTTCTTTGCTGTGTGCCTCCTCAAAAAATAAAATGATTAAAAAAAAAAAAAAAGATAAAATGAAAAATAAATGATTTTTGGAACAGGTTTAAGTTTTCTGAAAACCCACAGGGTTTTTTTTTTTTTTTTACATAAAACCTACCTTGTAATTGATTAGAAAATGCAAATGCAGAGGGAGGTAGATGAGGTCACATGGGCTTCCCACTGCAAATTCAGTTGGGATACACTATAAAGTATCACCTAAAGTATTCGCTTACCCATCCAAATAATGGGAATCAGGTGTTCCAATCACTTCCGCGGCCACAGGTGTATAAAATCAACCACCTTGACCTGCAGACTGTTTTTACAACTATTTGTGAAAGAATGGGTCGCTCTCAGGAGCTCACTGAATTCCAGCGTGGAACTGTGATAGGAGCCCACCTGTGCAACAAATCCAGTCGTGAAATTTCCTCACTCCTAAATATTCCACAGTCAACTGTCATCTGTATTATAAGAACATGGAAGTGTTTGGGAACGGTCGCCAGCAGAGTCAGTCGCTACAGACCTCCAAACTTCATGTAGCCTTCAGATTAGCTGAAGATCAGTGCACAGAGAGCATTATGAATGAGTTTCCATCGCCGAGCAGCTGCATCCAAACCGTACATCACCAAGTGGAATGTTTATCAGATTACATTAATCACAGGATGGAAACTAGAAATATGTTTTTCAGAAAAACATGATTTTTGCATCGTCGACCACAAGATGGCGATAGACATTGAAGAAGTCCTGATGTTGCCACATGTTTATTATAGTGACACTCATGAAAATAAGAAATCATAACTAGTACATCCTTATCAGCATTAGGAGTTATTTTACTTTGACATTTCTTTAGTTTTCATTCATTATTCATCTGTTGTTTGACATTCATGCTGTCACACATTAAGTCTACATATTCTGTTTCATCCTTTTGGTCTTTAAATAAGTCTACTCTTAAACCTGCTAAACTCTGTGTCTTCAGATTTTCTCTCTGATTTCAAAAACCAAAGCTCTTCACTTTTCACTATTTATTTTTTTTTGTTTTTTCTTTTTGTCCTTCCTTCCCTCTCCGCAGTTGAGACGCATGCAGGAGATGATCGCTCAGATGCAGGCACAGATGAAGATGAAATCGGATGAGTGAACAGCTTTGAGCTGAAAGGAATCACAGTGATCTCGACCTTCCAGTGCACACGCACACACACACACACACACACACACACACACACACACACACACACACACACCTGGTCATCCGTTTCTTCCTGCCACCACCATGCAGTCCAACCAGAAGTGCAGAGATCCTGGACCACGTCATCTTCACCTGTGCACCACCGCTTCATCTTCCTTTTCCCTCCATCCATTAGCTGTCTGGAGCTCTACGATGTTTTATTTCACATCAACATCCTGTTAAGACTACACTCACATTCCACACAGTTGTTGTGTGGAAGTGGAAATAAAAAATTAGTGTGATGATCTTTGACAGACATCAGTTATGTAGCGGCTGATCTTTGCCATCATCCACAGGACTGCCAGTAACAACGGTACTTAAGGGGCTTAGCCATCACATTCAAGTTTACAAAATAAATGTGTGAATTATGAATTAAGTTCAAGTTTAGTCTTCAGAAAAAAAATAGTTTCATTTGCTGTGTTGTTGCAATTGTTTTAGCCACGTTTTTACTTGAGGGTAAAAAAAAATCCATTTCCATTTCATGTTTTCTAAAAGCCGTCTACTGCCTTCACTCCTGGGTCATTTCAACTCTTCAGTCTGACTAGAGGAACGTGTAACCTGTCCATGTACAACTTGAGGAAAGCTTTGTTCTGAATTTTATTTTATTACCAACAGTTAAATCTAATGCCACTTTGTTGTGAACAATCAATCAGCCTTTAGATCGTGCCATGGTTTTGTATTTATCTACAGCTAATTTTAATGTCAGTGCCAAACTAAAGACTAAAACTATTCAGTCCTGTACATTGTTAATTTTTTTGCGTATTTCATATAAAGCATTAAATGATCTGTTTTTACACTACATGTACAACTTTTAACATTCTGTATTTGTACTGTGCAATTTAAAAACCACATACTATTTAACTAGTAGATGTAACTTCCCTCCAGCTTTCTGTGAGCAGCAAACATCCAAACTCGCTCTACCACTGTCGTTAAAATGTGCTGTCACTGATGTGCCATTGACAATGTTTTTGTCTTGTCTTTTGCTTGATTTAACACCTTTATTTCTTACCCATGTGTCAGTTAAGAGTCGTTTTTGAAATAAACTTTAATACAACAGTAAATATCTTGTGTGCTTTTTTCATTTTCATTATTCATTTAGTTCATCTGCTGTTTTTTTTCTTTTCTAATGTTAAATCGTGTGTGTGAGTGTGTGTGTGTGTGTATGAATGATAAATGGTAACTTTAGAAATTTATTTATTCTAATCATCTTCCAGAATAAAAGTAAGAATCCAGTCTGTCTCCATAATCCTGAGAATTTATGTCCTCAATGAAAAGTGTGACTGAGGTTGCTGGTTCGCGTCTAGTAAGAACCCTCCGTGTGTGACTGGCTGGAGTGGAGGAGGAGGAGGAGGAGGAGGAGGAGGGGTTTTCATCTGTCAGCTCAGCCCGCCTCCTGCTGTGTGTGATTTGGAGAGGAGGCGAGGGTGACCCGTCGCTTCAGTGAAATCGAGGGAGGAGAGCAGTCAAACATGACGAGCAATATCAGGTACAAAAGCCGGATTCCGGTGAAAACAGGTCAGTGCGCTTTCTTTGTTTTACTCGCAGTCTTGCAGGTTGAGGATCAATGCGATGACCGCTTCGTGTTTTTTTCTCGTTGGGCGTCCCTCTTCATCCCTGCACCTGCGCCGCCTCCTCACGCATCCTACGGTGGCCAATAGAGGAAAGCGCTGAGGTAGGGGACATGCTTTAATGTATTTAATTTCAACTATTTGGCCATTTCGGAATACACATTTTCGTGTCTGTTGCAGCGCTGTCATACATATTTCAAATCTCATGCCTGCATACCTCCCCCACCCCACCTCGATGTGCGTCTCTTTGCCTCATCTTCATGAACGGACGACGTGTGTATCACGGCCATGCCATCACAGGCTGATCCACACACCCGACAGGAGGAGGGAAGGGGGGTTATATGTCATTTTTAGACTCATATGTGGAGCAGGTCGGCGCCACGAGAATCAAGAGGCCGACATGGTACCCATGAACGCAGCATCCTCCCCCTCTGTCCTCTCCATCCTCCTCGCTGCTGCCTGCAGCATTATCAGTGATTATAGGTCAAAAAATTAGACTAATGGATTGGCCGAAACATGAGCGTTTCATCAACACAGCTCCTGACTACATTTGCTTCAGTTGTCTGCATTGAGCAAATCCTTCCTTACCATTGTGTAGCTGAGAAACACAGCTGCCAGGCGAGCCTGCAGGGGATCCGTGTCTCTAGTGACCGTTGCCCTTCCTCCTCCCCTCCTCCTCCTCCTCCCCCTCCTCCTCTTGGCTAAACTTTGTGATGACATTACAACAATATTTGCATAGGGTGCGTGTACCCTAATGAGCCTGATAATTAATAGATATACATTTACACCAGAAATTCTGGATATTTGGGAGATAAAATGCATTTATAGTAAGGAAAAAATATGCACATTTAGACTATTTATTTTGTCAGAAACAGTATTTTTTTTCCAAGTAGCACATGCCATAGTTAGCAGGAAGAGATTGCAATAAAGTCAACCTTAATGAAGATGCAGACGTATTATGACAGCTTTTTCGTTTTGGCAAAATCAGCAGATTGCACAAGGAAGAAACAGGAACTGAAGCAAATACTAGTCAAACACTGGACAGGATCCCTGCAAAACCTTCCGAGCTGGAAAAACCAAACCACAAAGCCGGGATTGTCATATTCACTTAAATGTCTCTCAGTTGATATTCAAATTTGCTCAGGGTGTCACGAGAATTTTCTTTACTTTTAGTGACAGAATAACATCATTTAAGGCTCCAACTCTAAAAGGATTAAATGGAAGTTTGAGACCGACAGTGCTGCAAATGTGCGAGTATTTGGCAAGTGTGGAAGAATTATTTAGAGCTTGTATTTAGAGTACCCATATTCTGCTAATTTCCAGGCACCTTTCTTTAAATTCTCCACCCAGCATGACTCCATAGAGCCGTACGCATTTCAGACCGACAGAGACAGACAATTACATGGTGAGACGCTTGGATGAGGATTCTGCCGCAGGCAGAGCTCGGTTCACGGTTAAGTGCCTTCAAGTGTTTTCTGATTTGTCGAACCAGACCTCACAATGAAAAACTGTCCTGTCTTACGTATGATGCAAAGTTCTTGCAACCTGGGGTCCATAAGATTTTCACATTCTTGTGTCTTCTGTAGACATGCTGTGCTATAACACCCATGCATCTCTTTTTTTTAAGTCTAAAGTCACATGTAAGATGGTATTTCGTCATTCATAGATAAGTCGGACATTCTTCCTCGGTTGTGCGGCAACACTTTGGTGTCCTCCCAGATGAGCTGGAGGAGGTTGCAGAGGAGAGAAAGTTGGCCTCTTTTGGCTGCTGCTACCTTGAGCTGAATCCAGATAAGCAGGACTAACTGAATGGATGGATAATGTTAATTTCACCAGCTTTGCCGTCTTCAGATAGAAAAATGACAGAAAACAATCCAGTGACTCTGACATTTCATGGTTAGTAATCCTGTGGAAGGGAAATATGTGTGTGAACTCATTTTTGCTTCCTTCTTAGGACCTTTTTTGGTAGAGTCACTGTCTTCTTTGGGACTAGTTGTCTTTGTGGGGGCCAAGGCCCAGTCCCGATGAAGTGTAATGTGAATCTGGGGTCCTGACTGTCGTGAGAACTCAGGTGGCAATTACTGTTAAAGTTTGGGTTAGACTGCACAAAAGTAATGGAAGTCAGTGCAGTGCATGTGTGTGTGTGTGTCTGCATCCCTCACTGACTTCCAGCTTCACTTCCCCCTTCCCAGCCTGACCTGCTGCGTGTTTGGTCTGTTATTATTTTATTCTTTAATTTTAATGAACACAAAAACACATAAGTGAGGAGTTAAGCTGTTATTTTTTTTATCATTTTAATTTGTCTCCTTCAGAAATGAAGACTTTAGTGGAGCGAGGAGTTTATGGGGGAAGATTATTTGGTCGAAGCGTTGATAACTGTTGTACATCTGAGACTGGCTGCACACTTCTGTTTGTGAGACATCAGACGCCAGAAAGGTTGTAAACAGTCGCTTTGATTGTTTCCACACAGCCTTGGACTTTAAAACTTCTTTTTTGTTATCTATTGTGCAAACTCGTCTTTTTAAAAGTAGCTTGCAACTAAAGCTGCCAAATAAATATAGTTTATTAAAGAGTTTAATAATTACATTTTTAATGCATTGGAAAGAAAGTGTAGGTAGCATAAAATAAAAATCACTTCAGTAAACTTTAAAAATGCATTTAAACACAATAATTACAATTAAGCCTGCTCCTTTCAATCAAAACAACTGTAATTGTGACGCTGTGTGAAAGTGCCTAAATATTATTGTGAGAAGGATTAGAATCAACTCTTGTCATGAGAAACACGGTTTTTATTTGGTGTATGTAAAATCGGCCTGTAGATTACTGTAAAAGGTTTTACACCTGCTGAGCTGGGCTGTTGACTCCAGAATCCCTCCCACCCGCTCAGCTACGAGTGGCCCAGTGAGCCTTTCGGATAAAAATATCTCATATTCTGAAATACCCACAGAGGTAGACGAGCTGGGAGATGCAGAACATTAGACTGACTTAACGCTGAGCTTTAAACCACTGACGGATTCCTGAACGATAATCAATCCTGAATCAGTGTTTTCAGAGGACTCATCCTCCCTTTGTCTCCTCCCTCGCTTACATCCTAAAGTCTGTTTTTTTTTTTTTTTTTTTTTTACTCATCCACTTTCAACACTTTTTCTGATACGAGGACGCGTAAACGCCATCTGACCTACCCACAATCCTGTGTGGTGATTATTCGGTGTGTGTGGGCGGATATTAGCTGAATTTTTCCACCACAGATCAGTGAGAGAAAACCACTGCGACTGAACATTTCTATTGTTTTAGAGCACTTTTGGCTTTAAATTTGATATTTAAAGTGCATTACTGATGGCAGTCTCACCATATGGTCCACTAGTTGTTAAATCATCTTGTTAAATAATAAATAACGACAAAAAAAATCTGAACTCAAGCTGCTAATACACTAATTAATTATTTAATATAATATGTTTTGTGCCTCTTACTAGAGAGTAACTAGAGAGAGGTGCAATAAGCAACTATAATAATATAATATCAATTTAATCCAGTATATAATATTGTAAATATTGCATTACATTCGATTTAGCAGACACTTACAGTAGAGGAAAACAATCGAGCCGCTGTAACACAGTGGATATGGTTTCTAAAATGTACATTCTTAAAGATTGGCCTGGTTGGGAAACCGGAGGAACACATCCGCTTCACCTTGATTCAAACCTCGGTTCAGGGTAGCAGGTGATGGCAGAGAGGACATCATCAGTAAGTTGACCGAGTGTTGTCTTCAAGCGTCCAGATACACAGTTTCTCTGAAAGAGAAGCGCCACGAGGAGCAGCTGCAGAGCAGGGACAGATGTGTCTCCGGGGCCTGGGTGGAGTATTAAATCATAACTGAGCCCTTGTGGAGCTCCTGCTCCAAAAAAGTCTCGAGGTTTTGTTTTCATTTTCTTCAGTGATCGACGTTTAGCTTGTAAAAATAACAGTTTTCACAGTTTGAGAAATAATGTAGCTGATGATGGAAAAGCAACCAGTTCAGACTGAAGAGCCGAACTTTTCCTAAAATCTCACTCTTTTATACATCATTTGTGAAATTTAAAGGCTTTAATAAATGAGTGTTACTCAGCAGATAACCCACCACGTAACTCCGCGTTTATCATTGTTCTTTATTGAACTGATGGCTTTAAAAGCGCTGGCTGGCGGGTTTTAGACAGAAACGGATTCCACCTTTCATCCAGGGCTGAACCATAGAAGCCGCTTCGTGTTTAATGGACTGATGTTAGAGGTGTATTGATCTTCTTTTTTGGATTCTGCCAGAAGGCAAATGGGGAATTTTCCCCAAAATGTCAAATAATGGATTTAAGCTGGTTTAGTTTTGGAGAAGTGGCTTGTACCTCACTTTTTCTCATGTTAACTCCACCTTCTAGAAAACTTTTCCCTGTTCTCAATTATTAATTAACACCCTGAACATACACTATTTCTCTATATCTCCTATGTCATATTTATGTCATTTTATGAATTATTATGATTCTTGACCCTAAAAGCTATGCAGGATCAGGCCTGTAGTTTCTTCCTCAGTCATGATCGGTTCCTTTGCTCTCGATCAGGTGTTTCATCACTCTGTGCCCTGCAGTGTTTACATGTGCATACTTTGATTTAGTCATGCTGCAAAAATCCATGTAGGTGTGTGCGCATACCAGTCTGGTACCTAAAACAGCGCGCATCCTTTTCTCCTCCTATGGTTTTGGGTTTTAGTCATAACACAGGCTCTGCTTTTTGTTTAAAAGGCTTTTAGAAAGCGAGCAAAAGCTGACCCATATAGCAGAAATCTTTGCAAAAGAATAAAGTCATTTTTTGTTTGGCCTGGAAATGTTTGGGATTATAAATTCTTTGGAAATGGGGATCAGGAGTTAAAGCAGTAATCCAATGAAACAAATGAGGAGAATTAAAATTATGTCATGATGGGAAAACATCTTTTATTAGTCAAATCCAATTAATAAAGTTACTTATAAGTAAAAAAAAAAAAAAAAAAGACATGGTGTATTTAACTCTCACTGAAGCAGGAAGTTTGGGTATTTTTGCTTAAATCTTGTTCTCGGAAAAAACTACAAAAGAAAACAATCTCTGCCTTAAACCCACTTATTTAATTGCTCTGCAGCTTTTGACCGCGTCACATGACCACCATCATCAGCATATAGAGTTTGTTCAGTTATCATGGGACTGAGGATGATCTGACATTTTCTGACTGTCTATAATTTTAAGCATGAAATTTCTAGTTCTTTTTTTCGATTAGTTTTCTTAAAATAAACTGCTCTGTTCAGCTTAATCCATTCAGAGCAGATGTAGCACTTGTGTGAAACTTTTACATCTCATTAAACATTGCATTGTCAAAAGGAAAAAACTAAACAAAATTGAGCTTTAAGATTATTTTGTTAACGATGTCTTTCTTGTTGTCAGCAAGACCCAGGAGAACACCGTCCAATATTTTCTTTTCACGAAAGCACATTGCAAATATGAGACGCTGCAGCTGCAGATGCAGCCAGTCGCTCGGTGGCTTTCGCCTTTAAGTGGGATTTATAGACAAAAAGAAAAGGGAAGAAGACAATTACAACCTTCTTTTGAAAAACAAAAATCCTCTTAACCAAATGAGGCAGTGGTCAAGCTGTCACAGGCATCATTTGTCTGTGAATGGACAGATGTTAAAACTGGGCAACAATAGCCACGTGTCCTTCAGTGAAGCAATTTCATTGGCGCCCGAGCAATAACGTGTTGTCAGGTGAGCATCATACAGAGCCAAGTGTTGCTCCCCTTGCCGTCTCACTCTTCCTCACCCTTCCTCACTCTTCCTACCTCCACTTGTCTCCCTCTTTGCCTCACTTACTTACTGGCCTGCCATCCAGTTGACAAGCAACAATTTAGCGGAAGCATTTGGGCCTAATGGTGTGAAAGTGTCACTGGGGGGTTGGGAGGTGCTGTCGGCAAAGGTCACTGCTCTTCACGGCTCCATCCCTGGCCGTCTGGCTGCTTTAAGAGCTCTCTCTCTCTCTCTCTCTCTCTCTCTCTCTCTCTCTCTCTCTCTCTCACACACACGATTAAAAACCTGGTCATTGCCATGGTGACCAGTTTTAAAGATGCTGAGATGCGGATACAAATCTGCAGGTTTATCATGTACTTTCTCTTTTTGCAACCCGCTAAATCTTGTTCTGTCAGTCACTCCACTTAAGTGCTTCGGTTTATATAAAGATTGCCCTCAGGGTATATTTATAATCTCTTTGGAGTTAGGTTTTTGTCTAATTTGATTTACTTGTTGGTTTATGACCCAATAGCTCAAAAATATAAATGATCTGCATGTTTAAATGTGTGTTTATGCACGTGTGTATACATATATTTATTTATAGATTCATATTAGTGTTATGTTCATACATTGTTTGACGTGTCTGGAATGAATCAATAAAACTAAAAACTAAAAATAAACTAAACTTAATGACATTCCTGATAACTTCAGCTCTACATAGTTAAACTGCTGCACTTTTTTTTAGAAGCAAACATTTTTCTCAGTATCAAAAACATTTCATATGATGCCACATTGAATTGTTTAAGTTAACAGTAACTTCTAAATCAAAGTAATTCTTTATTGAATTGGATTAGTGCTTTAGTCACAAAACGTGCAGTTCCTTGAATGACCACTAGGGACTGACTCTAAAAACTGTGTCAATCTTCATTGACTTCCCTATTTTAACATCTCCAACTTTACAGCAGAAACAAACTGTTTTTCACATCCATGAAAACTGCAGGGGGGTGTTTTGTACCTCGTCAGGTAAATTTATATAAAATCACAATTTTATGCATTATTAGCTATCACGAGCGTGACGCTTGGCTTTATTTATGATGGGGAACAATATGGAGTGATGTCTCACTACTGTGGATCTTTCTTGAAACTTGTCAGCAGGAAGTGATGGCATAAAAACGAATGTGTTTGCGTGTGCATTTTGGCGGCGGAGCCGACTGCTGTGACACTTTGAGTGTTGCTTCCGATAAAGTCTCGGTTTGTAAGAGCGAGAGGAAGAAGCTGAGAGCTTCCTGCTGACTGACTGACAGATCTCTGGATCTGGTTGTTTCTGGCCATCCAATATACTGACAGGCATGAAAACAGATTGCTCTGAAATGAAGACTACTTTCTTGCTTGAAAGTTGTTGTTTTTTTGTTTTTTTTAAAAAGCAAACCTTATGAGAAACTTCCCCCAAATTAGAGGGTTTGTTTAGGGCTTGTGTGCATCTGTTCAAACATGCATTTCTGCAAGTAACAGGTGATGCATGATCTTAGAGTATAACTCAAATAGTAAATCAAGCATTCATTTGCAAACAACCTAGTCCAGGAAAGTCCAAAGACAAATCTGTAATGGAAGTGCCTATAATTTAAAAAAAATCAAAAGCTTCCAGCAGTTTTTGGTCTCATTAATACGGTGAAGTTGTGCTACAACTCTGCTGAATTATTATGTATTGCTGCATTACATAAGGCCTTTGCCTTTGAATAATCTTGTAAAAGATATTCTGCTGCCTCCTTCTTCAGTTGGCTACTTTTGCAACAGCGGTAGTGACAATTGCAAAGACTCGCAGTGCACGATACGGAGAGTTACGACGATACAGAGAGAACAAGTGGAGTTACGCTCATAAAAAGAAAAAAAACGCCATTCAGTGGAAACGCAGACCCCTGCAGAGTGAAGGGTGAACAAGTGTAATGGAAATCCACCATATGTGAGCCTCTAAAGCAAATACTGTCCACTTGTCAAAGCTCACGACATTTAGGTAAGTTTAAAAAAAAACTACATACAAATTAAAAATGACCCAATTAGTCTTAAAAAAAAATTAAAAAGAGGTGGTGGGTGGTGGTGGACTGAATCCTCTTAGTTTATTTGTGAATGATGAAGACTTTAAAAGTCCTCTTTAAATCTTGGTAATTAGTCTTTAACTCAGGTGTTTCACTATGATCATGAGCTGGGTTTTTTCAGCCTATCATATTCACTTTTCTAGTTTCTCTGCACTCCTGTAAGCTGATGAGAAGCAGCCTGAAGCTTTCTCTGTGTCTTCAGTCACTCCTGTTAAACAACAGCTTTTAAATCTCAATAACCAATTAACTGTTACCTGAGAGTCTAAAGTGAGCAGGTGAATAAAAACCAACTTCCAAGGCAACAGTTGTTCATGCAATGGGGCATGTTTATATGAACCTTTTATAACAGAAGGGTGACTGAAAGATTAAATTCAATTTGTTTTGTGTTTGCGTGCATGAAAGGGAGATGGGACAGCTGGCTGCTGGGAGAGACTGACGGTGGGGGTTTAGCTGGGAGGGGGGGGGGCATTGTAAGACCATTTAAAGACATCTGTTCTTTTATTCTACTGAGACCGACCCTCCCAGCACCCTTCACACACTCACTCATCTGTATCTATCATGAGCTTAATTCTTTAATTAAGCATTGCGCCTCACTCTGCTATGTGAAGCTTAAATCTGCATCATCCCAGCTGAGATAACCAGCTTTTTTTTTTTTTTCTTTTCTTCACTCCTATGTTCAAACCATGAACGTTTTTGACCCAGCCGAGTCCTCTGTCTCCCTCCTGTGGTGTGGGGTGAGTCGGTCACATCCTGTACGTGGCATCAGCCCAGGGCGTGTCAGCTTGGAGAGAGAAAAAGTCCAGATTCTTTTATTTCAAAGAATGTTTAGGTTCTGCTGCCCACATCATGTGTGAGTCAGACACACCCACTGTGTCCACACACACACACACACACACACACACACACACACCGCCGCTGTCACATCTGGAATCAATCGGGTTCAATTCCAGCCATGAAATACCTCAGTTACCTCTACACACACACATACACACACAAATGCTCCCAAAGAGCCCAAAGGAGACAGCGTGGAAGGCGACTTCCGTTACATCATTTTCATTCTGGACCAGCCGTCCAAACCACAGCGACTTCGTGGTCACGCTGTTCACATTTGCATGATCACACAGCATCCAGACGTGAGCAGAGCTTTACACAGACATAGTAACAAAATTTATTTTAAGAATCTAACAAGACAAGTGGAATGACTGACTATATTAAGACAGATTATCAAGTAATTTATATGGGAAGCTTGGTTGAATATTCTTGCTTTTCTGAGAAGAGATGTCACTCATGTTCTGTATATAGGTATGAATCCACAGTGAGAAACAGAAACGTCAACACTAAAGACTAAAATTAGGAGTTCAAGCAGTCTGGTTCTGCCCAAGGATTAGATTATTTTGTTCGAGAGAAATTATGCATTAACAGAAAAAGAGATCTATTTACATCTACATAATATTAGTTCTTCCACCTTCATCTGTATCTCCTCTCTGTTAACGCATCAGTATTAAAATATTCTCCATATATTACAGTATATTACAGTAAATATTTAGTCAGTACAAAAGTGCAACTGATCTTTACCTGAAAAAGTGACCTGTATCAGATGATAACTGCATTCAACATGGTTTTTAATAGTCACAACAACAATTAAAATATTTTTCTTTTAAATAGTCACTAGATAGCTGCTTGTTTCTTTAATAGGCTACTTTAAATCCCAGTATTGGCAGAAACTGATTTATCTGCTACCTTGTTTTGGTTGATGTGATGATAAAAATCCCTGTGAATGTGAGTGTGGCACACAAGAGAGAGCAATTTAAATCTACAACATCTCCTGCACAGCATCCCTCGT
The DNA here is from genome assembly GCA_014839995.1 of Xenentodon cancila. Taxonomy (NCBI): domain Eukaryota; kingdom Metazoa; phylum Chordata; class Actinopteri; order Beloniformes; family Belonidae; genus Xenentodon; species Xenentodon cancila. The sequence goes on along the minus strand of CM026202.1, from coordinate 14,258,347 downwards.
ACCAGAGTTCAGAGCATAACGATCTTCCTTGCTTACCCTGAAAGCACCACAACGTTTAAGAACAGTGTTTTGCTTTCATTTGTGAAAGTACAGAGGTTCTCATGGTTTCTTATTTCTACCTGTCCATGTCAAACAGCTGTGACCTGGAGGAACCGTCTTAGTTCCTTTATTTATAAAGTCCCTAGGACTGGGAAGATGCTGCTCTCACTCTCATCTCGTGACATATGGATGCTGATCAGGAGGAGCTCCTGTTAGACTGATTTTTACCTGAGATTTGCAATAACACATTGAACCCGTCCCACCTTGAAAGCACAGATCGACACACGCAGACGCATCGATTCAGTTAATGTTATTATCTGATAATCTCACTGAAGTTGTCTGTACTTGCGTGTTCTCATTGTTGGAAGTGTGGCTTTTGTTGCTGTCAAGTTCAAGCAAGTTCTTTTGTGTTTCACTGCTTCAACAAAAGCAGATCATCTGCGCTCTCTGTCTTTCACTGTGAGGTGGTAGTCATTTCTCAGAGTGTAAAGATTTATTTTTCAGCTGTCTGAGCTGGGGGAGGGAATACAGGCTGAATGAATGAGTTCCTTTTAGAGTTTCGCCTTTTCCATCCCTCCCTAGTTTCCTCCCTCAAATTGCCACCTCTCTCTTGCTCCCTCTCTCCTTTTGCCTCCCTCTCACAGTGCGAATTCATCCCATACCTGTCTGAACAGGGAGAGCTGGATTGCTGTAGGGCAGAGGGAAAGAAAGAATAATAACAATAGTAAGAAAAGAGGAGTAGGGCTGGAAAAACAAAAGAAAGAAGAAGGTTAGTAGGAGGAACATATGTGAAGAGAACAGTAAAGGAGTCTGTTATAGGCCAGTTTATTGAGACTTTCACATTTGCTTTTCCCCTCTCCTTTCCGGGCTGTTTTTTTTTTCTTTCTTTTTTTCCGTGACTCTCTGAAACCAGGGGCTATTCTGGTCAGTCAGTGTCGGAGTGGTTTGGGATGGATGCCATCATGCTGCAAGAAAAACTGGTGGAACGGCTTTTGTGCCCACGAGTGAGAACGGCCAGACAGAAGGTAAAGAGTTGGATGTGTGGAAGGAAACGCGTGCCGGCAAAAAGTGTAGAAAAATGTCAGAAAATTTTAAATTGGTAAAAGGAAAAATGTGGTCTGAGAGCTCAGCAAGAACTCTGTTGTTGTTATTGCAGCATTTGTGCGACAGTGTTTTGGCTCTTTTTCTTCATTGTCAGATTTCTGAGCAGTTTTGTTAGAAGTTTGTCTATCACCTTTGTCTTCTTTTGGCCTGTATTTAGTATAAATATGTGCGTATGTTTTTATAAATGTGATTGTCACCCAAAAGGGGGGTTGTCGGAAGTCCCCATGACAAGTTATGACAGCATATGAGGACACTGGCTGTGTGTTTGGCTGCTGTGTTTAGAGAGTAAAAAGAGCTTTTCAGGTCTTTTGAATGTCGCTACTGTCTGTGCGTGAATGCTCTCCACAGGCCTCTAGTGTGTATTTATATTTACACATGTCTGCACGCCGCACTGAGACGTAAAGACGACCCTCTGCCAGATGCAGCAGGAGCGAGAGCTACTGTCCGACACAGTGAGAGGCTGGTATCCCGTGGTTCTGTGTCTCTGTGAGAGATGCCGAGGAAAGACTAAGGCGCTGGTTATTCTCAGACGCTCTCACGGGAATTCTTTGCACGTGTTTTTCCATGCAGTTGTAGCTTTTCTGTCTGTAGTGGTCATTTTATTGCAGCAGACGCTGTCACATCCAGTTTATCTTCACATTAAAAATCCACCATTAAAAAGTTATTTAACTGCTCAAACCTTTTTATTTTATTTTTTTTAACTCTACATCTCATTTAGAATGTAACTGAGTGGAACAAATCAAGAATCTAAAACTAACAAGCTCTCAGCATGTGACAAAAGCACACTTAACTTAAATGGTCAGTGCACTTCTTTGTGTTAGGATTTAATTCTTGACAAGAGTTCCTACCGATTAGTAAAACAATCTGAAACACGTATGTTGCACGACCAAAAAAAGACCAGTAGAGCCAAAAATGAAACGCAAGCGTTGTCAGACGGTGCTGTTGCAGAATTAAGCAACACAGCTGGCTTAACGCGCCAACCATGTGACATTCCTTTGTGCTTATACACAAACTGCATGTACGAGTGTAGCTGTTTGTATTCGTGAGGTGTGGTTTGAGTGTTTCAAAACTCCAAGTAATGACGAGAACCACAGACACAGTTTTCTTCTGCTTAAACACTCGGGATAATGACAAGAATTCACGTGGCCGTACAAGCTTTTGTAGGCAGGGAGGCAGCTTTACTTTTCTTGTGAGTGGAAAACATGTGTGGATGGAAGCTACAACAAAATAACTTAAAAGATGCCATGCAGATTGATTTGACCCTTTTTTTTAAATTTTTTTTTATCCATTCATTTTGTGAAAGGCAGGGGTACACCCTGAACTGGTCACGTACAGGCAAACAACCAGACTCACTCACACGATCAATATTAATCAGCAATCGGCCAAACAGATTTTTTGCTTTGTTTGGTTTTTGGAGTGTTGGAAGAAGCCGGAGATCGGGAAAACTCTCACCATCATGCAGAGAACATGTTAACCCCACACAGAGAGATACTTTTTTTTTTTTTCCATTTCCCTAGTATAAATACATACGAATCATTTTCTGTTTATGATTATGAAAGTAGGATCATTGTTATTATTGATCTAAATCCATCCACCCAATGAGCCATGAGGCCTCCCTCTCTGTCCATCAGCTCCTCCTGGGGAATAACGGCTTTTACTTCTGTTCATTTTACAACATGAATAGAAGTTTTAAAAAAGTAGACGCATTTTAATAAATGTAATGAAGTGTAAAATGTCCAGTTCTTATAATCGATGCTCATAGTAGGATTTTTGTTTCGTCAGTAACTTCTTATTTTATGATGGCGAGCTGAACACGGTGGTTCACCCAACAAGGAACCAAACACATCCCTGCAGCCTCGTTGATGCCGACACTGACATATTTACCCCTTTTCCTCACTTCCAGTCAACCAAAACAATCAAGTCAAGAAAAGAAATGTCAAGTATTGAACAGCTTTTTTCATTTTTCTGTGAAGTTGCCAGTTTTAAACACCTTTACCTTAATTTTTAGGTAAAATTCAGAAACAGCTGTCTGAAACCTAATATGATGTTTGCCTGACCAACAGTGCGTCCGCTCGTGCGTTTCTGTAAACTCGACGTTTGCCCTTTTCAAAACAGGAACTATGTTTCTGCTTGACAACCATTTCCAAAGTAGCTGACTGCTCTCTCCTCGTCAGCTGACAGTTTCATTTGTTAACTAAACAGACAACGTTAACAATCAATAATTCTAGCACAACGTCACTAATATTTTCTTTCACAAAGTGCGTTTCGTAACCCGTCGTTTCTCTTCGTGTCCTCTCTTTCTGCCCCAGGAGAAGCAGTATGTGGGCTTTGCGACGCTGCCCAACCAGGTCCACAGGAAGTCTGTGAAGAAGGGGTTCGACTTTACACTGATGGTTGCAGGTCGGTTTCTGGTTTTAAAAAAATTCAAACGTGTGAAAGCCTTAACTTACTTTCACACAGTTGCCAGTTGATTGGACCTGCCTTGCTAATGAAACCTGCCGTCATGAAGCTTTAACAGTTTTTGTTGCAGCTGTTTTGTGGCGTCACGGTAAAACCTCCTCTCCTTGACATCACCGGGGTGCATGATAATTCAAACTCTGTGGCCATGAAGTTGAATTTATACCTCAGGACTCCTCTCTGTGACTATCCTTTCATATTTGTGTGTGTGTTTGTGTGCTGCAGGAGAGTCCGGGATGGGAAAATCCACTCTGGTCAACAGCCTGTTCCTCACAGACCTCTACAAAGACAGAAAGCTACTCAATGCTGAAGGTTAATCTGTCAGTCACTCCCATAATTAAATGTTTTAGCTCTTTTAAGGACTCCTGTCTATAATGCCTCTTCTGATCGGTGACCTGGATTGATCTTTTTTAGCTTTGGCCTATGATAAAATCATTATTTCTTTTCTAAATGTCAGAAGTTTCCAGCAGATCCCAAACCACGTAAAAACCAATTGTCTCTTCGCCAGCCTGCATCGCTCATCCTCTCTGTGTTGACACTCTCCAGAGCGAATCAATCAAACCGTGGAGATCATCAAACACACTGTAGACATCGAGGAAAAAGGAGTGAAGCTCAAGCTGACCATTGTGGACACGCCGGGGTTTGGAGACGCCGTCAACAACAACGAGTGGTGAGCTGCAAACGCTTGCTGTTCTGATGTGGGCCTCATCAAGACTGCGCTCGTAAACCTGGAGTTAATTGGAGGAGCTTCTAACGTGGTCTATTTTGTGCCTGTGTGTGTTTTTGTGTATGTGCGTCCTAGCTGGAAGCCAATCACAGACTACATAGACCAGCAGTTTGAGCAGTACTTCAGGGACGAAAGTGGGCTGAACAGAAAGAACATCCAGGACAACAGAGTCCACTGCTGCCTTTACTTCATCCCTCCATTTGGGCATGGGTAATGACCCCACTTCACAGCATATTTGTAAACTATTGCTCTCCTCCTCACCCGGGATTTCTCTCCACAGGCTGCGTCCGGTGGATGTTGAGTTCATGAAAGCTCTGCACGAAAAAGTGAACATAATTCCTCTCATCGCGAAAGCCGACTGCCTGACGCCCAACGAGATAAAAAAGCTTAAAGACAGAGTGAGCTGGACACCTGCAACGGCGTGCTCTGCTTTGTTGGTTTTTGACAAAACTCCTGACGTGCGTGTGTGTGTGTTAATACGCTCTTTCAGATACGAGAAGAAATAGACAAGTTTGGGATCAAAGTGTACCAGTTCCCTGAATGTGACTCGGATGAGGATGAAGAGTTTAAACAGCTCGACAAAGAGCTGAAGGTGAGTCCTGCCTGGAGCATTCATTTTCTGAAATAGCTTCATTCGTTTATGATGCCCAGGGTTTATTTATGATTTATTATTGACTTCAGAAGGTGCCAACCTGTTACCCATCATGGCTTTTTGCTTTACTCGGTGTAAAAGGTAAAAACATGAGGAATAACATTTAATTCAGTTTATTATGTATTATAATAATAATAATAATAAAAAGCTCTCTCCATTCCTACCTGCTTCTTTTGTGGGTTTCATTTGCTCTGTTGCAGTTGTGCAGCCTGTTGTCTGTCTCACAACTAATCTAACAGGTCACGTTTGGATGAATGGACGTGCTCAGGAACGCCACGCAGCTGAAACCCTTTAAGAAAGAGATAAGCAAGGTTTTTGTCAGGTTTAGTAGCAGTTATGTTGGCAGATATGTTCCCTTTTACGCAGCAAAAATGTCATCTAGCTCTTTTTCTTGCCTCTCAGCTGATGTAGGTGAATAGGGCTTTGTTTTCCCTCTTTTAAGCGCCCGAACGGCTCCGCAGAAACGTCTGTAGATGTGTCTAATCCAAAACCTTTGGATAATCCAGATTTCTCTGAGTACTTCTACAATTGAACACTTTGTTTAGTACGAAGCTGTTCTAGTTAAAATGCCAGTAGCTTGTATGTTCTTTTTTTTTTTTTTTTTAAATAAAGTATGTCATGTTGTTTCTGTAAGGTCTCACTCGAAGCCAACAAGGTAAATATTTTCCTTCCAGAGCTCTGTGTCTTTTGTGCATCTCTGTTGTCTTGTGAGAAACTGTTGAACTGTAGACAGTTCAGACGTCTAAAAAATGACACCAAAAAAAAAATAATCAGTTTTGTTCAGATGCTGCCAAATGTGTTGGGTTTTGTGATTTTGAGTGTTGCAAAGAAATGTTCTCCTGTTCTGCTGGCAAAATTCGATCCAACAGGGACAATTACCCTCAGATTGTTTTAAATGGACCCATAAAACCTCGGAGAAAGAGATGTTAAAACCTGAGAACTTCTCTAAAGCTCCAAATGCAGTCACATGGCTAAAAAACCATGAGGTCAAAGCAAAAAATAAATAAATCAGTGTCTGACTGTAATTTTGGGAAGTGTGTCCTCATTTGTGGAGCTTTTGAATTAAAGTCTAGCAGCAGCTCAGAAGCGATCAGTGTGGGCTTGTTACATGAATCTGGCCGCTGTGAAAGTTAATCAAGAAAATAAACAGCAAAGCATCTTTCACCTGTCTCAAAAAGTGACTGTCACGCTCCTCTTGAGCTGCTCTGTAGCCTTTTGTGGTTGTGCGTAATGCTGTGGATGTGCACCAGCATGCTCACTCAGCTTTTTCTGGGGCAGATGGAGGTTAAAGCTACAACCTGTCCTTCTGTCTCTGCGCAGGAGTGCACCCCTTTCGCTGTGATTGGCAGTAACACAGTGGTGGAGGCCCGAGGGCAGAGAGTGAGAGGAAGACTGTACCCCTGGGGGATTGTTGAAGGTTTGTCTGTTTGTGATCTAATCTGTGTTACTCCAGCATGCAAACAGGGACTGTGGCAGTGCCTGTACAAACGTTAACTTGGATTATCAACTAAATGAACATATTTCTGTTCTCAGTGGAAAATCAGTCCCACTGTGACTTTGTAAAACTGAGGAACATGCTGATTCGTTCACACATGCACGACCTCAAAGACGTAACCTGCGACGTCCACTATGAGAACTACAGAGCGCAGTGCATACAGGAGATGACCAGGTTTGTGTGTGAGAGACAGAGTCCGGTGGGAAATGAAGGCCTGGGAATGAGAATGTTTTGTAAACCTCTCAGCTGATGGTAACAGGTTTCAGGTGCCTGCTTCACTTCTCATCTTCTCCATCTTCTCTATCATTTCTCAGTAAACTGGCTCAGGATAACCGTATGGAGAGTCCCATCCCAATCCTGCCGCTTTCCACTCCAGATGTGGACACTGAGAAGCTAATCAAAATGAAAGATGAGGAGGTACAAAGCAACTTTAGGCTCCTTTTTTTTTTTTTTTTTTTTTTTAAATAATAATAAACCACCACATAAAAACATTAATATGACCAATAAATTCTAATAATGTGTAGAAAAAAGAGCAGATTTTCCTTTTGAGTCTGAAATAATGAAAACACATAAAAAAAAAGAAAAAGTATAGATTATTTTGGTCTAATAATTGAAAGAAATAATATTCCTCAAAATGATTTCAGTTTCTGTTTAGTCCAGTATATATATATTATTACAGTGCAAATACTCTACATAAAATATATAGCATATATATAAATGCATACACATATGAATTTCCCATTGATACACATATTTTGTGTATTAAAATGTATTATATTGTGTAATGTGTTTGTTTGAAACAGTTTTAACATTATTATAACTCCAGGAAAAGTTATTTTATAATTTTTCTTATTTTTGTTTTAACTTTTTTCCCTCTTTAGGGGTCGCCACAGCAGGTCATTGCATTGTTATGATTTGGAGAAGGGTTTTTTGTTAGTTTGTTTGCTTGTCATGAAGTTTATGTAAAGACTGATATTTAAATTCTGAGTGGCTTCAATTTAAAGGTCTCTTTTCATATTATGTTATGAATGTACTTTAATCTATGGTGCACTGTTAAATTTCCGCAAGAGTATGATCCATTCATGGTGTAGTGATGTGGACACTTTGACCGACTCACCTCTGTGTCTGCAGCTGAAGAGGATGCAGGAGATGCTGAACAAGATGCAGCAGCAGATGCATGATAAGGACCAGTGACATCTCTGGAGCAGATCTTTGCAGCAGCACCTCCTGCTGTTTCTCTCCTAACTGACATTTAGACCTTTAGACCTGGATATAGAGTGTTGGTGGCAGTTCTGGCACGACATTAACTTTATTTTGGTGCTTCATTTTGTTTGTCTGGTTGGAAATATTTCCTTTCTCTGAAACCATCCATTTGTCGATTTTTACCCCCTTGCTGTGGTCCTAATATAAATAATATAAAGGCATAATTTAACTATTTAGTGTATCTAATTTATAATGCAACTCTAAACCTTCTGATTATAATGTGAGAGTGTGGTGGGAAGTGTTTTGTAAAGAAATGTGGATTGTTTGTGATACTAGATTTGAATATGGATGGTGTGTTTTCTTTTTTATGGGATTGTGTGTTTGGATGTGTGTGATGACGTTTCCTCTGAACACTAGGTATCAGTACATAAAATTTACATTTTCCTTCTGAACAATGTCACACTAACTTCTCTCTCATTAACTTTACTCTAAAATTGTTTATATTTTCTTTTTTTATATACATGAGGCTAGACGGAGCATTTTTCTTGCAGCATTTGTAATCTAATGGCTGAGCTAAAAATGCACTTATTGCCAGTGGCTTACTGTGACTGGAGAGCTGCTGATGTGAAGCGAGGGCTTGTGCAGTACAGGCTGCATGTGCAAGCATGCTGTCATTCCTCATATCCGCTGAATGTTGTGGGCTTATTTTTACTGCTTTACAGCTGATTCCTTGTGCTTGTATCAAATGCATCATGAGTGTCGTTTGCTTTGTTGCCACTACGACGTGGTAAATTTCTACATTAAAGGAGCAAACTACTATATGTGCTTCATTTCTGATGTCTCCCATTCATCATGCCATTAGAGATGTGTGTGCTGCCTATGATTGAAGATGTTTTCAGAGTGTGTGTGTGTGTGTGTGTGTGCGTGTGTGTGTGTGTTCTGCTGATCTGAGACCTGTACATACTTTGCCTGAAGGCTGTGAGCTCAGTCTGTGTCCTATTTGCAAAAGGTGTGACGAATAAAGTCCATTTTCTTGTCATTCCTGCTTCTCTGGCACAGTGTTATTTTAGGAGGGAAATTTCAGCGTCCTCTGTCACTTCCATGTATCAGTCTGAGCAGCGGGAGCCAGAGCAGCCGCAGGGACGGGATCTGCTGATTCATATTTATCTCCTGCAGCCAACTTTCCTCTACACCACACACAGCTTCTCCCTGCTGCTCAGATGTTACTGTGAACTACTTAAAAATAGCATTTACTGGTAGAGGTACTCAGATATTGCACTTGAAATATCAGATTGTACGATATTCTGTCTGTGTTCATACATTAAACTTACAATATAAGCATTAGAGGAAATTAAAACTTGTTTTAATGCAGAATTGTCTGTCTTAGCTGTAACTTTATGTAAGTCGCTTTGGAAAAAAGCGTCTGCTAAATGACAGTAGTAGTTGTAGTAATTTACAGTACCACCTGGTTTCAAGAAGACTATTTTAAAGATTTTTGCTAAGTTTAGGAATATTAGTCCAAGTTTTTTTTCTCATCCCATTAGGAGATATATTTTTTTGCTGAAAAATAAGACAAGTCTGACTATATTTTAGAATATTATGCTTATTTCTAGAGGGGCTTTTTTGCAGTGTCCAATATTCCATAAAAATGCATTTATTTACATTTCTGTATCTGAAAAGTAGTTGGATGTAGTAAAATGAAAATTAATCTTCAAGAAGACATGACATTTTTTTAAAGATTGGCACACTGTTCTGAAGGTTTCCATGAAACGTCAAAACACCACAGAGATACAAAAACACCCTTTTCATCCACATGTGTACCACTCTGGTTATAGCAGCTGGTTTAAGGGGGGAGGGGTCAATCTTTTCATTTTTATTCCAGGAAGAGTCCCTTTATCCATGTCCAGGTACAGCAAAGACACCCTGGTGTGATTTTGGATGTGGATGAAGCAGATCTGCAGATCTGAATGACTCACTGAAAAAGAAAGTTTTCTTAACTAGACCACTCTAAACCCATGTTACACAGCTCTCTTTCTGAGAATTGTGAAGTTGGTTTTGATGGGATGTGATGCTCAAAACTAGCATTTCGAATCTGTGTCAATCTTTATAGGCACATAAGTTAAATACACATGCATCAACCTTGTATTGAGCTCCAATGGTCAACATACTGCCTAATAAGTTTAATCACAACGAAACACCTCTCCGCAACCGCACTGCACAACAAAGCACATAGTTGGACTTATCATGCGGCAAACATCTGAAAAAATTAATTGTTAGTATTTGTTGTCTGTTATTTTATGAGAATTATTTTATTGGAATTTACCCAAAATGTGTTTGAGATTCAGTGCCTCTAAAATTAGGAGCTACTGAGGTACTTTCTATGCTGGTTGGCATATTTTGTGCATACTTAAGTAAAGAAGTGTATCTGTGTGTGCGTGTGTGCGTGTGTGCGTGTGTGTGTGTGTGTGTGTGTGCACTCATAACTTGACAGCGGCCTTTATCAGTAAGCAGCAGCTGACAGGAACACACACTCTTGATCTCTGTCCAGTCTGACAGCAACTGTAAGAAGCACAGTCATCTCCACAGCACAGAGCCAAAGGTAAACGACTCCCCACAAACTTTATTAGATCTTTGTGTTTTCTCTTTCTTATTAAGGTTAAAATATGACCTGAAATATGTAATATAATGCAACATATATGGGGTCTTAAATAGAGTGCCCTGATCTGTAACAAATTTTGTAATGCCATTTCTTTCTTTCTTTCTTTCTTTCTTTCTTTCTTTCTTTCTTTCTTTCTTTCTTTCTTTCTTTCTTTCTTTCTTTCTTTCTTTCTTTCTTTCTTTCTTTCTTTCTTTCTTTCTTTCTTTCTTTGTAATTCATTTCTACAGTATTTCAACATTGATGAACTGTTTATGCGTTGTTTGATTTTTATTAATACGCCCACTGTAGAGTCACATTTACTGGTGTAAAATCACTTTGAAATTTGAAGTAATATCATATTAAGTTACGACATCATACTTAAACTTGTTGGCTCATGGCATTAACTTGAAAATGTTTCAAACTAACAGCTTGTTTAAAATTAAAAATGTAAAAGATGGACAACAAAATTGCAAAATTTTGCAAAATATTGCAAAATTTTGCAAAATTGCAAAATTAGAAATAAGAATTAAATAAAACAAAAAGGGTTAAAAAACATGAAACACAAAAGAGTGTTTAATTACAATAGTGCACCAAAAAACAAACGATAGAAAACAACAAAAAACAGAGACATTTTTAAAGAGCGAGTTTTGAGCTGGAAATTATTCAACAGGAGAGGAATTTGACAGATAGAAGCTTTACTTTCCATTCAAGTCCTGGAAATTCAGCACAAATTAACTGCCATTCTGAGGTGTTGTTGTTTGATGAGGAACAATAAGACCTTGACGATGTACACTTAATGGATTTGTAAGCCATAATAATGATTTTAAATTCTCTTCTTAACATGAGAGAAGAATAAAGAAAAACCGGAGAAATGGGATCTTTCTTGCTGTATTCTGGTTGCTTTGTTTTGTATCAAATAAAAGGCTTTTCAAGAAAACTATTTGAATTTCCAGCTAAAATGGCATCACAATAGTCAAACCAAGATGTGATAAATGCATAGAGAAGTTTGTCAGAATAGTTGTAGAAAATAATATTCACGATTTCACGAGAAAGAAGGCAGTGCATGAAACTAGTTGAATATTAAAATTAAAATTAAAAGACAAAGTCAGGTCAAAACTGACAAAATTGACTTCTCACAGTAGCAGTAAAGACCAAAGTAATGCCATCCAAAATAAAAGCGTTGCTTTGTATAGGGAATAAGTATGAGGGGCAAAAGAACATGTTTTTGTTTGTTTTGTTTTCTCCTTAATTTAGTTGTAGAAAATTAAAGGACATCCGACAAGCTTATAGTAACTCAGCCATCATTTATGAATAGAGCTGGGTGTCATCTAAAAGAGGAAATGAATGCCATGTTTCCTGATGATAACACAAAGTAATGTATAAAGAAAACAGAATTAGTCCAATTACAGAGCCCTGTGGAACTCCATGACTAGCTGTGGTATATAAAGAGGATACATTCTGAAATTCCCCTATGGAGACCAATAAAGGTATTTTCTACCTACATCATTTACATGTAAAAAGTTGAATTCATCTGATAAATATAATTTCAACCAATCCAGAACATTTTATCCTGCTTGAATGGGATGTATATAATATATCAAAAATATCCACTCTGGGATTAACTCTGCTTGCACAGCCACATACAATTAACCACCTTCTCTCCTCTCTGCAGCAACCATGACAACGCCTCTGCTCCTGTGTCTGCTCATCTTGCTTGGAGGTCAAAGCTCATCAGCTTGCCCCCACCTCTGCTCTTGTCAAGGCAGTCAGGTGGATTGCAGCAGCAGGTCCCTCACCTCTTCCTCCCTTCCCACCAGTTTCCCCTCAGGAACCACCGAGCTCCATCTCCACAATAACCACCTGACCACACTTCCTAATGGCTTCCTGGAGGACTTGACCTCCCTCCGCTCCGCCTCCCTTCATAATAACCCCTGGATTTGTGACTGTGGTGTGCTCTACCTACGAGCCTGGCTGCGACGTCAGCCCATCAACCTCCCATCACACTTGGGGGTCAACTGCAGCTCTCCTCCCAACCTGAGAGGACGGCTGGTGGTGTATTTAACTGAGGAGGAGGTACTGGAGTCCTGCCAGTACTGGTATTGTAACCTGGCCATGGCCTCTTTGGTGTGTCTGTTTGTATTTGTGGCAGTCCAGGTGGCTTTGCTGGTGGCTCTCATTGTTTTCCTTAGGAGGTTTGAGAGGCTGTCAAAGGAGGCGAGACGGACAACAGAGGAGAGCTTAACAGCTGGGGAGAGTCAGAGGGACAACGAATATGAGCATTTAAAGGACAGCAGCATCTGAGAGGGATCTGTGATGTGTGGACAGCTCATTTTCATTTTCATACTCCCACAAACATGTCACAAGCTGAGACTACAACTTTAATCCCAAAGTATTGAAACAAAAATACAAATGATCATAAACATGGCTAGAATAAAATCAATTTGTATGTATGCATGTATGTATGCATGCATGTATGTATGTATGTATGTATGTATGTATGTGTATGTGTGTGTGTGTGTGTGCGTGCGTGCGTGCGTGCGTGTGTGAATGTATGTATGTATGTATGTGTGCGTGCGTGCGTGCGTGTGTGTGTGTGTGAATGTATGCTTTTCTTTTTCTTCTTCTTTATATATTACCTACAATATATGCAAATATTTTCAAAATTAAATACATACATTCATGTAAAACTTTTAAATAAAATAATTCACCAATGTTTAAATGCTTGATATATGTTATTTTTTTAACTACATTTTGATCTTTGATGTGTTTGCCCTTAATGGTTTTATGGAAACTGTTTTTGTCTCACAAATATTTGTGTCATGAATTAATAAAATAATTCAGAAAAAAAGACCCTTTGTCTTTAAGTTTATCGTTAATCTAGGCAAAAAACATCCAGTTCATTTTATTTCCAATTTCTTTTTTTTTTTTTTTTCGTGCAACTAAATCCTTGCTCGAGGTGTTGAATTTCTAAAGCGGAACATTTCACGGGAGCCATTGTTCTGCTGCGGACAGTTTTAACCGATGGACAGTAGTATGTTTACACGTGAGGCTCGTGTAGCTGTTTAAAAAAAAATCCCGTTGAAATTTTGAAATTTTGTTCTTTAAAACATCATAATTAAAAACCTGGTGAGTTTCGATATTCATAAACGCGCTCACGCTCATACAGTTGATAAGGTTAGTTCGCTTGTCTTCATGGTTCTGTCTTTGACTAGAAGTCCTTTCTGGGTTCTAGTTTTTATACATCCTTTATTATATGTTAATATCCAAATCTAAGTTCAGAATGGGGAAACTAAGGAAGAAACACAACTGGAAAGGAAGACAGCAAAGCGACCCTCAACAATCAACGACTGAAGAGAAGTCAGAAATTGTGATCGAACTACAAGGTAGTTCGGATAAGTCTTTAACGTAGTCTTTAAATTGTTGTTTGGTGTCAGAAATCCTGACTCACCTGTGTCTTATATATATTTATATAAATATGATCAGATGGAGCCAGGTTGAAAGGTGTAGATGGGAGCAACGCCTTGGTGCTTCCAGCCAGCAAAGCCACAAAGAAGAAGAAGGACTCTCTGCAGACGCCCGCAAACACAAAAAGACCTCTGACAAAAAAGCAGAGGAAAGAGCTGCAGAAGGTCCTGGAGCGCAAGGAAAAGAAAGCTCAGGTGAGACCGGTTGAAGGTGCAGATCCAGACAAGTCTGTGCAACGTTTTGGCTTTTATATGACAGGCAGCAAACAAGCACAAGGCAAGCTGGAAAGAAAATTAAAGATTCTATATCTTTATTTAGACAAACTTTTCTTTTTTGTCTTATATCCAGCACTAAATTTAAGTTATATTCATATTAATTTATGCTCTAGCAGGTGTGCCAAACATTTTAAAGTCGTTTTTACCAACAGCAGTACTTTAAAGAGATTATACGTGACAGAGTAAATAATCTCAATTTACATTTTAACTTGTTTTCAGAGAGCAGATATCCTGACCAAACTGGCGGAGGTGCAGCTTCCACAGTCTGAACTCAAACTTCTGTACACAACATCCAAACTGGGAACCGGAGACAGGCTTTACCAGAGTAAACAGTACGTGCAAAATTTAAAACACTTACGTGCCGCTTGCACACTGACTACATGCATTTTCACTTGAGCATAATACATTGGCTTTAATTGTCTATACAGTCGATTTTGTGTAATTTAACTCCTGTTTTATTGCTTAATTTCGCTCATATTTGTTGCTGATTTATAGATTTTGGATTGCATTTACATGTATTTTAGCCTGTACAGCACTTTGGTCAACAGAAATTGTTTTAGACAAGCCACATGAATTCACTTAATTTAACTTGACTGAAGTCTAAACTAGGTTCCAGGGAAATCAGATTACTTTCTTTCAATTTTAGGATTTGTTTAGGAATTCTGTCAAAAATAACAAAAACAACGAACACTTGCAGGGAATCTGCATACATCTGCGGGGACAGTAGCCTCAGCTTGGCAGCCCTGACGTTCCTCACCCAGCCTCTTTGTCCAGCTCATCTGGTGGCATCTCAAGATGTTCCCAGGCCAGCTGAGAGATATAGTCCTTCCAATGTGTCCTCGGTCTTCCCCGTGGTCCCACTCATCACGCCTAGTGGGGCATGCCCAGAAGACCAGAGACTCTGCAGTCTAAGAGACTTTTTAATTTTGGGATGAAAATTCCTAGGATCAAAAATTCTGGGTGCTTTTCGTAGCTAAAGACTCTTGTCAATGCAGGAGTGGTATGATCGGTCTGCTTTTAACTGAAGTAGGTGGAGTAAGTAGCTGCGTCTGTTTCAGGTCACTGGATGAAGTAAAAGATGGAGACTCGGCTCCAAAGATCAGCAGTGTCAGTGGTGCAAACAGGAAGAGAAAATGGAAAGAAGAAGAGGGGGATGAACAAAAGGCAGAAGAAAGCAGTGATTCAAACGCATCGTCGTCAGAGGACGAGGAGGAAGAGGATGATGTGAACGATACCACAGAGACAAATGAACCTACAGAGACCACGCCTCCCTGTCGGGACACAGACGCCACAGAGGACGAGAAGGCAGGTCCAGATGAACAGAAACAGAAGGGGATGACGGATCAGGCGAAGGTCCAAATCAAGAAGCCATCTGAGCCGGCTGTCTTCGTTCCTGTTGACAGGTCACCAGAAATACAGGTGTGTGTCTGGAAAATCTCACAATAAAACCTCTTTGATTTATAACTGCTAAGTGCTTTTGAGTTCATGTTCATTTCAATCTGCTGCCGTAGGAGGCTCGTCTGAAACTGCCTGTGCTGGCAGAGGAGCAGGTCATCATGGAGGCAGTGAGAGAGAATCACTGCGTCGTCATCTGTGGAGAGACGGGGAGTGGAAAAACCACTCAAGTGCCTCAGTTTCTGTATGAAGCTGGCTACGCCAGGTAGTTTATCTGCTTTATTGTGCCATTTTTACATATTATTCAGAGTAGTGGTCCAGCAAAAAAGGTTTAAATACTTTCATATGTGAGGTCATGCAGTGGCTGTCATCTTTTGTCATCTCTGCTTCCACTAGTGGCAGCGGGATCGTTGGTATCACAGAGCCAAGGAGAGTTGCAGCTGTCAGCATGTCTCACAGAGTAGCCAAAGAGATGAACCTGCCTACAAGGTAACAAGAATTCACTCTCTGTAGATCTGGTATTGAGTAACCTTACATTCACGGACTTGTGGAGCTTTTTGCTGGTAATAAAGCAGGTTTGTGTGTCTGTTCCTAGTGTGGTTTCATACCAGATTCGATATGAAGGCAATGTGACAAGCGACACAAAGATCAAGTTCATGACAGACGGTGTCCTGCTGAAGGAGATTCAGAAGGTTTGTTTTTTTTATTTTACTTTTTACTAAGTCGTTTGATGACAGTCTGCAGCCGGTTGGTGTTTGTCAGTGCAGATGTTGGAAAAACAACCACATCTGACTGGTTTTCTCGTCCCTATTGAGAGACACAACCACAGAAATACTCAGACTGAGTCTCAGTGTAGAAAACCAGATCCCGTAAAATGATCCCTTTTGTTGATTTTGTTGTTTGTTGAGCTCTTATCTAAATGTTGACACAATGTCATAAATTTGTACCAATTGTTCATTAATATGCACTGTCATCACCAAATTAATAAAGTGAAATGAAATAAGTATTGTTAAGGTTTTCCAGTGTATTGCTATTTCTGTTTGCGTTGCAGGATTTTCTGCTTCAGAGATACAGTGTAATAATTATAGATGAAGCACATGAACGGAGCGTCTACACAGACATCCTCATCGGGTTATTGTCCCGCATCGTCCCCCTTAGAAACAAGGTATAATAACTTCCTTTTTTCCTTTTCTATTGTGTTTCTGGTGTACGGTGTTTTATTCCCACAAGAATCTTGGTGTCCTCTTTAACCCGTTATTTTATATTTGTTTGATCTCTGCAGAAACAGATGCCTATGAAGCTGCTGATAATGTCAGCTACTCTGAGGGTGGAGGACTTCACAGAAAACCAGAAGCTGTTTCGGACCCCTCCGCCCGTCATCACGGTGAACGCTCGTCAGTTCCCAGTCACCATCCATTTCAACAAACGCACCCCACTGGAGGATTACGCTGCAGAAGCCTTTCACAAGACCTGCAAAATCCACCGGATGTTGCCCGCAGGTACGTTTCAGCACAGATATACAAAACTAGGTTTATCTCTAGAAAGATGGATATATTTTTCTTTTTACTCTTTTTTTTTTTTTTTTGGTATAAATGGCTTTAATTGTGAACTGAACAGATATTCACATAGAGTACTTTACAGTGAGCTTTGTCACTGTTGGAGTTCAGCTTCCACACTAACACGTTTCTGTCTTTCAGGTGGTATCCTGGTGTTTCTGACCGGTCAGGCCGAGGTTCACGGTCTGTGCAGAAGACTCAGAAAAGCTTTCCCCTTCAGGAAGGGGAACGCGTCCACTGGTGCGTGGCCAGCCTCTCCACACAGACGTGTATCACCAACTGAGCTGATTTATTTATTTTTTTTTTATATATAATTATAACTGTTGTTGTGTCCAGCTGAAGATGAGGAAGCAGACTCTTCAGAGGCCATGAGGAAGTTTAAGAAGGCCAAACAGAAGAAGACTGTCGTAAGTCAAGTTTCAAACAGAAGTCATTCAAATTATGTATCTCTTAAAAGCATTTCTCAACTCTTTACACGATACACACCTACAAAGTGCATATTTAAGAGTTTTGTCTTTTTCTCTAGTCCCTTCCCCGAATCGACTTGGATAACTACTCTGCGCTGCCGGTGGATGAAGGGGATGAAGACAGGGAGGCGGGGATTGGAGACGAAGAGGATGGCGGCTCAGATCTCGACCTTGGAGACGACCCCTCTGAAATAGGCAAGTTTGTCCAAACAAATGGTTCTTTATTATCCAGACGTTTTTATTTCAGATGAACAGTTAAACTAATGTTTGTTTTTTTGTTTGTTTCTACAGAAGAAAAGTCTGACCCATCCATCCCTCTCTACGTTCTCCCACTCTACTCCCTGTTGGCCCCCGAGCAACAGGCTAAGGTTAGATGAATATCTAGTGTCCAAATGTATAGAACTAATTAAAAAAAGTGGGATTTTGACCATATCATATTACACAAATTTCATTAACGCCTCATCACAACTGTTCAGAAAAAAAGAGCATCAAATGCTCCCTTTAAAACAAGTTTATCTGAATGATTACACACCTTTAGCTGAAGCAGACACTTCTCATTCAAACCTGTTATTGCATACTAAATGTAGGCTTATCAAGACTTGTGGCTGGTTTCAGACTGTAGTTGACAGGCTGACAGTAGTTGAGGAGTTGTATGAGACCTTTCAGTGTAAATGATTAATGTAAATTGTTGTATCTTGTGTTCGTGTGGTTCGTGCCTGCAGGTGTTCAGGCCTCCTCCACCCGGTACTCGTCTCTGTGTTGTAGCCACCAACGTTGCGGAGACATCTTTGACCATTCCTGGCATAAAATATGTGGTCGACTGTGGTCGAGTGAAGAAACGTTTCTATGACAGAGTGACCGGAGTGTCATCTTTTAAAGTCACATGGACCTCGCAGGCCTCGGCCAATCAGAGAGCGGGGAGAGCAGGACGAACAGAGCCGGGACACTGCTACAGGTCGGATCGGTTAGACTGAGTCATGTTGTAAGGCTGTGCTTGTGTTTTTGTCATTTGGAGAAAACAAAATCTTTCCCCTTGTTTTCTGTGGTGTTTCTGCAGGTTGTACTCGTCTGCTGTGTTTGGAGACTTCAGTCAGTTCTCAGAGGCCGAGATCACTCGCAGGCCTGTGGAGGATCTGGTTTTACAGATGAAGGACCTCAACATAGACAAGGTCAGTTACAAACGGAGGAAATATGTGGAACAAAAAGAAAGGACATGACATTAATAATATCTGCTTTTGCAGGTGGTCAATTTTCCTTTTCCCACACCTCCCTCCTCTGAGGCTCTTGTGGCAGCTGAGGAGTTACTGGTCTCGTTGGGAGCTCTGGAAGTGCCACCTCGCACCGGAAGGTAGCTGTCTCTTACCAAAGCCTCCAGTGTACTTTGGTTGTTCAACTGTTTCTTTAAAACGTTCATATAGTGTTAAAGAAATATAACCTCTTATGAGGTTATTCGGTCCATTGCACTGTTTTGCAAAACAAAAGTAAAACTCGAAGTTTGCGGTCAAGGTACTGCTGGGGAGGAAGTGGGTGTTTCCATTGAACAGGTTTTTCTAAATGTTCTAGTGGAAATGGAAAAGCGACTTGAGAAACCGTAGCCAGAATAAAAGACAGTAGAAGGAGGGATTAGATTCCTCTGTTGAAGCCGGGTCTTATTCTTGTTTTCTTCAAAGAGCTTGTTTTTTATTTCATAGCTTTGAACTAGAAGCTGAATATTCTGTATTTTGTTCCCACACTTGCAAACCACTTCTTTATTAAGCATAAAAGAGATCCAGCGAGCGAGGCTGAGCTGTCCCATCACCCCCCTGGGCAGAGCGATGGCTTCGTTCCCTGTGGCGCCCCGTTACGCAAAAATGTTATCACTCGGGAAGCAGCAGGACTGCCTGCCGTACGTCATCGCTGCGGTAGCAGCCATGACTGTCCGGGAGCTTTTTGAAGACCTTGACAGGTGGGCACAGCTCCTGTAAACATTGACAGTTGTGATCATTGATTTAAATGAGTAATAATGTCAAAGAGACAAACAAGGCTGATGCTTTAGAACTGCACGTCTCTCCTCAGACCTGCGCACAGCGAAGATGAAAACGCTAAGCTCGCCCAGCATCGAGCCCGACTCACCCAAATGAGGAGGTTGTGGGCTGGACAAGGAGGCTCGCTCCTGCTGGGGGACCTCATGGTCATGCTGGGTAGGTTTTGGTATGCTGCCATTTGAAACCTTAGAATTATAGTTTTCAAATTTAAGTTTATTTTCAAGTAAAATGAGACTGAAACACCAAGTGTTAACCGAGTCTTGATTTAGGAAAGATTAAGTGAGATGGATAAAGTTATTAATACTTTGTTTTTAATATATAATTGTATGTATTTCTTTGAAGTGCAGCTTATTAAATATGTTTAGTCTGACTGTAGTTGTCTGTACATGCAGGTGCTGTGGGTGCTTGTGAATTTGCTGGTTGCACGCCCAAGTTTTGTGAGAACAACGGGCTGAGGTACAAAGCCATGGTGGAGATCAGGAGGCTCAGAGGTCAACTGACTAATGCAGGTACAGGTGCAGCCACAAACACAGATACCCTGATATGTGTCTGCTTCAGAAAAGTGGTGGAAAATCATTTGTGTTCCTGCCTCCCAGTGAATTCAGTGTGTCCAGAAGTGGGGATATTTGTGGATCCCAAGATGACTCCGCCAACAGAACACCAGGTGGTCTGCTTGCGGCAGATTGTTTTAGCCGGACTCGGAGACCATCTCGCAAGGCGCGTGCAAGCAGAAGATATGCTGGACCCGAAATGGAAGAATGCATACAAGGTAAGTCGTCTCAAAGGGTCTGACACGCCAAACATCAAGACCCAGCGGTGACCAAAGCTCGCTTCGCTGTTGACTCACATATCGGCCGACATCTGAGCAGAAAAGAAGCTCGTAAAGTTACTGTGAATGATGCACAAAAGGACTTAACTGTCCAGCAAAGGAGGGAAAACACTGGGACAAATCACTGTCGGTACGACATCCGTTCAGTCTTTAGTATCTAACATAATTCTGTATCCCAGTCGCACTTGATTAAGATGATAACCCAAATGTCTTTATTTGTCATTTTCTGGCTAACAGTCAACTAGCAGCTCTCAGCTGCGATTGTGACTTAAGAAAATGTACTTTACTATTGCCCTCTTTTACCAACTGCCTTCTATCTGTTTTCCTCATAGACTCCTCTTATGGATGAGCCAGTGTTCATTCATCCTAACTCTGCTCTGTTTAAAACACTGCCGGAGTTTGTTGTGTACCAGGAGATCATGGAGACCTCCAAGATGTACATGAGAGGTAAGACAGCTTGGTGGACAAACGCTTCTGACCTGAAAAACACCCAACAGTTGTTGTGAAGGTCGGCTCGAACTTCTGTCGTCAGTCCAGTGAAGATAATCTGCTGTGTCTGTGCTGGACGACTTGTGTCATTTAGATGAAAGGATCTCTAGGTTGACGTTTTCTTCGCTCCACAATAATTCAGACATGTTTGCTCCATCAGCCAGCGTTTCATGTAGCTTTCTGTGTTTTCACTGTTCTCGTGTTTACCTGAAAATCCGCCTGGTCAGCCACTTTTATAACGCCGGTTTTCAGGATTATTGCTGCCAGAATTTGCAGACCGACTGTTTCGTTTGTTTAAATGTTGTCAGGTGTTTCAGCTGTAGAAGCAGAGTGGATCCCTCAGCTTCTGCCCCAGTACTGTCACTTTGGCCCCCCTCAGGAGTCCCCGGTGCCATGGTTCTGCTCCTCCACCGGCACCATCAGATGCCATCAATCAAGCACATTTTGTATGTACTCTACATGAAATTCCCGGAGCCGATCGATGTCTTTGTCTGCATTTACGTTATTTCTGTGTCTCCCCTTTAGTCCGTGTAGGTTGGCAGCTGCCTGCAGTGGAGATGGAGTATCCAGAAGGACTTGAGCGCTACAAACTGTTTGCACGCTTTCTTCTTGAGGGACAGGTATTGCAGCAAAACTTGAAACCTCCAAAAATATCATTTTTTCTGTCTTTTTTTTTAATGCTTTTCAATAAACAAAGAGAGAATAATGAATCTGAACAGTAAAACTTGGACAACCTGCACCTGACCAAACTGACAAACATATTTATCTCTTGTAATATTCGCTTTGTCTGCTTGACAGGTTTGTCCCAATCTAAAGAAACACAGTGGTCACCTTCTTTCAAACCCCTCCATCATGCTGAAAACATGGGCAAAGTAAGTGTAAATGTTTAGCACTTTTATTTACCTTGTTTTTCTGCTCCTCTTCTGTTACATGTGATTTTGTGTTTTTTGTTGTCTTATGATGTGCCAAGACACGTGTTTTTTTTTTACATATACTGTTGGGGAGTTGCAATTTCATTATGTCTCGTATAGAGTGACAATAAATACAACTTATTTTAACTTATCTTGACACTCTTTTCTTGATGAACACCCAAGGAAATTGGTGCCACTGACATCAATCTTTGATTATTGCTTTTGTCCAGAGCAAAGATCTGTTGATATCAGGGGCCCATGAGGAGGTTGTGATGACCAACTCAACCATCAAACACTTCTCTTAACCATAATGTCTAAAAAGTAGAACAGAGCCTATGTGCCATCTAGTCTACCTAATTACTTAGAGAACAGTAAAAAAGTGGGATTTAACATGAATGTAAAGTCAAGACATCAGTGGAAGAATATAATCACATACTTGTATTCTCCTCCTGTTTATTGTTTCAGTGTCAGCAGTCTGTTTGTGAACAATGCTCCTAGTGTCCATAAACATGGATTAAAAAATTAGACCAAACTTCACCTTGCCTCCCCATACTGTGGTCTTTGAAACCCAGAATATACAAAAGGGGTTCAGATGATGCATTTCAGCAAATGGTCAAATGGGATAATAATAGTTATTCAGTGGTTCTCTTGCTGTGGAAAAGTAAACCATTTCTTAAATGCTACTACTAAGGTTGGGCCAGCTTTTACTGGCTCCAGCTCAACACAAGCACTTGATTCAAGGCACAAAGGCATATTTGAACCATGTTTGTCTCACTTTTGCAATGTTGCTTTTTTTTTAGGCTGCAGCCCAGAACGGAGGCTTTACTGAGACCGCTGTTGTCAAAGAGGATTGACAGCAGAGATGCACTCTTTTCTGCGTGGAGGGGTGAAGAAAAATGTGAGGATATGATGTGGTTGGGTATTTGTCTGATTTTAATCTTGCAAAATTGTGATGTTTAATAGTGTGTCTTTCTCTTCCTGCAGTTCTCCTGTCTGCATACTGCCAGTGGTTACCTGAGGCCATGCACCAAGAGGTTTCCAAAAGTTGGCCTCCAATATAAATGCAGCCTTCAAGACTTAAAAGCAACACAATGAACTTCCAACCACCGACATTAAACTACACAAAAGCAGAGCTCATTTTGTTCTGGAAACACTTTCCTCAGATTTAGCTGTTTTTAATGTTTTATCAAAGTTTATCTACAGTACCTTAAACTCGCTTTTCCTCAATTTTTATTTTATACAGTGTACCTATAACTTGCAAAAGTTATTTGCAGGCAAAATATGGTTCATCTAGTGCTCTATAATGACTTTTTTGTGTGCTGCTGTCTTTTATGCATAAGTGATTTGGTCTTCATAAGACTTATAAAAACTGACGCTCTGATAAAAGCTTGTATGGAATTTTATTCATGTTTTCCGACAGCTGTCCTTCATAGAGATTTAATACGTTTGTATGTGTTGTTGTGAGTGTTAACAGATGTTTGATGTCAGCAGACTCATGGTAGCTTTTACAGTTAGTCAACACTTATTGAACAGAAATCCTGCGCTTTGCTGCCAAGCCTTGCAATAGTTTACACAAACATCCAGAAACGTCATTTGCCCAGTTGTCAGAATTATTAATATTTTAATTCTATTTATAGAGTGCCTTTCTAAATACTCAGACATTTTATAAAGATAAAACACTAAGCAATATATATGAAAGTGAATTACATCTAAGCAGTTCGATAAAGGTGAGTTTTAAAATAAATGAATGTTTTTAAGAGCAAATAAAACTAGTATTTTTCATGTGATTACATATCACCTTAAGATTTATTTAACAGCTGTTTTAAAAAAAATAGTTAAAAGGCTGCAAGCACTTAGGAAATATCTGCTATTTAACGCTGAATCCCCGTGTGTTTGTGCGGTTTATTGCGTCCTCAGCCGTGTGAAGGAGCTGTTTGGACGGGTCTTCATCACTGTCCTGGACTGAAATGAATTCATAGGCTTCGTAAGAGGGCTGCTGCTATTGGCTGCTCCGGCGTTGCGACGTCATTTCCTTCTGTCAGCTTGTACACTTCCGGGAAAGAAAATAAAGACTACAGTGGATCTTTCCCAGAACAAATACAAGTAAACCGAAAGTGAAATTTGAACGTGGGTCCCTTGACAGCCTAAGACAAACTGTCAACATGGTAAGTGTCGCACTGCTATTGTTTAACTCTGACGAGAAACGTCCATAGAAACGAGTTGCCGTTGTAGCAGTGGAGCTAACAGCCGGCTAACAACAACAGCGCCGCAGAGCAAAAAGATGCCCTGTCACGACGGGTTTAAACCCCCACGTAGACGTTACTAAGCCGCGGGGAATGATCGAAATAGATCGTAGGTGTTAACGTGTCATGGTTTCTTTCCAAGTTTTCCTTCCATGTGTTCGACCACCCCATGGTCCGGGGCTTTCAGAACCGCTTCTCCACGCAGTACCGGTGCTACTCGGTGTCCATGCTGGCGGGACCCAACGACCGCTCCGACGTGGAGAAGGGAGGCAAAAGTACGCTTTCTATTTGTAAAATAAAATGTTAAACGTGTTTCTCAACACAGGAGGACACCTCTCGTTTCACGGCTCGACTGAGCTGTGCCTGCGTCCCAGTCGAGACCAAACCTAACACCTTTTTATTTTTTTTAAAGCTAAGTTATATCAGATAGTATTAAAACTGCATTCCAGATGTCAATATGTCCTCTTTTTAAAGATCACGAGAAAGACAAATGTATAAAGTAACAGCAAATATATTAATGTGGTAATTAATGTACACATACACATATTTAGTCACAAACCAAATATAACAGCTGGGCATGGCAGGTTTTTACTATTTTTCTAATCATCAATATAATATTAATGAGAACACTGGTTGTTTATCTTTTCCTTTCAGTCATTATGCCACCATCAGCTCTTGACCAACTCAGTAAGTTCAATTTAAGTTGTGCATTCCCTCATTCTAGTTGTTCTGTTTTCACCCTCCATGAAACCTAGTCTTGTTCTCCTTTCATTTGCACAGGCAGGCTTAACATCACTTACCCAATGCTGTTCAAGCTGACCAACAAGAACTCGGACAGAATGACGCACTGTGGTGTTCTGGAGTTTGTGGCGGATGAGGGAATCTGTTATCTTCCACACTGGGTGAGAAATGGCAAAACTGTTAAAAATCTATATGATTGGTGTGGTTATCAGTTCTGTTGCTTTACAGCAAGAAGGTTCTGTGTTAGATTATCAGATAGGGAGGTTGCATATTCTTCCTGTTATGGTTTCCTCCAAGACTGAATTGGTGATTCTAAATCGACTAAAGGAAAGAAATGAATGAAAGATGGATGGTTGTTTGTCCCTGAGATTGGAGTGGTGACCCGTTCAGAGTGTATCCCACCTGTAATGACAGCAGGGGTAGGCTCCAGCCTGAACAGAGTGAAGCTGGTGTAAAAATGGATTGATTTTATTGCCTCTTTAACTGTTAATACAATTGTTTTTAAGATTATTTTATTAATAGCAGTCATGGAAGTTGAATTTAAATCAGGTTTGTTTAGATGACACCATATTACGACAAATCTAATCTCAACGCACATCAAGAATACAGTTCAACTCATTCCTAAATAGCTGATACAATTAATTTAACATATAAAAAGGTTGCATACATCATGTTCCACTGAGACGTTGGCATGTACTAAAATAACTTTGCATGGATTTGTGTGTACCACCACATAAATTTCCCACTTGCTTACTAAATTTTCTGAAGTCATGATGGATTTGAAAACAATATTTTTTCACGCCTTTGAGCACACATGATTTACATCCGAACAACAAAACAACAATTGCAGCTTTGGCACAACTACAAGAGATTGAAGGGTAGGGCCATGCTGACCTGGTGGTTCAGGCTGACAACTGTCTCACCAGCCAATTTAGGTTACCAAGAATGATCCCTCTGGATCTCTCCTACAAACTGGTTCTGAGCAACAAGAACCTTTTAGCGAGAGCTGGCTTACAGGTCAGGCTTACAGAAACTTTGTGTTTGCCATTGTTATTTGGAAAAAAGGTGAAAGCATGCCATGGATTTAAACTCTTTTGCATAGTTATGAATGGGAGGAGACAAAGCCGTCCAGTAGCACGCCGAATTCCATGTCAGTTGGGATGTATCATGGAAATGTGTGCAGGAACAAGCGTATCTAGGGATTCATACATCACAAGGCTTTCTTGCACACACAGATGTTTTTGCGTACGCCATCTTTCAGTATGAAAGCTGACCAATTCTTTGTACATGAGGCCCCAAGCGATTGTGGAAAGAAAAAAACTCCCCTTTAACCGTAAAACCTCTGGCAGAACCAGGCTCAGGAAAGGCACCCATCTGTCTTGATCAGTTGGGTGTTAAGAGAACAAGAACAGATCAGGAACACCTACTGGGAAGATGGAACACAGGTTATTAACAACAACAATAATAATGGCATTTATAGAGTTGGAGTAGAAAACAGGGTGATGAGAGGTGCATCACGGGAGGTCCTCCGGCAGTCTGGCCTATAGCAGGATAACTACGGGATGTTTCAGGTCACCTGAGCCATCCCTAACGATGAGTTTTATCAAGCTGGAGAAAAAGTTCTGATTGTTCGTATATTTATTTATCCACTTTCTGCAGATGATGCAGAATCTCCTGCTGGAGGAAGGTGGCCTTGTCCAAGTGGAAAGTGTCAACCTCATGGTGGCCACTTATTCAAAGTTCCAGCCACAGAGTCCGGATTTTCTGGACATTACGAACCCAAAGGCAGTGTAAGAAATATTAGCTAGGAAGATTAGCTAGGAAGATTTCTGCAGTCAGTTGAAGTAATCAGCTAATTGTGCCACTTTATTGCAGACTGGAGAATGCACTGAGAAACTTTGCATGCTTGACAACTGGTGATGTCATAGCTATTAACTACAATGAAAAGGTAAATTACTTTACTCAAAAAAGCATTTGCATTTTTTTCTCTCTCCGTACCGCTGCTAATGGAAACTGTGTTTGCTTCAGATCTATGAGCTGCGAGTGATGGAGACCAAGCCCGATAAAGCAGTATCCATAATTGAGTGTGATATGAATGTAAGACCCTCAATATTATTTTAGGCAACAATTGTGCTTTTGATTGCATTCTGTCCTTTATTTATAGGATACTACTCTTTTCCCCAGGTGGATTTTGATGCTCCTTTGGGTTACAAAGAGCCTGAGCGACGATCTCACCACCAGGAAGAGCCAACGGTAAGGACCAAGCCATGAACATAGCTGCATCTTTTTGTGCTCTGAATGATGTTTAAAAACAAATATCTTGATAGGAGGAAGAGGGAGACCCCAGCAGTTATGCTGACATGGACACAGGATTCAGAGTGAGTACAAGTTGTCATGGGTTTTAAACAAACATCAATAATATTACTGATTATTGTGGTAATAATGTAACTTATTTTGTGATTCTTATGTCAAGGCTTTCACTGGCTCAGGCAATCGTCTGGACGGTAAAACAAAAGGGATTGAGCCCAGCCCTGCTCCTCTCGCCCCCAGTGACATCAAAAGGTGATTTTACACATACAGTCAATGAAGTCCTTTAGCACACAGAATACCTGCATACATCTGTGGTAATGTTGGCTCAGTTGCTGCAATGAGCAGTGTGAGGAGATGTCTGGTCAGTCTGTTTTACTACAAATCAGAACTTTGGACAATTCCACCAGTGTTTAGTCTAATATATGATCTCATCACAGAGGCATTCCCAACTACGACTTCAAAGTAGGCAAGATCACCTTCATCAGAAACTCGAGACCTCAGCCCAGGAAAATTGTAGATGATGTAAGTTATGGAAATGAACTTTATCACATGTTTAATTGCTTGACTTTTTTTAAGTAATATTTGAGGACAATCATGCACATGTTTGCTACTTTCCATAATGCTTAAACAGGTTTGTGTGTGATCAATATTAAAATTGTCTGAATTAGTTTGCTTCTTTAGGGCTACAATCTAAACCTTTTTATTCCTCTCAGGATGATGCCATGAACCGATTCATTGCCTTCTCTGGACAAGGACAGTCACTACGCAAGAAGGGCAGAAAGCCTTGAAGAATTACCAACGGAGAGTTTAGCTTATGTGACACCTGCAACAGCAAAGTTCAATAACTGACTTGTTGAGAGGAGCTGGGGTTTTGGCTATGCCTGTCTTAAAGTGAAGCTTTGCTGTTGACTTTTGAATATAGTTTGTGATTAAAACTCTGACAGTAGTATTCTGCTCAAACGAAAGTGAGCTGCTTAAAAACTGTCAGTTGGAATTTGGTATGTACAAGTTCAGAGTAACATACTCGAGCCAGGCAGAATAGATTATATTACCAACACAAAAAATAACTTAATTATTGTTGAAATGGGAGAAAAAAAAAAGTTTTCAGTTACTTTTGACTTTCACCACCCTGTGGTTTGTTAAAATTGTTACACTTTTTTACAATTTACCTTAAATATGCTGTATTCAGAACTCCATTTTTGTGATCAAATAGGAGCAATAATAATTTTCTTTTAATTATAATGGAAAAAACATTTTACTTTTGAATTTTTCTTCTGACTCATTAATTTGCTGTTTTTTTCTTGTTTATTTATAGACAAATAAAGGATTGTGTTTTGAAATTGTCATAATTACGTGTGTAATATTTTGTCAGTGGACTACCAGCTGAGAGTTCACATCACCAGAGTAGAGATTTTTAAGGATAAATGGATGCTTGATGCTTTGGTTTTCAGTATAACAAAGGTGTGATTATGGGATAAAAATGACAAGTGATGGCAGCAGCGCTAATGCCAATTATGTTTTATTTTACAGGATTGTGGTTTCCATGATCTAAAAGCTGATTGTCCATATTTATTAAACATTTATTTTGGCAGGATTTGGACTCTGAGATTTTCAAAGTAAGAGCTGTAGCCTAAGTTGGTGCTTTTGTTGTGAAATTACATTTAACCGGAAGTATTTCTGTTTTCGCGAAAGCAGCTAGCAATGAACCGGTGTCCAGAAGCAACGTGGAGGGTAATTTACACACAACTGTGGTTAACGATTTCGTAATTTATGTCACTATTTATTTGAGTTTGTTTTTACTTTTGGATGCGCTGACAAAACCAAAATAATCCCGCATCGTAATGAATGGCTGAGCGAGGTCATTAGCTTTCGCTGCTACATCGTAACCTTCGGGATAAAAGTGGGATCGAGGCCGGTTAACTTCATTATCTTCTAAATCTTTGAAATGTGAATCACTTTTAACGCTTGAAGAAATAAAGTGCATTTCTAAGTGAACCACTGATACATCAGGCGCTGTTGATCAAGTATGTTGACATACATCACCTACCAAAGCAAAAAAAAAAAAAAAAAAACACCTTTCGTTCGCGTACAGATTCACCGTCCCAAAGTTCCGCTTGGCCTATGCAATGCCACAAGATTTATTTCCTTTAAAAGTGGACTCGTTCAGTCCCTGCATGATCAACTGTGGCATCTAGAAAAATTTCCTTGAAAAACAGGGAAGGAAAAAAAAATTCTTGGTTGAGAAACCAGGTCATGACGATGGACAGGTGCATCACCTCCTGAATCAAGGCAAATGCAAAAAAAAAAAAAAAAAAAAGCATCGTCAGTTGAGGAGCTATGGATGTTTTGGATGAAACGTGAAAAATCCTCAAGAATAAAGAGAACGAAGTCCAGTTGCCTTGAATTAAGGTTTTTAGAGTTACCGTGACCTGAATGAATGAATGAATGACAGTCTATACCAGCACATAACGGCTCGGGGACAGGGTAGATCTAGATTCATCAGATCTCGTGACCCTTTTCTGTTCCTCCAGAGTCCAGCCTGTGTTTCCTTGTAGCTTTGCATCATATAGTTGTGACATATAATCAAATATTTAAATATAAGGAATTAAATGTCTTTCTACTTTGCTACTAAGACTGAAGATAATAAAAAGCCTATTAGGCACTGGCCATATGTGTGTGTATGTATGTATGTATGTATATATATATATATATATATATATATGCATTTTCCTTAAAGCAGCAATTTCATTGTTTTTGTGATATACATATTGCACATGTTGATATAGCAACAATTATACTGACTGAGCAGTGATTTTTTTTTTTAAGGATATCTGTTCAGTCCCAGTACCGTGAGTTGTCTTTGCATTGTGTGTGCAGAAATTAGTTCTACTGTTGATTTTCTTCGTTTAAATGTGAGAAACCACTGCAATTTAATATTTCTGTACAACCACATGTCCAACTGTTTTTTTTTTCCGACAACGGGAGTTGTCTTCTTGGTTGTCTTGTTGGACAAATTCTACCAGCCACAGAAGCTTTGTGCTTCCCAGGTCCATCCATAATGTGACCTTATAATTTTGTCATCCTGCAGACTGTTGGGCTTATGAGATGTAATCAGGAAGGTAAAGACAGTGTTGTTAGTTTTCCGGAAATAAAACGGGTGTCCAAATTTTCAATGTTTTAGTTATATTGAATTTTCTCTGTCCATGCAGCCACCAAGAGCATGTGATGAGTATTGGAGTGAGTTCACGCACTGCAAAAGTTTAAAAAATCGTTTCCACCACTACTATGCTTACGGTACGGCTCCCACCTGCCAGCAGTGGCAAGAGGACTACAAAAACTGCAGGGAGTGGGAGAAGCACAGAAGCACAGGGGCCAAGGTAAAACTGCAGGGAATGCCATTTTTAAGAGACTTCAACATTGATCTTTTTGACACCTCCCCAGACAGTTTGAATGTTGTAAAGGATGATTTTTGTAATTTTATTACAGGAAGCACTACAGAAAAGTGAGAGGAAGCGAGTGACGGAGCAAAAAAACTTCACTCCAGTGTGGAAACTGAGGCAGGAGCCTCCTAAGGATTGGTACATGCCCCTGAACCAGGAAAAGCCACAGGACTCTTGAATTGTGGCCACCACCCATAACTTCATGGGCAGAACATCCAGTTGCGCCACACTGACTCACTGCCATCACAGGATGTAGCCAGTTACCGAGTGTTAACTGATATGTTCAGCGTTCTGAGTAGAACCCATTGGCAGCATCTGGTGGACAGTGAGCAGGATGACATCTTCACAACCAGTAAATAACAGCATGATTTTTCTAAAGCGCGTCATAAATTCTCCTGAAGAAACTGAAATGCAGAGGCTGACTAAACTAAGAGACTCCTTATATATATATATATATATATATATATATATATATTTTTTTTTTTTTTTTTTTGTCAGCACATAGTATCCATTTCATAATTGATCTGTTTTATGCTGTTTTGCTGTGGTTTTACTTTTAAACTACTTTAGAACTGCTTTATACACTTGTACACAAAGAGAGAATTGGCTATGATGTAAGTCAGCATCTCTCATCCTTGTAAACCGCAGTAAAGATGCTGTTCTTGATGCTTTTGTAATTCACCTCTGATTAACTCTTAATATATTAAATGAATTGATCCTGAACAAGAATGTTTGAACAGTTCAAAACACTGATGATTTTTTTTTTAAATTACATTTTTATTTTTTTTTTAACTTTTTTTCCATTTTTAAACAAAAGGGGTAAAAGAGGAATAAACTAAATGCATAATTTTCATTTTGTTTTCACAAGATCTGATGTGACTGTGAAATTCCTTATTGATGACACTCCAGGAAAGAAAATTACAAAGTTCTCTTGACAACTGCAGTTGCAGTGTTTTAAACAAAAAGAGCATCTGACACACTGATCTGGGTTTGAACACAAATACTGCACTGAGGCCCCGCCCACAACTGTTCATCATTGTGTGTACACTTTAGTGATATCATTGTATTTCCCATCAGGAGCGTCATAATTTGGGATTGGTGGTGTGTAGGAAGGACCATCGTGAGTGAAGGGGAAAAGCAGAGGGTCTGGCTTCAGTGCCGCCTGGTACAGCTCCTCAGACTCCACCTTGAGCTCCTCCAGAGCCTCCCTCTGTGCCTCCAAAGCAAGCTCAACTGCCTTTTTTTCAGCCATGTGCTGCTTCTGCAACAATGAAGACAAATGAATCTCTTAACTGTATATGATGGAAAGACAAGGATTCTATAAGGGGGTTTTATTAGTGAAGGGGTGTTAGTCAAATGGTAACCTGTTTGTATCGACTCCATTCCTTTAGCAGCAGAGCTCGACGCTCGCTTTCTTCAAATGACAGCTTTGCAGGAGAACGCTCCCTTTGTTAGAAGATAAAGAACACCCATTTATTACACTCAAAGCCAGAGAAGCCAAAACTAACCCAGAATAAGCTATAACCAAAAGTATATTCATAAACTATACATTAAAACGAAAATATTTTAATGCAGAATAAAATCTAGCCAGTCAGTCTTAAAATGCTGCATTGATGTTTGGGAAGTGATTACTGGTAAATGACATTTCTGAACATTGATGAGCTGCACCTGGTTTCATCCAAGCATTTGACTGGAGTGATGAAATCCTCTATGGGGATGAGCTCAGGTGGAACCTTCTCCAGCTTCTTCAGCTTCTTCCTCAACCGCTCTCTGAGCATCTGCTCCCTCCTTGGGTCGACTTTTTTCTTCTTTTTTGGTTCCGCTCTGGAACAACACAAATCATAGCTCTGCTTAACATATTTACTGATAATCACAAAATAGAAATAAAACCTTTGCATTAATATACTCTCCCTGTCCACTGTGCATCATAATTAAACACAGTTTTACCATTTATTATGTTTTTTTTGCAGTTTTCAAAATATCCTAAGTTTCTGAAGTGTTAGTAAAATAAAATCACAAGTGTTAGATGTTAGAGCTGTGCAATTAATCCAATTTTAATCATGATTTCACCTTAATTATAGAAAATGTAATAGATCAATTATTTAGATATATATTATTTGTTCTCTAAATGACACACAGAATCCACTTTTGAATTATTAATTTCTTCTGTTTTCTTTAACATATAGTTATTTAAGTAATTTCAGAGCCACTGTTGTCTCTGGCCTATAATTTATTGAATTAACATTTGCTCAACAAATGAAAAACCTTTACAACTTATAATCTTGGATGCTGTAACTGATCTGAAAGTAAACAAATTATGACATTTATTGTTTTAGTTCTACATTTGGACGTTTAGATTTGTTTTGAATGTGTACTGCCATCTTTAAAGATTATTTAAAACAAAAACAAAAAAAAAAACACCCAAAAGCAAATAACTTGGTAGGTTAACATTATTTCTAATAATCACTTCTTTTAACCGTTTTGTGTGACAACAATGCTGGTCTCCGATTACAACTTCTCAATTGTGTAGTTTTAGGCATCTGGTTACTCATGATGTATCATGCACAGAAACCTAGAGCACTCAAAACACATTTCAGAAGCAAGTTTAAGCACAGATTTAACTGAAAACGTGCTGAATGAAATACTGCACTTTACTTAACATATTTTCTGTAGAGATGGTACCGATTTGATCCAACACTGGCACTGGCAGCCCATACTGATATAATTCACAAATGAATAAAAAAAAAAAAAAAAAACCCCTATATAACCCTATAATACCAGATATATCATAGTTGATATATGAATTTCTGAGACATCTGCACTGACCCCTTAGTCAAAAATATATTTTAAAAAATGTATTTATAATGGTACAAAACATTATTTACAAACAGTTGAAGACAAAATTGAGGGTGTTTTTTCCAATACATACTAAACACTTAAAAACAGGTTTATGTGTATTATTTTATACATTAAGCTTTACAAGACTAACTTCAAACCTTTAAGTATTTACAGTTGTAATAATCTAACTTGATTTGCCCTTTTTGGATGAAGTATCATTTTTAACACATCTGAAGGGATAGAATACATAGAAGCTTCTTATTTTTCTACATTCTTTTGCACTTTTATTGCAAATAATAAAAAAAAAAAACACCTACAACCCCACCACCGATTATCAGAATCAGTTTCACTGATCAGTAGATCAATATATATCAGAATAAGATTTCAACATTTCAAAACTGGATAGGTGCATCTCCTGCTAGTGTTTAGTTGTTTATTTGTTTTTTCCCCCAGTGGTGTTGTGTTTTCCACCTCAAGGTCACCTTAAGTGAAATCACTGCGGGGCAGAGAACACGTCAAATTTAGGAAAGGATTGCTATTTGTTTGGAAACAATGTCAGTGTATTAACAGCGTCTTGGTGCTGCAAAGTGTTTGGTGTACGATCGTACCTGAGGGCAGCAGATGTTTTGATCGCCATCACAGGTGTGCACCAGGGACCCTGAGCGGCGCACTGATGATCTCCCAGCAGCAAACTGGAAAATAACACAAGGACAAACCCGTACAGGTCAGACACGTCCCCTGCTTGAGCTGTCGGAGTATAAACCGGCTGCGGGACCGACTCGGCAGCGTTTCCTCTCCGTACAACGTGTTTTAAGAGCATAAACCTGTAAGCTGCTGCGACGAGCACTCACCGAGACGGAGCCGTCTGCCGGGACAAAACCCCCCAGAAGGAGCGCGCGAGCACCGAACACATGTCTCCACCACCGTTTGCTTTCAAATTAGACTCACGTTGGCGGCCACGAACAACATTTGTCGTCCGATTCAGCCTCCTGCCCCGGACGTCCCTCCGCGGCGGCAGGAACGCGACGAGCAAAACAAGCGCGTCGTCGCGATTTAAGAGCCGCATTTTCGAGGATTTTATTTTAAAGCGCACAAAAAGCGACCAAATCCTAAATATTCCCTCAAAAACGTTAACCAAAAGCATTTAGAATATTATTAAGAATTTTATTACTATATAATATGGTGTGATATCATGTTTAATTATTCTGTTGTCGAATCATATTCAATGAATTAAATTTGAGACATTTACGTGGGTTATTTAGGGTAAAGGCCACAGTTGTCGCTTTTTGACCGTTTTTTGCCCGGTTTTTGACCGTTTGGATCCCGGACCCGGGACAGTTTGTAGGATTTGGTCTAAAACCTTCTGACAGTGTTGGGCAACGCCATGGCACTTCTAAGAGGTAAACACGCACGATTTGGGTCGTTATTTAACAAAGGTGCGTTTACGGTGAGGGAATGCAGCAGTGGACGTCAGGTTTGAAGAGCTTTATAATCGCGTTTTAATGCAGATCGTAATGTGTAGTGATCTAAAGTCGTTGACAGCGGTGTTAAATCACATATATACGTTTACAAGCTGGAACAGCAGGCGAGTTCAAAGTCTTTGAACGCAACGTCACTCCGCTATAGGTGAAAGGTGATCAGATCATCACCTATTGATTCTCTTTTCATGCGAGATTCTTTTGCGAGTATTATTTTATAAGAAGTGTTGTTATTCATAACTCAAATGAAACCTTTCACAAGGACGTGTAACAGCTTTGAGGATGCTATAACCAAATTTTTATGTGATTTCATAGTTTGTGTGGCATCAAACATTTTATTGGAACCAAGTATCTGGTATAGTACTTATGAGGTTTGTTTTATTTCAAAAATCACATTGTACTTATTCACCTTTCTGGAAAACAGTGAGCATGGCCACAACCTCTTGAGTCCCATACTTCATTAAAAAAAAACAACCTCTTTAACACTTACATCAAATTTGTCATTACAAAGATCCTCTTAATTCATACTTATTATCTTATTAATTATAATTTTCTGTTTTTGTAGTTACACACAGTTCAGGTAGCGCTGAACTACGTCTTTAATTTTGTACCGTAACCCTTACACAAATATTGAGTAAAACTCAGTAACGTAGCCACAGTAGTGAATGTGAACAAATGTCACGTTTGCAGGAGAACGTACAGAATTTCACAATCACGTATTTGAGTTGAAGATATTTTGGCATTAACATTCAGCCTTGTTCCAAGAAAAAATGCAGCACGGCACATCATTTTCTATGCTATAATACAGGGACCATTAAAACAGTAATAACTATAATAATAATTCTTTGTGATTTGCATAGTAAAATGTGGATATATAAAATAGAAAAAAGAACAACTTATTTTGGCTCACTTTGTGTTTTATTGCATGCTCGCATTAGTAAACTGAGTCACAAAAGTCAGAGCATTACACAACAATAAACCCACTCCACCAGCACAAGCCAGGTGTCAGTACGATGTTTGTCGTGTGCAAAACAAGCACTCAGTGGAGGTAGAGGCGTCCTGTTCTCCTCGACAAGTATCACAGGACAGTCAGCTCACTGATGGGAAACTAAAAAGCACATCAGCAGAGTGATTAGACTTTTAGAGATCATAATTGTTAACTAGCCAGTAGTGGGTCGTTCTCCTGTAAGTCAGGATGTATAACTGAATGGTGTCTGAACGGTTGTTAAAGGTCAGTACCTGGCAGGTCGAGATGATCAACAATAACATTAACATGCTTCATCTGGAACGAGGATTGTTATTGGAGGTGCACCGATGTGCAATTTTTCTCAGATGATTTTGAGTCCACTTTTCTAGAACTTACAGTCAACTGCATGTAAAATCTTCGTTTTTTTCAAATTCTGCTTTTGACCGTAGAGCCAGAAAACCGTGTCCATAACTAACCCTCACATTTTTACAAAACTCCAGCAGGTGACGGCGCCTTTAAAGAATACATTTCCCTAAGTTACTGAATATTTATATTTGCTTAAACTCATCACTTATCTGAAATCAGAGAAAAGCACCAAAGTCAACCGCTGTGCTGTTAGAACTTTTTTTTAAATTCCCCTCTGTTGACGTGAAAGGATTTTGCACATTCAGCAGTGACTTGATGATCCCCACCGGTGACTGATCACTCAGTGCATCTCTAATTAATTAAAGATGAAGCTGATGCATTTACTCCACATCTTTTTATAATTTGTGAATTAGACTTGGTTAAAATGTGTCTGTTTCTATTTATTTATTTTTATTGAAATTATAAGGGAATTTCTCTTTTTCTGTCCCCCAATGATCTGACCCCGGCTCACTGTTCGGAGGTCTTGAAACATTGTTGGTTTACTAAAACGCTGCTTGTCTTCACAGGTGTATTTATTGTGGCAGCCAAGCGCACTCCCTTCGGTACTTATGGTGGTGTGCTGAAAGATCACAGTGCGACAGACTTGGCTGAACATGCAGCCAAAGCCACCCTCGCTGCAGGTGGTGTGGCCCCAGAGCTTGTGAACAGCGTCATCATGGGAAACGTCATGCAGGTGCTTCCGTAGGCTCTGATCACGAGGAACATGCATTAAAATGAAGTGTGTTCTGGTTTGTTCCCGCTCTTGTAACCTCTAGTTTTCTATGGTCTGTTTCAGAGCTCGGCTGATGCCCCATACATTGCTCGTCATGTAGGTCTGAGGTGTGGCGTTCCCATACCGGTACCTGCTCTCACTGTGAACAGACTGTGCGGCTCTGGTTTCCAGTCCATCATCAATGGTGCTCACGTAAGCAATCGGTCAAGTGAAACACAGTCAGGAACAGAAAATATGTCAAATAAGTTGTAGTGTCGAATGCGTAGTGTCTAACCTGATTCAATACAAATCATCAGCAACACCTGCGACCCTAAAATGGTATAAGCAGGTGTCAATAATGGATGGTTGGAAACAAGCTTCTAGGTCACTCCAAATCATGACGGCCCTCACCTGGGTTGTATTTGGATTTGTCTTGCAACTTTTTAAAGTTGTACTAACTTCCATCAACGCACTGCATTGGCAATACTCGAGTGAGGATTGAGCTGGTGTTTGATTTTGTGTTTGTTTTTTTAAAACACAGCCCGTTACAATAATGCCAACAAAACGCAAGAAAACAACCAAAAACTGTTTCTACGTTGTTTTAAATCACCTCTATGCTGGGATCTTTAATTTCATCTAATTAAAGTGAGCTCAGTCTTCGATCAAGGCAGTGGATCTGAATGATGTCAACTCTTCCAGCGTTTTTGCAGGCAGGAAGTCACGACAAAATCTTTCAAGTAAAACACGTAACAGATTTATTTTTGTTGTTTTTAATCCAAAAGCACAAAAAGGCAGTGTGTTGTGAACCTATTCTAGAAGCTGGCTGGTTTGTTACTGATAAATGGTATTATTCAACCTAGTTGTTGTTATTTGATTCCTAGTTTTGTGCATTTCTTAAAAAAAGAGGCCAAAAACATAAACGTATTTCAAGATTTACAAGATCCCACAGCTGTTGTGCAACCAGAAAGTATAAGCATATACGCCCCTCTAAAAGATGCTCCAAAAATCTTCAGCAAAAAAATACAATATTTCCTAAGTGTTGAGTCTGATACGGCTTACCTTTTTGCCCCAAAATAAAAGCCTGTGATCACCTCATGTGTTTGCAGGAGATTTGCCTCAGGGAGTCAGAGGTGGTCCTGTGTGGAGGGTCAGAGAGCATGAGCCAGGCCCCGTACGCTGTTCGCAACATCCGCTTTGGTACAAAGTTTGGTGTTGACCTTAAGGTTTGCTTTTTCTTTTCCTTTTTATCCCCCCTACATTCTAATATCTGAAGTCATGTGGTAAGCAGAAAGACAAGCTCGTCATTAATCTGTAAGTGAAAACCTGTCTGACAGCTAGAGGACACTTTGTGGGCCGGTCTAACTGACTTGCACATAAAGATCCCGATGGGCATCACAGCAGAAAACCTGGCAGAAAAATACGAGATCACACGAGAGGCCTGCGACAACTACGCGTACCAGACGCAACAGCGGTGGAAGGCAGGTGAGCGGGCTACTGCTTTTTGTGTCTTTGGTCATTTACTATATTTTTATTATGTAATTAAAAGTATTTCTGCAGGTAAGAATATGCTGCTCAACACAAATTTATGCCAAAGGAATCATCTACAACTTTTTTCTTCATGTAGCTCATGAAGGTGGTTACTACGCTGCTGAAATCGCTCCCATAGAAGTGAAGGCTAAGAAAGGGAAGGTGCCGATGGCTCAGGACGAACACCCTCGACCTCAGACCACGCTTGAACAGATGGCCAAACTGCCTTCGGTCTTTAAGAAGGGAGGGACCGTCACTGCTGCAAACGCTTCGGTGGGTTTCCGTGCCGCCCAGCATCAGAATCAGAACTTAACCCGACTCTGAGAATGATGTCATTGTATGTCATTATATGTAGCCAGGTACACTAGGTGGGACTAGACAGTGAAATACAGTTCATCAGTTCAGTTCTTGCTGAAGTTTAAGACCATTCTCGATCTGCAGGGTGTCTCTGACGGAGCTGCTGCTGTCGTGATCACAAGTGAGGAAGCTCTTAAAGCGCACAGGCTCACTCCGCTGGCCAGAATCGTGGCTTATCATGTGTCAGGCTGCGACCCGAGCATTATGGGAATTGGTGGGTGACACACTGTCACAGATGAGTTGAATTAAAAGGAACAAATGATGAAATAAACCTGAACATTGTTTATTTTACTAAGAAATTCTGTTTTCCTTTTACGACTTTAGGACCGGTCCCAGCCATTACAGGAGCTCTTAAAAAAGCCGGTTTGTCTCTCAAGGACATGGATCTGGTTGAGGTTTGTTATCAGTTTCAAAGAAGTTAAAAAAAGTGACTTTCTTATGTCACAAAGTCACACATGCAGTAAAGGAAAAAAATACTCCTTTTACATTTAGCAAATTAAACTAAAAACAGAATAATAAGACTCTAAAGTTGTCTCCATTATTAGCCCTGATTTAAAAATGTAATTAAGTCAAATTTGAACTGCATTTTCAGCAAAATTTACTTAAAATCTAACACTTTAAACAAAAGTAAAAAAGCTTCCTCACTAAGGAGTTGTGAGAATGTATACCTTTGATATTTGGGATAATTTTAACACCTTGGGTTTCACATGAAACTCCTAGTAACTATGGACCTCAGAAGTGTTGTGTAGTAAGATGTTGATTTTATTGGCTTTATTCCGGTGCTTAAGACTTAACTTATATCAATGCCTGCTGCTCCGCTCAGGTGAATGAGGCTTTTGCTCCTCAGTACTTGGCCGTTGCCAAGGCTCTTGGACTGGATCCAGAAAAAAGCAACGTTAATGGTGGCGCCATTGCCATTGGACATCCTCTCGGTGCCTCCGGAGCGCGCATCACCGCTCACTTGG
Source organism: Xenentodon cancila (assembly GCA_014839995.1). Classification (NCBI taxonomy): domain Eukaryota; kingdom Metazoa; phylum Chordata; class Actinopteri; order Beloniformes; family Belonidae; genus Xenentodon; species Xenentodon cancila. Next base: position 14,218,638 of record CM026202.1, on the reverse strand, counting down.
TCCACGAGCTCAGGTAAACAGTAGCTGATGAGCTACACGTGCAGTGCGTCACACGACCTGTAAATGTCTGCAGTGTAAACTGCTTTCAATAACAAATTCTGTTTCTCGCAGGCGGCGAGGAGGCAAGTATGGCATTGGGTCTGCCTGCATTGGTGGAGGTCAAGGCATTGCCATCATCCTTGAAAACTGCTGATAGGCAAAGCCGCCGGTTGCTGATGGATTCGTCTAAGAAAATGTGCTGCACTTAACAACCACTCGTGAAATTAAATATAGTTGAATGCCACAAGGATGGGTTTTTTTTTCAGACATGTAATAATACTCTAACGAGGAAAAGTAAGCTTACTTTTGCCGTTGACTCTATGTGATTTCTATTCGTTGATTTAAACGCTATTTATGCCTTGGAAGGTATTGAAGATGGGTATTGAAAGAGTCTCACCTGCATCGTCTGAGCTCACATACTGCGGTGATGTCAGATGGTGGTTATGTGCCTGAAATAGTTATTTAGGTTAGCTTGTGCCACATTATTATTAAAATAAACCCTTTGCCCTTAAATACTGTTGATCACTCCAGTGGTGCCAGAGCATGATGTGACCTGCAATAACTGATTTTGTACTTCTGTGTCAAAAAATTTGGAAATAAATTCATAATTTAAAAAAATCTATGGAAGTTCTGTTTTGATGTTTTCATTTTCAAACAAATCATTTGTTCTCCTTTTTTGTGTGATTTGTAATCATTATTGAATTACTTAATTTAGCTAGTTGTGGGAACTTTATTCTTTTATCATTGATTATTTTGTTATGTTCATGAAAATAGAACAATGGCCTAAACGCAAAGTTAACGGTCTGCAAAATTATCTAAAAAATTTAGGGAAAATCCTTGAATCTCCACTTCATAAGTCATTAATACCTAGTCGGTCTTCTTAAAACATAGTATAGTAATCTTGTCCAAAAACAGCATGACATTTGTTGGGTTTCCATAAAAAAATATTGTTTGAGAAAACTTTTTTTTTTGTTTTCCTTGGCGAGTTAATTTTTCAGAAAGGAGGTTCTGCTTTTCAGTCATCGATACGACCATAGAGATACCTGATGGATGTAAATATATTGACAGACAATATAATGATTTTGAAAATATATAATATGAAAAGCTATATTTTATATTGAATTGCTTTTGACTTTTGCTTTTGAAAAATTCCAAAGATAAATTGTTACTCTTAATTAGAACAAGCTTTAAAGGGAAGAAACCCATACAGTTGTTTCATTTATCTTATGTGAAATGTTAACATTTTATTTAATTGAAAAAAAAATACCATATAAAATATTTTTTCTATCAAAGTATTCTCATTCACTGGATATGACAAGCATATTAACTCCAATGTTTAAAAACAATAATTCACATCAAAAACTAAAAAAAGTCCCTGCCATGTAAAGCATTTATCGGACTACAAAAACCACAAGTCGAAATCAGACGCACTAACGTCAACGTCATCGATCAGCGTTGTTATATACGTAACATCCCCGGATGTCGGCCTTTTTTTCATAGCAAAGGTAAGACAGGCTTGTCTTCGTGTTGCAGTTGGAGTCAAAATCTGTTTTCATCTGCCTTTTACAGTCAAAAATTACATACCCAAATGCCATGAGATGAAACTGCATATGTATAAGACGCGTTAGATGACAATATTATCTTGATTTAGCCATAATGACTTAAAAGCTGAACCGCGAAGCGCATCGGCTGCTCAAGGCCGCCGGCTAGTCCTCGTTAGGTTCATAATGTTATCCAGGGTGTTTAGTGAGACGTGTTTATCTCCTTAAATCTTGATTTTTGCCCCTCGGCGTGGCTTCGTTGTCACACAGCTCGAGTGTTTCTGTTTAATATGAAGTCTCAGTGGAAATGCCCGGTAACCGTTCGCTAACTGTTAGCCGCCGTAGTTGTCATGCTGCCTGTCCTGCGGAGAAACTACGAAGAACCGAGCGGGTCTCTGGTTAGCTCCGAGTCGGGTTTTTAATCTGTCCGCAGGAGAAACTACGAAGAACCGAGCGGGTCTCTGTTTAGCTCCGAGTCGGGTTGTTTAATCTGTCCGCAGGAGAAACTACGAAGAACCGTGCGGGTCTCTATTTAGCTCCGAGTCGGGTTTTTTAATCTGTCCGCAGGAGAAACTACGAAGAACCGAGCGGGTCTCTATTTAGCTCCGAGTCGGGTTTTTTAATCTGTTCAGCATCGTATTACAATGATGTTACACCCAATTAATGCAGAATTTGCTTCAGTGTGTGTATAAACGTGAGTTGTTTTTGTTTTTTGTCAGATGGCAGAGGGAGACAAAAAGTCTGCCAAGAAGAAGCACGGGAGCCGGAACCCGGTTCTGGCCCGGGGCATCGGACGCTACTCCCGCTCTGCCATGTATGCTCGCAGGGCCATGTACAAAAGGAAGTCCAAGACCACTGAGACCAAGGTGAGGCCAAGCCTGGTGAATTCATTAAGTAAACAGTCGGAGAGATCCGATTCTGCGTACGTTTGTTAAATGCTTGCTTTTGTTTCAGGTGGAGAAAAAGGTTAAGGCCAAGCCCCAGTACACGGTTGTGAAAACTGTTGGAGGAGACAAGAACGGAGGCACTCGTGTTGTTAAACTGCGCAAGATGGTAATATGTGAACTTTTGTGTCAACATTCACATTTTCTTTGTGCAAAAATCTCCCCGCAGGTACTAGCAGGAAGGTATTTCCTCTAAAAATATACGATTTTGAGGAGTCTTGAAAACTAGACATTTGTGTTGCTTACTTGACACTTTGGCTGATAGAGGGATGTCAAACATCTGTAAGCTTGTATTTACATAACCATTTTGTTTGTTTTTATCAAGCACCTTTTTTTTTCTTCATTAAAGAAAAGAGACTGCATGCTAAATTGTTTTTAATAGTTCCTGACTAGTATACGCTGCACAACTTTGGGCTATTGCAGCGAGGAGAAGATAATTGTTAAAAAAAAACTGGTGACGTTTTTAATCAGCTTCAAATCAGTGGTCCTGAGTTTTACAGTGTGATCTTACGAGCAAAGACGAGGATATTTTTTATGTACTGGCTAGCCAATTAAGATGTAACATGAAATGTCACAGTAATTAATGGTAATTTTTAAGTGTTTTACCACGCCTAAGTGCCAATATGAAAGTGCAGATAACTTCTTGTTTTGCTCATTGTTTACTGTTGGTGCACACTGATGCTGTTCAGCATCCACCAGAGGCTGAGATTCAGGAGGTCCCACCAAACAGTCCACACAGGCTGTTGATGTTTCACCTGAGATCAAGCACATACAATCTGCGCAGTCAGATGTTATGGTCTCAAACAACTGTAGAAATCTTGCAGAAATCTATTGAACCCCTTAAATCTTGAATTGCTCCTAAAGGAGTTTGTGTCTTCCTTGGTCTTACTTTTCAAACAACCAATCAAATAGGCTTCCTCTTGCAGTGTGATAACGTTCCTGTAACAATGAAAGCCTGTAAACGTGTGAATGTATTGCCTTTATCATCTTACAAGTGGCAAGCTTGTTGTGAACTTCCTGTTCAAACGTTGACATGGGTGGGATGGAGTGTATTGGTGTTGTCGTGGCATTTGGATGAAGCCTCTCCTCATTGCTTATGTGCCAGGAATAAGATGTTTTTCTCCAAATTAAGCAAACTTTGAAATTAAATAATTACATTTTCTTTAAAGCCCCGCTACTACCCCACAGAGGACGTAGCCCGTAAACTGAAGAGCCATGGAAAGAAGCCCTTCAGCCAGCACAAGAGGAAGCTGCGCACTTCCATCACACCAGGAACAGTGCTTATTCTGCTCACCGGCCGCCACCGTGGAAAGGTAAAACTGATGTTGGGTCAATCTTTGGTAATGATCTAAAGTGTTGATGCAAAGCTTCTACTTGCCCATCAGGATTGACAAGTCGTTACTTCATTTTGAGAAAATAAGAAAAAAGATGCAAGCATGTCAATTTTGAAAAATATTCTTATAGTTACACAGCCATCAAAAAGCCTGTTGAAAATGTACACGTCTTAAGTCGGGCGTTTGTGAGAAAATAATCTTGAAATGAGAACACTAACATATTAAAACGATTCATTCTTGTACACTTGTCAGTGATGCGCTGGCTGAGTCAGACAAAGGTATGATATTCGGGTTAGGGTGGTTAGTTATTATTGCACTTTGAAAATTAATATTTAAACACAATTTTATAGCATATAAAAAAGCAAATACTATATAAGTCATAAATACTAAGACATAGCTGATTGACACAACGATGCAGCTTGAGCTTTCTGTGCAGGCGTGCGTGAGACAAGGCAGGTGATTGAGACAGTCAGGGAGAATGCCATTAACATCACATGCCATTAACGGCAACAATATGTTTCAGATATATCCAAGAATTGGTCACATGGGAAAGCCCTTTTTAAGTCTGGGCATTAGGTTATAACACTATGATAATGCTGGTGCAAGATGTAATTTCTTGCTTGTGCTGTAAAATCTTACATAGGCAGGTTGACTCTAATGGCACATTGACACACAAGCCAATGATAAATCAAGAGTGTACCCTTGATTTACTTTATTTTTGAAAGAAAAAAGGGGGCCAGGTATTTTGTATTGTATTAAAATTTGCGATTGCGGTCAGGTTGACTGAAAATGTCAGCTCTTGACTCTGAACACCTTATCAGAAAATGGCCATATAAAACAAAACGGTAGTGCATCCAGTATTTTCAAACTAAACATTGTGGACATCAAACTACAGCTCATCATCAGATCACTCGCATGCAACATGGATAAAACATAAAAGAACGTGTGCTCAAATTCATAGTTTGAACTGAGGCAGACTTAAAATAGTGCATCAGCTGGAGCTGATGGGAAGAGAACCCTGTTAAATAAAGGAAGTATTTAGGCACATTTTTCCTTTTACTAGCTGACCTTCCATGACTGAAGAATTCTTAAGTGCCATTGAGGTTTGAATGCACCCACCACTCCATTAAAAAAATGTTCAAACCCTGTGTAAAAGGAAATAATTAGATGTAGCAGCTTATGCAGTAAATTGGAGCTTTGGCTGCAGAACACCCCCGCTGCAGCAGATTTGCTCATTTTTTTTATTTTTATCTTTCAGCGTGTGGTGTTCCTGAAGCAGCTCTCAAGTGGTCTCCTGCTTGTCACTGGTAGAGATCCTCGCAGCAGAATCCATTCATTGTGTACTTAAGATGATATGCACCTTTTTACACTCTTTTTTTTCCCCCTTTTCCTGCAGGCCCTCTGGCCTTGAACAGAGTCCCTCTGCGCAGAGCCCACCAGAAATTTGTCATTGCTACTAACACCAAAATTGACATCTCTGGCATGAAGGTCCCCAAAACCCTCAACGACGCTTATTTCAAGAAGAAGAAGCTGAGGAGGCCCCGTCACCAGGAGGGAGAGATCTTTGATACAGAAAAAGAGGTAATCTTGGATGTTGCCTGAAACTGTGACCATGGTCAGTCTCGTCTTTCAAAGCTGGGAATCTGGCTTAATAATAGCTTGCATTTTGGTTTTCTTCATTTGCAGAAGTACCAGCTGACAGAGCAGAGGAAGGTAGACCAGAAGGCTGTTGATTCTCAACTCCTGCCCCTTATCAAGAAAGAACCTCAGCTGAAAGGATACCTGCGCTCCTCCTTCTGCCTGTCTAATGGAGTCTACCCACACAAGCTGGTTTTCTAACTTCATGTAATAAAGAGTGCTACCGTCTCATACATCTTGGTTTCTTAAATTTTGTGTCCTAAAACCATGAATTTGCATCATTTGAGTATTGCAGCCAACAGTTGTACAAGTTCAAACCTTCTTCTGAAGTAACATTTACAGTTAAATGTGAAGTGAAGGGTCCAGAAATGTTGAGAACAATAGCTGATTGGCTTTTTAGCAGGATATAAACTAGGCAAATGACCATCCCGGTGCTCCTTGTGATGACATAAAAAGCAATGCTGTGTTTTAATCATTTGGATGCTTTATAATGAAATGGGAATGAACCCAGCCTGTTTCACTGCACTGTCTTCAAAATCATTCAGGTTTCAATGAGTAATCTATTACCCCTCAGCATAAAGTACAGATTGTAAAAACCATCTTTGAACCAGTTGTGGTCTGACCTGAGCAAACCCACAATCACTTGATCTCTGATTCAGCCCATCTTTGCTTGCCCCTAAGGGATAGCTGTGGGAGACCAGAGGGCCAGATGGGACCCCTGGACCACCTCAGTCCTGCCTACCAATAAAATAAAATGAAAAAAGTCATTTTACTTGACATAAAACATAACCTTGGCATCCTGGTTTAACAGGGTGTGTTGTGAAATGAAAACAGCATACACTGAACCCAAACAGCTTGACAGCTAAACTTTAATTAAAAAAAAAAGTCTACTGTAACAAGACAAAAATAAATACATGTGTTTTTCTCTTTAATATTGACATTTTGAACAACAGGCTTTTATCCTCAAAAACAAAATATAAAGTAGAACAGAAAAAAAGGCAGCGGCCCCTTGCCGAGGAATGATAAGAACCTTTTGCGATTCAGTCAGTATGGTCAGCGAGGGTTGAGGCAGTGCCTTCCCTCAGCCAGACTTAAACAGCAGAATGGCCACCTGACCCAAATAGAAGTAAATGAAATGTTTGGTCTCATGAGTTACGTAGCTGCCAAAGTTCCTCCCAACGATACAGTGCCAAGTTGGGTTGTATTTCTTGTCAAACTCCTGCACAAGACAAAGATGCATTTTGATCATCAGACATGTCAGTAAATTGTGAAAGCACCCATTATTAAAATTTACGTTGCAAACAAAATAGCCATTATTTTACTCTTTGACGACTGTCAACCATGTTGTGCAAATGACGCATCATAACTTATTCATTAGACTGTTGGGGAAGAAAATAACATACAACATGCTCTTTATTATCTGACAATTGCCCGTGTGTTGTGCGTCCTTAATAGACAACTTATCGTATTCTATTGCTAAAATATTTTCACAACATCCTCAAGAACTATACAGCAGAAATATATTATTGATACACTAGTTCTTATCAGCATTCAACAGCTTGATGAACTAGATCAAAATCTATACACACCAAATTTGATTTTAAAGAGACAAGACTGGAGATTTTTGCCAACGTTGGCCTTCTCCCCCCCCTATAAATAGTGATACACCAGTCATCTCAAAACTGTTTCTCTACAATTATATATCATGGTTTGCCTTCCCGATGCGAAAAATAGAAGTCACCACAGAAATAAAAGTATGAGGATGCGGAATCAAAAGAAGTCCAAGAATGACAGCTTTCCTGAGGAAGGAATTGCATGCTGGGCGTGGGACAAGAATAATGCTTACCATAATTTAGTTTTTTTTTTTTTTAAATTAAACTACGGTTGGAAACACAACTGGATCACCATTAACTTACCATGTGCACCACATTTTGATTCGTTTTATGCATGGTTAACGTATCTCCTCTAAGAACCAAGACATTCACACAAAAAAAAGATACCTTTTTAATGTATGCAGCAATGTCTTTCTCGATGTTGTACTTCTCCAGAGCCTGTGTGGCACACTCCACAGCGTCCTGCTGCATGTCGTCCGACATGTCAGCATTCTTGATCACTGCCTTTCTATCAGACATGGTTGCCCTGGGAAACGAACACACAGAAGAGGATTTATCCTCCTCAAAGGCGCATCTGCGCACACGCACACAGTGCAACCGACTACCTGTGAGAATTCAGCATCAACACTAGTGTTGGCAAAGTGGGGACAAAAAAATCCTAGTTTTATTACATAATACCGGCTACATAATATTTGAACTTGCCCTTTCTACAAGTGTTACATAACTTCAATGAGAGCGGTCTCGCTGGACACGCGCGCGCTCTGCGTAGTTTCTATGGAAACGCAAGACATTTTATCATCTTATTTTGTTTTCTTCACTGGTGTTTCTCGCGTGACAACAGGCTGCAGAATCAAAGCCGCTCAACTGGCTATTAAAAGAAAAAAAAGACAGTGTCCAGGGAGGAAAAATAATAAACATTAAAAATCTTCACGAGCTAAAGAAACTAGCTAGCTAATAATTAGCTGCTCGTACATCGGGAGAAAAAAGAAACAGTTTATACCTAATTTTGCAATTCGAGTAGTTTTTAGATTAATAAATACAATATATATTTAAGATAATCGATTTACCTTGTTGACTCCTGTAAACAGTGCGAGTAGTTTAAATGGGGTGAATGCTCCTGTTGTGACAACTCCCGCGAAGTGGTTGACACAAAAGTAATGTGGGTGTGTAACGCTTTGAGACGCCTGCCTCGACACGATCCTATTGGCGAAGGTTCATGCACAAAGCGCTGTGATTGGTCAATGTAATCCCATCTTTCTGGTGTTTCTGCTAGCATTTTATTTCGACCCATAATGCAATGCAAAATGGTCTTTGAAGGAGCATCTGAAATAAAAATAACGTTTTTCATGATATAAACGGTCCAATTGCATCTACCTTACCAAGGTCACCAAGCCCCTTACAACGTTTTAAATCCAATCTACTATGAAACTTCTAAAATTGATGTTTAAGTTAATTATGTTTTTGGACATTAAAGGAAAATTAATGCCAGCTAATTGCAATAAATAAATAAAATAATTTAAGCTTATATTGATGATGGATGCCGAAAACTCGTTAAAAGGTGTAAAGGGAATCTCTCATAAAGGTGATGTTCATGTTTCAGATGAGAATGACAAAGTTGAACTGTTCTGAAATCTAGTTTATACAAACTTTAAACAATATACGTTTAGGCCAATAATTATATTGTATGTACAACCTTCAATAACACATGGCTTGCATCTTACACCTTCAGCACTGTAGATGTTATAACTGTTATGTTTTGCACTATAGCCTATGGTCATTGTTGTATTTTATTTAGTTCTGTTATGTGCTGCCTCTGCAGCACCTTTTTCATGTCCTCTATCAAGTCTGATATACTCGTACAAAAACTTTTACAAGTGTTTCAAAAGTCTCCATATACATAAACCAACAGTTAATTTTACTCATAAAAGCAAAGAGTTAAAAATGAACACCAGCACACCTTCATTTTTTTCTTAAATATGATATAATTGCAATTAAGCACACACAAAACAATTTCACTCATCCTCTAATGTCCAAGTTTGACACGAATGTAACATTTGAGTTTTAACTACTGCATGTCACTGCTTTCTTACAACTAAGTACAACAGTTTCATTAACCCATCACATACTCAACTTTCATGAAGGGAGACAAATAAGCTTGTTTGTTTCAAGTATTACAATTTTGTTCCTAGTTAGTCTTTTATGAGGAACTGAGGACATCAACAGGTTGCATTATTGTAGTATTTTCAATTTTCCATTCCGTCTGCCCACATTGGAGGAGAACTAGTATGGACTAGAAGAAGAAAAACAAACTTAAAAAACTAAAACTTTGCAGAACTGGGGCAGCAGCATTAAATATTACTGCTCAGAAGAATGTCTCATTAAAAAAATGTAACAGAAGTCATTCCAAAATCAAACTACTTCTCCAAGTTCATAATCCCTTTTGATTATATCAAAAACAAAACAAGTACAATAAGTTACAATTTGGCATTATTCACAAACTGTAAAAACCACGTTAAAGCACCTTCACATTGATTCGTAATTGTAGAGTTTTAAAACTAAGATTTTTTTTCCTTCTTGTCAAGATGTAAGCAAGCTGAGAATAAAATATCATGAATTAAATCTTTTTCATTTACATCTGGGAAAAAAAAGTCCAAAACAAGTCATTAAAAATGTTTTCACAGTAGTTTGCTCCATAGTATCAAGGATGAATGGGGTGAGGAGGGTTTTGCCCTGTTGCACATTTATTTCAATCGTATTTATTCTTTAACTTTCGATACAGATGGATCCGTCAGTTGTCTCGTGCTTCACTCGCTGCGGTCTTTTGGTTCTCTGTATTTGTACTGGATGTATTCAAATATGTCTCTCTCACTATCCACAAACAAAGGCTCTCCTGCCACACCTACAACAGATTCACAAGAGAAAGGATTATATTAAAACGTTGAAAAAAAATAAAACAAAAATTACAGCTGCAGACTGAAGATACAGAGCTCGAGTTCAACGAGTTTATTTTCATTTCTTTCACGGATACTCACCAGTGACACCCAGTGGCCGGATGGTGTACTCGTTCAGAGTGAAGCCCTTGTCCAGAGCGTGAGCCCTCATGTTTTTATTAAAGATGTCACTTCCAGTGAAGTACAGAACTCCACAGTAGTACTGATCTTTGGGAATCAACCTTTGAAAACATGGAAAGGTCCAAGGACAAATTGAAAATGACAAATATAAAAATTTAATTTACTGGGACAGTTTAGTAGCATAAGTTACAGAGAATGTTTTCCCCTGCCATTCTTTATCCCGTCTTCTATGAAGAAATATCACAATATGATCCTTATACAAGTGAAATTTACACCATGCAACCTTCATTAAAACAGTCTTGCAGCAAAATAACAAATACCAATGAACATCAAGACATAATGAATTTATATTAGTGAATGTTGAAGGCCCTGTTAAGGTTACCTAATATCAATACGCCTGTGGAGGTATTCTTCCTCATCGTCATCATCCTGCTGCAGCTGGCAGACTCCCTAAAAAATAGGATATAACAAACTGTCACCCGAGTCATGCACTATAGAGGATGAGTGTAGTTACTATTTTAACTTCGTTATCAATCACAACATTGAAACGCAAGCAACTGAGCGCATGAGAGAAAACAAGCCGAAGCCTCACCATGAACTTGGTGTCTCCTTTGGACAGAGTATCTGTCACAAACCCAATGGACTCCAGATGGTCCACCACAGAATGAAGGAGCTTCGGCTGGAAAAAACAAAAAAGCCGAATCAGTTCATGTAAATGTTGAACTCAATTCATGTCAAGACACTGTGTATATGTGCCATTAAGTTAGAAGAGCTACAGGCTTAAAAAAACAAAAACATAAATGAAACAAAAAGAAATGCCTACCTGCTTCTCAGTTTGAGATGTGTAGTCTGGGTGGGTCAGTAAAATATCAATATCACCGCTCGATGCCGCACCTGGAAATTATGAACATGATTAAAAGAACTTGAACTGCTATGAATTGTGCAAATCAACTTGACAGTAAGGATTACCTCTCCTGTAGCTTCCACAGATTGTTCCGATATATTCCGTATCAATTTTCTTCAACTCCCTGAGAATTAGAACCTATGCAAAAACAAGTCTTAAAAATAATTCTACATATTATCATTAGATTATATCAGAAATATTCAAAAGCACAATCACCTCCATCTCTTCCATTTCAGCTCTTGGGATCCTTTTCTCAAATTCTTCAAAGTACCTGAATGCAAAAAACACATTGGATGCTCTAACAAAAGATGACATTAACCTCAAAAGCAATCATATGCTACATCGGGTTGCAAAGGGCTAAGAAAATTTTTTACACTTCTTTAAGGAAACTTACTTGAGCCCAATCTTTTGATGATGATTCAACTTGTGCTCGATCTTTTTCAAATCTGAAAAAAAAAAAAAACAGATAAAACAGCTCGGGATATTGTTCACTGGACCCGATACCTAACATAGAAATACATAGTGCACAGAAATGACTGGACATATAACAAACTGGATATAAAAGTCCTGCGGATGAAGAACAGCAATAAACAAATTGAATATGAATTTAAATGGTGTACAAACCATCCAACGTCTTCACCCCCTCTTCAAAAAACTTTCTGGCAGCAGCAGGACTATTGTGAAGACATATCTTTTATTTACAACAAGTACAATTTAATTATGTGAACAAATACATTTATTTAAAAAAAAGGTATGTGGTTGTCTGCAGAATCCACTGAATAGGTCACTCAGTTCATTTTAATTAGCCACAATGTATTTAACTCTAAAGAAGAATAAACATGGAATATTTTTTTTCTACTGTTAGTTAATCAAATTAACAACATACCCAATTCCAGTAACTCTGGTGAGAAAATTGATGGAAGAGCTGGTGTCGTCATTACGGATCTAGAGAAAAATATTAAAAGCACCAGTTATGAGTTTGTGTGATAAGCTGGTATAAACACACACATGTTTACACAATGAAAAACTATACAAGTATTCCCACACACTGTTGCTCACCTTTTCCAGTTTTCTTAGTTTTCCAGTCTGAAGAAACTCATCAATTTTTTCCGCTATTTTAGCTCCCACACCATCCTGTTAAAATTGTAAAAGTAAAGATGTGGGTGATTCCCAGAGGTGATGAAAGACATGCAAAGACATCAACATTTTTGGGTGACAACGAAGGACATCACCTAAAATACCCCAAGAGAAGAGGTTTTGGTTAGTATGTGGCTAATTTATCTCAGGTTCATTATTGCTCCTTCTCGGGTTTAACCTGGAGCCATGCTGCAGGCTGAATGTGATCGCTGTGTCAGATCAAGGACAGATTTAGCCCATCTGCACTTAAACTGGCTGGAAGCTGAAAGTACACAATACGAACATTAACCCTGCAGAGTCAGAGACTCGTGAACAAAACTGACTTCACATCCATTAAAAACAATATTTACTCACTGTAATAGATAAAGGACCTCTACTGAATCCTATCATCAGTGAAGTATTTGAAATGAAACTGAAGCAATGATTTTATCAAACCATCTAATCAAGCACAATCAAGACTAGGTGGCTCTTTAAAAAAATAATCTGGGTCAAACGGACTAACATGACATGAAAGGACATGCTAATAGCCTTGACAAGTGATTTAAATCTGTTGCGTAACGCTGCACTTGAGCCAAAAACCACATAAAAGAATAAAAGAAACCATAGTCATAACAGTCATAAAAGAAACACCACATTACAGTTATAAGGCTAACATTAACATCACCAAAGACTTGTAAAGGTGCAGAGTATGTATATAAAACATCACACAATCTACCAAATGTTAGGTTATACGTAAAATCTGTAGCTGCACGAGGGTCAGAGCCTAGGAGCAGGTCCAGCTGAACTGCCTGACGCACACATTGAGCTTGGAAAGTGGTGCTGAGAATCATTGCTGAAGATGGCTTGAGCTGCAAGTTACGATGCCAAAAAAAAGGTTTTTAAAACATGAAGAGACACAATGTTGTAGCATCTGATGGACTAATTCAATAGAAAGGTTTCCTGAGCACAGCCCTAGCAGTGCCACAAATCCAAGGGTTTTATGGCACATGGAGGTTGATGTGTAAAAAGGGTTCAAGGATCAAATGTACAGTGAACTGGACCTGGACCAGGAAAGCCAGGAAAAGTCACTGCACCAACTGAATCCTCTGACTGCAGAGAATAAAAGAATAGAAACATAGAAAACAAAACACTCAGGGCAGTGACAGTTTTCTCCCAGCAAGCCAAATCCAGCCAAGTAACATACTTAAAATGATCATTTTTCTGTGTGCACAATTCTGCACTGTGATCCACCAGGAGACACTGGGTTAAAGCACAACAAATACACGTTTTCTGTTTTGTTCTGATTTTGTGTTTAAGTGCCTCATGTTGAACCCAACCTGTATCCGCTGTAAACAAACGCACAGGAAAAGAGACCTCTAGGATTGCTGGTTCAGTTTTTCAGACACTGCGATTGGGATCAATCTAAATTTCAGCTGGAAGTTAATCCACAGCCAAAACGACAGTGCAATGGGGTTTAACCTGTCACATGAGTGTCTTATGTCATATAGCGGTTTAACACAGGGTTAAATCCCAAACCTCAGCTAATCTAGAGACGATGCAAATGGCTTATTAAGTCAACAGTATTTGACACCAAACACAGACAACACAAAACAAAAGCGTTAAAGGTGACTTACCAACATTTACACTGATATGACTGCAATTTGTTAAGTTAAACACTAAGTCCTGGTTATAGCAGGAAATCCATCACCACTGTACCAATAATCTGATGAATGTAATTATTTAGATGTGTACATGGGTATCGTACATTCAGAGTTAAATCTACATACTGAAACTCCTAATGACAGACACAATCTATTAACTGTATCTTGAAGTAAAACAAGCCAGTATTATGATCTCTCATAGAGACGAGACTGACCTGATCTCAGCTTTGGACATTGGATTACATTGGGTTTATTTGGGGTTTCTTTTAGAGCAGTTGCTTAAAAATGTCATTTCAACCATTTGAAATCAACAGCAGCAGCAGTAGTAATAGCAATCTTTAAGCTATGTAGAAATGTAATATTTAAACTATCGCACATACCAGTTTCTTGGCTTCTTCTCCACTCTTGATCTTCTGAGGGTATTTAGAAATGGTAGATGCTGCTTTCCTATCCTCAGTACACAAGGAAACAATGTGCAACGGTTAAAAAGAAGCAATTATTAACCATGCATAATATATATGTGTGTGTGTGTACGTACACACACACACATACATATATATACATACATATATATATATATATATATATATATATATATATATATATATATACATACACATATATATATATATATATATATATATATATATATACATACACATATATATATATATATATATATATATATATATATATATATATATATATATACATACATACATACATACATACACACACACACACACACACACACACACACACACACACACACACACACACACACACACACACACACACACACACACACACACACACACACACACACACATATATATTAGTCACTCTGGACTGTGGCAGCTCCACGACTTACCTGTATGCATTGTACTTGTGTATGGCCCTGTTGACATTTTTCTCGTAATTAGCCAACTCTGGAAGCAAACGCATCATTGAGACATTTTACGAGTCCTGCATTTTACTGCAACTTTTAAGAATCTAATCGGCGACGGTTGAAGGCATTTAAATTATATTTCGATCAAACTTCAAAACAATTCGTACATTTACAACGTTGCAATAAGGAAACATCTTCGCTGATATTTAGATATGTTTACATATGAAAGTCTGGATTAATTTGAAGGGTAATTTGATTTAAACAGTGAGGAGTTTCGTCACGCTAGCCGCGGCTAGCAGAGCTAAAGTTCACGTACCAACTAGAAAGTCTGTTATTCCTTCATTTAAGGATTCTTGCGGCGCTTTCCTCTTGCTCATGGTAGAATTCAGAAACTCCAAATGTTATTTGTAAATGTAAACTGCTTTATTTACACATCAAGTTAAAGCCTCTTTGGTTTTCCCACTAGCCCCCGACTAGCACACTAGGCCAAATCAGCTCAGCGAACAATGACCGAGATACGGACCGAGTTGGGACATGCGCAAAACGTCCCCAGTGACCTCAACGACGTTCGTCTTTGTTTTGTTTTTTTAATGTAAAAATGTATGTTTAAAAAAATGCATATATTTACGTATGTACAGTATGTTTGTTTGTTATTTATTGTATTGTTAATCCAGTAGATAAAATTTGTTTTCGTGAATTGTGTACTGTGTAATATCAATGTAAATATCAATAATTTAAAAAGTCCTGTACATGGGTGAAATCCATTGTAATAAAACAAATCTCATCACTGTTAATGATACTAAATGAGCACATTACTGATGCACATGCTGCATATTATTATGTAGCATGTGCTGTACATATATTAATATTTTAAAGCTGCCATTTAGTAATTTCAACAGCCCTTGTATAAAACATATATTTTGTTCTTTACAAAATGCTTCTATAACTAAAAGAAGCAACTAATCAAAGTTGAGTAATGTTTAAAAATTATCTTAAAAAACAACAAAACTCTAAAAAAAAAAAAAAAGCAGTGGATTCTTCTCCTCTTCTTTCTTTGTCCTCTTCCTCAAGTGTTACGAATCATTTTTTATATAAACTCTGTCCCTGGAGAATATTTTAATGGCCTCCTCGATCTCAGAAAGTCTACAATCAAGATGAGCTCGACGTGAGCGAACGCTGAGATGGTCAGCTTTCAAGGGGAGTGAAAGCAGCTCGGTCACCAAGGTGCGGTGGGCTGAGGAGAAAAGGTCAGCAACAATATAATTAGACAGGGAAACACGACTGCACATATTGTACTGGTATATAGTGTGCATTAAGTTATGCTTTCATAATTGATGTAAAGGTCGAGACGTACTATCCTTCAGGGTCTTCAGCGTTCCTTCTCTCTCACTGTCAGGCATCAGGGTGTGTCCAGCTGGGATTGTAGGGTCAGGTGCATTCCTCTTCCTCTCCTCCTCCTCTTTACGCCACTGCACTTTCCTTTCTTGAAGACTGTGTGTGTATGATAGTTTATGTGAAAATATGAAATACAGAAAAAAAGAAAAAGTGACTAGTAGAAGGCTTTTAAAAATATTAAATATTCAATTGATAAATTATCAAAAAGCACAGACAACAAATCTGAAGCTACTTGTCACCAGTAAGATAAAATGTGGTGTTCAGAGTACTTACTACTGAGGGACCTGTCCCTTGACTGCACTAGGTACAGGCTTATCTCTCAGGTTTGTCAGTGACTGAGACCGACGAAGAACAGTTTTTCCTGCAGCCAGGGCATTATGTTTTATAAAGTTTATAGTCTGTGAAATTTATAGACAAAACATGTTGTAATATATGTCAAATGTAGCAAAATACATGTTCAACAAAAGGGAAAAATATGTCAAAATAAAAATACAAATAAATATATTACACCTCCTTAGTGAGTTTGTTTAAATGTGCAAAATATTTTTATTGGATTCTCACTTTCAGATCCTGGCTCTGTGTAGAGATGGATGAAGCTGGGCGCTGCACGGAAACAGGTAAAGGTCTTTGAGGTCCAGCAGAGCAACTGTGAGAGTGAGCCTTCAGAAAGTTTTGACATTGTGGCTTAACCGGTGGATTAGAAAACTGCATAAATGAAACAGACAAGTAAAAGCATGATGAGGAAAAAACATTTAGATAAAGAACTTCTAAATGATCCCAGCTACAGTCCTTGCCTCCAGCTGGGCCATCACCCTGGATGTGACGCTCTGGTACTGCGGAGAGTTCCACAGAGCTTTAACAGGAACAGGTCGGGAATGTGCTCGCTCAGCCTCTTGCTCTTTGCAGCGTTTCTGAATCTCCCGCAGTCGGCGTATATTTTCTTTACTAAAGTCATGTGGTCTGTGTCCTATGGGGCCATAAGATAAAAGACTTAATTAAGGATTAACATACTGTGTATTTACATTTGTTTGACAGTTTATCTTTTGATAAAACAAAAACAAAAAGAAAACAATGAGAAAACAATGAGTTGTTGAGAGGAATCAAATAATATAATAGAATTGATTAAGATAAAATAACCATCAGTAATAAAGGAATCCCACTCACTCTGATTAGGAACAGGACCTTTAGACACAACCTCTAGTTTTAGTAGATCTCCCACAACCCCTTTCTGCCCACGTTCAAGAATATGGGTGGCATCTGGATTGATGCGTGGGCGATGGGCAGGTGTATGACCACTGTAGCAGTCTGGGAACAACACCGGATCTGGAGCAAGTGGACCCATTAGCAGGGCCGATGTCCCATCACAGTTTCCCTCTAAACGACCACGAGCTGGAGGAGGAAAGAATACGAAATAATAGAGTTTAAAGCCACTATGTAGCTTCTGCAGCCAAATAGATCAACTGAAAAATTAAATAATTGCAATGTGATTGTCTAAATTAATAACCTTGCCACATTAATATTAAAATGGTAGATCTAAAAATTTACCAATCTGTAGTTTATTAAAATAATTTCCTGCATGTGTATGCAACTGAGGCATTAAAAAAAGTCTTATTCTATCAGATGCAATCCTTTGTGTTTAAAAAGTTTAAAATTTTGATGGTTATCAGCATGAGTACAATGAACGTGATTGACCTCTTTCGTCTCGTTTCACGCACCTTAGTCAAGTCACAGTTTGGTTCTGGAATGACGGTTTTGTGTATGTAAGGACACACACCAGTGGTGGCCTACTTTTACAGAGGTTTTACAGAACACAGTGGTTTGGTATTATCTTACTAAAACTAACAATACCTTCATGGAGAAAGCAATCGTCTTGCTGGCAACACGTGTTACCCAAAATCTGCTCAGCTGATCTGACCATTTGTTTTCCAAAAATTCAACATCAGAAGATGTTTAGCTCAATTTTAAAAGCTTGTATGATAGCTTTTATACAACTACTCATAATTTTTGGATGTTGGACATTCTGTAAAAATAATTACAAAGCTTTTTCTTGTTTTCAAATCAATGACAAGTTCATGTTCTAACTAGTATGCGTAGTAGCTGAAAATGTCTTGGTGTGCTCTGAACACTTAATGTAAAACAAAATGTTGCCAAATAAATACCAATGATAAAAGAGTGAACAAGGTCATTAAATTCTGTGCCAACGATTACTTTTCTGAGGCGTTCACTCTATGTGGGAATCTGCATAACCATAACCAAAACCATTGCATCTCTGCAGAGACAGTTATTGGGCCAGTTTGAACACTACATGCTGTAGTGAAGTTAAATTCCAATATAAAGTGTAGATTTTGGTCATGTGAGAGAAAATTGCTCTCTCTCTCTCTCTCTCTCTCTCTCTCTCTCTCTCTCACACACACACAAACACACACGCATGCACGCACACACGCACGCACGCACACACACACACACACACACTCAAAGCAAACCTGAGGCATCTAACCTGAGGATGGTCGTCTGTAGTATTGAGGAAACAAAGAAGGATCTGGGGGGATTGGACCACATATTTTTGAAGGTCCCTCACACATCAGAAGCTGTAGAAATGAACAAGATGTTGCAGCAACATTGTCAGCCATAATCAAACTGAAAAAATTAAACGTATTATAAGAAAATTACCAGTTACTGCTCATACTGTACTTCATGAGAAGTAAGATCAATGGTTATTGATTTTTTTCCCTCTTGGCTTATAAGTGATATACTGATTACGGTTAATGTATTGGTCAATAGTCATTATTATTATCTGTGGTACCATAAGCGCTCATGTGAATAAAAGAAAGAATGAATGAATGAATGAATGAATGCATATTTGTCGGTTTTTCTTTTCTTTCTTTATCAATAACGTAGTCACAGAAATCACCGTTTAGCACAGTTACACTACTTTCCAAAGCTACTAAACACTAACCGCCACTATTGTTTATTAGCTTGCAGATCAACGCAGCTTTACGCGGATTTCAAACCAACATAAGCAACACACACAGACGTATATTTATAGTAATCTATGTTAACGTTGGTCAAACAGCAATAACAGTTTTAGATAGCTAAAACAATCAAGGATCAAGTAAATTAGTGTACCTTTTAAAAGCGTATCTTTGTTGGTCGGCTAATGATTTTGTTTCCGCACGCTGATGACGCTAAGGGCATCAACACTTGTTGCAGTATTCTTCACCATGGCAACAGAGTAGTCGGACAAAGAGCTGTAAGTGATAGAGAATATTATTCCACAAGCGATTCAACAGCTTATGTATAAAAAATGAGACACACGGATAGACTTACAACAGCAAACAATAAGTGTTAAGATGTAAAACTCCAAACGTGTTTACGGTTGACGTGTTTACTTGGTTGTTTCTCAGCGGTTTTCCCTATAGTGAGGGTAGTTCTAGCAGGTGCATTTCTGGTTTATCGATTGTTAAATTTTACCTTAGTGTTGCCTGTCAGGCAAGGTGAACAATTTCTTTAACAGAAAACAGTTACAACATCCAGCTTCTAACTGACTACACCCTTAACAATTTTGACTTAAATTAAAACATCGGTAAATATTTATCGGAATTCAAATGGATGGTCTGGGAGGGAGGTTATCCTGACAGGTAATGCTTGGGGTTGAATTAAGTGGCTGCAAAACGGAGGTAATGTCTTTCGAAATATTTTATTCTTAACACAATAATTAAAGCAGTCTTTTCACTGTTTTGATTCCTACATTTAATTTCACAGAAGCAATATATTTGCATCAAAGTACTTTGTAATACTTTGTCAATACTTTGCATTTTTTTAATCTGTGCTGTTGCATTAAAAACGTACAATTATTGATAAATGAAAACGACCACTTGTGGAATAAATCGTTATTGTTGAAAAATGCAACAGATTACCGGATCTAATCACACAATATTTTGCAAATATTTAAATAACTGACGAAACAGAGCCACGCCCATTGTTTTTACAATGCCATATGTTTCTTGAAACGTATGTCGGCTTTTTAAAATTAAAGTCCTCATGCACCAGATATACTTTAGCATCATATTTGCAGTATAAACGCTTTTTTTGCTTATAAAACAACGTTACTAGTCAATGACACTTGCACAACTGCCCCACCCTCCGCTGGAGGCCTGACTGCGCCTGCGCAGAGTCTGCGGTCTGAGTGCGCTTTCTCCTTCACAGTAGTACCACAGCTGCACGGACGGCGCTGCATAACTCTACAAACTCCTCTATTTGAGTATAGGTAAGTAATGATTGTCGTTGGAGAATCGTTTTCTCTAAAGGTCGACCTATATCTGTGTTCTGCATGATTGTTTGATGTTACCAACTGAGTGTCATTGAGACATGAGTCACACAGAAGGGGGAATGGGTGTACTGCAGACTCCCATGCCTGGGTTTAAATACCAGTTCAGGCCTGTATTATCATTATGGTCAACTTAAATTAACAAACAGAAAAAAATAGGTTTGAAGAGCACTTGTCACTTTTTCTGATATTTGTAATTTGGGATTACAGCTGACTTCTTTTTAAAAAATTACTAGTCGACAGGACTTAACTGTTCACACCCTGGGCATCTTTAAAACAATAAAAACCAGCGGATGGACGCACTTTAAACGTTGGTACAGTACAGTATAATGCCATAAATGTTGTGAAAATGTTTGATTTATATCTGTGTGAAAAAAGATTGACAATGAACAGCCACAGAACAAGGTCATTTTCTTTATGGTCCTGCTTTTAATTAAATAGCCTTCTTATTGTTATTATACAATGGTAGAGACCTACACTGGGTATGCATCCGACAAAGTGCTTTTTGGGATAAATTAAACCTATATATAGGTGTGTTTTCTACTGTTTACACATAGATATTGGTGTTGCCTTAATGCCACGTGCTGTATTTCAGTGCTGCTATCCAAAGTTCTGAAATCAAGGCTGTTAGTGCATAGTCAGATTTTCTTTTACTAATATAAACAAGCAAACAAACAAGCAAACACTGGTAACCCTTGTAAAGATACAGGATGGCGTCACAATCAGTGTGTGGTCCAGAGCCACTGGTAAACACATGTGCACGTACAACAGCAGTCTTCACGTTGTCACTGTTCAGTCAAAATCCACTTGGAAATGCTGTCATCCTAAGAAGAATGTAAATACCACACTACAGTATACGTTTTATGTTCATGCTGTGACCATTTGAAGTGTAACTTGACTACATGTGACCTTATCTCACTAACGCACACGTGCCACACCACACTTTGTGTCACACAACGTCTCAGTTTAATCTTTGGAGTCTGGAGTGCTCTGTAACTGCCAGTTTTATATATTTTTACACTTTTCTTTTTTGGTCCAGCTGCTCCATCAGAAGAAGACTTTAAATTTGCTCCAATGAGTTGTCATTTGTTTAGCAAAAATGTCAGAATATGCAGACTTTTTAATATTTTTCTCAACACTTTTTATGAGAATCAAGAGACGTGCAGTTTGCTGGACCACCATCTTGTGTTCGCGATAGCACCTTCCCTGTCATTTTGACCTTTGAGCTCCGCGTAGGCTGTCCTCTGGTTGCAGCTTACGAAAGCCCTACAATGAGTGGCAGGCGCGTGTTTGTGTACAAGCAGGCGTGGTGGAACTGTGCAGACAAACACATCTGATTTTATAGGGGTTTTC
The DNA here is from genome assembly GCA_014839995.1 of Xenentodon cancila. Classification (NCBI taxonomy): domain Eukaryota; kingdom Metazoa; phylum Chordata; class Actinopteri; order Beloniformes; family Belonidae; genus Xenentodon; species Xenentodon cancila. The sequence continues at coordinate 14,196,813 of CM026202.1, read as the reverse complement.
ATAGGCTTAACCTAGGAGAGAGCACACGTTGAAAGGCAGGTCACGTGTTTTGTAGTGTCAGGTTCACCTGAGCTAAATTTAGAGCTGAGACTTGGTGACGGAGACGGAGAGGGAAGGAGTCAGAAATGGACTGTGTGAAAACAGGGGGGATGAGGGGAGTCGAGAAGGAGCGTCTGTCAGCCGAAATGACAAAGACAGAGCAGGAGTTGCGAGTGCTCAGCATAAAGAAGGAGGATGCTGCTGCAATAGAAAACCTTTCAGCCCCGTTTGGATCAGATTAAGTTCTTCTGCTTGATATTTCTGCATTGGTGGTGTTTTTGTGGATTCTCTCATTAGACTGAAATGGACAGCTTTATATTTTAAAGTGGCTATGATCAATATATGTTTTTTAGAGATGTACAGATTTCAGTTTCCTTTGCTTATTCTGATTTTAGATATTCTTAAAAAATGAAAGATAGCAGAGCCTGTCGGCTGTGTGCTCTACTGATTTAACTTTTTTTGCCTCTCAGCGTTTGCTACCTGCAGAATATTGTACATGCTCAGCAGAGTGATGAGTGATGCCGCAAAACCTTTGGTCATTGAGTTATATTTGTCAGACAGTGTGTTAAAAAATACTTTCTTTGCCGTTCAATATTCACAGTGGAGAAACCTCTACAATGTGATTTCTCAGTATTCTAAGCTGATGCATTTACTGTCCTCTCTGCTTCACAGAATAAGCAAAATAAAAGTAAAAAAATGTAAGGCTATGCAAAAAAAAATCAGTCGGTCTTTATCAGCAACCAATATTGGCTGAAACTGGTCAAGGTCGATCAGAAAAAAATCAGCCAGCATTTGTATTTCACCAGGTCATCAGTGTGCATCCATAAACAGGCCTTAGAATATTCTCACACACCAACAAAGTACATGTTTCTGCCCTCCGCAGGGCCTTTGCATGATTTTGTTCACTGTGACACTATAGCCACTGTAGCTATTCAATAAGATAGGAAGTAATAGTCAATATTCAGAGACACTTTCAAACTGTTATATTGTGTGATGCTTTCTATGTGCCTCTTTGCATTTCCATCCACAAAGAAACATGACAGAGAAAGTGGAGATTGTGGTGCAGCAGGACAAGATAGTAGAAGGCAAGCAGGCAGACAACAAAGACGTCTGTGTGACATGTCAGCACCACGCACCCACGGGACATGGTGAGTGGTGAGTGTGCATGTTGAAGTAGGAGAAATAGGCACATTATCAAGAGTCCCTCGGTTGCATTTTTGCATGTTGCTTACAGAGGCGGGCCGATGATTTATCAGTTCCAGAGTGTTCGTTTCCAGCATTTGACAGCCTGCGCCGGATCAGTGTTGGACCTTTTAGCTGATGGGAAAAGTCTCATTCCTCTGTAGGAAAGATGTGATTGGTTAGAGTGGGGCGGACCCACAAGAAGGAAGGAGAGTCAGTAGTTAATTAAACTAGCTGTCGGTGGTTGGTGAAGGCAGGAGATCTGAATTGCTCTACCCAAGTCACCTTGTCAAGTGTGTCTTCTTAGCTCTCATAACAAGGCCATGCATGCACAGACCAACTCAAGGGACGCTGACGACTGTGATGTGCTACGGTGCAGTGCAGCAGTGTGCAGAGGTGAGCTGCTGACTAAACAACCCAGCTTACTGCTGCAGTAGGCCTGGGTTGCTAACCCGGCCTACTGCATTGGCCTGGTTAGCTTTTTTTTTTTTTTTTTTTTCTCATCATGGACATTATATCCCTCTCCTGATCCCCAAACATGGATTCAATTTTGGCTGAAATACATCACTGACTGGTGTTGCAGGTTCTCTGGGCTTGTGCATATTTTTATTTATTTTATTTTTTTCTCAAATCGATAAATGTTTCAAGCCGCTTGAGAACAACTGCTGCTTTCTACTCGACTGTTGCCAGGAAATCAATGGGTTTCACATAGAGGTGGGGGCGGGGGGAGCAGATGGATCACACCAGGACTCCCATTTGCTGAGTAATTAGTTTTAAGTAAATGTCTGTTAGAACTTATTCTAAAATGCTGCTTAGCGTTTGTGAACATTATTAAAGTGCCTATTGAACTGTGGCATTCAGCAAATCATAAGAAGCTTCTGTTTTTGTTTGAAGCATCTGGATCCAACCTTTTGATTTAAAGGGGTGCTCCACTAATTTTTAAAAGTAACCTCTTTCATCACTGGGAAAACGTTTAGTCTGGTTTATTATTGGTTAGTATATTGTATAATGATAGTATAATATCCTTAATAATTTATTGCGGATCAACATTCTCCCGTGAAATGTGTTACAAACTGGAGATGGAGCACAGATTTAGACTTGATGGAAACTGCTTTGACCTTACAGTATGGATGACGAGTCACTTGGCAGTTTTCGAGCTTAACAGCTGCTAGAATGTGAAAGTTTGCACATTTCAGCTTCAGGCACAGATTTGCTTTCATTCAATGCCATGTGCAAGTTTCCCAATGTTGCGAAGCTGCAATGTTATGGCTGGAATAACGCTCTTTAGCTCCTGTTCAGTGACTGTAAAAGTGTGAATGGCTATTTGTGTATATGATGTGTTGTTGATGTACAACTTGATGTTGACGCCTTTTTCCTCAGACACCATGTCTGTCCCACCTGCATACTCAGACTTGGGAAAGTCTGCCAAAGACCTCCTCAGCAAGGGCTATGGTGAGTCAGTTCTCCTAAAAGTATACCAATACACTCTCTCCATAGATAGATAGATAGATAGATAGATAGATAGATAGATAGATAGATAGATAGATAGATAGATAGATAGATAGATAGATAGATAGATAGATAGATAGATAGATAGATAGATTTCAGTGCAGCTGATTGGACAGAAGTTAATGTCTAAAGAAAATGGTGTTTGTTTTGCGTCACTACTGTTTATTTTTCCAGCAGCCTTGAGAATCATGCTGTGCACCACCAGGATGTTATTAGTCTAACCTTTCTTTGTAGTGCCCCCCCCCCCCCCAAAAAAAAACAAAAAAAAACAACAACAAATTCCCTGATTTTCTTTTCCTTCAGGCTATGGAATTCTGAAGCTGGATGTGAAGACCAAGTCTCAGAGTGGTGTTGTAAGTACTACTGTTTCTGTGTCTCTGTGAGTCCAGTCCATTAAAATCCCACCTTTGGTCTTGTTTTTTTTTTAATCTCTAAATGTTTGCATGTTGCAGTATGTTTTTGCTTTACAGGAAAAACTTGTTTTTTTTTCTATGCAGTGTAGTTGCTATTTTGCAAAACCATAAATAAGCATGTGCATTTGGAATTTTGCAACAAACCTCTATGAAACCATTCCCTCTGTGTACAGACCTCTGCTTTTTGCAGCACTGCAGTAATTTTTCCCGACAGAGGACAAATACCTGCATGTAAACTCTGTGTGGTTCTCCCTAACTTCCTGTTTCCCTTTTCTCTTTTTTCTCTGCTTCTTCTTTGGACTCTCCTGTCAGATGGTAAGAGAGAGAAAGGGTGTGTGTGAATATGTAATAATTAAACACAGGCGCACTGCAGGCTGAGACAGAGATGCGCGGAGGCTTTCTGCCAAGTGTTTCTTTGCAGCGGCAGCTCATCCGTGTTACACCTTCACCCCGACTGCAGCAGTTTCAGCACTCATTCTGAAATAGACACACAACCAACCTCTCCCCCACAATCCTGCTCATTGCAACTTTGCTTCCCAGTTCATTTCTCCGTCCTAACGGCATAGTCCTCCCTCCTTTGAATAACCAGCCATACAAACCTCGGAGAGGGATTGTGTGGCAGAGGAGCAGCTTGCTTCCTCATCCTTTTTGTTTTTTTCTTTCCTCTTTGCTCTCTCAACCCCCTCTGCTCCTAGTTTCTGTATCTGTGCTCTAACATACCTTTCTGCTTCTCTCCCATACTCATTTTTCATCTTCCCCATCATTACCCCGCCATTGTTTGTCCTGCAGGAGTTTGCCACCTCCGGCTCCAACAACACGGACACAGGGAAGTCAGGAGGTCATCTGGAGACCAAGTATAAACTGAGCGATCTGGGCCTCACCTTCAACCAGAAATGGAACACAGACAACACCCTCACCACAGAAATCACCATTGAGGACCAGGTGGATCTTTGAAATGCTTTGAAATGTGTGACAATATAAAAAGTTTGCAGCTGCTTTGAAAGCATTCAGGTCTAACATTCGCTCATGGTCCATGTCGTTTGTCTACCTGTAGCTGGCTAAAGGTTTGAAGCTTGGTCTGGACACATCGTTTGTGCCCAACACTGGGTAAGAAGACCCCTCTTCACGCCAAACTGCTTTTAATGTCAGTAGATAAGCTGATCAATACAGATGTGCAGTTTGAGAATACAGGAAATGTGGTTGTGCAATCTAATTATTTAGTAAGAAGAGTGCCAAACTGAAGACGGGCTACAAGCGGGACTACATAAATGTGGGCTGTGACCTGGACTTCGACATGGCTGGACCCACCGTTCATGCAGCTGGTGTGCTGGGGTACGAGGGCTGGCTGGCAGGCTACCAGCTGGCCTTCGACACCGCCAAGTCTAAAGTGACTAAAAACAACTTTGCCCTTGGATACCAGGCTGGAGACTTCCAGCTTCACACCAGCGTGTGAGTGTCTAGATCCAAGTGCAGTGAAACAGGAAATGAAACTGGCAAACCTATTGTTCTGTGCCCCGACCGATTGTTTTCAGATTGTGTTTTGGTGCTGTGTTTCAGTAATGATGGCACCGAGTTTGGAGGCTCCATTTACCAAAAAGTGAACAGCAACCTGGAGACGGCAGTTGACCTGGCCTGGACCGCTGGCAGCAACAACACACACTTTGGCATTGGAGCCAAATACCAGCTGGATAAAGATGCCACCTTGTCTGTAAGAGCTCATGCAAAGCCCACGTTCACCTACATTAACAGAAGACATCAACCCGCGCTGCTTGTTTTCAGTGTGAACTGCAGCAATGTTGTTTCCCACGTTCACTATCTGGCATTCCAGCATCCGTAAACATCGACTGATAAAAGTTTTATTAGATTACGAGTAACTAAAGTGAATTGATGCTGAAAGGAGAGTTGGGAATCATGTAAGCGAATACTGGTTATTCCATGAGGGATTAAAAAGTATGTACCAACTATTAAGAAATTCCCTCACACCCACACTCTTATTAAAGTTATTATTTTTTTTATATGTTTAGTCATAGCAGTACCACAAAAAAAAAAGACACACAGTGGAGACTCGGCAGAGACACTCAGGGCTTTTCCCCAGTTGTACATTCCTGAAACACCTCCTTGGGGGCATCCTTACCAGATGCCCAGATCCACGCCGAGTGACTCCCCTAATTGTGGAGTCTACTTCCAGTCTCTCCCTGATAACTGAACCTGTCTCTGAGCAAGAGGTCTTTCGGTCCCTAACTATAATTTTGACCACAGGTGAGGGTTCAAACATAGATTGAGCAGTAAACAGAGAGCCTTGGCTTTTGACTTTTCCTTCATCACAATTGACCAATTCTGCACTACTGTAGGCCCTGCAGTGATCTGTAATTTCATATTTGTTGTTTTTGTTTTCCTCCTCACAGACAAAGGTCAACAATGCCTGCCTTGTTGGAGTCGGATACACACAGACCCTGAGGCCAGGTTAGGCGACCAGACTACGCGTGCTTTCAGTCAGAACATCGCAATAGTTACTCGATGCACACTCTTGATGCTCTTCTTCTTCAGGTGTGAAGCTGACGCTCTCAGCCCTGATTGACGGGAAGAACGTGAACGGAGGCGGACACAAAATTGGAATGGGTTTCGAGCTGCAGGCATAAAGATACGGCGAGACAGATGATAGAAGAGGACAGCAATACAGGAGGAGAGGAAGGAGAAGGAACCCTGACACGGCAAAGGTCCACCCAACATGTAAAGACATCTTCCCTCTGAGTCCTACACATATATACACAAATGCGCGCACACACACACACACTCTTTGGCCTTAACCTTGAAAGTCCAAGTAGCCTCCAAAACCTCCAGTACTGTAACATTCACTAATAGTTATATTTGAATTTTTAACTATTTACATCTCCCACACCCAAAGTTTGTGCGTATATTACTAGAACACCAGAAATGAAAATGATCCTCTAATGACGTACTACTTATTTCTGGATGAAGCGCACATTTTATTGAGTATTTGTGTCTTAAAGAAATGTGCTTTCAGGCACCTGCTCATTTGACTGTGGTCAGCTAAAGTCTGGATTCAGGATTTTGCTGATTATTAGAGGATGCCTGTTTTAATCTGTGGTTTGTTGCATGCTTTCAAAGTTAGAGGGAAGTTTTGTTTTTCTTTTGTTTTATTTTTGTCATGTTGATGACGGTGACTGTAAATGGATGCAGCAGAGGCTGGTGAGCGTTCAGCAGATCAGTCAGATCCCGTTCCTCAGTTCCAGTTGACCCATGTTGATCCCACCACTTGACCTCAGTAACACAGTTGTAAACTGTGACTCCTTGGTTGCCTAAATATCTATTTTTCAGGTCCTGTTTGGTTAAAAAAAAAAAAAGGTGCAGATTTTAATGCAATTTAGATCTCTGTGCCACCTCTTTGTCTTGTGTCCTTTTACCTGTTCAGCCTTTATCACTACATTTCACATCTTTGCTGTGTTTTGTATAGGAACTTCCATCATCAGATAGGACCTCCAAAATTATTTTATTCAATAAAACAAATAAAGAATGTCAAATACAGTCATCTTGATTGTTTGTGTTTTCTTTTTATTTGAGTAAAATGACACAGTAAAGGAACAATATTGGCACCCTCGCTCCCCAAAAACTTAAATTAAGATACGAAAACACCCTTTACAGTAATGTAATAAACTGTATACAATGTAAAAAAAAATAATAATTTGGCTTTACAAATTATGATAGAAACATTTCTTCTCACAATTACAATCTTTACAGGAGAAATTTTGTGCATAGTAGACAACCAACTCATATGTAATATTATTTAGTATGAACTATGCACATTACTAGCAGGAATTAAAATGGAAATAGAAACGGAGCTTAAAAACCTTAAAAACCCATCTATGACTATGCTTTTTAATGTTCTTTGGTTTTTTTTTCTGTATCATTCTTGTTTTAGACCAGAAATCTGATCAAATAGTTCCAGTTTTGGTGTCGGTTCACTGGCTTCCTGCCTGATCCTGAATAGGCTTTAAGAGTTTATGCTTGCAGTTTAAGCTTTAACTGGATTAGCACCATCTTATTAATCAGACCTTCGACCACGCCGCTGAATGAGCCACGCTGTAACCAGCCAACTGCTGCTAGATGTTCCAAGGTCCAGATTCAAATAAAGTGCTGATTGACTGTTTGCAGTGGCTGCCCCAAACCTGTGGAAAAGTTTAACCTTTCATATATGTACCACTCTGTCGATATGTTCAACATATTCAAAATGATTTTTCCAGACTCACCTCCCAAACAGACCACTGACTTGTCTGCACTGGCTTTCCATTTCCTTTACTCCAATTTAATGTGTTTATTGTCTGTACATTTACCTTTCTTGACAAGAATATAACAACCTAGGCGTCAAACTTTGGATATACAAAACAACCTAATTTGTGCAGTCATTCAGCTTTTAGGTCTGAGGAATAAAGTCTAAAAATATTTGGTTTCTGACACATTTTTGTTTTACATTTTAGTAAAAGAAAATCATGTTTCTCTTCTTTAAAGAACAAAGGCATAAAAGGTTAACGAATAGCTCCATAATGGAAGTCTGAAGTGGCGAGAGATGTTTCATGAGATTCAGTTAAATGCAGCAAAGCTGATGAGGTGTAGATTCGCATTAAGGTATTACATTACAGTATTATATTTGAGCTTGTGACAATGTGGATACTATACAAGAGCTTTTCCTCCAGTTTAACAGTGAATATAAAATTTTTGCCTAATTGACTTTAAATCAAAAGGATAAATGCAACCTCACTACAGTCCAGTAAATAATTATTCATTATATAACTATTGTAATACATAAAAGTTACTATTTTATATTTTAATTATTTCTGGTACAGTTGAATAAAGACAATTTTGGATTAACACAGTTAGTCTTGGTATACTGTAATTGTTTTGACAAAATAAAACTGAACTGTATGCAAAATGAAGGCAAGACTTCGTATATGACCTTAAATGAAGCCTTAAAGCTCCGTGGCTGCCAAAGCTCATCAGCCAACAAAACAACAGGGACACAACATTTATATTCAACTAATTATATGTAAATTTAAAGACACAACCTGCCCTTGAAAGCAAATTAGTTTTCTCTAAGCTGTTTTTACAGTTTTATTAATTGTGCAAATCTCTCCCAAACCTTAAAGACTGTAAGAATGACAGTCTACAACAATAAAAAATCACCTGAGGAATAATCGATCTAACCACACTGAAGTGCAATACCATCCAAAGTGGTCAGTGGTCAGCTCCAGAATGGTAAATCTCCATCCATAACATTAACAGAGATACAGGAGCTTCAAGAGCACTTCAGGGTGGAATCAATTAGCTTTGAAAAGTAAGATGAGAGTCAGAAATGTCACGAAGACCATATGTGCCTGCAGCTATTGGTCCACTCGCATTGTCCCCGAGAACAGCTGGTAGTTAGCAACATGTAATTCAACATTCCACCCACACGGAGGTAGTAGAGTACCACATGTGAGAAACGAGTCAACTCCAGCTCAGGAGAGGTTGCTGGAAAAATTCTGGTCTTCATGCAGCCACGTCCACTCACTCAACATCTAGGACAAAAGCATAAGGAGCAGGTTTTTTAAAATTACCAGCTCATATAATTCAAGAAAAAAACAAAAAACAAACAAGAAATCAGAAATAAACCACATGAGATACAGAGGGATGTGTGAGTTCATACTTCCATGTTGCTCTCCGATTCCTGGATGGTGTTGTGCAACAAACTCTGGAGGCGACTCTCAAACGTCCTGCTCTCCTCCAGAAGAGACTCATCACTGCAGAGACACCCAGGACGGCCATGCAGGTGTTACTCACGACTGACAACATTATTAGACCATGTGCTTGTATCCTCTGGGAAAGTTTGGGACAGTAAACTGGACAACTTTGATGTGAACAGGCAGTGTATTTGTAGGAGATGATGAGTATAGAAGGAAAACTCTCACAACTTACTTTTGGATTATAAATGAATGAAAAATATATCAATATCAAATCAAGGTAATTTTCCGTGGTCTTCAGTAGCATTACCAAACTAGAGAAGCGCCCAGAAAACCCATCCTCCACCAAAGGAAATTAAAAAAAAAAAAAAAACAACTAAAGATCCAGATCCAGATCAGTTGTGTGGAGTAGTTTCTGCGTGAGGTTTTGCCTTGCTGGAGGTCAGATTCATCTTGGAAACCCTCTTCTCAACCCCAGTGTGTGATTGTGTGTAAGTTCACTCACAACTGCTGTAGGCTGGGTCTGGGGGTCAACAGCGGCGGCTCTGATGAAGGGGTTCGTAATACGTCAGGACTCCCGCTCATCGGGCTGCGAACTTTACTCTGGACAAGACAGGACAGTTCACCTCATTATGTGTTAGTTCACACCCACTGCAGAAGCTACGTGTGGTGGAAGCGATGCACGAAACTCGATGTTCAAGTTACGCTTCCAACTGATTATTTTGCAGTTTTCAACTGATATTCAAAAATAAGTCATTGGGTGTTGGTTTGACTTTGTGTGGTGGGTGAAATAAACAAATAGACATCAAAACTGGGAAAGTCTTTGCATCTTAACAGGTCACATGTCCTCACGCAGGCAACTTTAAGCAGGTTCCACAGCTCCCGCTGTCGCTTCTCCTGCAGACCCATCAGGACTTGCTCGCTCTCTGCCATCTTCTGCACCACCTCCTCCACTTTTGGCAGCAGCTTCATCACGCGCTGACGGCACACTGTGGTCTTACTGCGTGAGACAAAACAAAAAATGCGTTTTGGAGTTGCCAAGCAGTGAAGAAGGACTATCTGCTCCTGCGGGTTGTTGGAGCCTCAGGCCAAAAGGTGTTAACACACAACCTGCAGGCTGGATGGATTCTATTGATAAATGTTTGTGACTTTTACTTTTAGATCAGAGTTACCTTCGTGAAATTTATAAAATTTGCAACATACTAAGCTATATCATTAGTTAAATATTAATAAGTCATACGTTTTCATATTTTCAGTCTGATTCAACAGTGTTTTAAGCTTTGTGGGAATCTGCAAACCAGACCGATAAAGTCCTTGTTCTTCTGTGTTCAAGGCAGGTGAACAGAAAATGGGTTGCCTGTGTTACCGGACTTTTGTGAGAATGTAAAAACAAAAACAAACTCCAATAGTCTTTTCCGTAGTATTTTTCTTGACCTTGTTGGAAAATATTATGAGGTTTGGGAAAGATGACAGGAGAAATGTGTACATAGAGGAAAAGGTGACCACACTGCAATGAGAGTGTGACCACACACCACACTGAGCTGATGTGGGTCTGCAGAAGAGACACCAAAGATGTTCAAAAAACGGTTACACAAACCAGATGAAGTACTTTCTTTGTTCTTATGTTGTTTCACTTCAGGATATGCATACATATTATATGTAAAGGAGTTTAATCTATTCAAAATATTTAAAAGTGTTAATAGTCTGAACTTTTATTGTAAAGGCTGGAAATCCCAAAGAGTAAGAAAATGTGAACCGCAGGTCAACAGGCGGTTCACATCACAGCCAATACTACTGGATGAAAACAGCTGAGCATCACTTTATGCTGCCACGGCTGGATTTTTTAGATTGGATTCATCTCCATTCCACCATAAAAGATGGTCCAGCTTTTCCTGAGCTAAAGGGGATAATAAAAGACGCAATGAAGCTGGTTATCTTTGAATTTGACCAGCTCTTGTGGCTACCTCTTTGATATTGTCTGATAGTTTTAATTCAGAAAGAAACCTTCTTAAGCACAAAAAAATGTTTTTAGAAAGGACCCTTAACTTAATGGTCTTTGGATCATTTTAAGTTGATAAAAAAAAGTTAAGTTGAGTCAAATGTAGAGTCTCATGGGGCAAAGCTGTTCAGAGAGAGTTGTGGTTATGTGGATTAATCACGACTAAAGTCACTGATAAATCCAGTATGAGTAAACTGGCACCTGCTTATAAGAGACCATAGATTAAATTCTGACCAAATCTTACCTTTCATACATATAGAAACATCATTAAAAGAGTGGACAGTTTTGTGTGTGTACCTAAGGTGAGTGTAGAAATCTCTGAGCTTCGTCTCATAGAACTGCACTGCTTGAACCACCAGACGCACCACCTCCTGCCCGTCTCCAGGGCACCTCTGGTCTAAGCAGGGGAAGTTAAGGGAAGGAAAACCAGAACTATTTATTTTCACATGCAGACACCACAACGACTGTTAAATAAGACATGAGGCGATGCGCGGAGAAGTCCAAACCTCTGGGTTTCTCTCTGAGTTTGCGGAACAGCTCCATGGCCTTTCCTTCCCTGGTGATCAAAGAGAGGCAGAGAGCAAGGCCCACGCTTAAAGAGCAGTTGGTTCTGCTGTTTGTGATTGTTTTTACATTCAAGTTTTGTTCAGAATTACAGTGTATCCAGGGCTTCTCCACTCCTCCATGGCTGCCGCTGCACTTCAACGATCACCGACTGCAGCTGCATCATCTCCTTCTCCAGTTCACTCACTTTGGGCTGGACACCCACATGAGCGTTTTAGCATTTTTAAATCATGTTAATACTCTTTGAAAACACTGAAATGGATTCATGCCTACCTGGCCACAGCTGAGAGCAGTTTGCTCCATCTCCCTCCATACACACAGAAGTTTCTCTGAAGCTACAACATGCAAAAGCACAGAGGCAAACTGTATTATTGTAGACAGGCTTCATAAATCAGTTTCTCTTGAGTTAATATCACCCCAGCATCTGCGATGATGCTGGTGATGCGGCATCAGCTGACACGCGTACCGATCCCTGTGGCTGTCTGCTCCTGGTATTTGTCCATGTCTATGTGGAGGCTGGTGGTGAAGAAGTCCAGTTTGGCCGTGAGTCTCTGGTACATGGACACCATCTCGTTCCTCTGTTTGGACAGTGAAGAGTTTTGTCTCAGCAGACTCATGCTGAAAGAAAAAGGGAAATACATGTTTTTATTCATCAAAAGGCATGCTTGCATAAGCGGAAGCAAGTGCAAGCGTTGATAGACAGTATGTCCTACATGGCAGCTTTCTGGCCCTGCTGCAGTCTTTGCCAGTCTTCCTTTAGAGCACGGATGGTGTGCCAGGCCTGGCCAGAAGTCCTCCTCAGTGGGCTGTAAGCCAGGATGTGCTTAGGCTCAATTTCTTTAACAAAAAACAAAAACAGAGATAGATTTTGAGCAGTGGGTGTTCACTGTTATGATTTAAGATAAAAGGTCAAGCTCTGACTTAAAAAAATAATAATTTTTTTTTTTTTTAAAAGATTTGTGGTTTATATAAAGCTAAAACTGTTCGGGAAGCAGAAGTTGCACTTATCCATTGATGTTAAAGAGACAAAGGTTTTTTGTTTTGTCTCTTCATGTAAAAACTCAGTTTCCAAATAAGTTACTAGACTGTTCAAAAAGTAATTCCTGACATAATGTTATGATTCCAAAATGAGTCAAACTGGAACATGGGAAGAAAAAGACTGGAAAGTTGTGGAGCAATAAAAAAAAAAAAAAAAGCAAGTCTGGGGGAAAATTCCTATAATTTAAGAATTATGTTAACATAACATTAAAAAAATATGGATTTTATCATCCCTGCCTTTCGCCTGCTATGCGTCGGGATAGGCTCCGACAGACTCCCGTGACCCGGAGAAGGAGTAAGCGGGTATAGATAATGGATGGATGGATGAATGTTATCATCTGTGATACATTAATATAATAAAATTAGATCATTTAGATCAATTTCAGTGGTGCTGTTCATCCCTTTATCGTGGCGTATCCATGGGACACTATGCGAGTTACCACTACGGGAATAACATATTTGTGGCTGATCAACAAAAAGAAATAACTTTTTTTTAACATCACTGAATCACATTTGGGTGAACTTAGTAATATAGGCATGAAAATAAAACTGAACTTACGAACAAAACGTATATTTTCAGGAAGCGTCCGAGGAGCAAACTGGGGCTCATAAGTGCAAGACGAGCGATCAAACATGAAAACCAGAGGCAGGTCTGTTCGTCGGCCATCTACCTCCTACAAACAGACAACAAAAAAAAGCTATGGTTACATTCAGAGGTTGAATATCTGGTGACGACTGTTGTGTTTAAGGTGCGTATGTTGTATGTTATTACTGTGTAGTCCACGACGCACTGCGTAGCCAGCACATGAGGCTCCAAGGCCAACCCCGCCTCAAGCAGCAGCTCCTGATTGGCTGCAGGGATGTTGGTGTCTTTCTCTATTCTAAGCTGCAGGTTTGCCACGGTCTCATCATCCGCAACTGAGTAGGTCAGGATCTTAGCGGACATCATGTTCAGGACGTGGACCAGCTGAGGGAAAGAAAACTGATCCATAAGCCCACCAGTTTCGATCATATTTGAATTGTAAGAAGATTAATCTTGAACTGGTTTGAAGCTTAAAAATGAGTTAGTCTGGGAACGTGTTAAGTACTGGAACACAGTGTAGAAGAATGAACCGGTTAACCTTGAGCTGCAGTATGAGCTCCAGGTGGGAGAAGCAGTCGCTTGGAGTAGCGTTGCTGGTTTTGCCTCTTTCCTGCGGGGACCACTTCAGCATCAGCTGCAGCCACTTCTCCATCTTTTCTAATAACAGACTGCCAAACAACAGTTTTCACATTAGGGAGCGTCAAGGAGCTTTTTCACTTGTATATATGTGCCAGTTTCACATAAAACCTGTTGAGGTCGTTGGGCTGGGGCACATTTTTGGAGAAGCGGACTTCCCCTGAGAGGTCCTCGTAGACAACAATGTCATCGTCCTTCTTCAGCCTGACTTTATTGTGCCTAAAAGGACACAGATGGGTCATAAGACAGAAAACAACTGGACTTTGAGCTGATCATGCCTGTGTCTTTACAAGTGTACAGTACTCAGAAAATCTCCCTCTGCGCCACTCAAACTTCATATCAAACTTCATATCATTCAACATATTAGTGTGAAAAAACAGGCCTTGACATTGGCACGACTCACATATCCTGCGATTCATTTGAAACGCCTGTTTTTTTTGTCTTATTTAATGCGAGTTCATGTCCAGCAGTCACATAATATTTAGCTTCAATCATGCTTATCATTGCTTAACATTCAAAAACATCATTGTTCAGCTTCTTAGGTTATGATTGTAGTCAGAACCATGAAATAAAAAGATATTAGGTTATTGGAAATTTATAGGAAACACCCCTAAACTAAATGTTTTAATGATTAGTGGAGATAAAGACGTAAAGCGTCTAAAAGGAACATTCTGGAATAAAAAAAACCAAAAAACAACAGGTCTGTTATTAAATAATAAGGAGTGGAAACATTCTTTAGGGGCCATAATGAATGAAAACCATTTTGAGTCAGAACATAATATGTGTTTGCAGTACAAAGGGCAGTTAACGTCAGTCCTGGGTACAACTGACCTGTTTGAAGCCTCTGATTAGACTCAAAAATGTCATACTACTTAAGTGATAGTGTGGACGGGGTCCCTATGGACACGCTGAGGTAACCGTTAATTTGTATGTGTACAAATAGGTTAACAAGTCCATACAAGTCCACTACCGGCGCTGAGCACAGTACTGTCAACAGTCAGAAAAGTAGGACAGTTCATGGCGTCTGCTTCCAATACTGTCTGAGTTTGTCACAAATATATAACCACCTATAACGCTGTATTGTTCCTTCAACATTCACTTATTTGCATGTAAAGAAATCATTGACTTGTTTCAAATACAGTAAATCTTGTGTAAAATGTAGACGTACCAGGGAACAGGCTGCCAGCTTGGCAAGAAGGGGCGAAATCCTGTGATGCACTCAAAGACTAAAGTGCCAAAGCTCCAGTAGTCAACAGCAACCGTGTACCTCTGCCTCTCAATGAGCTCTGGAGCCTGAAACAAGCAAAAGCAAGCAAAAGGCTGCTGTTAAAGGCCCACACGCGTACAAGGGTACAAGTCTGGAGTAAATGTTTCCACAGAATGTGTACTTACTAAGTACTGCAGAGTTCCCACAAATGACGTGCAAAGGCTGCTCTGGTCCAACTCTTTAGCATAGCCGAGATCGATTATCTTATGAATCAACTGAGATTGTCGGTGAGATTTAGGGGAAAAACATTGTTAATGAGCAAATTTACTTCTGTACTTAGATGCAGGGAGCTTGGAGAAAATCTAGTTGCTTTAGTGAATGATGGGAAAGCTTCCTTTCAGATCGTTATGCTCTTGCATCTGAAGAAGTAGCAACCCGTACATGAACTAGTGGATATTTTTATAGCTCCGCTGTTGTAAGAGGTAAACAAAGGAAAGTACACATTTGAACAAGTACGTTAAAGAAGTTGCCTTTGACAACGTCTGACTTTATAACGTCTTGCTACAGAAACATGATGTGGATATAGCAAATACTGTTCTTTCTAGTTTGCAAGAGAAAAAACAAGATTTTTTTTTCAAGATGTAAGCTTTTACAGATATATATTTTTTGACTCAGTTTCTATAAAGTCAGCAGTGTGTTCACAAACATGATTATAACCTCTTTATTATGTCTGCTCCCGGTTATATAGCGCTCTCCCCTTTCCTGTGTTGTTTTGCAGGCTGGCAAAGACATGCTATGATTTGTTTTGGAGAGCAAGACCTCAATAGCTCGCTGCAACTGCAAAGTTTGAGTTTTCCGTTTTAAATATTCAGAAGAAGGGTAATCCTACGACCGTGATAGAGACGAGTGTCTCCCACTAACTCTACACACCTTGAAGAGGCAAAAGAGCATCTACGTTGTGGTCTGGGTGTTATTTTTGTTGTGCCGAGATTTCAACTTACTCTCTTCTCTCCCTGCTGCAGCACAATGTTTTCTGGTTTCAGGTCTCTGTGGATGATCCTCTTGTTGTGGAGGTAGGTTAGAGCTGAAGCTGAACGGCAGAAGAAGAAAAAATTAAAAAAGGAACCAGAATTACAAGAAAATTAGAGGATAAAATGGGAGTCAGGTGATGATTAAGTGTGGTGCAGAAAGATATTTGAAAAATTAATTTGAATATGTTTGTTCAAATTTATGCAAAAAATGTATTTAGTTATTAAAATCTATTCAAAATTATTTTTTTTGGTCTTTTTGCCGCCAGTTTATGGTGGTGCTCTCTAACGCAGAGCGAAAACACTACCACGGATGCTTTGCTTTTTAAAACAACATCAGGGAAAACGTTGACAGGGGTCACTGGAGCCAGCCCCAAGACTCCTGGATTAATTCAAACGGATGGTTGCTTGATAAGCGTGATAGCATGATGATTAAAAATTAAATGTAATGTTTTATATAAATTCCCCTGGGGGAGTACAACAAAAAAAATCACCCTTATCAGAGTTGTCATGGGTGTGAAATCAAAACGTTTTTTGAACCGGGCTGAAAATATGTTTATTTCTGTTCCAAAGTGGGACATTTTAACACGTGAGTCAAAGCAAACTGATTCGCTGTTGCAGCAAGCCTCAATCATCAGTCAAGGAGCTCAAGTCCTCATGAAACTCAACGCGGTTGAGCCATCCGCTGGAGGCTCCCAACTGTCTTGCACGTTTTCATTTTTTTGCCTTTCATGTCAGTCCTCGTTGATATCCGCCTCTTCTATACAGTTTGCTGCGCACTTTAACCTTTTGTAGCTAAAGTTAACGTCCGCTGACCTTTCCTCCAGTTTATTACTGAAACTCTGAAGTCACCTTACAAGTGCGTCAAAGGGTGACTGGTGCGTGTGCTGGCAAGGACCATTCAGTGAAGTGGTACCTGAACATAAACATGTCTGTAGAGGCGGGGGTTTGTGGGTGTGGATGTGCAGGCCTGTGTCGTGGCCTTGTTAAAGGGGATCAGTCATTATCAGGAAATGTTCACCAGCCTGTAACAGGAAAGGGAGTTTGTGTGAACGTGTGTGTGTGTGTGTGTGTGTGTGTGTGTGTGTGTGTGTGTGTGTGTGTGCGGTGAGTCTATCACTGCTTTCCATTTTAGATTTGTTATGATCCATACCATATGTCCCTGCGTTCAAACATGTTTATACAGCCAGACAGCGCATGCTGATGTTGCCACTAGTACACAATATTTTCAGAACAGCATAGAAATGAGTATCCGATCACTGACGTAAGCCTCGGTATGAGTGGGAGCTGTTGTTGTAGTGACTAAGAGGCTGGCGGTTTCAGGTCACTGAGGACATCATTACACGTAGCATCAGAACGTTTTCCTGCTTACTACAGGAAACTAATCACTCTGCCAGCTCAGTCAATCAGGTCATTAATTCAGTATCCTCTCACAGACGGTTTAATTATGTGATCGTGATCATGCCAAAGCTGGACACTGAAGAAATACTCACAAATATCACGTAACAGAATCAAAACAGAGGCCTCCCTCATTCCACAGCAGTTCTCCAGGAGGTTCAGATACTGTAGAGAGCACAAACACACAAATGAAGTCCGAGTTCTCATGAACCATGGGAAGAGGAACACAAGTGGACAATACAGGAAACAGTTCATTTATCTGCCTTTCTTTTAATGTTTTTATAACTTTTGGTTCCTCTTCGGAACAGCTACTTTCCGTCCATCAGATAGATATCTTTATAGGGGATCTGATAGACTGTGAAGCCCACATTAAAAGAAAAAAAACGAGGCATTTGTTTTAGCAATCCTGATGAACTTAAGTAGTTTTTATAATCGTAAATACTTTGTTTTATTGAAGACAATGAATATAAGGAATATAAGAGTGTTTCTTTACCAGAGGCCCCATAAAAGAAGCCCCAACCAATCGCTCCACTGACCCCCCCCGGCCCGCCTGCTTAGTTTTCAACCATGTGTGATGCTTTGAAATTTTTATGATGCTGCGGTTTGCGCTGGTGGGCATTATTCCTCCTCTGCTGCCCTCAAGCTGCGCATTCACTTGCTTTTAAATAATAATAATAAAAAAAACACTACCCCATTTCCCTCAGAAGGAACATCAAACAAACACCTGACTTGCACAACAAATCAGACTCAACACAGATGGAGACAAAAATATATGCAGTTAACAACATTTGGGGTTGTAGTTTTTTTTATGTAACTCCAAATCAGATAATAGTTGTGGCGATATAAAAGAATGAAAAAAAAAAAACAACAAAAAAATGTAAGATTCTTACATTTACTTTGATTCTTTAAGAACCAACGATGGGTAGAGAATCGGGAGCTTGCCTAAGCTGGACACCTGTGATCTCCGGTCTCTCAGATGGCTCACAAAAGTCGACATAACAACGTGGGCAGAGCCTTACTTTGGGAAACCCTTTGTGAAGCTTTATAATAGAGCTTAAGTCACAAAAGCCACTTAAGACTGGACAGTTTAGGGAAAAGCCTCATATTAACTTTGTTCAACTTGTCTGGGATTGGAGGCATCTGGGGTGGCTCATCGTGTAGTGGAAACATGTGCCGTGGTCAGACAATTCAGTATTCCAGATCCTTTTAAGCGGAAATGGACAGTGTGTGCTGTGGACCAAAGAGAAAGAGGTTTATCCGAATTGTCCAAAAAGCCCAAAGGCCAGGGTCTGCGATGATACCGGGTTTCCGAGCCTCTTGGCAGAGGTCATTTACACTTCTATGACGGCAACGTTAATGCAGGAAAGAGATTTTAGAGCAACATGTGCTTCCTTTCCAGGGACATTCATAGATGTTTAAACACATCATGTATTCTGTAATAGCCAGTCTGCAGTTCACCCAACCTGTCCCGAACGGGACAAAAAAACAGTGATCTCATACTGTTGTGATATGTTTCCAGAAAAAATAGAATATAAAATAACAACTGAAATACTTAGAATACTTAGAGCTCAAAGGCAGAAGATCTTTTAAGTTTTGTAAGAAGGAATAGGAACACTGTTAGAGTTAAAAGTTTACTGTCCTATCTTTTGTTTTTTTATGTGATGCAGGCCTGAAAAAAAAACAATATGGATGTAGATTAACATTAAAATTAAGATGATAACAAAAGACATTAAAAAAATCTTGTTTTAATATTTTCTGCAAAGACATTTGAAAGTCAAAGTAAATCTTAGAACTACTTTTATTTTGCAGTTTCCATATTATTTCAACCTTTTCTCATTTGGAGTTGTATTTCTGATGCTGATTCACACACAAAACCTTTGCTTAGGACGACAGTTAATAAAAAAATGGTTCAATAACATCATCCTTTCTCATCCAACTGTGATGCAGCTCTTTAAATAAAAAGCTCTGTGGGCATTGAGCTAAACCACACACGCAAATATCCACGCACGCTCCCAAACGTACACGCCCCTTACCTTTCTCAGATCTCCTCCCTGGCAGTACTCCATGGCCAGCAGGGGCAGATCGTTGGTGGCCACAAGCTTCTGCATCCCCTCAGGAACCTCTCGAGCTGCAACCACGTTGACATGATCCAACCTGAGTAATCACAAAATGTCAGTTGTCATGAAACATAGTTTTATCCTCCTTAGAAATCCTTCAATGTGATGCCTGGGACGCTTAAAATATATCAATGGTCACTTGTCACTTGCTAATTCTCAAATGTTAGTGTGTTATTAATGTGTGATTTTCCTTTAATACCTTTCAAAAGGTCCAAACATATAAATTATTCATTTACATGAAAAGAAGTTGACATAAATTAAGATAATATGATGATTCTTGACCCCAGAATTTATTCTTCTGACATCTTCTTCTGTTTCTTCAGGGTCTCAAACACTGAATTAGACTATTACTCTCACAAACTTCACCAATCTCTTAAACAAAAAGAGATCCAGACAATAAACTTTGCAGAATACAGTATTTCTTCTCCAGAACAATGTAAAACAAATGTACTATGGATAATGTAGTTGGATAAAAAAAATCTTCATAAATGATTATATAACCTGTTTTCTACATGACATCTGGACTTCTGGACAAGTGTTTTACTTTCTCCTCCTCTGTTTCTCATCCTTTGCACTTTTTTTTACTCTGGCTGAAACAATGTGTTTGTGATAGTAGAAGAGCAACAGTGACTATAAAGATAATAAACGCAAACGGATAGCAGATGTTCCAGGAAAAGGATTTAGACTGAAACTCACTGAACCATTTGTTATCATTACTGCGATAGTCATCAAAAGAATAATAAGGTATTTTTGATATGTTTTTGTATTAATCAGCAAAATTCCTTCCGTCTATTATCTATAGCCACTTATTGCCAATGTGCTGCAGCATATTCCATGTCTTTGTGTGAAAGCCAGCGGTAGACCTGGACGGGTCTATCAAAGGTTCATCACAGGTCCATCACAGGTTCATCACAGGTCCATCACAGGTTCATCACAGGTCCATCACAAGTCCATCACAGGTCCATCACAGGTCCATCACAGGCCCATCACAGGTTCATCACAAGTCCATCACAGGTTCATCACAGGTTCATCACAGGTCCATCACAAGTCCATCACAGGTCCATCACAGGTCCATCACAGGTCCATCACAGGTTCATCACAGGTCCATCACAAGTCCATCACAGGTTCATCACAGGTCCATCACAAGTCCATCACAGGTCCATCACAGGTTAATCACAGGTCCATCACAAGTCCATCACAAGTCCATCACAGGTCCATCACAAGTTCATCACAGGTCCATCACAGGTCCATCACAGGTTCATCACAGGTCCATCACAAGTCCATCACAGGTCCATCACAAGTCCATCACAGGTCCATCACAGGTCCATCACAAGTCCATCAAAGGTTCATCACAGGTCCATCACAAGTCCATCACAGGTCCATCACAGGTTCATCACAGGTCCATCACAAGGCCCATCACAGGTCCATCACAAGTTCATCACAGGTCCATCACAAGTCCATCACAGTGCCATCACAGGTTCATCACAGGTCCATCACAAGTCCATCACAGGTCCATCACAGGTTCATCACAGGTTCATCACAGGTCCATCACAAGTCCATCACAGGTTCATCACAGGTCCATCACAGGTCCATCACAAGTCCATCACAGGTCCATCACAGGTCCATCACAAGTTCATCACAGGTCCATCACAGGTCCATCACAAGTCCATCACAGGTCCATCACAGGTCCATCACAGGTCTATCACAAGTTCATCACAGGTCCATCACAGGGCAACACTTAAATGGTTTGGTAATGCCTCGAAAAACAATTTCCACAATGAAAAAGTAGAACATGGTTTTGGAGTGTTTTGTAAATGTATTTAGTAAAAGGAAAACAGACATTAGGTAGTTAGACTCTTTGTAATGAACAGCTGCAGTTCACCTTGCTGGTGTTGCCAACTGTCAGTACTCTTTTTGAACTTTCAAACACTGACTGGAGTCCGCCTGTGGGGAACTGAGTAAACTGATAACAATGAGGGAAGAACATCTGTCCATCAAAAGTCTCACAGCTGATGGTGTCTGACAGAGCGGAAACCATGTCATGAGCCCGAGGAGTGATTGAAAAAAGGAATGCTGAAAGCAAACATGAAGGCAGGATGGTGTGTTGGTGAAACAGAAATCATCCCTCTCAAAAACAAAAACATTAGACTGCTGGTGATTTAAGATACTTGAATGACTCTCAAAAAGGAAAATCAGCTGCTGTGATAAAAAAAAAAAACAACAACCATGAAGCTGTCAGGCCTCACGTCCCACCACTTTGTGGGGATGCCTTTCTGTAAGAAAGACTTGGAAACTCAAGTCGTTTAACTCGACAATGACACAGCAATGTGAACAGAATGACTGGGAAAATCCATATGTGACCCGGTAAGAACTGGGATTTGACTGTAGGACCCGGAGAGGCCTTGAAAAGGCTGTACACCATTGTTCTCCATCCATACGGTCGGCTTGAATGTTTCTGTGACGGACAATGAGAAAGGGGGGCCATGGCTCCATGATGAAGACCAAAGAGACTTCTGACTTCAAATCCGGTAAAAGTTGTTTCATCAAAGTATTACGTAAATAGACTGAACTGATTTCCATAAAGTCACAAAAAATATGCAAAAAAACCCCCAACATTTTTTACTTTGTTGTTGTGGACAACTGCATGTAGACTGAAGAGAAAAACTATTTGAATCCTACTTTTAAACAGAAAATCTTACAAAACAGCATAAAACTTGACATCTAATTTAAAAATTGGTTTCTAAGAACAAAAACAAAGACGGAGATTAAACCTGCGCCGCATTATGAAACAGATACAGTGTTTTTATTTATTTTTTTCGTGGTCTTAACTAAATCTTTCAGCAAATGAAAAAACAATGCAATACAAGCTCTATAAACATGTCCCAATTAAAGAAAACAGAGTGTTTTTCAGTCTATCCGTAAATCTGTGTTAAGTAGCTGTAATAATATAATGGTAGGTTGCCATGTCCCCTGCCCTGTGGTTTTTCCACGGGTCGAGCGTGGGTGCACAGCTTGTGATTGTGACCACGTCTGTCTGAAAACAACACGCTTGTTAAGTGGAATTAAGAAAAAAAAAAAAGAGTTTATACTCATGTTTGCACCATCAAATGACCAAACACACACAGTAGAAAAAACAGTTGCAACTCACATAAGCTGGCACACGACTGCAGTGACCTGACACCTAAACGGAAACTGCCAACAGATGTATGTGGAAATAAAAAGATCGTCTAAACAGACCAATGAGACAAATGAGGAGGCGATGCATTATGCTGCTGGAAATAACCAAAGTCACCAAAATAGTGCAAACACCCACACTGCCGTAATTATTCAATGTGTGAATTTTACTATTTAAGGGAGACAAATTTAGTCTCTGCTTTTTTATTCTTTTTTATTTTTAATTTTTGGAGAAACCTTGTGAAACAAATGGGTTTATAAAAGTCAAATGTCAAACCCGTAGGCCCCAAACTTGTCATGGAATGTGCCGCATTGAGTCACACGTCCAACCAAAACTATGGCACGAAGGGGTAAAAAAAGATTTTTAAAGACATTAATGAGCTTGGTTCAGAAAAAGAAATGGGAATATAACATTTCTTCACCGGATTAAATAAAAAAATAGGAGGAAAATGCGTCATGTACCAAGAAGCATTAACGCAGAGAGACACTCCTGCACATTTGTGAACACAGACAAACTTAAGCAACGACCTGTGGTGAGACACAAAAGAGGCAAAACAGTTGAGAAATCTGGTCTTTTTCACTCAACGGGATTTTCTGAGAAAATGCATCCTGACTGATGTGAAGTAAACTGCACTCAAGTAATGTAAATATACAACTGTCTGTAAAAAGATGAGTCACAATATACTGTAACACAAGTAATCAAGGTCACAAACATGTGACCTTCATACATGTATGATTGCATAACGTCATCATGAGTTTACTTTATTAATCTTAAGTAATAGCTTTGTGTTGTAATCACGTTGTCCCTACACGGTACATAATCCAACATAAAGTTTCAGTTTGAAATGAGTCCTTGTGTTAGAAAAACCTTTCTTCCGGTTAAATCAAAAACCCTGAGGGATCAGATGAGAACAAAAGATGGTGCTGATGTAGATAATGGGGCTGAGACTTAATATTTGTGGAGGTAAAACAAACCTCTTCATGATCTGGATTTCCAGAGACCATCGTTCTTTGTTTCTGTTGCTCAGCTCCTGACGGCACTGCTTTATAGCAATCTGCTCCTCCGTGTCCTGAAACCACACAGACACACATTTGTTATCATTTCAGAGGTTTTGCATTCACTTGCATCCTTTTTTCTTTTTAACAGACTTAAAACCCTTTATTGATCCTGTTGCCTTAAGTTAAATCTTAGAGTTGATTCTTGAGTTTTTACTTTACTTTAGTGTTTTCTTTTTACATCACTTTCTACTTGTACTCCACTCTTTTTGGTTGACCTCGTTAGGAAGCCTTTGCATAGTAGCAGGTATAAAAAAATAGAGGAATGGATGGAACAGATAGTTTTACACACAAAAGAAATACATTCGCAGGACAATATTTCAGTTTTTCACATTGGACCTCATAAAAAGGTCAACTGGTTCTTTATAGGCCTGAATGTAACATAAATACAACTTCATATAAACAACAGCACATCATTATTACACCATGTAATTATTTATCACATAAATACTGAGTTAAAATGCAGAATTAGTACAGGCTATGATTTGATAGTGTGTAGAATTGCTTTTAGCAGCTTAAATGAGATGTAATGTTTTGTGCATATTATTTTCAGTGTAGGGAAGAATTCTTCATTTCAGTGTGGCTTTAGTGTGTGAAGCTTCTAGTGAACTCCTCACGAGGAGACAACTCTTCCAACTAACCCTCACTGGTGCTAACTGGGCCGTTATGTTAATATTTAACAAGCTCAGTGAGCTCTGTAGAAGCCAAGTTTTGGCTCTTCTTGGAATATTGGCTCTTTTTTCGGGAACTGCTCGCTCTGATCCTGGAATAAACCTGCTACAACATCAGTTCCTGGGAATATTGGCGACTGATAAGTATTCTTTCCCACACAAAAAACAGAAAGAAAAAAGTTTGGTTTGTTGCTCAGGGAATTCTTATAATATTTACAACACTATATCACACATTTTTACTTAATGTCTACCATAGAGTTAGTTTAGAGCACCTTAAAGTAAAGCAACTGTGTTCAGATGATGGAGGCCTGGCAAAACTTGGATGAATGATTTTGAATGATCAAATACTGTTTTCTTCAGTGTGAGTAAAAATCCCTTTAATATAGATTCTTAAAGGACATAAAAGAATCAGTATTTTTTGATAACATAAAACTGATTTAAAATTATAACTTAAAATTCTACGTGTTGGTCCGTCTTGTTACCTATTGGTCATCAAGGAAAAGGCACTACCCTGCTTCCCACCATAAAATAATAAGATCTAAAAATAACCCTCAGTATTGTGAGTTATACAAGTAGACAGGAAATTTTCTATATAGGAAGTTTATTCATCCCAACAGCGGCGATGCCAGCAGAGTCCTCCTCAGTTAAGGAGTTTTGATCCCCCACTGAAGCCCCCCTATTCTGATTACACTGATGGAGAACAAATCCATCTGTGCTGATTATTGTACACATATTTGTTGAAACAAATGAAATAAAGCTTTTATTTCATGCATTTGAGTGCTGTGATGGACAGGCGACCTGTCCAGGATGTACCCCACCTCTGGGAAAGCTGGGATATGTTTCAGCTTCCCTGGGATCTTAAACAGGAAGAAGTGAGCAAAGTGGATGAATGGATTGATTTTAATATTCAATATAAAAGTTCATGCCATAAAGGATCGCTTGATACCATATTGGTATTATAAATGCTGGAAAGAAATTGCAGTATATGAGACATTATCAGCAAAAAGTTACTGAAGAGTCAGTGAATATATTTATTCATTTATCCATCCATTTATTCCCATCCATGCTCATGTGGATCTGCTGAAGCCTAGTCCAGCTTTCAGCAGCACGGTGGCTTAGTGGTCAGCACTGTTGCCTCACAGCAAGAAGGTTCCTGGTTTGATTCCCGGGCAGGGCGGGAGTCTTTCTGCGTGGAGTTTGCATGTTCTCCCCGGGTACTCCGGCTTTAACATGTATGTTAGGGTGATTGATACTTCTAAATTGCCCATAGGTGTGAGTGTGCATGGTATTTGTCTCTATATGTGATGGACTAGCAACCTGTCCTGGGTGTTCCCCTGCCTCTCGTCTGTAATGAGTCGGGATAGGCTCTGGCAGACCCCCGTGACCCTGCAAAGGATAAAGCGGGTATAGAAAATGGATGGATAATCCAGCTTTCTTCAGGCGAAAGCCAGGAGTTCACCCTGGACAGGTCCACAGCAGGACAGCATACACACTCGTTCTCACCTATATGGGCATTTAGAATCACCACCTAACCTCACTTATGTGTTCTTAGACTGTGGGACGGGAATATCTGGACAAACCCCACACAAGCATGGGAGGAGCAGGCAAACTCCACACATAAAGGTGGTTTATGGAACCAGGAACCTTCTTGCTGCAGTGCTGACCTCTATGCCCCCCGTGCTGCCCAATATTATTCATAAAAAAAATATTTTATATTGAAGCTGCTACGGAACAAATCAAACTCTTGATCCATCATGTATTATGTCCAGATTATGATGACTATTGGGTTAAAACCATCTAATATTAACTTAAAGTAAAGATGAGTAATACAACTGTAGGTACAGTTGTGAGGAAGGATGAGAAAGGTCCAGGAAAAGGGAGTGTTCACATTCCCATACTGTCCTCTTTCTTTTAAAGCAACTCTACAATACGGTCATCCTGTGACTTAGTGTGATATCACTGTAATATAATACACTTGAGCTGGCGTTTGTTGCACAAAGAAGACAGTTTCCTGGACTGATGTCATTCTACCCTCTAAAACAATGCAGGTGAAACCCCAAATTATCTTTTTAAACAGATCAGTTTTCGGTTGAGAAGCTGAAATTCAATCTCTGAATCATCAAACTCAGTCATGCTCTCTCTCTCTCTCTCTCTCTCTCTCTTATACACACACACATATACACAAACACACACAGGCAGAGACAAACTCAAGAGGTTTGAGGAGACTCTCGTTCTCTTCCATCCAAATCCAACTGCTCATTTTAACAATCTCCTATTCAAACATCCTCTTTCTAGAGAAATTTCTTGTCATTACGGTTACTCTCCTTTCCTGTGTCAATCACATGTGAGCTCTTTCTTACGGGGCAGTGAAAGCGTACCACTAGGCTACAGCTGTGTGTCTAAGGCTTATGGATTGTATACCTTATTTTGCCATCTTGTGACATTCCCAAAGCCTCCGGTGCCGAGACGCTCCTTCAGCTCCCAGAGCCCGCAGCTCTGCGGCTGCTGCAGTGGGACTCGATTCATGTCCTCACCTGTACCCAGTACAACAATAACCGGCATAAACAGACATCAGTGGTTCTGCTCATGACCACGATCTGTAGCCCAACCACAAAAGAAAAAAGGCTAATGCACACTTTTCATGCATACTGAAAAAAAAGGGTAATTTCTATATTTGTTCTAGTACCAGAACAATAATTTAGGCAATCGGTGACGGTGCTGGAGAAATAAAGTAAGAAGACAACACCTAGAACAAAAGAATAAAATGACTAACAAGCAAATACTTAACATATTAATTTGATTGCTAGTCAGAGAAATCAAAAGTTTTGAATTGGTAAAAAAACAACCAGTAAAAAACTGCATATTAATAACAAGAAAAATGTTTGCAAAATATCTACAAAATCAAAGCAAGCGCAAACTCTAAAAAGTTGGGACCTTATAAAAATGCTAAATTAATAAATGCATATGTGCATTTTCATTCATTTTCATTTCTTTACAGACAGCATGAGCCCAAGATATTTTATGTTTTTCCTGTTGACTTAATTTCACTTGTCAATATGCATCTTTTTTTATTTTTATTTTATTTTGGACGTTCTTCACCTTCCAGAAAAAAAATTAGTAGCAGGGCAGTTAAGAGATACTTCGTCTTGTTCTTGTTCCAGCTTTTTCCTTTAGGTGTTGTCATAATGGATAACCTGTTTTCCTCCTAATCTGTCGTCTGCCTTTTTCGGCGTCACAACAGTCACCGGCATGTCCTCTTTCAGAAGATGTACCACACCCACATCCATATCCAGGGATCCTTGTTGCTCCTTCTATTTTTTTTCCTGCTTGGAAGCTCCATCTTCTGCATCCACTATCCCTTCTCTTTAAGTGACCAAGCCATCTCTGTTATGCTGGCTCCAGGACATCTAAGCCCAGCTGTATCTCTGATGTGCTGCGTTTTCAGTCCCATCTATCATCGTCACTCTTAAAGGGACCATCTCAACAGCTCTACCACATTTAAAACGCCACTCTAATCCACCCACTCCACCTTGTCTGCCCTTTCTTCTTTTCCACACTTGTCTGAACAGTTGATGCCCATGTATTTCAACTCTGGCACCTGCTTTGGCTCTACTTCCTGCATCATGATCGTTTCGCCTGCTTCCCTTTCATTTACACGTGTGTCTTCTGTCATGCTGCGACTGCTTTTCCTCCAACCTGCCTTTAGTCTCCAACAGACCCCGTGACCCTCAATAGAAAGAAGTGGTTATAGATAATGGACCGGCGCTATGTCATAGTGTAATAAAATGTTATAAGATTATGTTAGATTAAAAAAAACATGAACTATCTTAGGATCATAACGTCTGTAAAATAAATAACAGTAATAATATCTACATTAATATTACCTTTTATAAAAGGGCATTTTCCATGTCATTCCAACTTTTTCACGTTTAGGTAAAAACGATATTAATAAGCGTCATTATCATAATTGCAAACTTTCAAATGCATTATAGGTAAACGTTGTCAAAAACACACCATTGGCATCAACTGAGACTGTTTTTTTCTGCTTGTAGTGAAAAGTACTGAAGTTTAACGAGGCCTTTTCGGGTTGTAAGTCCGTCTGAATGGTGCCGTTTAAGCGTTACTTTCTGCTCATGACTGAAACATGCATTCAGAGGACCCAGACACACACTAAAACATCTATTTCTTTACATCACCAGTAATTACAACCTACTACAACTAATGTTCGTAAACTATTTTCAAGCAGACACGCGTTTCCTCTGAAGTACTTCTGAAGTCCTACCTTTGACTTCGTGAGGAGGCTTCACTTACTGTCAAACCTTTTTTTTTTTTTTTTTTTTAACAATACAGCGTTGCGGCTCTTCGGCCGAATCGGATTTTGGACGTTATTGTAATACTTTGTACGACATAACAAGTAACAACACAGCTATCTACTTCCTGATACTCGTGTTTCCTGTAAACCGGACCAGACTTGAACCCGCCCACTTCAGGCAGGCTTCATGGATCACATCCATATCTAAAACTACCTGATTTTCTTTATTCTTTTCTTTTCTATAATTTTTTTTTATATTTTTTGCTTGGTTTGGGTGTTCTGTGTCCCTTGCTTTATGACACCTGTTTTGCATTTTGATGTTTAGTTGGGGTTTCAAGAAGTTTGTTTTGTTAATTTTCTTTTTTTTTTCTGGATTATTTTACCCTTATTAAGATCGTTGTTTTACTTCCTGTCTTATTTTGAAAGTGTAAGTACTTGTGTGTGTTTTTTAAGTTTGACTTTCCCTGTTTGCCTCTGCCTTACAAATTGCAGACGTTTACAGTGAAATATCTCGTTTCAAATGTTGTTTCGGCGGTAAAATCAGAAATAACCACTGTGTTTAGACAATGATGGGTCAGCATCGTTGCTTCGATAAACTAGGTAACATGATGAGGACTAATGAATTAAATGATAATGTATAGCAATTAGCTGAGACTACTGTCAATCAAAAACATTTGTCTCATATACAAAATAAATCTATTGCTTTGTATAAATTCTCCTGACGTGGTACAAAAAAAAAAAAAAAAAAAAATTACCCCATCAGAGTTGTCATGGGTGTGAAATCAAACAATTGAGACCAAAATGTTTTTTGAACCAGGTTGTAATATGTAAATATATTTATTTCTGCTCTAACAATATTACACGGGAGTCAGTAGAGATTATTGACTCGCTTTTGCAGCCAGCCTCTAGTGGCCTGTGGAGGAACTGCAACGACTCTTAGTTCCGCATGAGCCTCAATACAGAAGTTAGCTCTTGGTGGAAACTTGTATCCCAAGTGTGCAAAGTATCCCAAACACTCGATTAAAGCATTCCCTCTGCAATGATTTCTTTACTGTCCTTATTGTTCCATATTTGTTTTGGCCAGACGTTATTTTAAAATACCCTCACAAAAAAGTCTTTAAATCTGTTTTGTCTCTTCAGATGATTTGTCTCAAAATGTCACAGCTTCATACCATCATCAAATGGTCTTACTTGACTTGCCAGTAATAACAATAGTAGTAAAAAGCCTCATAAAACAGTGTCAAATGTCTGATGTCACTTTGGATCAAGTATTATGTTCTATGATTTTGAAGTTACTGCTGAGCCACCAGATGTTTTATTTGAAGAAGCTGCGCTTCAGAATCTCCCGGGTGAAGCAGTGATGTTGTACGCTGCTATTCTTGACGCTGACGTAAAAGCTGAAAGCTTTACTATGAGAAGGCCAGCATCTGACATTTCTTTCTGACGCAATCAGTGGGTGTGTAAGAATCATGTTATCAGATACACAAAACTGTTGGGAAGAGTTAGGAAATGTTTATCCAAACAGAAGGAGATGCTTCCTCTAAATCTTTTCCAAGGAGGATCACGCTCAACGCAGACAGCCATGGAAGCATAAACAGGACTTGTAATGACAGACTGTTGTTGTCTTATTTAGCTTCATTGTTTAGTCATGTAAACCTAGATTGTAGAGATGAATCTGATGTAACCATTTAATTGCATTTTATTACACAAAATCTTATCGACCAGGACGTTCTTTTGTCTCAGTATAGCCTTTTAATTCTGCCATCAGCTTCACCTAAGCTTTTTGTTGCCATGTTGTTCAGCATGCCAGCAGGCCCCCCAACTGAAATTTGTCAAATATTGATAGATAACCTACGTGGAAAATGTTAATGTTTACATTTTCTTGTACAATATTATTTTTT
This sequence comes from Xenentodon cancila, assembly GCA_014839995.1. Lineage (NCBI taxonomy): Eukaryota > Metazoa > Chordata > Actinopteri > Beloniformes > Belonidae > Xenentodon > Xenentodon cancila. The sequence continues at coordinate 14,166,251 of CM026202.1, read as the reverse complement.
GATGCTTTTGTCAAAAGAAACTAGTCAGTTTGCAGCCTGTCATGGGTGCATTGATGCAACATGTGATGAACTGATTGTGGATTTGGAGACTGAAGTCATAGGAATTGTAAAAACAATTACCTACATCTCAACAACAAATGTTAAATATTGACATTCTGCTTTTATCCATAGTATTTATAAATGCTCAAGCATTTATTTTATGTTAATGATATATTAGGAAAAAGCAAATGCATTTCTAATCTCTCACAGCACATCAACACAATAAAAAAAAAACACTTTAAGTTCAAATTGATTGCTTTTTAATTAAATTACTCTTAAAACGTGTGTTTTCTGTGCTTCACTAAGCAAAAACTGAGAGCAATAAACACTGTGGGGAAATTGGACTGACGCCGTTAAGCTTTAGATCCCAAAATGTTCTTCTCTAATTGAACTAATGTGGCTTTCCCAGCCAGCAAAAAACAATGAGCATGAATTATCCCAGTTAATTAAAACCACAGTGGCTCTACTCTCGAGGACGCGTGACTGATTTCCCGAGGAAGGGATGGGTTAAATGAAGGGGGCTCGTGGTCTTAGCAAATGAGTGCTGGTGCCAGTTGTATAAGCACACAATTACAGTGTCACCCACAGCCAGACACAGCCTGCTGGATTTCCTATAGAGTGGAGGTCCTGTGTCAACCAACACCTTTCATAATAAAGACTTTGGTAGTTAGTGATTTGTTTTATCACAAACTGAATGTATATGAAAATGTATTTCTAAAGGACAACAGCTTATTGTGTGCCCTGTATTTCATGTATGCGTATTAAACATACTGCTGTTGGACTTTTTTTAATTCAAAAATCTTTTTATTTAAATTTCTTGTGCATAAACATATATACATAAATGCAGAGCTGCAACAGCAAGCCAAGACCGAAAAGCATCTTTCCACCTAAAAAGAATGGTACGTCTGGCCAAGAGGGAGGCAAAAGATAGGGTCTGACGTTTTTCTGGAGTTAGATACACCCTCTCCCCAGCGATCCCGAACAGAGCAGTCAGAGGGTTTGGTTGCAGCGTGACTTTGAGTATCCAGGATAAGGTTAGAAACACCTCCCTCCAGAACGCACTGAGGGATGGACAAGACCAGTACATGTGGATGAGTGTGGCTTCACCAGTTTTACATTTGTCACAGTAAGGACTGGTGAATTTTTTTTTTTTTTAACCTTTTCTCATCTTGTGGTTGTAAATAAAAAGAGGAATCAAAAGGATGAGTGTTAATATCATTTTCACCTTTCATTTCATAGATCAGATTCATTTTGTTTTAAATATTAAGCACGTCCCCATGCCACCTGTGAAAATACAATCTATTAACAGTTAGGTCCAATATTAAGCTTCTTAGGAATTCAGATTTTGTTTAAGCTTCCAATTTTATTACCTTGCAGATACTGAGTCTCAAAAAATACAAGCTTCTGTGTTAAACATAATCTTAAAAAGAAAATTAATTCCACAAGAAAGCCCCCTCTTGATGACCTTACTAAAAAAACTTACCGATGTTACAGAGGTGGTCTCTAGGGAATGTTGCGGTAATATGTTATTTGTAAAATTCCTCTGAATTAAAAAAACCCCATCAAGAGCGAGGCTTACTGTGAAGCACCGCTTGAGAGAGTCCCACCCAGCTGCGACATCATCATCATCATCTGGGCCGGTAAGCCACGCTTCCCCGCTGAGGTCACATCAACCCTCCCCTCGAGGCTCCGGTGGGACCGGAGCGCTCCGATAAAAGCGCAAACACGGAGCGGCAAAATCACAAAGACGGCGATAGCACTTCTCCTCCTGCAGATTATACTAAGAAGATTTACTGGTAAGACAAATTTCTTTCTTAAAAAGGAAAAGAAAATAATAATTAGAGACTCTCGCGATGCAGATGTGGCAATGCACCGAGCTGCTTTATGCGGCGGGGGATGTTTTCTTTGTTTCCCATTCAAACGTGCCATTGTAACACAATTGTTGCATACGTTTCGGGAGTTTATAATACAACTTTTGATCATTATACTTGCATTACTACGTTTTGTATGGTAAAAGTCTTGTTATGTAGGAGAAGATTGGATGTAATCAGTTTTTACAGTAACATTTATGTTTTATCATACAACATATACATTGAGGCTGGGAGTAGCTCAGTACTTGTGTGTATATAACTATAATCACTATGACAGTCATGAGATTTCACATAGCGATGAAGAGAAAAAAAAACGGTTATAAGTTAAACCAAAACCTAGAGCAGTCATTTATATGTGTCAGACTTTTGCACTCATTTGTGGAAATGCTTTACTACTATTCTATCTTCACCCGTACTGGTTGCAAAAGCCGTGTGAGAGAACAAAAATGGTGTTTTGAATTACTTTGAGTTTTCTCATTTATTTGGCTTTCCAACAGTTTTTTGCTCTGATGTCATCAGCTTGCTCTGCATAAACGTCCACCTGCTAAATCTGGTTGGAGTACATATAAACTCCAGCACAGCGTCCGACTTGACTCTCTGGTGCATTTCTCCCAGAACGAATCCATAGTTACTGTGAATCACGCTCTTAGTATTTTGCAGCATAAAACCTTAAAAAGCTGAGCACGTGTCCTGCTTCCATAAGAGTCAGAATGAGTGCATTTGCGTGTGCCACCTGGAGCCACGCTGCAGACACAGGAAACCCTGACAAGTAGACTCTTATCTCGCTAATGAGATGGATTCGCGCCTGAACTAATGCGTTTGGAGCTGTCTCCTCCACAGCATCTGTCAGGCACTGACAGGCTTCATCATGCTGATACTCTGAAGTTGCATATTGAGGGAAACCAGACTTGTATCCATTATCTACATTCCAGCCAATGGAGTCAGCTGGGTCTGTAGTTCACTGGGATGTTTGTGACTCACAGGATCTTTGGGTTGGGTCTCAAGCTTTAAGTTAAAAGTGGATAGAGCCAGCGCAGACCGTGGGAAAAACAAAAGATAACGCTTAGCCCTGTGAGTGTTAACGGATCCAATGCCGGGTTGCTGATTTATACAAAGAAATAAAAAAAACAACCCCTCTTTCACAGCTTTAAGACTCCTTGTGGGATTACATATTTGAATTGCATCTTCATGTAAGTGCTTAGATCCTGGCTTATAAATCGAATAAATGCCTCCATCTGTCTGCAGTCTTGGAAGCTGAGATGACTCAGGACTACTCATTCTCTTTCTGCTGACCTCTGGGGTTTGATTTCTTCCTCCCCTTCTTCATGCCAGTCTGTCCTTTCTGACTGATCACTCCATTTTTTCATCTCTTTCCATTAAATTGCCACATGCTTCATTATATCCTCACTATACAGTAAATCCTAATGTCTCCACCTCCTCTTTACCGCTCTGCCTCCCTTGGGTGTATGAGTGTGTCTTTCTTTGTGATAAGGACTTCAAGTGTCATATTGCACACAGCAGGAGACTGGAAGACAACAATGTAGCTCTCTGTTCTTGCAGGATTTAGCAGAAACCAGATTACAACTGGTTTATTGAAGCCTGGCTGAATACCCCCGAGCAAAGAATTCATAATACCCTCTAAGTAGCTTGCTTACCAACATGACATCACATGTAATGACGCATTATTAGAAAACACCCATGTAAACGCGGCAAATTACAGAACAAACCTTCCTGAAACTGTTCATAAACTGTAGGATCACTGGGAAGTCAAATCTGTTCAAAGCAAATAATCAAAATCGGATTAGTCTTTAGGGTGATATTATTACAGTGCTATGTAGTGAACACCTCACACTGAATCGGTTTTAAGAAAAAAACAGACCATATCAGTGTTTCTTGTGTTGGTTCCTCCTCTGGGTGCCTGTGAGAACAATGCAACCACTGTATGTGCTTTATTAAAAATTCCTTGATATGCTTTTAACATCTCTGTAGCAGTGCGTGCTGTATAGCCTATTTGTGCTGTTGTGAAAGGTCTTTAAGGTTACAAAGCTTCAAGTGTACAGATCATCATCAAAATTAGAAGAACGAGGGAGAGGAACTTCAAACAGCTTGGGAACTTTAATTTCAGCTTTGCAGCCAGGTGTAGCTGTGCTCCTGCACCATCAAACCATTTTTTGGCATTTGGGTTTTCTTGCAGGGAGACAAGAACGTCTCACATCCAACCTTCACAAGCTCAGCACACCATCATCATTCCACATCAGTGGTAATGGTCTGGTGGACTCACCGCTAAGATGTTAAAGACAGAGGTCACTGCTGAATAGGGGTTCCTTAAAATACACAGAAATGGCAAGAGAATAATATCCCTTCCTTGCAGTTTTGGATGTAAGTGCTGTGTGTTATGTGCATGCATTTGCGGTTATCTGTCTTACCATTTGTTTGCCCGTTGCATCTTAAACCTGCTATTATGACTCATAGTCTGGCTTCAGCTTCTCCAAACATGTTTTCATTTCCTCCGTTCATATTCAACCTACTTTCAAGGAGAACCGTATTTTCCTCAGACTGCATAAATGGTCGTTCATGTTTCAGATGACATCAGATTGAGTGTAACAAACAAATGCATTCACCCTGTCATTGTCAGCAATATACCGGTGAACTGCTCTCTTTTTGAAAGGGACTTGTTTGGTTATCAGTTAGATCTCATCCTCCAGAGCAAAATTAGCTTTCATATATGTTGCAGTGATTAAAAGGAAGGTTGGTTGTGTTGAAGCAAAGGATTCTCTTTTAAATAATCTAGTTTATAGGTCTGGACCTGAGTGCTGATAGAAAAGTTGATGCGTTGCTGATACATTGGATCAATTTTTCATTGTTTTTCATATTAGAGCAGCAGAGGAGCAGTGTCGACGTCACCCAAACGGGGCCCCCCCAGATAGACCTTTAAAAGGGTGGGATACACATGTGTTCACATCTGATGTGTACATGGTGGCGCGTGTTTTTGTGCGTGCATGGGCTGATATGTACGCGCATTTCCGAAAGGCACGGAGCGCCTGCCAGCACTTGACAGTATTTTAGCAGGAAACACATGTTTTCAGCTGACACGGCTGGAGAAAGGGGCGACTGAGCGGAGCTGAGCAGCTGCACAAAGGAAACACAAAGGAAACTGGTGCGTTGTTGTCACTGAGCCAGTGAGGCTCTGTAGGGGTTGAAAGCTTAGGACAGGACAGTTTTCATTTGTCTGACGGATCTCTCCTCTTCATTGGTGAGTATGTCAACTTGTGGTCATGTTTTATGAGTGGTGTCCTGAGCGGTACCTGGCGAACAAAGAGCAGAATGAACAGTAAACCTGGGTGTATCTAAAGTGTTAATTAGCTCCACGTTCCTGAGCACTTGTGTATGTGTGTGAGGGTGTATGTATGTGTGATTGCCTCACTGATATGCCAAAAGACAACATGGCTTTTAATAAATGCAGTCAACCACAGAAGGTGAGTCAGTGGAGGACTAGGCAGAGGATTGTACAAAAGTGGCATGCATGCAGAGAGTTGTTGCAGCAGGTCTCAGTCTTGCATCTGCCGCTTCCCTAATGTTAGTTCCCTAGTGCTTTTTAAATAAAAATAAAGATCAGTTTTACTTCTCACTTCGAATTGTGTTCTGCTTTTCCATTTTCCTTTTTACTCCTTCCTCTACAGATCCCCTCCTTCAGTTATGACTCACGTTTAGTCATTCTTTTTGCCTCTTCTCTGCATAACAAGAATCTTTTATAACACAAGAAAAAAAGTCTGAAACCAAAAAACTTCTAAGAATTCAAAGGGGAAGTAGAAGCTTAGAAGTTCTTTTTTTTTCAGTTTTCTTTTATGTTCTGCCTGACTTTACCCTTTTGCAGCTGTTGCTCTGTTAGAGCAGTAATAGTGTCAGTATGGAGCAGAAACGCTCTCGTGTGTGCTGCCTTTCATGCTCCACTGTTGTGTTGTTTGATGTCCAGTTTTTTTCATTAAGAAGATAATCTACTTCCTGTTTATTTCCAGTAATTGTAAGATCATGATACATGGACTATGGGATCTGAATGTAAATAAACCAAAGGAGGGGCTCATTGGAAGAATGTAAACAAATGTAAACAAATGAGGGAAATGAATTAAAGGTGGACAGAAAACGTATTAGCTATAGAAACGTCCTGTCTTAGTAAAGAAGTCAGCTCAACTTCAAGAAACTGGAAATGATCTCCAGGTTCCCACAAGTGCCCCACTATTTCCAGCATTTCCTCTCTAGGGGTGCCCCTCAAGCAGGCATACTGTAGGGATGGAGGAAGGAAGCTGGACGGAGAAACAGTATAGCTGGGCAAAGATGACCAATTACAATCATTTTCCTGCAATTGTGATGTCAGCACTGATGACATATTTATTAATTAAAGATTTGCAACAATGCACACAAGTCCTTGCTGTGACTCACATGAGGCAGTCACCTCCTAGTGACTAAACAATAGGTTGACATGCTCGTGGCAGGATTTTGCACAACCGTCATTTCGTGTGTGTTTGTTTGTGCCGTGTCAGAATTTGCGCTTAATGTTGCATTATAGTCAAAGTGTTTCTGGCTTCATCAAAAGACAAAGTTATTTGGGGGTTGGACATTTTCGACTTGCGGTGTCTTAAATGTTTTTTATTTTCTTTTGACAGCAACCTGAGGTCCACTTGAACTGCGGACCACTTGAAACAAACATGACAGGCGTACCTCAACTGTTGTTTCTCCTTTCTGTTCTCTGCTGCAGTCTGGCGGACAATGTAAGTATTGCTGCAGAGTACCAAAAGCGGTTTGATGAGCTTCGGTCAAACATAACTCCTGCACAATCCTCTTCCAGCGTTCTGTAATCTATACCACATCCAGTGTTTTACTCTTATGTCAGCATTTTCTGCGTCTTTTGCATGACTTGAAAATGTTAGTTACAAATGGCAAAGATTAGTTGTTACAATAAATGTTCATTTTTCATTTAAATTACTTGAATTTGAAGCATTGTTTATCATAAGCTCACTCTAGTCCTGCGGCGCTCTTTCTAATGAGTCATATTTGACAACAATGAGGGATTACAGTGCTGTGTGTTTATTTTTCAGTGACATAAAGGAATTATTTGCCTGACTTGGACAGCGGTACCATGCCACCCTGTGCCGCTCCTTAACCTCTCGTTTGTGTTGCAGGTGGAGCTGCGAGGGACTCGCACTAAGCGAGGGACTCGTTTTTACAGAGGTGAGCCTGACAGGCAGCCGGCTAGACGGACGCTTTTGATCGTTCGTGTCCAGAAGTCTTCACCTTCCTTTGACACCTCCCGTGAGCCTCACCCCACCCGTGTTTATTTTCACTAATACCATCATCATCATTGCTTTCTAATTCTCTGCTGTCAATCATATATTTGCATTCTTCTTGATGTTCGCAAGCTCGTGTTTTTTATTGTTTCTATGTGCCGTTTTGTTTGATTTGCATGTTTACTCATTTTTGATGTTTCTGTGTGTTTTTGTCTGTGTCTGTGTGTTTTCCTCAGTGTTGTGTGTGGATAGTAAGACGTCAGCAGTGCGTAGTTATGGGGACACTTGGCTGCGGTGGAAGGGACAGCGTGTGGAGTACTGCCATTGTGCATTGAGAGGACAAGAGCGTTGTCATGTTGTGCCTGTCATCAGTGAGTGTGGCATGGATGCCCCGACATACAAACGCAAACCTGACTTACCAGCTTTTCTCCTTTTTTCTTTGGAACGAGTCTGTGCGATAATGTGTGTGTCACAGTCTGATGTTTGCCCTTACCGAGTTGTCTCTCTGTCATTATGACTTTCTCTTACCTCTAACTCGCTGTTACAACCTCAGTTGATTATTTTCTGCTGGCTCGTCTCGGTCATGTGACCAGATCCCTGTTATTTCAGCGCGTCCAAATGAAGAGCTGCTGGCTTTTGTTGCTTTTGAGTGGGTGTAGTTTAGTCTGAGATTATTTGAAATGCTCTTACCAGACCAGCCCCTGTGTGCACTTTCACCTCCGTTGGCGAATTCTGTGAAGCGTGGAAGCATGCGAGCACCTCTCCCTCAGACAAATTACAACCACATTTTGGGTCTGCCAAACTTCTGTGAAGTCACGTCACTGGGACCAAGGGGAGACGGGGGGGGGGGACGGACTGAGCTGTCCTAGACTTCAGGAAATGTTGAAATAATAAATGAAAAACTGGAATGGTGAATGCATAAAAAACATTTCTGTACCACAAAGAAAAATTGGCACGATCATTTAAAAGAAGTTGCTGTTTGCTATGAGATAGAGGAGTCCAAATGAACCACGCAGACTCAGACTTTTACACAAAACTCAAACCCACATTTTCAATTCTGTGTTACAGCTCATGAACAATACGTCATAATCTGACTGTTCTGAGCCAGTAGATGACGTGCGAGTGAGTAAACGACGCTCTGTCTGCCTTTTACAGACTGCTACGTGTCTCAGTGCTACAACGGGGGAACCTGTAAGGAGGCCGTGTACACGTCAGACTACATCTGCCAGTGTCCCCCAGGCTTCAGCGGGGCTCACTGCGAGATCAGTAAGTGCTCAAACGATATTTTAATATGTACTATGTGCCAATATGAGTGAAATTAATGATGCTGCATCCCAGCCAGCATTTATTTGTGGACCTCATGCGAGCTGAAAGTGGGCTCAGGACACCTCTGTTTGTCCACGTGGACTGTCAGCAACTGCTTAATTTTCTAATGTGGGGAATATGTTCGTGTAACCATATCGGGATCCACGCAATTTGCATCTTTCTCTGCCCACTCAGTTTATAACACCAGAAAAGAAGAAAATCTTGACAGCAGAGAAGCTGCAGACAAAGCATACTTTCTCAACGTCATTGTTTTTGTTTTACGACAAGTACAATTTGGTTATTATATTGTATTGTAATTTATCTAGTATTTGAATGTTTTTCTTTGTTTTTTTTACTGTAAAGCTGCAGTAAACGAAGCCGTTTTCATAAACTAATTAAAGCTTGTTCCTGACTCTTGATAAGGTCACAGTCTGACTGTGTGACTCCACAGTTGGTGTCACGGCCTTGCGGTTTGGAAAGAAGAAGAAAAACGTATCATAAACGATGGAAAGACACTCTGGAATATGAATGTTTTTGTTTCTGTGGTTTTCAGAAACACCCCACCCTGGGATAATTATCCCGAACCCAAGTCTCACAGCAATTTTTGTAAAAGTGCTGTAAGTTAAGATTGTCATAGCTTATGCTGCTTTGTTATTTGAAACCACTAATTGGGAAAATGCAATATAAATGCTAAGAGAACAAAAGTTGTGAGTTTATATGTTTTATAAGAAGCTTCAGTATATTTCTCAAGATGTTTTGAAATGTCCCTCCAGGTTCCATAACTAGGATTTAATATGTCAGCAAGGATTAATTAAACCGGTTATTATGGTGATATCAGTCCTGCATATAACTGTGATCACATCCGGGTTCTCTGTCTCTCTCTTCCACAGATAATAATGAGAAGTGTGTTGCGGGGCAGGGTGAAGGCTACCGCGGCACGTGGAGCATCAGCCAGTCTGGGGCGGAGTGCATCAACTGGAACTCCACAACTCTGAGAGGACGGAGGTTCACGGCTAGAAAAATTGATGCCAGCAGTCTTGGGCTGGGCAATCACAACTTCTGCAGGTGTGTGTGAACAAGAACATGTACGGGAGCAGGAAATTTCAAATCTTTGCTTTTGTTTGAGCAGTGAAACTGACGGTAAGATACTAGAGCTGGCATCTGCAGATGAGTGAATGTGTAAAAACGTGCCTTTTTTAAAATCGCTGTTACAGCTTTGTGCTCTTCACTCACTTCAGATGTACAGCACAAGCAGTAACATGTGACATCTGAATATGTAGAGATGGAGAGGGTGAATAATTCTGGTCTGATCTGGGTCTGTGATGTCACATCACAGCGCAAAGCTGAACAGCTCACTGAGAGACATATTTTCAGACCTTTTGCTGAGTTACACAATATGTCCAATAAACCCATCAACAGTTTGTTCAGACTTTTAGAAAAAAAAGTCTAGTTGTTTTTGTTATTTTTTGAGCCGTGTTCGAACCTTGAACACGTCCTCTTTAACATCCTTACTGTTCGTTTCGGTCCTCAGGAACCCTGATCAGGACAGCTCTCCCTGGTGTTACGTTTATAAAGGGACTCAAATTACCTGGGATTTCTGTTCTTTGCCCAAATGTCCAGAAGGTGGGAATTTACCAATATGCAAACATACTGAAAGCTGAAACATAATTAGTTCAAAGCTTACATGTGCCTGTTTGCATATATGTATTGTTTTTTTGTTTTTGTTTGGAGCAGAGAAGAACACGGAGTGCACGGTGGGCTCTGGCAGGTCTTACAGAGGCACGGTGTCTGTCACCAAGAGTGGCTCTGCATGCCTCCCGTGGGATTCTCCCGCTGTCAAGCGCAAGTTCTACAATGCGTGGAGATCAGAAGCGTTGGAGTGGGGCATAAGCAACCATCATTTCTGCAGGTAGCGATGACGGCTCAAAAACAAAAACAAAAAAAATAAACTATCCATGTGCAGGATTATACAAACTTACATCATCCTTTATCCAACAGGAATCCAGATGAGGATGGAGGTCCATGGTGTCACACCTACAAAAACATGCAGCTCACCTGGGAACTGTGTGACATACCTAAATGCTGTGAGTTCCTTTATTGTCATCAATGATTAAAGTTATGTAGCTTATAGGCTGATTTTATACACATATGGAGGTGTGGTCATAAATGCATGCTTTTGCTATTTTCTTTTAGCAAGACTTCCATCTGTCATCAGCACTCTTGGCCCTCGAGCTCCAACCACCAACAACAACAACAGACGTAAGACATCTATGATATTCACAGGGACTTTATTACACAGCAGATCAAGTAGTGAATGTTTAACTATCATTTTCTAACCTTCTCCTTTCTGTAGCAACATGCGGCAAACGTTTAGACAACTCCCTGAATCGGCCGCTGTTCCGGATGTTTGGCGGCAGAGAGAGTGACATCACGGAGCAGCCGTGGCAGGCCGCCATCAATGTTTACCAGGCCCGTCACAGACAATACTTACACCGCTGCGGAGGAGTCCTCATTGACTCCTGTTGGGTGCTGTCTGCTGCACACTGCTTTGGAAACAAGTGCGAGCTACTTTCATGCATTCCTCATGCACTGGCATGTAAAAACATCGTCTATGCAACATGCTAAAATGTTACATTTCTTTTTCAGCGACACTCCAGAAAAACTGGAGGTGATTTTGGGAAGAACGTTTCGGAAGCAAAACGCCAGCAGCGAACAGATTTTTAAGGTTGAAAAGTACTGGATGCACGAGAAGTTTGATGAAGAAACATTTGACAATGACATTGGTGAGAAGGCGTTTTATAATCTTGTATTTTTCATCTCAGTGAGCTCATTATTAGCAACACTTAGTAATTAGAGATCCAGATTCATGCAGTAAAGTTAACAAAGAGACCAGAATGAGACCCGTCACAATGTTTTCCTCTGTGAACAGTAACATGGAAAGCTTAAGTGGGCAGCGAGGACTTGTTAAATCCTGAAATCACCCCTCAGTTTTCCCAGTCTATTACCCTGACTTTCCCCTGGTCACTTTCCACTTTCAGCTATTTTGAAGCTGAAGACGGACATTGGCATTTGTGCTGTAAACTCTCCAGAGGTCCTTCCAGCGTGTCTGCCTGAACGTGGGCTGGTGTTGCCCGACTGGACTGAGTGTGAGATCTCAGGCTATGGAAAAGACATGGAATGTAAGCAACCACTGCACCTTATTTATAAATGTGCATAAATGTGCATAACTAGTTTTAGTAGCTCACAAAAATTAGTCATGCTTGTTGCTGGTGACGTTTTCCGTAACAGGCCAGCAGAGGGCACTGTAGGCAAACAAAAAAAAAACTGATTTAGTTTTGGCTGTTAAACATTGAATTTTAAATGTTTCTCCGCAGTTTCTGCTGAGTTCTCTGAGCGTGTTAAAAGAGGATACGTCCGCCTGTGGCCCAATGAGCGCTGTATTCCAGATGTGCTGTCTGGGCGCACAGTTACTTCCAATATGCTGTGTGCTGGTGATACCCGAGGCCTCGACGATGCCTGCAAGGTGAAAATGCCTGATGTTACATGAGCCTTCTCATTAAATCATAAATAATAATGTCAGTCAATATAATCTATGCTGTTGTTTTTGTTTTTTCCATCTGCAGGGAGACTCTGGGGGCCCACTCGTCTGTCGAAACAATGACAGAATGACTCTGATGGGTGTGATCAGCTGGGGAGATGGGTGTGGACAGAAGGATAAGCCTGGCGTGTACACACGTGTCACGAATTACATCAACTGGATAAATAGCAAAATTAAAGCTAACCCACTCTAAAGTTAGGCAGACTGTAAAGATGTTGTTGATTGATCCATAAAACTGGTGGGTGAACTGCACTGTGCATCACTGAGAAGATAGAGAGAGGAACCTCAAGCACTTCGGCTGTTTTGAGAGTTTTGAGAATTGGCTGTGGATCTGAATCCAAACAGATGGACTTTTTGACATGACCAGGACAGAGACGTACAAGAAAGATCTCAATCATGCGTTTTTGTGCTTAGTGTAGCTTCTTCTCAAGTTTTCTTCTTCTTCCTGTGTTGAGTGTTACAGTAAATCCAGGCAGAAACAGAAGTGTTTTAATGGTAATCTGCTGAACCCACTGATATTTTTGTCCTTTGTGACTGCGAAGGTCAATTGTGCTTTCATGAAGTCCATCAAACGAGACCAACAGGAAATACAACCTTTATGGACCCAGAAGATGAATTGAGACACGTTTTTTGGAAGAAGCAGAAACAGCAGCGTTACCTTACAGGTATAAAATGCAAGTGGACAAAGACAGAAGAATAACACAGAATTACAATAAACACACAACACAGGTTGAGAGTATCACGTCATCAGCATAAAGGGAAAACATTCAGTCCAAATATGACGAAAAACTATCTAACACTAAATCATACAAAATATTGTTGAATGTGTAGTTATCTTTCTGCCCCTTTTCTTTCCTGGCTTATACTTAGAAGTCGCAGGTGTAGACTTGAGATCAGCAGTACTTTGACTCCAGAGAAACTCTTCACTAAAGGCGTTTACTTTGCACAGGACAGTAAATCACAGGGACTCTCCTCTGAAGGGGGAGAAAAGGGGATTTCTCTGTAAGCTTGGTGCAAGGTTAAGACCAGATTCAGCTCATGAAGGGTTCCAGACCTGCATCCACCCCACAAAAACGATCTGCTGGTTCAGATTCTGCTTCTTCTTGCAAACATCTGCCTTTAAACTCGACACTTCCTTGTAGAAGAGACGTGTAGAGAGGAAACAGGACTTCAAAACCTGTGTCCATAACCGTTTAGCCAGAGGAAGAGTAACATTTTATTTGTTGTCAATATACTTTGTAACAGAGCACCAGATTCCTGGGTTGATCCCAGCATGTATATTACATGTATATTGCTTATTATTAATCTTATATTGAGATTTTTCTATGTCAAACTGCATACTGACTGCAAAGCTGAACTCCTTAATTTTGCTTTGTTACATGTTTTACTCTCAAGGGACACTTGAGTGACACATATTTTGTACTAAGTTAATATTTATGTGCATTTTACATTGTTTTGTGGAAATTTTAACATTTTTACTTACATCCTGTCTGTACTGTAGCTTTATAATTTATTGTTTTTGATTATAATCACATCTGTTAACACTCCTTTGTTAATAAAAAATATTGTCAATAAATAATCTTTGAGACAAAAATGGCGTTTTGACTCATTTTGGTGTGCGTATGCCCAGCGGAAGCGTGGCTTTTCTTTCACTGGCCTTGGTGTTTGAATACGCTCCAGTGTTAGAGCATGCGATACTCCTTTCCTGCTGGTACCACTTTGGACTAAACTGTTCTCATTTGTTATAATTGTTCTTTCAACTTTTGGTTGTTTCCAGTCTTCTTAACTTTTTCCCTGTTGTTACTGTCCCGTTTCATAACTTGAAGGCCATAAAAGTTGATTGCTTGTTTTTTTTTTAACTTCCCTCCTTTGTCTTGCTCTCCTTATGTCTCCTTGCATCCTGACCACGGTCTCTCTGTGGGCTTTCCAGGCACTTGTAGCTGTTGTGTACTGAATGTCCGCTATCCTTTCCCTTTGGGAACGCCACCTCCTTACTTCTGATAATTTTCCACCATGTGATCGCACTTGTCATGCTCACTCTTGGTATGCATCTTGATGCATTTCATGTGGCTGCTAATCCCTCTGAATCGCTTTTCCATGTCCAGTCTAGAAGATGACACGGCTGTGGGGGTACGAGGCCTATGAAGAACAGCATGAGGGTCACCGCACCCCCTGAGGCACATGATGAGATGACCTCGGCGTTGGCTCCTAGTATTGTTTTCACAGCTAGATTGAGTTCTTGAAGAAAAAGATTAGTGCATTGTTGGCCTTGAATAGTGCCAAGCAGTTGCAGTCTATATTTGGTTTATTTAGTTGCTGACTTTTGTTGTAGGGCCTGCAGTGGACTCCCACCGTTCACCCAAAACACTGTTGGGTCAAGGCCGACTCCATATCGCCGATGTTAGGTTGTCTTCCCATTCCCTTGTTTCCAAACCTATCCAGCTCCCAGGAGTTTCCTTCTGTTCCCATGATTAAACATGGAGCTCAAGAACTAACTCAAATTTGGATGTAAAATGCAATATAATAACCCATTATGACATATCAAATCACAAGCACTTTAGTCAGACTAGACTGTAAAGTGATGAGCAATGATTTGACACATTGAAAACTCTTAATCAGTACAAACACAGTCTAATAAAACAGTCCAACTATGAATAAGTACTTTGTCCATTTCAGCGAAGGATTACTGTGGCTCTTTAGAGACTCTGCTTTGCTTTTAGTTGCTGCTAAGTGTAGTACTCTAGTGATTAAAAGCAATTAGCAGACAGCCTTTTTAATTTTGAGTCTGCGCTTGACAGAATGTTGGTCTGTTTCTGCTAAAGTGTAAAATTGTTGATGCTGGTTAGGGTTAGGGTTGCATCAACAGTTTGCACATTTGTGGCTGAGATATTACAATTAGAGGGTTGTAGCAGGGAAATTTGCATACATGTCTCTGCTGCACAGCAGTTCATTTAGAGGAAGACAGTCCAGCTGCAGTCGAGGCTAACTGTCTCCCCGCCTCAGGTAGGAAATGCAAATAAGTCAGGTCAGAGAGGCTTCATGTTCTCACTGTATCGCACGCTCTCAAACTTTAAAACCATTTGCATCCTGGACTTAAACAAAGGCATTTCTTCATGATTTGAGTGCTGAGACTTTACCCCAAATCATGACAATGGTAAAGTAAACCTTTATTTTTGTGATATTTAACTTTACACTCTTGGTTAACTTCAGGTGGAGTGAGAAGGAACTGAGCAGGTGTTGTCGTGACCCTCTGAAAACCTAACTTTTCACATAGTTGACTATACTTCAGTAGTGCTTTTTCTTTACGTGTTCGAATGGGGGCGGGGGGGGGGGGGGGGGGGTGTGACCGTAGCAGCACTGTTAAAAGTTGTTATCATGCGGGAGTGTTTTAGGAAAAAATAGACATCAGGCGTTTCAACTGAAGATGAATGTTTGCCTTGAGGCGCTGGTTCTGCGAGGTCGAACAGGGTTTTATTTTGTCTCACAACAGGTTTCATGAAAAGTTGGGTTTTAATAAATTTGTCAGGCATTTTGATCGTGATTTTGACTCTCACACAGTGTTGGTGCTGTTTTATTGTGTGGCACACTTTGGCGTTTTGCATGTCATGCTGAATTCAAACAAATTTGAAACTCTTGTGATCACATGATAGGACACAACCACGTGAGGGTTAGTGATGTGTACTCCAAATTTCAAGCAAGGAAAAACTAACTAATTAAACTATTTTAATTTTAGTGGTAATATTTTTGTACCACTCAACCAAAGTTGTCTAGCGGATGTGTCACAAAAAGAATGAATCTTCTTATATTAAATACCGTAAACTCTCCAAACAGATGGAGGCAGTTATGTATAAGAGATTTCTTGACGTTAAACAAGCGTTCTGTGATGGGTTTTGGTTGTATAAAATCTTTTATACCCTTTTCACAAACATTCATGCACTGCTTTTAGTACCTCATAAAGAATGTTGAGTAGTTGTGATCATTTATTTTCATGATACCTCACTGAGCTGTAAGTGCTTCAAACAAAACATGGGTGATAACAAGAAACACTAATCCTATTGTGTGATCAGGGAACCGTTTAAATGGTGGGTGTCTCATCCTCGTTCACATCAGAGTTCACTTTATAGCTGAATGACTTTTCCTTTTTCCCTGCCTCACTTTTCTCTGATTGAGATGCTACAGCAGGTTACGGTGAACGCTGCAGGTGACAAAAAGCACCACAGCATCACTGCAGCGTCTCTCAAACATAAAACAGAGGAATTTGTGACGATAACTGCATTAAGAGAAGGTCACAAACAGCAGAAAAGTAATATTGTTCTCACTTATCACCTCAGCTGCTCCTTGCAACAGTAAAGCAACTGTTACCTGACACGTTTCATGACTGTGTGGCTCTCAGAAAAAACTATTATTCGTTGTACTTTTTTCATCTGTCTCTAATCATTTACCCAACACCAGCACTTCCTCTATACGGTTGTCACTCTGGGAAAAACTGCAGTTCCTGATTCCACTTGATGTGTGTATTAATCTCCTCCTCCTGCTCTTCTCAGTTGCAAAACATGCTGCAGATTAGTTCTCTGGTCATCTGAACGGTTATCTGTGAAATATATTGATGTTCCACTTCTGCTTCTTTTCTGATTCTGAATAAATTGCACCAGTAAACAAAAGTCAAAGACAACATTTAATAAAGGCTAACCACATATCTGTTAATTTGTGAATTTTATGTATAGCGTTGTCAGAATAACTGAAAAAACAAGTCTTTTTTAGGCTGAAGACATTTTCTTGTTTTCTAACAAATGCAAACTATTAAAAAAGATGCAGGAAATATGCTGGAAAAATGCTGGGAAATAGGACTGTTTTTGAGTTTATGAAGAAAAGTTTCAAGGGTGAAGAACCCACTTCCAAGAGACTGGGATGCAGGAAAGATCACTAATAAAGTATTTTAATGGAAATCAAAACACTGTCTAACAAGGGAAAATAAAATCTAAAACCAACAGGCAGACAGACTGGAAGAAAGATGAGTACAGAGACACAGAGAGACAGCAGACTGGCTGGGAAGTAAAGGAAAGCAGGACGAGATGTCGGCAGAGGGGCTGATGAGACACGCGTTAATGATCACGGCGGAACAGGGAAAGTCAAAATTCACACACAAGTAACGCTTTCAAAATATATCAGGAAGTCATGTTAAATGTAAAAATAACAGAAACAAAGGACAGGAAGCAGGGTAAAAACTAAACCAATCGGGAAACCCTAACAAGACTGTAAAAACCTCAAAAACTGCCTCAGCTGTCAGTCAGAGGGCTGACAGGTAATGTTATGAAAATATGCAACAGTATAAAGCAGCTAGAGCTGTTTTTTTCTTCTCATTGTAGAACTTTTGAGACATCCTAAATAAATGTTGTTGTACATTTAGTTTTTCTTGCACATGGAGTTTGCTCATACAGACTTGGTCAGTGACGTTGATGAATTACAATAGAGATGCTGAGTTTTATCTGATATACCTGTTTTATAACGACTCCATTTACAGAGAAATGTGATACAGGGACTTTCATACACAAACCTTTGAGGTTCATAGATAGAGCTCTGCTCTTTTTAACACAAGGTGTCACACAGCCACACCTGGTCCACACCAAACAAAGCTCCATTCAATCTGTGACCTCCCTCAACAAGCAGCCAACCCTGACTCAGGCTGATTAACAAAGCTGACAAGTCACTAAGATTAAATATTTACTGACAACACATGTGGTTTCACAGCAATTACATCATGTGCAAAGATCTAAGAGACCAAAATGCACTTGGATGTTCCTGCTTCTTTGTCCCTTTAAAGATCTTGTTAACCTGGTTCACCATGTTTCTGGTGTCTTTCAGAGTTTCTTTGGAAAACGGAAGAACCTGTAAGTATCTTGACCAAGTCACAACCCTAAACTGTTGCTGAATATTGTGTCGAGCTGAACTGAAGTTTGAACCTGGTGTCTCCTGTTCATTTCAGACACCCTGGGCCTCCGGCTCCACCTAGAAGGACTGGTGAGGTTCAACTTTACATAAAAAAAAAAAAAAGGTTTTTGATTTTTACTATGCATTCTGGTCGTCTGTCTCTGTCAATAATGTACGTGTCTGTTACAGACGGCAACGCACGGTTTGAGTGGCCACAAGATGAGTTTGTAAGTAGGAGGAACGGAAATACCCCCTCCACTTATTTAAAAATACAGTAATCATCTCATTGACCAATAGTTCTGCTGGTTTAGTTTTTGCTGATATGCTTCTGTGTAAGAGGCCCATCTCCGACCCATCAGTCCAGGCTGTTATTGTTCTGCAGAGATGATTTCCTGGAATATTTTACTATTATGTTAACATTATGCTATAAGAGGTTTTTTTGTCATGCGAGCTTTGCACTGATTTGCATATGTTGCTCATACTATCCACCAACATCACGTACCTGTGCTTTGTTCTGAAGCTGGCAATCAATCTCATGGCAACATTGGTATTAATGTATGATAACTTTTTTTCCCCACATTATTAATATTTTAAAGGCTACTTTCAGTCTCTAACTTATTTTGTCTCTAATCAGGATGATGAGGAGAGTGACATGTATGAAGTGCCTCCCTGTGAGCGCCCACCTGTGAAAGTCCCACAGAGACAAGTGCAGGAGAACATCTACCTAGGTAAGAGCGCTGTTTAGATACCTAACTCAAAGTAAAGATAGCCCTCTTTCCTCAAATATTGTTTATTCGCAGAGAGGACATCCAATCCTGGGGTGCCACAAAGGGAAGCTGCCCCTCCGCCACCCCGACTGAGCAAACCCTCGGTAATAACAACTCCTAGAAGTCTGGAGTTGTGTGTCTCAGCATCAGCTGCTATCACTAATTATACCTGTATTGTTGAAATAATCTCATTTCTGCCATCCAGAAGCATCAACAGCGAGAGGAATTCTACCATGATTCCAACACCAAAAAACGTGAGTCATGTAATCTACAATGCCCACTCTTCATTTCTTGGACCTCTGCCTTCATTGTAACGCGACTGCCCCTTCCCCTCTGCAGCTCCTGAGATAGACAGAAATGAGAAGCCTGGGAGAAAGAAGATGATGCCTCCCTCTGTGGCCCGCCCTGCTCCTTCCCCAGTCCCAGCAGAGGAAGGTGTGGTAATCACTTTCACCATCACAAAGAAAATAAGAGTTTATACAAAGAGGAAGGAACATGTCTTAAACCTTAATGACGGGATTTTAAAAAACCACAAGGTACTACCTTCATAAATATGTGTTTTCTGCACTGCAACAGAAAAATCCACTATGTTGCAACACCTGTTTTCTCTTCCGACTAAAAGCCCCATTGTAGCACCTGCATATTTTTTGGGGGAGTTCTGCTGAGAAGCAGCAGCTTATAGCGGTGACTAAAGCAAAGATGAGAGTGCCACCTACAGAGGTGATTCTGGGATGCAACTTGTGTACTTATCTTGCTTAACAAAAACTTATTTCAAAGAGATCTGCAAAATCAGCAAAGCTCTTGACAGTTTGTGCCGCGGATGTTGCTTTAAAACTGATAGATTATATGTTACTGCTGTCTAAAAACAAGTCTGCGTCCTAAATTTCTGAATACATCAAACCTCCTTTTTAATGTAACTATGACAACATTATAAAAATAAAACAAACACACATTGAGACACATGGAATATCACACGATGTATCAGTAAAACAAAACAAAAAATAACTCTGCAGTCTTGTTTAAGGTGAAAAGCTTTACCTGTGTCTTTATCACCAGTGGCGATCATCCTCAGGAGCAGTTCTGTTGTGTTTGTCCCGCCCAATTCTTTTATGATGCACTAATTCTAACATCTTTTAAAAACTGTATGAGGCTTTTTAAGGGAAAAGTGTCACTCCTGTAAATCTGCTAAAAACAAAAAACCCTCTATTGTAAGATATATATATATAGCTCTTGGGTTCTACCAAACTTGGTATTAACCATTAATATATGTGCAAACAAGAGGGAAAAAGAAATCTACTAATTTTACAGAATATCTAATTTTCTGAATGTTTGATAATAGATGCATGTTTATATCTATACATTGTATATGTATATCTATACTTTTTTGAGAGTGAAAAGTGCAATATTTGCAATTATTTGCTGTTGAAATTACAATGGAGTGCAATATCCTGTGTAGTGAAACGGTTGATCTAAGACTGACGGCCAAACTTTATGAAATTCTATCATTTAGTTTTCCTTGGTAGCATGTTGAGGCTGGAATATTGAACGCATGAAGACATAGTACAGGGCATCACAACTTAACAGGGTTAGACTTGACCTGGTTTTACACCACTAGAGGCTTTAACTCTGATCAAATGTACTGATGGATCCTAATTATTCTCTTCTCCGATTGTAACATATTTTTTTTTAAATATACATTTATCTTAGTTACTGCTTCTGGTACTTTTAGCTGCTGTAAAGTGTAATACTCTACTTCAGCACATATAAGTAAAATGACTGTGCACCCCTGATGTTGCATTAAAAAAAAAAAAACACCCTTCAGATTGCTCTTTTAGTTCATTGATTCGTAGACTGGCAGGTTTTTGGAGTTATTCTCTGTCAATCCACATTATAGTAAATGCAGTTTAATAGAAGTATTTCCTTTCTGCGTTACAGATGTATATCTGGATCCAAATGAAGAGCCGGTGAGTTTAACCCTTTATTGTACAAACAATCTCTCCTGCATGGAAACGTTTCTCTCAGTAGAAATATTGGTTATATAACCACTTAAATAAGTCTATAAGCACTAGTCTTAAAATCTTATTGATATCATTATTAAATAGGCCAAGGTATCAGATCACCTTACTCAATATACTGCTAATTGTTTTTTAGGAAAGCTAAAAATTGCTCTGTAAATGGACAGTTTTCTTTTTAAATACACTGTCTACATACCTTTTGCAGAATGACAGAGAATCGTCTGACAGCTCTTCCAGTTTGAGACTCTAATTCCCATGTGGGAGGTGTGAGGAGGCACTTTCAGTGTCTATTGTTTCACAAGGACCAGGTTAAACAGTCCAATTACTGCTGCAACGCATATTAGTTGTAGTAGTTAAATGCACTGATACAAAAGCAAACCGGGCTCAATGTCCACCATAGAACAAAAAAAGAAAATAATAAAAGTTTACTTTCATATTAACAAACAAATTAAAGGGAATTAGAATAGCTCTGTCGGAAACCCAGAAACTGGGACCTGAAAGACAATAACAAAGTTCCACAGGAAAAAAAAGTCCAACAAATCATTATATTTTCTCACCAGCAGTAGAACAGTTAATGCTCCTCCTGCTTTTGCTGTTGTAATAATTTGCATTTTACATTTCAGGAAGACAATGATGACCTGTATTTAGAGCCAGAAGCAGGTAGGTTGCATGAGGCGCCGATGATGAGTTTTGCAGACATGTATTTCATGACACAGTCATCACCCACAAGCACAGTTTACTACTTTAAAAAAATTAAATGACAAAAGACAAAATCTCATATCGAGATGAGGGAAGAGTGATTATAAAGAATGACACTTTCCTGTCTCCCGCTCCTAAGCTTGCTCTCCTACTCCACGTGGGCCAGCTAGGATGCCTCCGTGTCCCAAGACGGCACTTCCTCCTACGCCTTTATCCATGTAAGAACAGCTCATTCTAATTTAAGCAGCTTTTATCTCTCTCCCTGTTTGGTTGGCGATATTCTCTAACCTGATGTAGCATATTATGCATACCTTCTCACTTTATGAAAATGAAAATCTGGTAGTTCTAGTATATGCATCATTATCTGCTGTCATTGCACATGAAATAAAAAATCTATATTTTTATTACCTACAGAACAAAGCCTCCAGTCCCCAGAGCTAAGTCTGTAAGTTTAATTGCCGTATTCTACTGATAAGCTTTGTTCTAACTTAAAGTAATGCAGACAAATCTTTATCACAGAGTTCGTTTCCTTCTTTGGCTGAAATGAGAACAGGTCAGGATTGCCTTTTTATACAACAATTAAGAAAAAGAAAGAAAAATCTATGCAAACCACACTCGAAAGAACCCAGTTGGCTGAAAATAATATATTACTTTTGCAGCTCTTCCACCTGAAGACAGACGTGCACCATTTCCCACCAAACTGCCCCCACCCACTCCAGGTGTAAGACCTCCTCTGCCAGCAAACCTGAAAGAAGGAAAACCAAGGTAAGAGAGATGCAGTGATTACATTCACTTGAGAAGTGAAACTTTTTAAAAAGTGCTAAAACAACAATTTCCTGCTTGTTTCATATAAAAGACCCTTCATAGACTGAAATGAACTTTTTACTTTTTTTTAGCCCCCCAAATACTCCTGTAGCAAACATTAAGCCTGTTGGTAAGCTCAAATTTGTTTATTTTTCTTCTTCTTAAATCCTAATAATGCATTATTGTTCAGGATTGTGTAAAAGCCAGTACCTACTCTTTTAATCCTATGTGTTTTTGTGTAAAATCATAATAGTAATAAAAGAAAATAAATCCTCCTATTGCAGTGGGTCTTAGTATTGGGTAGATACAACCTCAGACAAACAACGGCACTTTTTCACCATGCTATCATTTATTTGACTAAAAATAAACCAAAAAGAATCCTAAGTATCCCCTTATTGTTTCCATATGTTGTAAACATGCAGCCAGTTGCTCTTAACCTCTTGAGGACGTGATCATTAGCAGGTGTGCAGACCTGCATAAAAGCAGACATGTTTTGGAGTTTGCTGGTCTGGAGCAGTTGTGTGCGTTATCAAAAATGTCAAAAGGAAATAACATAAGCAGTTCTCTTAAATGCTGCGTAAGTTGCTGCACGTCTGCCTTGGAAAGGCTTATAAGAGCAGTTCTAAGCAAGCTAATCAACTGTTCAAAATGAACAGTAAGACAAAATAGTGGACAGACATTTGCAAATCTTCCCAGGAGTGGACATCCCAGCATATGGTCTGAAGACTGAACAAGTTGGATTTACTTGAAAGGGTTGTTAGGAGCAACCCTTTCAAGTAAAGCCTCTTCTGTCAGGAAACTACAAGGAAGCACAACTATTGAATGCAAACCTACATCTGAACAAATCAGAAGACTTCTGGAGCAATGTCCTAAAGGCAAATTAGACCGAAGTGGATTTATTTGACCATAACGCCCAGTGCCATGCTCTGGCACCAAACACAGCAGAAACACCTCATACCCATTGTGAAGCATGGTGGTGAAGGGGTGATGATTCTTGAATGCTCTCCAGCCACAGGATGAGGGTACTTTGCTGTCGTTAAGTCAATCATAGACTCCTCTATATAGAAGCAAATGTGTCCTCTATCTGACAGCTAAAGCAAAGCTGAGACTGTGTCATACAATGGGGCAATGATCTGAGGCACATCAGCAAATCTACATCAGATTGGCTGAAAAATATCTGCGTAGGTTTTGTAATGGTCTTGCGAAAGTCCAGACCTCAAACCGATTGAAATACTGAGGCAGGACCATGAGAGACCTGAGTATAAGCGAATCCAAAAAACCTAATGAACTGAAGCAATGTTGGGAGGAAAACCGCCCAATGATGACATTTTAAGCTGATGAAGTGATGCAAAAAAATGATAAGTTCAAGTTCATTTGTAGTCACAAGAGGATCCACAAGCAAATAATTTTATGGAGGTACTTAGTATTTCCCACTTTTTAAAAAATGTATTTTTGTCTTCCTTTTTGTTCAATAAATAATATATTTGTTGTTCACCAGAGACTGTACATGTCTAATATTAAGACCCACTACAATCAAATACAATGCTTTCACACAAAAAACAGGAAGTACCATCTTTTTGCACATAACTGTATCCTAAACATTGCATCAATCAACATTTTCTTTCCTCAAACTGTCAGGCTGCTGCTGTCAATTATTAACACCCATGATATGTTTTCAATCTATTTTTAGGTGGCACAAGGGTTACTAAACAAACGGGAAATGAGGTATGACATAATTCTGCACAGAAGCTTCTAATATCAATATGGAGGAAGTCAAAAGGTTTACTCAACTAAAAATATTAAACAGCATTTTAACAGAAGCACCTCACATACATCAGTGTGATAAAAGCTTAAAGTTGTGGGGCTTCTTTCATAAACATTTTCTTCGATTCATACTTGATCTCAATCTTAAGGTTGAGATCAAAAAGATTGAGATGTAGTTGGGTTCACGTCAACACACAACACAGGTTCTGGAACTAATCTCCTCAAGACGGCCCAGACTTTTTTCCACTTTGGAGTTGCCCGTGGTGAGGCGTCGAGCTGAAGTGGGCTTACACCTGGCTTGGAACGTGTACGTTGGGTGCAATGCAAAGGGGTGGAGGCATTCTGGTTTGATGGATAAAGAATTTTAATCCTGCTTTTTGAAGATGATGTGGCCCTGTTGGCTTCATTGAGCTGTGATCTTCAGCTTTCCTTGGAGTGGTTCCCAGCCAAATGTGAAGTGGGTGGGATAAACACCTCTGAATCTTAGACCATGGCTCTCAGTTGGAAAAGGGTGCGAGACGTTCAGACGTTCCCAGTGACCTGATCTTGGATAATTTGATGTGTGTCACCCTCCAGGACAAAGAGTGGTTTGCTGGAGACTGCAGCAGAAAGACCGCTGAGGAACTCTTAGAAAGATTCAACAAGGTAAAACAACATAGTTTTACGGATTCATACCGAAATAAACCATTGATGATGGACGTGTTAATTTCCCCACCATTCATTTTCACTCTTAAGCAAAATCACAGCTTAAGTCAAAAGTAATTCAAGAACATTGGGGAACTCTTGAATGTCTGTAAACATCTTTTTTAATTTCAGTTAAACTTGACACTAAAATAAAAGCCGACCCTGAGCTACTTTGAGGGCTTCATTGCTGTCTTAATCTTTTCATTCCCACAACCTAACTTTGCATGACACACACAGATCTATCAAAGCGTTTTTCCTCCACCAGTTGTTGTTCAGCAGCTTTTCTCCAATTTGTGTTGAAGGATGGTGCCTTCCTCATCCGGCACAGCTCGGCCCAGAGCACCCGCCAGCCGTTCACCCTAGCTGTGCTCTACCAGCAGAAGGTCTACAACATCCCCATCCGCTTCCTGGAGGACACGCAGGGCTACGCCCTCGGAAAGGAGGGCAAGAAGAATGAAGAGGTGAGGGCAAAAAAGGAGTGCGCTGTGGGGAGAAACAGTTAAAGAGGGAAGGATTGTGGTGGGATGAAGCAGAACATAAAGATAATGTGTATTCTCCTTTTGTTTCTCTCCGTCTTAGATTTTCACCAGCCTTGATGAGATGATTTCTCACCACAAGAATAACCAACTGCTTCTGATTGACAGCAAGAGTCAAGCCAAGCACACTGCGCATTTAACTCACCCTGTACGCCCTTAAAAATGTAGATTAGGTTGTGTTAACATGACTTCTAACTTTAAAGGTTTATACTGAAGATTTCCTGCATGGAAATACTGTGGACTCATTATGTGTCTTTCACAGAAGTGCAATCACACTCTCTATAAACCATGTTGTAGTAAAAGTAGGGAGATTTTGATGCACTGAAACACATTAGAAAACATTTCACCACAACACACAGCAGCTCCACGACAAGACAACAACCTAGAATAAAGCTTAGAGATCACATTTGGTTTGACAAGGAATTGTTGTTTTTACATTCACTTTGTCATCATTTTAATGAATATTGCACAAGCTAACAGAAAGAGAAGAGGAAACTGACACTTCTTTATTGTAATAGTCATTTAATCTATTACTGCCCTTGGAAGAAGAAAAGATGCTCAAGCGGTCAAATCACGCTTTAAGCTGACTTAGAAAAAAAACAATTGTCCCAATAAGGCATCAAATCACCTCAAGAGGATTCACAGTTTAACTGTGTTTAAAAATTTTCTCATCTTCTTATTTACATATTGTTTATAGACAACCTTTAACGTCTGCACGAATCACTCATTTTAATTTAGACATGACTATGTATTGTTTCTTGGTTCACTTTAAAGACTTTCATTTTTAATATTCTTTGTTTTTAGCGTGATGCTGTGCAATATAGACAAAAGAATACCTGATTTTGTTTCTGTTTTTTTTATATTTTTCTATGTATTTACTGTATTTACATAAACACAGTCATCTTTCTTCATAAATTAATCTGAAAATGTTACCACTTTTAGACATGCCAACTGAAACATCCATGAAAATAAACGCATTCCAAGGACTGAATCGAGCCTTTGAAGTATGAACTTGAAGGAGGAATGCTCCTAAAAATAGTGAACTAGAACATTGAGGAAAGCTTTCTGAACTTGTTAAATTGTATGTTGTTGTGAGCCCTAACATGACGTCATCATCACAGCAGAGCTCACTTGTGGCTGAATACGCAAAAAGGTTTGCAACTACAGATGCTGTATTTGCATGAACTAGAAGGGCCAAAGGAGTACTGATGAACTCACTGATGGCATTTCTGTGCAGCCAGTAGATGTGGAGCATCTTAAATGATCAGCATCAAAAACCTTATGGCCATCTGTGCACTCCATGATAAGAAACATAAAACCAAAGTGTGTTTCAGATGCTTAAAGTTGAACCTGAACCTTTGGAGTAAAATAATGACAGATGGGAGAAGGAGGTCTTCAAACATATAAAACCTGTAGATTGTCTCAAAGGAGTGAGCCAAAATCCTGCAACATGCAAAAAGCCTGTTTGGAGTAATATTGATTACTGATTGCATGTCAAAGCTTTGCCTCTGATTGCAGAGGAGAAGGGTTATAAATAATTGGGTTTATAACATTTTCAAATCATCAAAATCTTAACGTTTTACAGCTGTCCTTTGTCATTTTTTTGTCAGGCTAAAGCTAAAAAAAATGCATAACAAATCAACATTTGTCATTGTATTGAATCATTCTGGGCTTATCTGCATTTTTACTTTTTGTTATATTAATGCAGATGCTTAATATGTCATTGTTAAAAATCCAAACTTTTTTGTTAAAGCACAACTTTTATGGTTTTTATAAGCATAAAAAAGCCATCCAACTGAAGGTCTGTGATGTAAATATGATTTATACAAATTACCAGCACACAAGTTTAGGTTTTTCTTTCCCTTTGTGCAAAAATATCCCTTAATAGACTAGACTTAACATTTGTACACGGCCAGACTTTTTAGTTGTTTCCCGCAATTCATGATCAAAGTGATCATTGTTTTTTTATTAACATATTAAGATAATGTCAGCAGTGTGTGCTGCAACAGTTATGTCCTCAAATCTTACACAAGTCAAAAAGATGCAGCTACTTGTGGAAACATTTTAAAGCGTCAGCCTTTCTCGGGGTCTATGCGTCATGCATATACAGCAGTCCACTTTTCGGGAAAAGATGAATGTGTGTCATCATGAATGTGTGCGTAATTCCGTGGAAATCATGCGAAGAGAGAGCGCATGTCACGAGCTGTTCAAAGTTGGTGGAAAGGAAGGGGGAAGGGGCTGCGGCGGAGGGGTACACCAGGGGTACACCACCACATTCAACAACAGGGATTTGACAGCTCTGAGGAAGAAATAAACCGACTGACACGAGCACGTTAACGGAAGTCATCGCTTATGTTAAGTCAACGCGGCTTTTTGGGACAGCCCATTATCCGTACGAGGCTTCGGGAAGAGCCGCTTTGGCTCCATAGTAGTTAAAATGGACTAGTTTCCTCAGCGGAGGTGCGGAGTGTTTAATTCAGTGCTGGGACTAGGGGGGCTCCTGATTGGGAGCAGTCACTCGATTCGTGTGATACAAACGAAAACCACCCAGGCTGTGCACTACGGTCCTTTAATGCGACTTTTCCTTTGGGTGCGTTTGGGGCACATATAAAAAGAAGACCAGCTCTTTTCTCTCGTTGTCCCCTTCCCCTCTCCTTCCTCACGGATTCTTCAGACAGAGAGCGACAAAAAAAAAAAATCCCATCCAAAAATGGCTCAGATACTGCCCATACGATTTCAGGAACATCTGCAGGTAAGCTTGCACAGAACAGCCGTCAAAAATGAATTTCGCATCATTCATTTTTGATCCGCTCCTCGCCCGTGTGGCTGCGCACATACACAAAAACACATGTCGCATTTACATGCAATCTGAAATAGGGGCTGCAGGGTGGTGCTCAATATAGCCACAGGCCTCGTTTTCTCCCGCTGGGCAGATGATGACTTGTAAAAATTGAACAGTGTGGTTGTACACAGCTCCAATGCGGACCGGTGCGTGTGGATAACACGCAGCTTTCCCCCCCAGTCCCCCCCACACCCCGCCTCTCTCCGGGCTGGAAACGCCGCTGTCATTATCAAACAAACTGCGGCGTTTTAATACTTTCTGTTGCCGATGTTGCCGAGCCCTCCGCTCAGCTGTTACGACCAAACAGAGACGAGAAAGGCACTTGCTCCCAAGCTTTGTTGCTGCCATGTTGTTGCCATAACCTGCAGCAACACATTCCCACTCTGCAACCTTTAACCGGGTGAATATGAGCGCGGCTGTCTAGTTTCTGCGCGCAGCAGGGGCGTAACTGACAAAGAAAGGAGAAAAATCCCACCACAACTTATTAACAATATGAAGATAGTTCTGTGTGTGTAGACATTTCTTTTGATGCTGTTCATAATGGTAGGATATGTTTCAAATCCCAGGTGGGCCTGTTATAACTTAGCCTTTAAACATGGACTCCTGTTTCATATTGCAGCATGAATTTTGTTGTGATTTTGAAGAAAGTCTACTTGCTGTACAGCTCCAGAATAATCAGCATCAACACACAAGGGCCCTGTAGTCGTTGGTCAGCAGGAGCTTGGTGTTTAAAAACAATACAAAGTGTCCTTTTTAACACTCTTCACTTAAGAAACACTCAAGAAAATAAAGGTAAACATCCACTCATATAGTCTGCTGTGGTGGAAGTGTTGCCACCAAGCCCACCTCCATTTCCCCTATTTTGGACTTTTCATCGCAGCCCCAGTTTTTTGAGTCTTGCAGCCAGAAGAGAAAGTTTGTGACGCACCCCTCCACCTCCACTGGTCTGTAGCCTGTTGTTATGGTAACAGCAGGCTGTGAAATGGCCTTTCAGTCGAAGGGGAAAAAAAAAAAAAAAAAAAAAAAAAAGAAAGCACAGTTCCCACCCCCTCTTTCCCTGCTCCCTTTCTCTGGCCAATAGCCCCACTTTCTCAGCCAGAGAGCCCCTGTCCTGTGCAAAAACTGCCTCTTCATCTTCTTCTTCTTCTGCTGACTGACAGAGGAGTTGTACTACTACTCACTGATGGAGTGCAGTGGCTGGCAAGGTCTTGGCCGTTAGTTCAAATTGCTCTCAAAAAGCACATGCGTTCCTGTAATGTTTAAGAATAGTTTGCCTTATGATGCTGATAAGCAAAGGACTGCTTTATGTACCCCCTCTACTGTGAAATCCCAGCTCTGCCCCAGTTGCAAGTATAGGTGGCTCCAGCAGAGTGAAAAATGCTTGGAATTTGCACACCCAAGACTTTGGGCCTCAAGTTGTTTAGCTTTTTTTTTTGTGTGTGTGTGTCTTTGCTTGGCATTTACAGAACAATGTCTGCTGTCTGGGTTATGGGCCAGTCCCTTGATGAGGTACCAGTCTGTTGAGTGAGTTCACGATCTTGGGCATTTTAAAAGATCTGAAAGGGAAAAACTTGGATCTCGGAGCTCTGATCTCAGTAGTGTTAACCTTCTCACTCCATAGACCACAGCTGTGGATTAAAAAAAACATGTATCATTCTAGTTTACTGTGGTCTTTTTGATCTTAAGCCATTAATTGACTCAATCGATCTGTGGTAAGATTAAGAAAATTGTTCTGAATGATAAGCATGGCAAAGTGGAACCAGCGTGTCCCCCGTGATGACTGTCGGTGCAGCAGAATACATACCGAAGCGGCTTGAGCAACGGCTTTAAAGCTCTTAAACATTGTCCTCTTGAGCTGTGTTGGGAACATCAAACCTGCAGCTCTGTGGCTGCTTGTTTGGATGGAAATGATGTCACCATATCAAACCAGAGGATGTCTTTGATAGACCGACGAGGTAAACGGGCCTCATTCAATTCTGGCAATTGCATCAGGATCGGAAGTAGGAGGACCGAGCAGGCAACAGAGCACATGAGTGACTGCAGTGGTGGCTGGCAGCAGTGAAGATGAGCGCCTGTGTTCAGTCACCACAACTAAATCATGAGTGCATTGAAAGAGCAGTCAGACATGGACGCAGCTCTCTGCATCTGTATCTTTCTGTAATATTAAATAGGCCATTGTTAAGCTTGCAATGAATTATTTGGCGCTGCAGCTTATTCTCATCAGTGATCAGTTCAGGGATTATATACATCTGAGACTGTCCTTCATCGAGATCACTTATTTATCTCAAAGGTACGTATGTGTCCCAAATACTAAAGTGGCCACAGCTCATGACCCTTTTGCCCTGCTAGTATGATTTTAAAATATATTGAGTCTGAAACATAGTGGAGAAGTAATATAACTAAATAATTTGTTTCTGTGTTATGTATCGCACAGATTTGATCATCCCAGTTCATCCCAGCACTCATTCAGGAACATGAAACATTTGGAAAAAGAATTGGTGGACACAGTGGTCATTAGATGCCTTCTCTTCTGATTTTTGCAGAGCTCCAGGCTTTTTTTGACAAGGGAGTATTTTCTGTTTGGGATGGTGAAACAGACAGGTGGAGGAAGCACAGAAGGGCTTCTGTCTGTGTATCGCCATTGCTTCATAGCCTTACCTGTTGCATTTCTCTCCCTTGGTTTTGCTCTGTTTACCTCTTACGAATTCACTACAGATGACACCTTTTCATTTTTATTTGCGGGACGATTCTGTTTCCTACGAGATGGTTGACAATTCTTCAGATCCAGATCCTCTGACTTGGCTGTATAAAGCCTGGTAACATAACTGAAGGAAGTCGGTGATTGAAAATCTGTGGATTTGTCACCATGCATGCTGATTGGTACAGTGTCAGCTTACATGATTACTTGTCCAGCTTTGAATGTTTTCACCTATTAGCCACATGCATAACTGTCCCCAAATCATATCCTAGGATATACTCAACACTGACAAGTCTTTTTGCTTTTAGTCCTCACTTTTAATAGATTTTGTGTAGACTCTTCAACTCCTGATTCACGCAGCGCATGACTCACCAAATGCTTTCCATGTTCTTCCGTCATTGAGGCTCCACTGCCAGTGTTGTTGTGATATTGCTGATTTTTGTGACAGATAATCTCAGCTGTTGAGGGGCGATGACTTGCAGGCATCTGCGATGCACTGCTAGAGGTGGTTTATGGGTCTGTGGAGACTGTATTCTGCAGCTTATGTGCGAGTTTCAGTCTGGAATCTTCTGCTAAGAAGAAATGCAGAGAGGATTGTCTTCTGGTGAGTCAGTTCGCCCCACCCTGAGCCGTAAATTGCCACAGGCCTGTGTTACTGGAACAACTCTGAACAGACCTACCTATCAGTCTCATCCCCTCTTCCTAATTTCTCATAAGAAATCCTTAAATCACTCTTTTCTTTGCACTGGTTTCCTCGTCTCATCCACCCTCCCACTGTTTTCAGCAGGATGTGGGATTGTGCCTTTTTTTCTTTTTTTTTCAGTTACTCCCATCCTTATCTTCCTCCTCACAGTCTTTATTGTAGTATCCCTCCCTTCTCTACCCAGAGATAATTTTGGCAGTTTTGCAGAGATGCAACATATGGCTCTATCTTCCCTCCGGTTTTCTCTGTGGCCATTTTCAAGGAGCCTTTATCTTGTACTTCCATGCAACATCTTAGGAAGTAGCAGTGCATTAAATTTCAGCTGTTTATCACAGTGTCATTTCCCTGTAGGTCTTATTCACATGTGTTCTGATATGGGCAATTGTCATATTTAATGGTCACAAATGGCATGGTGCAAAATGCTTTTTTTTTTTTTTTTTTTTTTTTTTTTTTTTTTTTTTTTTCTTTTTTATGATTTATTTTGCTTCCTGTTAATATGAATCCCAAATGTATTTGAACATATCCACAGTAGCAGTGACTGATTGGGGGAAAAATGGAAAAAGGTTAGTTGTAAAAGAGTATCTAGCAAGTCTTACTGTCATGCAAATTGACATGTTTGGACATTGTATCGCTTGATAATCTTCTGGGAATTTTCTTTTTCTAAAGGCCAGCTGGAAAATTTCCCCCAAAACCTCAGAGTAAATGTTTCTGACATGTGCAGGCCCATGTGCCATCCTTACTATCTCTGGAAAAGTTCAGAACTGCAGTACATGTGTGTAACTGACTAGTGTAAAGTATTTTTGTTTTGAACATGATGGGAAGTGGTTAATTTATCACATCGGTTGCTTTCAGTCAGTCTGCTCAAATTGTTCTGCTTTTGTTAAGGGATATCTATTTGACTATTAAGGCTCTTTCATACCAAACAGACATAAGCTTTGCTTATCTTTATGATAAGCAAAGCATCGTCTGCACCCTTAGAGCTTGCTTTCTTTTTTTTTTTTTTTTTTTTTTTTTTTTTTTTTTTTTTACATCCGATTCAACATCCAGGATCATTGGTCAGTACAAAGATCGCTGATTAGCTGTATAACACAGCAAATGAGTGCAAAAGTAGGGAGGTGGCAGTGACGACATGAAGCAGCTGTCTGGATCTACGTGTCTCTTCTCATTTGTCATTCGCATGTCTCCAAAAGCAACACTTCACAAGAACATGTCCATGTGGATTGAGGTGACTAAAGACCAACTAATGCCAGTGGCTCAGGAGAGACGAGCTCTCAGACATTCCTGAAAAACATAAAGCAACCGCTTCGTTTGCATCTATACATCTTCCAGTTTCTCTCATTGCATGACATCTGTACTACCATTCTTTTCTGCCCTGGAGAGACAGAGATCATGTGTACTACTGACAGCTGGAAAGTGGTCTTTGTGGCGTGTTCAAGTGCTCTTTTTTTTTTTTTTTTTTTTTACCCTGCCCAGACGTTTACCACACGAGGAAACGCAGCATCCTTTCAGTGATGCTTGTTCTCAGTGTAGGTTTGGTGTGTAACGTGCTTTAGGCTGTGTATGACAACACACCAAGACTGTGAAACACTAACTAGCCAACATGCATTTTCTTTCTTTCCTCTTTAGTTACAAAGACTGCAAAGCTTAACACATAACGATTGAAGTCAAAGATAAAACAGTGGTTAAAGATAAAAGTATGAGTTAATGCTGCCTTAATCATTTTATCCCATCAGCTGTTCAGTAAAAAATAAAAATGCTTTTTCCTGTGTATAGTCCAACTCCTCTTGATTTAAAGCAGATCTTTGCTGACCTTTACATCCTTCCGGTTCTGAAGAGGACTTGCATTAAATGGCTGAGCAGTCATGACTTGTTGTCCTGCTCTGCCAGCCAACTGAGAGATAGTACTGTCCTTGTGGTGAGCGAAAGGATTCCTTTCTGTTTGCCTCAGACTGCATAATGCAGGCAGTCCAGTCATCGGAGGACAAGTGCATGTGTTGGTCTGTCCTCTGCCTTCAGTAGCTGTTAACCAAGCTGGAGTGGTTCATGATGGTTGAGGCCTGATGCAGGTTACATTGTTAGACATGCAAGTTATTTAGTCAGAGTTCCTCCATTACGTTCAGGTAATTTCATGGTTCTGTAGTAAGAGTGTAAAGTAAAGTGTTTTGTTTTTTTTTCACTGTTGTTTACTAATGTGCACAGGTTTCTTTCCCGTCTCCGTGTGCCACCAGACCGCTCATGTCTGTCTGGAAAACAACCTTTAAGAATATCCCTGGAAAACTGGACCAGACCTGCTGCTACTTTGATCAAAACTCTGTTTTGAGAACTTGTCTTGCTGTTTTTATTCCCTCCAAGCCAAATGA
Source organism: Xenentodon cancila (assembly GCA_014839995.1). Lineage (NCBI taxonomy): Eukaryota > Metazoa > Chordata > Actinopteri > Beloniformes > Belonidae > Xenentodon > Xenentodon cancila. Next base: position 14,132,356 of record CM026202.1, on the reverse strand, counting down.
CAGCCGCAGCCACTTGTTTTTGCTCTTAACAGTCCCTGAATCTCCAGTGTTTCTGACTTTGAGATAAAGTCAAAATATTGTTGGCATTAAATGAAGGTAGAAGACAATGTATTCAAAAATGAAAATCATTTGACATATATTATTGTGACAAATCATTTTAGTCGGCCTCCAGGCTTTACATCGAGTTTATTATCGGAGGAGGGACTAGTCAGATTGTTTGGTTATATCAGTGGACATTGTAAACCAAACTGGTGTTGGAGCCAGTCGGGGGAAACTGAAAAACATCTTCTCAGTTGGAAAATGCCCTTACTCATGTCTGTGAAGATTTTCTTTTTTTTCTAACCTCATTCGAAACTGCTGCTGTTGTCCCTAAAGGCCTTTTGCAGCTGCTGGCGTCGCCTCCACATCCACAAACTGCAGCCTAAACTAAATTGATGATTAGGTTGGACAGAATTTTGCACATATTTACGTACTGCTTAAAAAAAAAAAAAAAAACTCCTTTTTGAGAAGTGTGTAATAAATTCATAAACGGATGAGATAAATTGGATGTTATTAAAATGTGTTTTTTTTTTGTTTGTTTTGCATGAACTATAACTGTAACTAGACTCTATAACTAACAAGATGGAGCTTTTGAGTCCATGCAAATGACTGTGAAATGCTGTTGAAACGCTTGTTTTGGACCGAGCTACAGGAGCTGCTTTCTTTCTTCATGACAAGCAAAGCCAGTTTCCTTTTGGATCCAACTTCTTGTTTACTCTGAAGACATCAAGTTGTCATTTCTCTGTTTAACTCTCCAACAGAAGCTTATAATTACTATATCGTTTTTTATTTTTTAGTCTTTATGTTAGGGCTCCTGGTATAGTCAGTGAATATCTGGATAGATAATTAAAAAGGTTTTCGTTGCCGTGCATCGGCTATTTATTTTTCTTCTACAGTAATACATCTAAAAGCAAATGGAAGCTGGCTGATGGTTTCAAGATTTTAATTTGGTCAACTTGATCCACATATTTGACCCTTTTGTGCAAACCCGTCTCCGTTCCTTTGGTTGGTCAATATCAACAGAACTACCCAGATGAAGAAGGTTTTGTTAATGTATGGATTCCTAATGTGTCCGTTTTTTTAATTTATTTTTTTCATTCAGTTGCAGAACCTGGGTGTGAACCCAGCCAACATTGGCTTCAGCTACCTGACCATGGAGTCAGACAAATTCATCTGCATCAGAGAGAAGGTTGGCGAGCAGAACCAGGTGGTGATTGTGGACATGTCGGACCCCACCAACCCACTGAGGAGACCCATCTCTGCTGACAGTGCCATCATGAATCCCACCAGCAAGGTCATTGCCTTAAAAGGTAAATTTGGGACACAGCAACACACGTAGACAATCACATCACGGGCAGATGGATGGGAGAGAAAAAATACTTCGTTGTTATGACTAGTGGCTTTAGGTCAGGTGCGGCGGTCCGGATTTTGGCTTAAATTCCCAAAATGATGTCTGCATGACATTTAAAATGTGTGTTGGCTTCTACTTTTAAGAGATATAGCCATCGACTAAGATTTTTGTCAGCGTGCCGTTGTCTGGAAAAACAAATGCTTCGTCAGTGTTGTAAATGTATGAAGTGCACTCGCATCTATTGCCTCAATGTACTAAATTGGCTGAGCAAATTGATTCCCTGCCACTGTATCTAGCCCTTGAAGCACAAACACAAACGCTGATCAGGATGATTTGCCTATAATGCTTTCTCTCTCCCTTCTCTCCCCCCTCTCTCTGAACAAAGCACACCCTTGTTTGCACTTTCCCTGTGGTCTATCTTTGTCTTTCCATTCTTACCTGATTGACACTTTGCTTTTTCCTCCCTTGCTTTCTGTCATTTCTCAGACGGTGAGTTGCTTTGTCTGTCTGTCTGCCCGTCTGGCACTGTGTTGTGGTGATACAGTAGCCATGTCTCTCTCATAAAAGCCTCCCCCCACACCCCCCCCACAAGTACGCAGAGCTATTTTGACCACTCATCAATTGCAAGACGGACAACAGTATGGAACTTTTGAAACCTCGGCCCTTCCTGCAGCCCGACCTGCTGCAGCCTTCTGCTCTTTTATGAGAACTGCTCATGTGTTAGCATGACATGTGGTATGCTGGTGGAGTGTATGTGTGGTATGCATCATCAGATATTACACAGTGAAAAGAGCTGTGTGTGTGTGTGATGTGTGTGTGTGTCAGCACCCATATCCATGTTGAAATATTTTATTGCCGCATACAGAGGAGGCCATTGATGTTTCATGTGTGCGCTGTCCCAGCGTTCGCCTGGCTCATGCATGACCTCACCTGTGTTATCACAGGCTTATAGGTCAGCAGAGGTTATCACATACAGGACTAGAGCACAGAAAAGTTAAAGTTTGATGGCTTTTTAAAAAAAGTTATTTATTTATTTATTTATTTATTTTTTTTTAAAAGCTGCTCTTTATAGTAGGTCATTATATTCAGGTGCAAGTGTACAGAGTTTACCTTTTTATTATGGTATCAGATAGTGTCTTATTTTCCATTTAATAATATAAAACATATCTGCTATTGTTTTATATACAAAGTAAAACAGCTGAACAAACATCTCAGAGTGGCGATTCCATATTTTTTTGCTGGGATTTCGGAAGTGTCTGCTTGTATCACATTAGAGAGGAAGGTGGCATTTATGCACCAAATAATACAGTGTTGGCTGCATTAAAAAAAGAAAACTTGACTTTCAACTTCCTGGTGCCTGCTTGTCTCACTCACATCCCCCCCTTCCCCTCCACGTCTGCTTCTTCACCTCCCCTCAGCTGCCAAGACGCTGCAGATCTTCAACATTGAGATCAAGAGTAAGATGAAGGCTCACACCATGACAGAGGAAGTCATGTTCTGGAAGTGGATATCGGTAAACACTGTTGCCTTGGTGACGGACACAGCCGTCTACCACTGGAGCATGGAGGGGGATTCCCAGCCAGCCAAAGTATTCGATCGGCATGCCAGTCTTGCGGGATGTCAGATCATTAACTACAGAACTGACGAGCAGCAGAAGTGGCTACTGCTGATAGGAATCTCTGCACAGGTATGAAGTCACACACATGAACTTGTTTACTCTTGTCTCATCCGGCAGAAAAACACGTGACAGAAATGTGGACTTGGAAAAAGAATTTCTCCCTGCTTTGCGTCTTACACGCCTGACCAATCAAAGCCCGCAGTCCCACAGAGCTTTAAAAACTCTGCAATTTTTTTTTTTCTGTGAAAAATGATTTACTGGCTGTTGATTCAGGAAAAAGAAGAGCTTTTTTCACTTGGTTTCATATTTTGGTAATGCACTGTTTTTGTTTACATTATGTCATTATTAACATTATTTATGTCTTTTTGTGTGTCTGAAATGTGTGCTTTTTTTTTTTTTTTTTTTTTTTTCCCTCTCACTTCGAGTTTTCTATATTATTTGTGAAGCACTTTTAAACAAATGGGTGATACTCAACAGTCTGTGTATTAAATGTGGTTGTTGCTGTTATGTCACTTTTATGTGGACTACCAATTTGAAACGTAATCATTTTATTGTTTCCATCTCAGGTTTATATTTTGTGTATAAATAACATGTAAGGGGTTGATCTGCAAGTCTGAGTTCTTTTCATTGTAGCCCCAAGGATCATTTTAGTGTTATGTACACTGTGTACTCGGGCACATTTATATCTCACACAGCACAAGAAGCTGCAAAATATTTTACAAAATCAATATTTTTGGCAGCTTCATCCGCCACCTCTGTTTTTTTGCAGACATTGCAGACTCCATGCATGTGTATGGATTTTTTTTTTTTTTTTTTGGCTGAAACAAATTGTTTCAAATTTTGTGTGAAAACTAAAACTGATTTTAACTCATTGGGTTTCCTGTCCAATCACCAGTGGCAAATATAGTCTGTTCCCTGGCTCTTGGTCCCTCTCACAAGCAATTCTGGATAAAACTGTGAAGACCCTTAATGGAAAAGAGTCATGTCTTGAACACTGACAGCTGTCCCTTTTAACAAATTGTTGTAGCTGTGAAAGTTTGGTATTTCAAGCCTGAAGAAAGTGGAGCATAAGATCAAGTTTGCACTCTCCATGCGCTCTACAGTCTAGACTGTAAACATGACACTAGAGCTGGTTGTCTTAGCTTGTCATATGTGTAGGTTAACAGAATTTAAAAATGAAGCATATTGTTATGCTATTTTGTTGTTTCTGTAAGTTGGTTTGAAATCTGCAACCAATTGTCCCAACTAATAATGTTAAAGATTTTAAATTGGCATATTTGCCAAGCACTATACTATCGAACACATTTGACCAAATATTTAAACTTAATCATCCAACCAACATTACCTACTGGGATAATACTGCGTGTGAATTTACCTGCATTTGAACTATTGTGTAAAAGTTAAAGGAACAAATTCTGAAAATTTTCTACACTTTACAGTCCTGTTGAATTTGAAACTAACTAGCAGTTTTTTTTACTCCTGTTTTTGCAGCAAAACCGTGTGGTTGGAGCAATGCAGCTGTATTCCGTCGACAGGAAAGTATCCCAGCCCATCGAAGGCCATGCCGCTGCCTTCGGGGACTTTAAAGTGGAGGGAAATGCCAAACCTTCCACCCTCTTTTGCTTTGCTGTGCGCTCACAGGCTGGAGGAAAGGTGAGAGTTTTTAGATTAAACTCCTGTCAAAATCTTAACCTCTAAACAAACTAAACCGATTAACATTAATAGCTTTATTAATGTGTGTAATTTCTGTGCTGGTGCACTTTATTCACGAGGACTTTGTTCTCCAGTTGCACATCATTGAAGTCGGTCAGCCAGCTGCAGGAAACCAGCCGTTTGCTAAAAAAGCAGTAGATGTGTTTTTCCCACCAGAGGCTCAGACAGATTTTCCTGTCGCCATGCAGGTACGGTGCGACCTTTACCACTCGTTAGTCTTTGGTGCTTTGAAGGCGGCCGTTGCATGCTAAAATCCTCTCTCTGATCATTCTGCTTAGATTGGCAGTAAGCATGGTGTGATATATTTAATCACCAAGTATGGCTACATTCACCTCTACGACCTGGAGTCTGGAGTCTGTATCTACATGAACCGAATCAGCGCAGAGACCATTTTTGTAACTGCCCCCCATGAGTCCACGTCAGGGATCATTGGTGTCAACAAGAAGGGACAGGTAAGAATCGAGCAGACGATGACTATTACATGAATAGGCTTTCAATATGTCAGGAAAAAAAAAGTATTTTTGATGTGGAAGATGAATATTGAATATTAATGTCACCTTACAGATAACATTTGCATGAAAGGCTGAAGTTTTTTTGTTTTGTCGTTTTATCAGGAGTAATATTCATATCGTGACTTACTCTTTCTTCTTTTCATAGGTCTTGTCCGTGTGTGTTGAAGAAGAAAACATCGTCAACTATGCCACAAACGTCCTGCAGAACCCTGACCTAGCCTTCAGGATGGCTGTGAGGTCCAATCTTGCCGGGGCCGAGGAGCTTTTTGCCAGGAAGTTCAACACTCTGTTTGCCCAGGGAAGTTATTCAGAGGCTGCAAAGGTTGCTGCATCAGCACCCAAGGTACCCTGGTCCCTGCTGCTGTAATGAGCTGTTTGCACATTCTAATGCCTACCAGGTGTTAACATTTTTACTTTTGTACATTGTGTATTTAAAACATTCAAAAGGGTTTGTACATTTTTGTCATGTGGATTTACTTTAGCAACCATGAATCAACTTCTTTTTTTTTTTGTAATTCTTTCCTCACCCTCAGGGTATCCTTCGAACGGCAGAAACCATCCGTAAGTTCCAGAGTGTCCCAGCCCAGCCGGGTCAGGCCTCTCCGCTCCTGCAGTACTTCGGTATTCTTTTGGACCAGGGCCAGCTCAACAAGTTTGAGTCTCTTGAACTGTGCAGGCCTGTCCTGCAACAGGGCCGCAAGCAGCTTCTGGAGAAATGGCTGAAGGAGGACAAGGTAGGGTTGGGAGCGTTGGAACAACAAGGTGGCTTTGTTGAGCTTGGACTAATTGTTGCTGGTGGGTTGTTGGCTACGTGGCGGTCGGCCGGGATGGCTCCAGCACAGCTCGTAAATAATAACTGTGTATTTGTGTTGCAGCTGGAGTGCTCAGAGGAGCTGGGAGATCTGGTGAAAACATCTGACCCGACACTTGCTCTTAGTGTGTACCTCAGAGCTAATGTTCCCAACAAGGTCATTCAGTGCTTCGCAGAGACTGGCCAGTTCCAGAAGATAGTCCTGTATGCTAAAAAGGTATCCAGGGAGCTCTGACTATGCTTTTCTGTTGCTATAATGTCAATATTATGCTATATTTATATATTTTTCCTTTTATCAAAACATTTCCTGGTGTTTTAAGTGTAAAATGAGTTTTTTAAGCTGCAGGCTTAATTGCCTTTTCCCTCCCTCTTCCGTTTTGTAGGTGGGCTACACCCCAGACTGGGTTTTTCTGTTGAGGAACGTGATGCGTGTCAATCCAGACCAGGGACTGCAGTTTGCCCAGATGCTGGTTCAGGACGAGGAGCCGCTTGCCAACATCAACCAGGTAACGCACATCAATACAGCCACTTCCCTAGAAGAGAATGGCCTGCCTGCTACCTTTGCTGCCTGTTTGCCCGTACTGAACACATGCACTCGGCACACAAAGTGCCTGGTGTGGGAGCCGCCATCTGTGTTATTCCAGATGTGCCAGCAATCTCAGGAATTCACTGAGTCAGTGACTCCCTCTTCCTTTACAGCTCCACCATTGCTCTGCCCCGTCTCAAACAGAGGTGGTTGAAACAGAAGTCGAGACCTGTTTTCCCTTTCAGCCTTTGCCTGCAAAGATGCGAGTAAATAAAGCGGAAACATCTGGCAGCGGGGCATGTGGTGTTTTAATAATACGTGACCTGGCAAGATGATTGAATAATGCTTTACAGATGGAATGAAAGAAAAATCTGGTTTGTCTTTTCACTTCGTCTGCATTTTAAAAATGCTGTTATTCTTTTTGGTAGATTGTAGACGTTTTCATGGAGGGCAGCTTGATCCAGCAGTGCACCTCCTTCCTGTTAGATGCCCTGAAGAACAACCGCCCAGCTGAGGGACACTTGCAGACACGCCTGCTGGAGATGAACTTGATACACGCACCCCAGGTGAACTGTGACCTGTTCTGCTCTTGTTTGCACACAAAAAAAAAAACTGCAACCTGCAGCACAACATTTGGAAAGCAATCAAAGTAATAGCATCAATAACATCTATAGTGTTGTTAACTGAACCACCACAGACGGTTTTATTTATTTTATTTTTCTGTACCCAGGAAGTGAAGGGACTGTTTGAGAATAGTTGGCTTGTGACTGTTTTCACCTAGAAGCAAAATTATAATCTGTCGTATCAAACATGATTTGTGTGCACGAACATTTTTAGGTAGCAGATGCGATCCTGGGCAACCAGATGTTCACGCACTATGACCGGGCCCACGTCGCTCAGCTGTGTGAGAAGGCAGGGCTGCTGCAGAGAGCTCTCGAGCACTACACCGACCTCTACGACATCAAACGGGCCGTGGTGCACACGCATCTGCTTAACCCTGAGGTGTGCCTGTGAAAGCGTGATCGAGCTTGCAAATGCCGCCCCACCGGGAGAAGCACCAGCTCATCTCTCCTCTGTATTTATTTGTTTTGTTTTTAATGTAGTGGCTGGTAAACTTTTTCGGCTCCTTGTCAGTGGAAGACTCTTTGGAGTGTTTAAGGGCCATGCTGTCTGCTAACATCAGGCAGAACCTGCAGCTGTGCGTCCAGGTAGCATCGAAGTATCACGAGCAGTTGGGAACTCAGGCATTGGTGGAGCTCTTTGAGTCCTTCAAGAGTTATGAGGGTAGGTGGTGGTAGTGTTGCTGCTGTTCTTTTCATGTTAGATTAAAGTTGATGTGTGTCAAGTGAGTGCCAGGCCTCCCTTTTTTCCAGTCATTAGAGTTACAACTAACTGTTCTCTCCTTTTTTTTCTTCCCCTGCGATCTCCATCCAAGGCTTGTTTTACTTCCTCGGGTCCATCGTGAACTTCAGCCAGGAGCCTGATGTTCACTTCAAGTACATCCAGGCTGCTTGCAAGACGGGACAAATCAAAGAGGTGGAGAGAATCTGCAGAGAAAGCAACTGCTATGACCCAGAGCGGGTCAAAAACTTCCTCAAGGTATAAATGGCTCCTAAAGTGTCATGAGTCTTTTTTTTCTGTCTTGCCTATTCATGCATATAATTGATCTCAAATGATTCTCACCTCCCAGGAGGCTAAACTAACGGACCAGCTGCCTCTTATTATTGTGTGCGATCGCTTTGACTTCGTCCATGATCTGGTGCTCTACCTCTACCGCAACAGTCTGCAGAAATACATCGAAATCTACGTGCAGAAAGTAAGGTCAATACTGCGACTGAGATTCTGTCCGTTAACGGTTGGTACCAGACAGATGCCTGGCTTTAATTAAGGTGCATGTTGTCGTTTTCTGCATGTGTTCTCAGGTGAACCCCAGTCGATTGCCCGTGGTGATTGGCGGCTTGTTGGATGTGGACTGTTCTGAGGACGTAATCAAAAACCTGATCATGGTGGTCAGGGGCCAGTTTTCCACTGACGAACTGGTGGAGGAGGTGGAGAAAAGGAACAGGTAAGGCTAGAAGTTGCATGAGTCCATCGTTTTGTCATCAAGAGCCACAACATTAAAACCACAGACGGGACAAATCAGATATGACTTGAATATTATAATAAATTAATGGTATAAATAGAATAAAGAGCAAAGTAAAAGGGCATGCATTTTGTTATAAAAGACTTTTTACACACTTCACTTCACTTCACTTCAAATCACGCAAAAAGGTGATTTGGTGCAGAAATTACCTTTTTAATGGTTCGTACTGCAGTGTGAATAATGCTGACCATTTACATTGTAGTGTTCTGCTGGGATGATTTCAAAATTTGCTGTATGCTGACAAAACCAGAAATGTGCATATTAACAAATAGGATATTCTGGCTGGGACTGAAGTAAATATTTATATTTTCAGTGCAGTTTTTTTTTTCCCGTCAGTGCAAATGTTGTTCTTCTTTGCTTCATTGGAAAAATTGTTTTCCTGCAGTATTTTTCATGGATGCCTGAATGATGCGAGACAGATAAGCCGTCCTACTTTTGGTGCCAACAAACATGAACCTGAGAGATGACAAACATGAATACTCTGAGAACTGAATGCGCAACATCACCATCTAGTGTTGACGCTGTGCATTACACTGCAGCAAAAAACTGTTTTCAAAAGCTTTCCTCAAAATATTACCCAGTACTGCTCAAAGGGTTTCAGAAGACTACAAAACGGAACACAATAGTAAAAAGAAGATTGGTGTCTTAATTATTGAGGAAAATACAGTAACGAAGTTAGATATTTTTTTTTCTTCACACATATGTTATATCTCATGTTTCATGCATTCTGAAATGTTTTTTGTTACATCCCTGAACCAAATTCAGCATTTTTTTTTTTTCCATTATCATACAAGGCTGAAGCTCCTGTTGCCATGGCTGGAGTCGCGTATCCATGAGGGGTGCGAGGAGCCAGCTACCCACAATGCCCTGGCCAAGATTTACATTGACAGCAACAACACACCGGAGCGCTTCCTGAAGGAGAACCCGTTTTATGACAGCGCTGTAGTGGGACGTTACTGTGAGAAAAGAGACCCCCACCTGGCCTGTGTGGCTTATGAGCGAGGGCAGTGTGACCTGGAGCTCATCAAGGTGTGTAGCTGGTGTCGCACCACATTCCAGAGGCTCTAATGAAAAGGCACTTTTAACCATGAACTCTCTCTGTCAAAGGTGTGCAATGAGAACTCATTATTCAAGAGCGAGGCTCGATATCTGGTACGGCGAAAAGATCCCGAGCTTTGGGCGAACGTGTTAGAGGAAAACAACCCCTACAGAAGACAACTCATTGACCAGGTTGGGTTTCCTCCTGCTCCGCTCCTTAACTGACCACAAATAAGAGCACTTTTTCCACTAATATGCTTCATTCAATCCCCCGTAAGGTGGTGCAGACAGCTCTGTCGGAGACCCAGGATCCTGAGGAGGTGTCGGTCACGGTCAAAGCCTTCATGACTGCAGACCTGCCCAACGAGCTGATCGAGCTGCTGGAGAAGATTGTTCTCGATAACTCAGTCTTCAGTGAGCACAGGTACCCCCATGCTCTCTGCTTGTTCTGCATCAATAATCAGGGTTAATACATCCTTTTAATGATCCTTTTTGTTTTTTTGTTTTTTTTCTCTCCAGAAACCTCCAGAATCTGCTGATTTTAACCGCCATCAAAGCTGACCGCACTCGCGTGATGGAGTACATTAACAGGCTAGACAATTACGATGCTCCTGATATTGCAAACATCGCCATCAGTAATGAGCTGTTTGAAGAGGCTTTTGCCATTTTCAAGAAGTTTGATGTCAACACCTCAGCTATACAGGTAAACTTAACTGCTCAAACTGAAACGGTGCTTTGCAGACATTAGTTGCATGTTTTTAGTGCGATTTTTTTAAATAGAAAACGCTTCGGTATAAAACGGCTACTCATCCTCTAGTCCAGGCCATTGATAAATACTTTTAGGTGTCCGTTACAGGCAGATTACTTTTGTCATTACTGAGTGAGTATGAGGAGATTGTATTTGGTTCTCTCTCATTTAGTGTTTAAAGGTTAACCTGCGGTGCTTCATCTCATTGAGCGTGGCTTTGTGTCAGCTCATGTAATACAACCGTCTACTTTGCTCGTTCCTGTAGGTATTGATAGAGCACATAGGAAACTTGGATCGCGCCTATGAGTTTGCCGAGCGCTGCAACGAGCCTGCAGTGTGGAGCCAGTTAGCCAGAGCTCAGCTGCACAGAGACCTGGTCAAGGAGGCCATCGACTCGTACATTAAAGCCGTGGACCCGTCGGCGTACATGGAGGTGGTCAACGCAGCCAGCAAAAATGGTGAGCGTTTGTTTGTTTGGCAGCAAAACTCTTAACTGCAAATGAGGAACTCCTTTATTTTATCTTGAGTTGATGTTGAGTGTGTTGTTTTTTTGTTTCTTTTTGTATTTTGTAGATAACTGGGAAGACTTGGTGAAGTTCCTTCAGATGGCTCGAAAGAAAGCCAGAGAGTCGTACGTGGAGACGGAGCTGATCTTTGCTTTAGCTAAAACGAACCGTCTGGCCGAGCTGGAAGAATTCGTGAGCGGGCCAAACAATGCACACATACAGCAGGTAAAGGAAAAACAAGAAACATTATATCTGTTTTTATGTAAACCCTGATCCTTCTGGCTGTTTAAGGAGATCCCTTAGACCTTTTAAAGGATTATGCAGCTAATGCGGATTGTGCGTATTGTTTGTTTCCCAGAAACTATTTCCTTTTTTCTCCTCCTCAGGTGGGAGATAGATGTTATGAGGAGGGCATGTACGAGGCAGCCAAACTCTTGTTCAACAATGTGTCCAACTTTGCTCGCCTTGCGTCTACGTTAGTCCATCTGGGAGAATACCAGGCAGCCGTGGACAGCGCCAGGAAAGCCAACAGCACCCGCACCTGGAAGGAGGTGAGACACGTTTGAAAGTGTGTCCTTGCCATCCTTTTCTTCTTCATCAGGACAGGTTTAAAATGATGATTGTGTCAGACTAAGTCCCAGATTTACAAGTAAATAAGATAAAATACCAGCTTAACCCTTGTAAAAGCGTAAGGCTCCTGAATGTAAACATATCAGTGTTCACAGCATGTAAATGAAGTCTTGTCCATCACGCTCTGTTCCCTCATCACCGCTGAGTAACACCTGAACAGAAACTGTCAGAGCCATGTCATGTGTGAAAGTTCAGACTTTTTTAAAGGTGGATGCTTTAAGTAACGTCTGAATCAGGCGGTTAACTGACATGCTGATTACTGCACCGCGACTGTGAATGCTGACAGTTGTTTTATTTTTATTTCATACAGTGTCAGATTTTGTTGTCACCAGCATCTAATCTTTAAAAACCACTGATATCACCTGGACAGGAATTACTTAAGGAAACGTGAGACCTGCGACAACACTGGCAATAAATATTTACCATTCCACCTTAAATGTCTCACGCTGATTAAGGAGTACAGGACAGTTGACTAATATCTTGTACAATATAAAACGGTAATTGATTTGTTTACTTCTGTTATTTTATGAACATTTTATGTAACATTTCCTTTCTGCTTGGTACCGACAGGTTTGCTTTGCGTGTGTGGACGGCGAGGAGTTTCGGTTGGCACAGATCTGTGGCCTCCACATCGTGATCCACGCTGACGAGCTGGAGGACCTGATCAGCTACTATCAGGACCGTGGGTACTTTGAGGAGCTCATCGCTCTGCTGGAGGCTGCTCTTGGTCTGGAGCGGGCCCACATGGGTATGTTCACTGAGCTCGCCATCCTCTACTCCAAGTTCAAGCCTCAGAAGATGAGGGAGCACCTGGAGCTCTTCTGGTCCAGAGTCAACATCCCAAAGGTACAGTGTCCCCTGTATGCGTGTGTTTGGCTGTCTTAAGGTTTTATTGGTGTTTCGTAGATTAATTAAGTGGTTTGTAGTAAAGTGCTCATATCCAGCTCCTTCAGTGTACGGTTTGATACAGCAGCTGGATCATCCATGTCAGTTTACTTTTGGATTAAGTTGTTTTTATCAGTTTTGCAACATTATTTTTGGTTTTTTACTTGTATTACATCAGTATTATCAGACAGAGCTATCTCGGATTATCTCTGTTGTATTATATTATATTTATTTTATATATATATATATATATATATATATATATATATATATATATATATATATATATATATATATATATATATATATATATATATATATATATATATATATATATATATATATATATATATATATATATATATATATAATTTTTTAGTTGCTATGGAGTTCCTTGCTCTTGTTGAGTCGGTTGGTCGGCTGCCGGATTAGTGCTGAGAAATATGCAAATATTCTGTGTTAATAATGTCAGTCTTTGATGTAATTGTGACGTACTGCAGTCTAAAATGTCTCGAATTCAGGATTTCAAAATGAATGAAGCTCATCTGTGTCTTCCAGGTCCTTCGTGCAGCCGAGCAGTCTCATTTATGGGGAGAACTGGTTTTCCTTTATGATAAATATGAGGAGTACGACAACGCTGTGATCACTATGATGAGCCATCCGACTGATGCGTGGAAAGAAGGGCTGTTCAAAGACATTATCGCTAAGGTAAATGAAGATTTTTCAAATAAACTGACTGAAACGCTTCTTTACCTTCTCCTTTTTTTTTTTTTTAAATATTGCAACGATGATATGATTCGTGCTTTTTTTTTTTTTTTTTTTTTTTTTTGTTCCCAGGTTGCTAATGTGGAGTTGTACTATAAATCTCTTTCGTTCTACCTGGATTACAAACCCCTCCTACTCAATGACCTGCTCACTATTTTGTCTCCTCGGCTGGACCACAGCAGAACTGTCAACTTTTTTAGCAAGGTAAGCTGGTACAAGGCCAACATCTATAGTGGGTTTATCACATTTTAAACATAGTCTGCTGAACTTGCTGTAGTGATCCGACGTGGGTTGTGATTTTGTTTGATCAGGTAAACCAGCTGAAGTTGGTCAAGCCTTACCTGAGATCTGTCCAGAATCACAACAACAAGTCTGTCAATGAAGCTCTAAACAACCTGCTGACAGAAGAGGAAGACTACCAGGTGTGTAGATTACTGAAAAATAAAAATAAAGGAGAGGGGGGGGGGGGGTGATTGAAAGGAGGCAAAACTTCAGCTGGCTGTTTGTCCAACTGTTTGTTTCACTTGTTAAAAAAAAAAAAAAAAATATTATGAGGTGGTTTCTGCTCATTATGAAAAAGATTTTAGAAGAATGTAATTTTCTGCTGTTTGAGCCCATAATATTTGTCTGCAGGGCCTGAGAGCCTCCATTGATGCGTATGACAACTTTGACACCATCGGCCTGGCTCAAAGGTTGGAAAAACATGAACTGATCGAGTTCAGACGTATCGCTGCTTATCTGTACAAAGGAAACAACCGCTGGAGACAGAGTGTGGAGCTCTGCAAGAAGGACAAACTTTATAAGGTAACCCCACCCCCAACTGCTATATTATACAGAAATTAGAGGAGCTGTGAAAGTAACACATTCTCAATTATGTGAAAAGCTTCCAAATGCCAGCAGATGGCGCTGTTTGTTTGTGTAATGTTTAATCTTGTCACAGGCATTGTTTTGGTCATTAGTGTTGCATGAAAGCCTTTACATTCGCAACATTTCCAATATTCCCAGGATGCCATGCTGTACGCTGCTGAGTCCAAGGATGCTGAGCTGGCAGAGACTCTGCTCCAGTGGTTCCTGGAGGAAGGCAGGAAGGAGTGCTTTGCTGCCTGCCTGTTCGCCTCCTACGACCTCCTGCACCCTGACGTGGTGCTGGAGTTGGCCTGGAGGCACAACATCATCGACTTTGCAATGCCGTACTTCATCCAGGTCATGAGAGAGTACCTCACAAAGGTTGGAACTGAGGAGAAGCTTGAAAGTGTGTTTTTACTTTTTTAAAAAAAATATATTTATTTTTTTAAAGTCGTTTTTAAGTACTAAACTATCTTAAACTTAAACATTTTAACATTTTTTGATTAAATGTGGTTTATATTGTTGACTTTGCTGACAGATGAGGGGTAGACAGCAGCTTGTAATATCTCTGGAGATGTTGAGAAACTGATGTTGAAGAGACGAAATGGCAGAAAGTGATGGCAGTGAAGCACATCTGCCAGCAGTCATGTAGACACGCGGGTTTATGTTCAGTCATCTCTGTAATCTTTTTCAGGTTGATGAGTTTGCAGCGAAGGTGACGGTCTCTGGCCCTCTTTTTTATTCCTCTGTTTCCTGTTTGTTTGTTCTTGTACAGTAACGTATGGTTTCTGATGTAGGAACCTAACATGTCCTGTAGACTGAGGTCGCCCTAACTAGAGCTGGTCCTGGGGAACTGTAGTCATAGTCTGCAGGCTTTTGCACGTCATCACTGTAAAAAAAAAAAAAAAAAAAAAAAGGCACATTTTCAGTTTATCTGCGGTCAAAATTTAAAAATGATCCTCTCCCGTAGGCTCATGTTTAATGTGAGGATAGATTTTGAGTTATGAAACAGAAGAAATGTGATAAATCTGTAGGTACAAATGTAAGAAATAACAGCTGAATTGTAGTATGTTTTTGTATTCACAAAAGTTCTGCTTTGATTGGAGAATAATTAAAATCGGGGGATTAAGGTCTTTGTTATAAAGGCGGAGAGTCACTAGTTAACTAATATGATGGATCCCTGTTAATATTGATTACTGCTGCTTCAGAGGCGGCGGTACTAAAGAAGGAAGGTACTGTTGATGCAGTACACAGTAGTATAAAATGAATCTTCATTTAAGCTATTATAGAAAAGACTACTACATTTTGATCACTTTCTGGGGGCCCTGGTGGAAATTATAATAGTTTTGATTTCATTTTCATCAACTTTGTGAGACTGAAGCCAAAGCCTGTTCAGAATATTTGCACTTTCTTCATGACCAGGTTCGGTTTTCTCAGCCTAACCAACACCTCTTACCTTGTAACTCCTTTCTAATGGGACTCATTTATTGTTAAAAGGCATTTAAAAAAAATTATTTACAAAACAAACATTGTGCTATTTCAGCTCAGGTGTTGCTCAGAAAGGATCAGAAATGAAACGTAAGCAGAATGAAACCCTCTAAACTAGTTGGATGCATCACTGCACGTGAAGTTCTAGTGATGAGCAGTTGGACGAGTGCAGGGCTGCAGACGAGACTGCAGACGAGACAGCAGACGAGACAGCAGACGAGACAGCAGACGAGACTGCAGACGAGACTGCAGACGAGACTGCAGACGAGACTGCAGACGAGACTGCAGACGAGACTGCAGACGAGACTGCAGACGAGACTGCAGACGAGACTGCAGAAGACTCCTGTCCCCTCTCACCTGCTTCTGTAGGAAGTCTTTCAGTTTTCCGCTTAGCATTTAATTTTCTAGGAAGTTGATTTAAAACAAGCACTTGAACTATTTTCCATTTATAAACAAAACATTTTGTTCAGAGAAGGGATTTTCTTTTTTTTGATGGAGTTTGACTTTCTTTTCTTCATCATCAAACCTTTTTTTTTTTTTCTTCAAGTTGTAGCTCTACTCCAAAGAAATCCCCTTGATTGAACCCTCCTACTGTTTAAGCTGATTAAACTTTGATCAGAAACCTTTTTGTATTCAGACATTTCCACAGTTAAAGCACAATGATTGACTATTTCTTTGCGCTTATTATAATCAAGAAAACTGGTGCTTTGATTAACTCACTTCACAGCGAAGCCTGGCGATGCTGAGCTGACCTGTGAGCGTCTGACATGCAACTAAATGTGGTCAAATAGGATAATTAGTCTGCTCACAGAAATGGATTGCATGTGGAAAAATGCACATTTACTGACTAGAAGTGTAGTATCACCATATCGGCATGTGGTCTGTAGCTTCTTCTGTACTCAATGTATTTTACAATGTTTCTCTAACCTGGATGCCTACAATAATCCCATCTTTTAAAGGGTCAATTCACACACTAGTGACTAGTATGATGTATTTTAGTGCTGTTTTTTTTTTCCCTCTTGTTTCTTTGATGTAAATCCATTATTTCTGATGCTCACATCAAATTTAAAAAACAACAACCTAGGAACATGTTTTTTTAAATGATAAAATCCATCTTTCTTGATAATTCTGACTATTTTAATTGGAAACTGTTTTATTCTTTTTTTTTTTTTTGAAAAATGGCAACTGATTTCTGACATCAGTGAACCACATTTGTCACTTTGTCTTTTAAGAAGACATTAGATTGTTAAATGCTATTTTTGAAATCTCCAAGCAACATAAATCACTTTTAATTTAACTATAAGATTTTGGACACAGTAAGTTTAATCGGACACCTTTTTGACATGCCATTGTTTTATTATTATTATTTTCTTTTCTTTTTTTATAGTTATTGGGATGAACTGACCCTTTATTTGTGACAGTTTTAGGTTTTCTCACCTGACCTGTACATCCTTCTCTTGGCTGGCTGTAGCTGCACTGTTGAGTTCTGTGTGTAGTTTTGTTTTTCAGAAACTGGTGTGATAATTTCACTTTTGCTTCTTGTCAAGTTAATGCAAACCAAACTAAAAGCCTTAATGTGGTTGGAGGATTAAAGCTTAAGAGTTTGAGCTCGAGTAGACCCCCCACCACCATCTGAGGAAGAAAAAAAAAAAACCAATTTAAAGAGTAATTTTAATGCTTGTGTGCAACTGTAGTAATTACTCTGTAGATGGTCCTGCAAAGCTTTTTTTTTTTTTTTTTTTTTTTTTTTTTTTTTTTTTTTTAGGTGATTTTATTATTATCTTTTATTTTTTAGTTGACAAGTATCCATGCACTGGGGAAAATGACATTATGCAGTTAGTGTAAACATGGGTGAAAGTTTCTGCAAGACACCTACAGTGTACTAACTCCGACCTTCTCCATCAGCGCCTCTGTGAGCAACGTCTTTGTCTCTGCTGCCCTCAGGTGGACAAACTGGAAGTGTCAGAAAGCCAAAGGAAAACTGAGGAGGAGGTGACGGAGCCTCAGCCGATGGTGTTTGGTGAGTTTACAGGCAGCTGAAGTTTTTTAAGGATGAACTAAACGAGTCCCATGCAGTCAAGCTGAGGTTTGAGAACTGCTGGTGGTCGTTTAATATAAACATTAACCGGTGTGTGGAGTATAATGTTGCTTTTACTTCAAGAAGTATCAGTTGCATGATATTTATTTTTACTTTAAGTGGAAAAAAAAAAGTAATTGGAATTTTACTTTCTTAAAGTAATCAGTTTGTATTAATTGCAGGGACATTTTGAGCACATCCCCAGCCAGCGTGTAACCCTCTCATATATTTTGTGTCATCAGGCCAGCAGCTGATGTTGACCGCCGCCGCGGCTCCCGTGTCCCCCCAGCCACCGTACCCGGGTTACGGCTACCCTGCCAACGCCGCAGGATACCCCACTCCACCTCCGTATGGCTTCAACATGTAGAGTCCCAACTTCTCCTCGTCCTTCCATCCATCTCTCCCATTTTTAAATTTTTTTTTTTTTGTCCCTCCTCCACATGTTCATGCCTGACCTGAAATAAAACCGAAACCTGCTGCTCTGTGTCTCAGCTGACGGTGTGGACGCCTTCATTCCCAACAGACTCCACCCACTTTCAAAGAAACTGTGGCGTAACTCTTCACCTGTAGTTTATCCCCGTCCGTTTTACACTAGAAGGACTTTGGTGGCATCAAGGATGAACGTGGATCGAAGCGCTCTCCGTGTTTTCCCACACGATAACATTACCGCTGACCTAAATGGCACGAAGTCGCCTCTCAGCTCCTGAAGGAATTGATGCATCGTTAGCTTCACAAAACCACTCTGTCCTGTTGCTGTTCCATGTAGACTTAACCATAGAGCGGCTTTTTTTTTTTTTTATTATCTTATTTCCAGCACTGATGAAGAAGAGACTTCACTGTGGAGTGGAAGGAGTCGTTTGCGTCTCCGACTGCCTGAAGCACTGTTACAGCCTGACATACTCTGAGGCGGCATCTCATTTGTTCACATTTGATTTCAAAACTGTCTCATGTTCTGATTAGACAGTTACAGTGCAATAGTTTTTGTTTTTGTTTTCACAACAGGTACAAAGGTGTTTGCTGTATACGGGCTAAGGACACTTGTTCACGAGGTTAAAGTCTCAGTGTGTGTCGGTGTTTGTCTCTAAAACCTTTTGTGGGATGCATCACAGAACGAAGAGACAGTGAAATTATCGCTCCTTGCAGCATCCGACTTTCTTCTGGGTCAGAGTGGGTGATGTCGTTGGTCAGCTTTTTAGATTCCAGTAGGCAATATTTGAAGTTTTGGAATGTTTGTGACAAAAAAAAAAAAAAAATGAAAGGAAGCTGATGATATAATTACAATTATTAACAATAATAATAAAAAAGGTATATGCTCTTGTCTGTGCATGTGCTGCCAAATGATAATGCTGCACCAAGGAGCACAGTTGTCATGTTAGTATCAAGTATATAAAGCACTACTGATGTGTCAAAAACTAAGCAATGTATGATGAAATTCTCTCACCAAACTAATAGAAATGGGTGGTGAAGCTCCAAGACTCAAAATTAAACACATCCTGGTGCCAGCTCGGTAAAAGTCCTTATTGTACCTAAAACAGCATATAATTTAAATGTATTGACACACCTAAATAATCAAAGGAGTCAAATATTATGGGATACCTTATGTATTGTCTATATTGTGTTGTCTAAAAGAATATGATTTTTGTAAGAAAAGGACGAAAATGCAACAAAAAAAGCAATTTAATAAATGGCAAAGACTTGAGGTAAGACTTGCTCAAATTGGTGATGGCTCAGTTTTCATTTATCCTTGTTTGATGAAGTCAAAACCGCCTCGCTGCCTTTTCTCGCACAAATCATGCTGTCAGAGGA
The DNA here is from genome assembly GCA_014839995.1 of Xenentodon cancila. Lineage (NCBI taxonomy): Eukaryota > Metazoa > Chordata > Actinopteri > Beloniformes > Belonidae > Xenentodon > Xenentodon cancila. The sequence continues at coordinate 14,112,854 of CM026202.1, read as the reverse complement.
ATAAAGTTTAGCACGTGGTGTATTGGTGCAGATAGATGCACATCTGTTCAATTTAAAGCTCAATATCTGATATCTGGATTTCGGATTTAGGAGCAGGCTGAACTGTTTGCTGGCCCGTTGCATTATTTCCATTCACATAGGTTTTGGTATGTAGAAACTTTCAAGGACGTGATTCGTGGTTTCTACCTTGTTGGGAGCAGCAGCTTCTTTGTTTGGAGCGGGTGTGGTTGCCACATCTGGAGCTGCTGCTGGCTGCTGCGAGGTTTAGGCGATAAGATTTTTAATAACAAAGGAATAAGGTCCCTGATGAGCTGTGTCCCGGCCTGGTTTTTGCTGAGGAAAAAAGTGGTCGGTTTTGTCTCTGTAACTCACCCAGTGACTTATCGACCGTCATATCGCAGAGCAGAGTCGGCGGGTGTGAAGTTCACCAGTTTTAGGGGTGGGGACCCTCGGAGTCGCTGCACACAAAAGCAAATCTGCGCGTCATTATTTCCGGACTGCTTCGCTCTCTTACGCACGACAGTCGAGACACGGCGTTACCATAGTTACAAACAACACATGTCGGCAACAGCCCAGTCGATCCCAACTTCCTTGAGCGTCCCCGCCCACTGTCATCAGAGAAATTCAGGGGCGCACGGGCGCAGCAGAGATCACCTGCATCCAGGAGAGCGCACCGCGCAGCAGCAGCCGTCTCTTCTTTACTTTGGGAAAATGGGAAATAAATAAATAAACAAATAATAGATATCTGCCATCCACATACGGAGAAATCACAATCGCCGATACGATTTTGTACATTTTGTCGCGTAATCATGCAGGATAAAAGTCAACATTTCAACCCCTTTTCCAGACCGCGGTGTCTGGCGGCTGCGGCGCCCGCCGGGAAAGCAAAACTGACTCACCCGGGAAAAGCGATTATGGCAGGTAAGTTTCACCGGGATATGTAACACTGAAACGTGGCAGTTGAACGAAATGTCTCTGGGAATGCGGGTTATCGGGAAATCACAAAGAAAGCAGAAGTGAGTTGTTAAGATAGTAAGACGTGCGTCATAGAGCGCAACAAGACGGTGCAAAGACAGAAAAAAGAAAAACTCTTACACCTCCAAATGATTTCTTTTTCTTTCTTTTTAAATGAAGTTTGCCTGCATCCTTGAGAAAGTTGCGAGATATGTTCAGCACAAAGCGACAGTTTGTAAAAATGTAACTGGAGTATTCTCTGTTGGCATTTCAAGCCAGACATTAGTTTTAAATGTTAATGAAAGAAAATCTGTTAAAAAAAACACCATAACATTTTGTCTGGCGTTGCTCATAAATCCAAGACATACATTAATATGCAAATTTTCACTTTTTTTTTGGTTGGTTTCTGTTAGATGAATAAATAAATTCAAACTGCTGTAGGTCTGCTCTCAGAAACGTATACAGGAACTGATAAAACAGACATTTTAACAGTGTTACCACCTTTTCTCTCAGTTTCTGCCCACAGATTACTCTGAACCACTGATCCTTGAAGATGTTGCCATTTCTAAACAGTCTTGAGTGCTCAGTACAAAGAGCTCAAGTACTTTTCATCATCTGCTGCTCTGTCCTGTCATGGTCAGTCCGTACCGCAGTGATTTCATTTTATCCGTCCACCAGTGCTCTTTCCATAATGTCATTAGAGCAGAGTAGTGCAGTGGTGACGCGGAGAGGACGCTCTCTCCCGAGACAATGGACCCACTCTGTCTCAGTGAAGCGACAGAACTGGGAATGTACCACAAGAACTCCTTAAACGCGGAATACGTGGTCTCCAGACGATTTCTCGTATGTTGTGACTGTTTTTTTTTTGTCATTTTGTTTTAGTACAGAGCTTCAGTGTTCATGCTTTTGTTTTCTCACACAACTGACCGAATCCGTAATATAAATACATGGCTTACCATGGTATTTATTAATTATAAATGACTATGGATGGAGGCTAAAAAAGGAAAATATGTAATTTATTTTATAGATAGTTGTGATACTTTCATAACCTGGGATCAATAAATTGCATCTGTCTACATATTAATGATCAGAAATGAAACAGACAAATCTTTACATTGAAACTTTTCTCTGAAGAAGTTTGATTTTTTCTTTTATATGACAAACTTCTGCCTCCCTCCCCCACAAACATCTCTGAGTAGCTCCGTTGATGAAGAGCCTCTGTTAAGGTTACATGCTGATATTTGGCAGCGCTTTCTTGATTTCAGTGTTGTGCCCCAGCAGTCATCACTTGCTGAATCTTTTACAGGTCTTAATAAATTCTTTTTGATTTCCCCCTTTTAAATGTATTCAGATGTTCTTCTCTTTTTTCCCCTTAAATACTCAATAATAAACACGGCATGTTAAATCCAGACGCAGCTAGTGATTCAAAATAAGTATGTAGGTGTTTAAGAGCCTCCCATGTATGTGTAAATATATTTTATTTATATTTACAGTTTACACTTGTATTAGAGATTTAGTGTCTGTGTGGAGATTCAGAAACGACCATCAGACATGTATCCCAAGCACAAGGGCTGTAAAAAGAGACACATAGAAAAAATCATGTGACTGTTATTTGCTATAATTTAATTGATTTAATGTCCATGGAGGCCAGTTAACAAACAACGCCCTAAACCATCTTGCACATTTGTTTCATGCGAAGCAGTTATGATAATGTTGGTTCATCTAATAGCTGGGCTGCCCGATGTGCAACTCAACGTCTATTTCTTATACCCGTTCAATCCTGTACAGGGTCACGGGGGTGAAAGAACTTGAACCAAAGAAAAGATTTCTTCAGGAATGACCTGATTTCCACACAAATCTGTTCAATATTAACATTTGTTTCATTTGAAATCTTAATTTAGGATATGTATTTGGAAATAAGTCACCATTATCCCACCGGTTATCAATCAACACGTTGTGTTTGTGTATTAAAAAAAAAAAATCAGGTTGAATTACAGCATTACAAACAGCTGAAAACATTAGAGTCAGTGGAGTGTGAGGAGGAGCGAAAATAAATCTCCAGCCTCATGTTGTCCTGCCAGCTGCTGAAAAATGGTACTGTGAACATGGCAAGACCTTCTCCTTCCCCCATCAGTCCCGTGCAGTTTGATTGACTGGTTATGGCCCAGGGTTGCTCCCTTTTCCCTGAACTATGCGGTGTGGTTTTAAATTGTGTCAGGCCTTTCTGTCTAGTTTTGCAAAAGTGTTGTGGTTTTAATTTCTCAACTCTGTGTTTTCTGTGACTCTTTCAGGCCTCACTATCACCAAGAGACGACTTGTCTGTCGAAGCTTTGATAATAAAAGTGTGTCAGTGCCTCTCTAGGTTGATTCATAGATGATCTGTCTCCTTGAGTCGGACTTGAGATTCTTTCAACAAAAAACATGGATAGTTAGTTTACACTGCAAAGCCACAAAGTCCTCTGAGATCTTCTGGTACAGAGATATAGATATAGATGTATCTGTCATGGTGGCAGCATGTCTTCGCAGACAGAGCGAGCCACTTGTACATGTCCGATGGCGCCACATAGACAAAGCAAGTAGAAGTAGAAGGTCAAAGCCTAATGGATTAGAGAGTCCAGAGCGATAGCGGTTGGGAGGAGGGGAGCATCGTTTTCTGTGAGCTCTTTTGCTCCCATTGGCCAGTTGGAGTCTCTTCTGAACAGCCAGGGACGATGACTGAAGCCGAGACACGGAAGAAAGCAGAGTTTTATCTGTGACAGGCCTGAGGGGAAGACAGCAGTCTGAATGGCATTGTGAGTGTGCTTTCATACACATCCCCCCTGCTTTGGAGAAACAGATTCAGAGCCACAGACATTCCTGCAGTACACAGTTTCATCATTGGACTTTCTCGATGTCACCTTTTCCTGTTCTTTTTCCGCCACTTCATTGATCGTCTCTCCAGCTTTAGGGCAGCTAGTTAGGTTTTCTGAGTGGCTGTCTCCTCTCAGGCTCCGGGGGCTCATCAAACTGTGGCTTACCTCACGTCAGAGGCGACACACTGAGTCCACTCCCATCCACTGTTCCTGCTGCTCGCAGACCCGAGTAGCAGGAGACGAGACGATAAATCGCTGTGTAGTCATCCGTTTAAACCCCAACCACCCCAAGTGCAACCGCTAGATGCTGGTTAGATGCACAAACAGAAACAAAGAAGCAGAATAATAGAAATGTTTGCTCTTTTTGACACTATATGATTCTGTTTTCCTTGGATGCCTTTTCAGGGATTTATAGAACAACATGGCAGTTGTTTTATTTTAATTATTTGCTAACCTTGATTTCCCGTCATTTAGACTTCCAATTATCAGCCACGTTTTTTTGTTTTGTTTTTTTTTAGCTTATTTTACATAGAAGAAGTAAATTCCTGGAGGGTTAATCAGTTTTTTTTTCTAAGTTATTGCACTGTTGGGTTCAAAATAATCATTTAAAGGCAGCAAAATCTTATTTTCTCTCAGTCTGGTTGTGTTGTCCTGAAGGCAATATCTGTCAATGTAAGACAAAATGTTCACTTATTACAGTCACAATTTTTCTTTTTCTTCAAAATGGTGGTCAAGAGAAGGATAGCGTGTGCAGGATTTTTATTCATTTATTTATTTTTGCAAAGGCGCTTTACTGCAAGTAAGATGACACACAGATATATATGACAATGTCACCAGGAGACCGAGTCCCTGTACAGGCTCTTGGTAAATGCATTCAGGAGATTAATGACTGGATGTGCCACAATTTTCTCCAGCTAAACAAAAACAAAAACCAAAAGTGAGGTAATTGTCTTTGGAGCCGAAAGAGAAACGATTACAGGTCACCACAGAGCTTCAATCTATACACCTAAAAACCAACAACCAGGCCAGAAATCTGGGTGCAGGGATGGACTCAGACCTACATTTGGAAAAACACATTAAGGCAATAACGTCAGCCTCAAAATATATAAAGGTTAAGAGATCTGATGTCTCAGCAGAACCTGGAAAAACTAGTTCATGCTTTCATCTTTAGTAGGTTTGATTATTGTAACAGCATCTTTACAGGTCTACCTAAAAATTCAGTTAGACAACTGCAGCTCATTCAGAACTCTGCTGCTCCAGACCTCACTAAGACCAAAAAAGTGGACCACATCAGTCCAGCTCTGAGGTCTTTACACTGGCTGCCTGTCTGTCAGAGGACAGACTTCTGATGCTGGTCTGTAAAGATCTGAATGGTCCAGGACCAAAATACATCAGTGACATATGAATCTTCCAGACCCCTCAGGTCATCTGGATCTGGTTTTTTATCAGTTCCCAGAGTCAGAACCAGACATGGAGAAGCTTCCTTCAGCTTCTCTGCTCCACATGTCTGGAACAAACTCCCAGAAATCCTCAGATCAGCTGAAACACTCAGTTTATTTAAATCCAGGTTGAAGACTCACCTGTTCTCAGCTGCATTTGAATAAAGACACAAATCCACAGTTTTGTTTTTAAGCTTAAGTTTCAAAATTTGATCACATTTTAACTACTGAATTTATTTATTGTTCTTTTTTCTTTATTTTTACACTTTAAATCATGCTTTTTCAATATGTGATGTTTTAATGTCTCTGTAAACCACTTTGAATCACCTTGTTGTTGAATTGTGCTCTACAAATAAACTTGCCTTGCAGTAAAACATTATCTGTAGAAACTGTGTGGGTTGACTTGAAGATAAATTGGATTGGAACTAAAATTACTTACAGTTTAAAGATACCGTTATGTGACTGTATGTAGTTTGAATATTACTGCAGTGTTAGAGAACATGATTTTGCCACATCACTTTTTATTATTGCTGCTTGTTTTTTTATTGTAAAGACAACATTTCCCATGATTCTGATGCTGCATCACGTTAACTCCAAACCACATTTAATATGCAGCAAAATAACATTTTTTTGTGTTTAAAAGAGCACTAAATATCTTAAATGAGACTTTTAATCTCAGTTATGTGACATATTACATCTTACATGAATTTGTTACCACTCTCAACAGCAAAACTTTGTTTATTCCTCAGTTTTTTTTGTATTTGTGTGTGTGAATGTGTGTTTTCTTATGACATTTCATGACACTATCATGGGAACTCTTACGAAGGTGGTTGTTAGTACTTTGTGAGGTGTTTTGAGGGCTGGATGTGTGTTTGTCTAATGATTGGTTTTGTCAGTGCAAGTGTATCATAATCATGATAATCATCATAATCATGTAGGATTCAGTTATAAACCTGGGATCAAAAAGAAGTTTCAAAATTAGGTCTGATCTGACTATTAGTTACAGGTCACTGGATGATAACAAGCCTACTCTGACCCCCATCCCACATATTGTTTTCATCCATACCTTATCTATCCCAAGCCCTTATAAATAGGGAGAGTTGTGTCAGGAAGGGTAACTGATGTAAAACCTACGTTATATCAATATGCTGAACATGATGATCCAATATGCCATCCCATAAGAAGTCAAAAGCTGAAAGACAATTAATTTTTCAATAATGATTGCTGTTCTAAAGGCTATTAGCATTAGAGCTAGTTAAAAGAATCTCTTAAGATTGTTTACAATTTGTTTTCAATGTGGCAGCACAGTAATAATAATAATAATAAATCACTATAACTTTATTACCAATCGCCCATACTCTTGCTTGGTACTGATACAGATGCCATCAAATTCCATCAGACTGGTGTTTTACGAGTTTACGCTAGATAGAAACTCCTTTGACGTCTTTTTGAGCCCTACCAAAACCATTTTGGGGTCCTCACTGCCATGCTGCTGGAGGACATTGCAACTGTAGGGGAGTGCTGTTGCAAAAAGAGAAAAAGAGTGTCTTCAATAATATTTGATCAGGTAGCACGCGTCAAATAACATGCATGTAAATACTGGGATGTTGTTTTTTTGTTTGTGAGTCAACAGTGCTACCACTGCTGCACGTTACATACAGTATTTACACTTTATAATTACATATTAAGTAATATAAATGTAAAAGCTGTAAAAAAAAAAAAAAAAAATCTCTTGTAGTCTTGTCCCCAGCTGAATGTGATGTCAAAACAACCAATATTGAGTTGTCCTGTTAATGTAAATCAGCAAATACTCCGCATGCTGCAGGGTTGTAAGCCGTTAAAGCAGTACCCATGTAAAATTAATGGACATCCTCTCTGTAATTAAGAATCAGTGGAAAATTAGTGTTGTTCAGGACAGAAGAAAGGCCAGGTGTCAGATGAATAATTCCTTTCATCTTTTGCACAAGGCAAACAGAAACGTTCCAGCTCTGTTAATGGGTTACCTCATGTTTGAAGTGCATTAGTCCTCTGATGATGTTGGACTGGAGATATGGACATGATAACAGTTTTCCCTCAAACCCTCTCTGTTCCGCTCTGCTCACGTCTCCAGAGAATTTAACTTGCAGGATATAAGTCTCAAAAACAACCGAATGAAGTAATATTGCATACAGCTGCAAAAATGATAACAAATATATTGCCAAATGCAACAAACATTCATCGAAATAGGACACACACACATATACAGGATATTTTTGGTTGTTTTGGACGACTTACTACAAGCCTGTGGCTGGCCGCAAGCAGAACAGCCACTTTAGATGTTTCTGGATGAGTGCTTTAAAAAGATACTCAAACAAAAAGAAAAAAAAGAAAAGAAAACAAATACTCGAACCTCACATGTGTAGAATCTTCCACATGTGAAGACCACGCTGAAATCTCATTTCCTCTTGACAAAAAAAACATAAGTTCTTAGATGAGCAGATGTGTTGGGTGTTCATTAGAGGCACTGAACATCAGGCAGGACAGAATTTCAGAAGGTGTGCCAACCTGTCAGGTGGATTCCTCTGAATTTCTCTCCTCTGCAGAGAAGTCGCTGCAACTTCTGTCATCAGTATGTGTATATATATATATATATATATATATATATATATATATATATATATATATATATATATATATATACACATCTGTCGTAGCAGCCTTACTCTGTTTATGAATTACAAGGAGAGAGAGAGTAGCAGGTTTATTTTTAAACAGTACAATATTAAGGACCAGCTGTGTTTCATTTATTCAACTGGGTAGTTAGCAGTTTTTTTTTTTTATCCTCTGTAGATGTATTGTATTAGTCACTTCCCTGTTTTTCACATCCCTTTGGGTTCTGAATATCACTCCACTAGCATTTCAATTTGTTTTATGTGCAATATTACTGTCGGAAGTCTGCGTGGATGCATTGATTTTACGACACAATCTGGAGAAGTTGGAGGATGAGGACGAGGAGGAAAATGAGTCTGTGAAGATAAAGATTAATGGCCATTTTGCTCACGTAACCCATGTTTGGCAGCTACATGGGAGTCATTTGCGGTGTCATGTGTAAAAATGTGTGTGTGAGCGTACAAGTACTGAAGTTAGGCTCCACAGCGGCTGCAGGATCAGGATTGATTATGTGTTTTAGGGGTTGCTGAGTTGATGGGTTTTCACGTGCAGCATGAAGTTGGCTGAGATCAGATGACTGAGCTTCACTGCTGCTTCCTTCCTCAGACACAGTGACCCACTGAACCTAAATGAGAGTGGCTGGAGGAGAGCGCCGTAATCCTCATGTGATTTCTGTTACATCTCAGCTGGTTCACATTAACTGGACAGACCGGACAGTGAAGTAAGGGCGTCTGTTTATGTAGAAATCTATATGAGTTTGGTTTTCGGGCAATGTCGTTGGTGTTGGGCATGCTGGTGCACGTCAGGTTTTCTAAACAAAAGCAAAACTCCCAGAATTTCCTGAATGAACTACATTCTTCTGTTAAGAGGAGTCACACATAGATAGAGATGAGGCCTGAGGCAATAGGTGGCACTTTTGGCGTTTACCCAGTTTATTTTGGGATCAAGACTCTGCTGCCTTTGTGCGGCATCAAGTCGTTTTCTTATGTTTTAGATTGGACTTGTGGATATGTTTTTATTCCTGGGAGAGAAAATGTTCCTGGTGTGACGCAGTGATGAACCACAGTGGCAGGAGTGACATGCGAGGACGTCTGAACTGCAGTGTTAAATGATAGGAATAAACATTTTAAAGGAATTAATATTTGTTTGGAATAAGGCTGAATGCACAGAGAAAAATAATATGCACAAAAAAACCCACCAGTAATAAATAATGGTTCATCCCAGTTCTTCCACCTAATCCACATTGAGTTAGAAAGTGGTAATTAACTAGTGACAGAAAAAGAAAAGTTACAGTAGATTGTTGTTCTTCATTTTGGAATAATTAAAATTGTTTATTTTTAATGAAATGAATAAATCCTTAAATCCTTGTCTAAAGTGTGGAAAATTTCCAGCATTGTGATCCTGTGTTGATCATCTAAGCTGATATATTCTGAACAGAACCGACAGAACAAGAGGGAACCTCAGCAGACAGTACAAAGCACTTCCATATTAACAGCAATGTTATTTTCTTTCAAGTATTAAAAAAAGCTGTGATTGGTAGTTTTCATAGGATACTAATATCACACAAGGACTCACCCAATATTGCTTTAGGTTGGTATTTTTTTATATTCCCGACAACAGATGGAAAGAATTACTCTATAAATGTGAAGGAAACATTTTGCAGTCTTAGCAAAAAGTAACAGTTATTCCTCAGAAAGAAAAAGAAAACAAAAAACAATTTCTTGTTAAAATCAATTTTCTGTGGGCCACATAATTCAACTCATTTTATAGAATAGGGTAAATGTTTTTATTTTGTTTCGGAAAATCTTAGTGGGTTTTAAAAGTCTGACTCAGCACAAATGCATGTCTGGTGCTACAAAATGTTACTCAAAATGCAAAATGCTACTTTTTCGTAACCATTTGGAGCTCATGCGTTGCATGTTTCTGTGAAAATACATGATATGGGTGCTTGCTTGGACAGAGTGCGTGTCATTGAGTTAATGGATGGTCTTGGCCCTGCAATGGAGCTCCTCCCTGCAGGCTAAGTGGATAATTTAATTAATGTCAGTCCTCTCTCCATCCCTTATTCCCTTGACTCATCTGTGTTGTGCATTAGCTCCAGCTTTGGACACTTGCCGTCATCTACTTAGATGTGACTGGTTTCAGGCTGAATCCTCCAGCACTTATATCTTAATTTCTTTTTTTCTACAAAAAATAAAGTACATAATTATTGCAAGGCAGTCCAACATATAAAGGAGGTCTAAATTTTCTCACTAAACACTTTTTTTGGCTCAGTTTGTTTAGCCATGGCGGGAACAGTCAATTCATCTTTACGCAGCTCGTTACTCTTCCTCCGCAGGCAGCCGTGCTTTTAATGTTTATCGACTAAAAGGCATTTGTTATGACCAATGACTTAACGGCCCCTCCTTGTAATTCATAAACCGAGTAAGGCTGCTACTACAGATGTGTATACATACATATATACATATATATATATATATATATATATATATATATATATATATATATATATATATATATATATATATATATATATATATATATATATATATAAACTGTTTTCTACATTTTTTTTATATCCAGGTGGAATTGCCGGTGGCATAGAGATCTGCATCACCTTTCCCACAGAATACGTGAAGACCCAGTTACAGCTGGATGAGAAGGCCAATCCACCAAAATATAGAGGAATAGGTGAGTCTCTATCTGCACATCCATCCATCCATCCTTTCATTTTCTGTTCTTCCATGTCCTCTCTCGCAGGAGCTCATTATCTAATTACCCATCATCCACAGGTTTCCACATTAGTGATTCTGGCAGGCTGTCGCTGCACTTGTTTATGAGTCTTACAACAGACAAAGACACATGTGCACACTCGTTTGCGGTGCACAGCAGTACACAGCAGTACACAGCAGTACACAGCAGTACACAGCAGTGCACACAAACACATCCAGGATGTGGTGATGTCAGCTGCTGCTTCTGAGGATTGGAGACTATGCTAATGAGCCCTCAAGACAGCTGTTGCATTTCTTGCTCGGCTCTCCGTTTGCCTAATATCATGAAATGGACTGATGTCTCCAAGAGGCGTGAAGTTTCAGACAAATTTCCGTATGATGAAAATGAGTAATATTCTTATTCCTTCCTTTTTGTGATGTTGATGGCTTTCTCACAATGATTACTGCACTAAAACCCAGAAGGGGAATATAACTAAGTACATTTATTCCAGAAAATTAGCTCCTGTGAAATGAGTCTGAAATGCCTCGCATTCGCAGTCATTTCCACCAGTCCGGAACGTACCAAACCAATCACTACGAGGCGGGGGCGGGCTTTATGCAATGACTTATTCCAAAGCACACAGGAACCACTATTCAAAGTAACCAAGGTAGCTGCAGAATCGGTAATAACACCTTGGATGAACAGGTTTTCACTGCAAAACAGCAGTTCTTTACCAAAACTGTACAGCCTAAATGCTTAACTATAAGTGTGTTTATTGATTAGTCAGGTGACAGGAAATTGAATTTTACGACATTTCATGAAATGTAATATGTACTAAGCGTGTGTGTGTGTGTGTGTGTGTGTGTGTGTGTGTGTGTGTGTGTGTGTGTGTGTGTGTGTGTGTGTGTGTGTCTTCCTCCAGCTGACTGTGTGAGGCAGACTGTCCAAGGTCACGGCGTTAAAGGCCTCTACAGAGGACTCAGCTCACTGCTGTATGGATCAATACCCAAATCTGCTGTCAGGTATGTTAAACAACTGAATAAAAGTATGTGTGTAGGAAGTACTTTTTTAGATAGATAGATAGATAGATAACACCTGTTACAGTTTGTGGTGTTTATTCATGTAAATCTTTGTTATAAAATTGTATTATGTAAACTTCTCATCTGACTTCTAATCTGAAGGCACATTAAAAAAGATTGACTGAAGAACATTTTACACCGTTAGATGTGCTTTCAGCATAATTCTTTTAATTGTTCTTGTAATACAAATAACTGAATTAAGTGCATAAACTGTGTGACATCACATAAAACCCTGTTACAGTGACTATATTTTGCTGTTTATCTGTGATGTGTAAAATAAATAGACCTCAGTCTTTAAAATTATTTGGTTGCGGCAGGTATCAAATGTTACTGTACTACATTCATATATTGCTAATAATTATGGACTGTATACATGTGCAACACAGGTAAATCAAACGAACTCAGCACTTTAAGTTAAGATATGGTGATTCCCTACTTTGAACCTCCAACTTACGCTTTCCAATTATTCTACTCCATTACCCACAAGGCTTCGCAGATAAGCCATACAAGCCTTCAGTATAATTATGCTATTTTTCATAGCAGTGACATTTATCTACAGACATGTGTGCACATTATAATTCTTCCATGCATGCACACACTCACACTGAATGAAGTCAGAGGCTTTTGTTGTTGCTTTTTTGTTCACAATTTCATTCTCTTTCTTTCATGTGTAATATGCTTGAGGGTAGAGCTTGTCTGCACTATAGAGAGACGGGCCCAGCCACGCGGAGCAAAGATGCCATTCAAACTCCGACAGGGTCTCAAAAGGGCTACAGAGACTGAGACTGTGTTGGTCTGGGGTGTGTGTATGTGATGATGCAGAGTGGGTGCATTTCTGTGTGTGCAGGCATTTGAATATATCAATCAGCTTTCAGCATCATTTCTACAGGGAGCTGAAGAGGTTTTGACTCAACTTAAAAGAGAATGATCTTACAGGAAATGCATTTCTATTCAGTTTAATTTCACTTTGTTAGTTTAGCACCAATTTACAGCAAAAGTCATCCCAACATACTTTAAAAAGAAAGAAAAACAGGCTTAATGCACATACAGTCCAATTCAGTTTCATTATAATCCAAGTATATGCCAATAGTATCATCCATCCATCCATCCATCCATCCATCCATCCATCCATCCATCCATCCATCCATCCATCCATCCATCCATCCATCCATCCATCCATCCATCCATCCATCCATCCATTAACGGTCACTGCCTAAGGTTCATGGCCATTTATTTCTATCATTATAATCACAATCTTTGGGATGGTTTAAATTTGAAATGATGAAATTTCCCTAAACTGAACATTAAAAACCGAACATTTAAAAGATGTGAACAAAAAAAGAAGCTTGCGGATGAGAAAACCTGAAGTGCTAGTTTACATTCATAATGAATACTTTGGCACGTTTCCACTGACCGCTGCTTGGTCAGGTTTTTTTCGTCATCCGTTCTCATCTTTCTTCCTCTATCTTTTTTCTCTTCTCCCACTTCCCCTGCTCTTTCCTCCCCAGCCCTCTTCCCCCTCCATCCCATTAGCTGATTACCTTTATGCCATCGTGCACTAGGGAGAACTATGGAAGACTGTCAGAGAGATACGACGGAGGGGCATACAATCGAGTGTCTAATCTTCTCCTCCCATTAACTCCTCACCCACATCGACATCTTTCTATCCCAATTGCCCAGTCGTCTCCTGTGCAATGTTTTCATCCTTTCTTTGCCTCATTTTCTCATCTGAAGAGCTGACCTTCAGACCCTTTAATGAAGATTGGGGAGCACTCCACTGTCAAGGATGACTCATTTCTGACTGTGGATGTCGGCCAAAAGATGTGTCACATTTCTACTGAAAAGTTTAATCCACATGTTAAATAAATTGGTGGTAAAGCAGGCTTGACAGTGGCATATTTCTGTCTGGCAGCCTTTAATGAGTAGTACTTGTTCTGCAGGCTTAGTTATTAGGAGCACTGCCATCTCTGTGCAGTCTATGCACGCTACATGTGGGCTCATACCGTATCCCTTTCCTTTCCCAAAAGCTAGTGAGTGTGGTACATAAAGAGAAAGGATTTCACTTTTTTATGTGTTGTTGGTTCCAGCTTGACAGTAAGAGTCAGTTAACCAGAAAGCTTGTTTTTCAAAGCATAGTGAATCTCCACAAGGACCAGATGTGGAAACTTAATGAGCAGAGGAAAATCTTTCAGTGGAAAGGCAGATGGGGAAAAATGCTAAAATTGTACGAGCTGTGTGTAAATGGTGACTGCTCTGCACTTATATACTTCCTTTTGACCTCATTCTTCAATCTATCACGCAAAAAGTAATTTAGTTCTTCTAATTTTGTATGTGCACTTTATAAATGCAGACACAGACAAATGAAATTATTGAATTCTACATGCGCTTCAGCATCTTGTCTAGGATGCTTCTACATATGGATGAGCTGAAGACTGAACCACTGATCCTCCAAATGGAAGAAAGCTTTGTAAAAAAAAAGAATATTATTTGAGCTGCGATGGCCGTTCAAATGGGTCTGAGAGAAGACAAAGGAAAACAAGGCATTCATCAAGTGCAGGTGTCTGTCCTCCCCCGCCCCTTTGCTAAATGTACCAGGCAGTGTCCTGCTGTCACCACAATTCAATTCCACCTATAAATAACCTTTCTCGTAAAAAGGCTCGCTGGCGCAACATTTTCTGATTGCAGAGATACACAAACCATGCATTTTTCTGGGCCGCTGCAGTGACAGCTGTCGTCGGTCACAGGTCGGTTTCAGGGACGCTGCAGTTTAACTTTGACGAGAATACACCAGGATGACTAGGTTTAACGCATCCAACACATTTTGCAGTTTCAGCAGTTTGTCTCCGTTAAAAATATGAATTAGAAGGAAGTTCCGTGCCTTTCAGTAATTCCGCTTGTATCTGTGCTCGCCAGGAGGAAATTTGTTTAAACCTCTCCCTCTCCTGCTTGATTTTAGAAGACAAAGACGTTTTTTTTTTACAGATTATACAAGGAGACTCATTAGCTTTCACTGCAATATTACTTTTTTGGTTCATGTATCACTTTTTATCAAACACACATGCTGGGTGTCGCTGATGCACTAAACCAACTGCATGCGGCTACTTCTGGTTTATGTTGTCGATCAAAATAAAGTTGACGTTATGAATGTGATCTTTTTACAACATGCAAAGAAACGGTGGTTGCAAAGGTTTTCCACCTTTTATTGTCAATATTCCTTACATTAAACTTATTCTTTTGGTACTGATCAACCCTTAAAATCTACTTTCTTTACATCATGCAGTACAAACATGAACACACACATGGAAAACAGTATCCAGCATGTGTAAACACTGGCTTCTTGAGTAAAGGGAAGACTCGCTCCTTAAAAGTCAACTTCGAGCTTCGGAATCGATCTCTGAGTTCACGGCACACTTTTTCGTTCACCTTTCTCATAAGTCATAACTGTATCTGTCCTCCTTGTCAGGTTTGGGGTGTTCGAGTTTCTCAGTAACCATGCAAAGGATGAGTCAGGCCGACTGGACAGCACCAGAGGCCTGCTGTGTGGGCTCGGAGCCGGGATCATGGAGGCTGTGCTGGTGGTCTGTCCCATGGAAACTATCAAGGTATGGTTCTCACTGGTCTTTTTTAGACTTTTCAACTGATTTGTGTTATGATCTTTTTTGAGTCATGGATTATCAGCCAGTCTGATTAAACAGTACAAGAAACATCTATTCCATTCATACTTTGCTAATTAGTATTTTTGTATTAGTAGGATTTGCTGGAGTTGTTTTTGAAAGGATCCGTGATCATCTGAGACACTGTTTTCTGAAAACATTTAGGCGAGTCAAGACAGCTTAAAAGAGCATTATACACGGAAAAATGTCAGTGTATGAATAATATTCACTGAAAAGTTGCTTGATGCCATATCTCTCCATCTTCAGTTAATTCTATTTCAGCAGAAAGTATCTTTGAAAGAAAGTTAGACCAAGTGCTTTCCCAGTAAAGTAACAATTACTGTTTTGATCACTGTGTTCCTCTTTCTTTATCTCCCAAGGTTAAATTTATTCACGACCAGACTTCAGCCAACCCCAAATACAAGGGCTTCTTCCACGGAGTCAGAGAGATCGTCCAGTCACAAGGCAAGAGCCGGCTTCAGTGCATGTAATTCACCTGACACCTGTTGGTCAGACTGGGTAATGCAGCTGAAAGTGTGGCGTTACTGACAGAAGAAAGCTTAACGAAATTCATCTCTTACTTTCTGCCTGCACAGGATTAAGAGGGACATATCAGGGTCTAACTGCGACAATCCTCAAACAAGGCTCCAACCAAGCCATTCGGTTCTATGTGATGACATCTCTTAAGAACTGGTACAAAGGTCAGTCTATTGAGCAACGTGACCTGTTTGCATTTGTTTATTTTACGGTAGAAGTCATTTCATCACAGATAAGCACTGCTGCTGTCACTGGGGTTTTAGTTGGGTCTGTTTGCCACTTTGAAGGCCTATTAAGGTCCTCAGTGCATATTTAGAGAAATACGGACTGTGTAATATGAGTATGAGAGTTCAGCGTGTTTGCACTTTGTGTTGGAATTAGGACGACTATTGTCTGAGAATCAGACCTTGGGGAAACTGCCCGCAGGGTTTCATCAACATTGCTCTTTATGTGTTCAGGGTTGCTTCTGATTTTGTGCTGAACCCACCATTTATACATCGTTGTCTCTGACTGGCACGCTGCCTTTTTCACTAGGTGATGACCCAAACAAATCTATGAATCCCTTTGTGACTGGAGTCTTTGGAGCCATAGCAGGGGCGACCAGCGTATTTGGAAACACTCCTCTAGATGTCATCAAGACAAGGATGCAGGTGCACAATATGGTGGCTGCTATAAAACATGGGACAAATGGTTGCTGTTGTCACAAAGGATAGACATAACTGCTGTTGTTTTTTGTTTCTCAAGAGCCTAGAAGCTCATAAATACAGAAGCACACTGGACTGTGCTGTGAAGATCCTCAGATATGAAGGCTTGGCAGCGTGAGTAGGGAGGCCTACTCCCCTTGATTCATAGTTTTATTCAATTTCACTGATATTTGTATTGTTTGCTTCACTAGCATCCCTCCTTCCCCTTCAATTAGTAGCGTATCATACTTATGTGTTTTTCTTAATAACCAGTCTTTGAATTTTTCTCTTCTGTGTTGTTTATCTGTAGCTTCTACAAAGGGACGGTACCCCGGCTAGGCCGTGTGTGTCTGGATGTGGCCATAGTTTTTATCATCTATGAGGAGGTGGTGAAGGTCCTGAATATAGTCTGGAAGACAAACTGAGCTGCTGCGTATTCAGAGAAGACAGGAGTTTCGAGCACAGATCTAAGTTTAGCAGACCTTTTATGTATTTTAAAAACCAGCTCTAAAGTATGTGAGACAGTGAGCTGAACTTAGATCGGTGTCATATGCTGACCTGGAAGTCAAAGTGAACAGTGGCTTCAGAGAAGGATGCGCACATCTGGACAGCTCTGCGTAATCAGCATCAAGAACCCTGACAAGATCAAGATCCAAGGGTCTTTCACAAAGTGGGATGATAAAGTTAGACATTTAACTGTGAAAAAAAAAATCTTTAACCAGGAGAAATATTTCTGTCTTCTAAAGGTGAAATTAACCAGAATGCTGCTGCTGGTAAAAGCCGATTCCTCTTTAGGTCACCTGCTTCTCTTTCTTTGTAAACCTACTCTGTGAAACACCCTGTAGTGAAGAACATTATTCTATCTCTTCACAGCTGTTTTACTGATGTGTACTGCAGTGGTACAGGTGTTGTTGTGGATTTTCTTATGTCGGCATTTATCTCTGTCTCTTCTTGTGCCTCATATGGTTTTAAATCCAGAGGAGCCAGACTGCAGCTGGTCGCAGTTCACAGCCACATAGATTGCAGCAAGTTCCATAGCTAGGCCTTTAAAAGACTTTATTTTACAATTATTAAGCCAATTATTTTTATACAGCGTAGATTCTAATTTTGTTTTTAATGCCTTATAGTTTACTTTATCATACTGAAATTCTGATGAAATGCCAAACCTATTATGGTATGAACATTTATTAAGAGTAAAATTGTAATTACTGAATATATGATGTGAATCATATTGGGAAAATAAATGTATTTTATGTAGAGATGTACGTTAAATGTAGTTGTGAGACTTATTAGCTGGTTATCTGTGCCAAATGTCATGTTTCTTATGTAATTAAGTGTTTAAATGATGATTTGAGATGATATAATTGCCATAATTTATCAAAAATTCTACAATGATGCCGAGTCACTTAGAAAAAAAGTCTCTTTCCGTCAATGTGGAAGCAGAACTGTTTATCATCTTTAAACCAGACGTATCTGTCCTCTGGTTAAGACAGAGGCAGGTTTTTAATATCGGATTCTTCCTCCTGCATTTGTTTCATGTACCAGTTACCAAAAATGAGGGGCTAAAAAAATTGGAAAATGAATAAAAAAAAAACCTCTCCTTCATGTCACTCTGATGTTGTGGAGCTGTTCAGATCCATTTCCAGCGCAGTTTTCTTCTCATCCATGTGCCTTTTGCTATTGTGTTTGCTGGTGAAGGCTTCACAGGAGGTAATTTCATTAGTTATTGCAAGTTGTTCTTTAATCATCTCACGTGGAAGCTGAAATTTCTGTGGGGCAGTGAAAACCATTTTCATACAAGTGCAAACTTTTGTTATCACTCATGACATGAAAATAATCAATAGGTGTTACTGTGATGATTGTATTTAAAATAATTGATTTTATTTCCTTATATATCAAATAATATATTTTTATGTTTAGCTAAACAGAGTGCTTCCATTCTTTACTGCCAAATACCCATGATTCAGTTTTATTGTATGAGTAAACCAATGTATGCCAGTTTGTGTAGGTGGGGATATGTGCTTAAGCTTAGTGGTTACAAGTTGTTGCACTTGTCCATAAACTTTGTCTCCTCTCCGGGTCTGTAAATGATGTGAAGTTCTTTGTTGTGGGGGGATTTCACAACTCATTAAAAGAAGCATCTGAAACCCTGAAAGCATGCAGACTGGTTGTTGTTTTTACCCTCCCTCCCTCATTGGTTTGTTGTTCTGCTGTTTTGGTTACAACATAGGAGCATAGAGGAGGAATCAAACAGGGAACTCATTGTTCCAGTTTTTGGCTGATGCTCATAGAGGATAAATTAACTATCCATCTTTCTTTCTTTTCTCCCTCTCTCTTTCGTGCTCTCTCACACACATGTGTGTTGAATGAAGGAATGCACAGCTCTGCAGAAGACAGATGTGAAAGGGTCACTGAGCAAACATTTTGGCCTTGGTTTGAAAAAAAAGTGAGAAAAGTGCAGATATTGTAAACATACAGCATAATTTATCCTAAAGCCACTGAAGCAGATAATATCAAGTTTATGAAATGTACTAATTTTAGCAGTAAATCAGGTCAGTGTTTCAAACTACCAGTTAATACATCTGTGCTCTGACAAACATTTGATTTTTGACCATTATTTGATCATTTTGGAGAAAACTGTCAACCAGTTCACAGTGCACCCTGCATATCAGCTGAAGACAATCAAAATAGACTCGTGCAGACTCCTGTGACCCTAAATAGGAATAAGCAAGTGTAGTGGATGATGGATGGATGGATGGATGGATGGATGGATGGATGGATGGATGGATGGATGGATGGATGGATGGATGGATGGATGGATGGATGGATGGATGGATGGATTTTGGATCATGTTAAAAAGCACAATGTTAAAAAGTGTATTTGATATTCAGACTATTGTCAAGACTAAATAAAGATTAAAAATGTGAGAGAAAGTGGTTCAACAGGACCATAAAATGATACCTAATAATTTCTACAGTACATTTTACTACACAACTGTTTTGTGAGAAAATTTGGTCTTTGTAACTAACTGTTGAATTAATGTGTTTGGATTAAAATTACTGACATCACAGTTGGTAATTTTGAAAAAAAAATCTTTGCATTTTAAATTGTATCTGAATGTAACAATATTTGTCAGAGTTACTTGGTTTGATCAATATGTGTAACTAAACAATTGATAAAATACAATATAGCTTCCTATTTTATTCAAATGAAGGTAGAAATAAGCTTACAATTCTCGGGATTTCATTCCCCCTAAATAGTCTACAGTTACAGTATTTGAAATGACTACATTCACTCATCAACTGTAGTGGGGCAGAAACTCAGTACATGCTGCAAATTCAATCTCTCACACAAGAGGGAGCTGTGACTCAAACACATCTACCAAGCTGTCCTTTCAAGCACACACACACACACACACACACACACACACACACACACACACACACACACACACACACACACACAAACACACACACACACACACACACACACACACACACACACACACACACACACACACACACACACACACACACACACACTGTGTGATGAGAGACGCCCCGTCATTCGTCAGATATGTACAATAGGGCTTTATGGGGAACGTCAGAGCGCCCACCAACTCTCTTTCATCTTATCATCATCACTCCGTCCTCCTCCTCTCTCTGTGCTGTTGGAGATGGACTGGCAAATTACCTAAAAGAAAAAGAAAATCATCATCATCATCTCCCTAGAAATGAACCACACGGCGCAGGCCTTTAGATCATTTTTCCAATCCACAGATGAAAAGCTGTGTTTTTCTAACTAACTAAGAGAAACAAATACTTTCCACGTAAATAATGGGGAGAAGGCAATTTTATCGTTTACTTTCAAGAATTTGTGACCTTTAAAATATGTAAATATCTCGCTTTCTTTATGTCTAAAGCTAACTTGGCGAAAAGAAAAAAATAGAAACAACACCAAGTTCACCTTCACAGAACTGTTTATCGTTATCTACTGACGTTCTCCGTTCACTCAGGTAGTGAGTAATCTCTCTTTCAGTTGGATGGATACGTTTAGGCTTATGGTATGGGTGGATATTCTTTTGTTGTTGTTGATTAAATGGATCTCACTTTACACAGTGTCTGCAGCTGACTCCTGTTTCCGCTTTATTTCTTAATTATCAATATATAAAGAGGACGGAGCCGCTGTCCGCGGTGCTGAATTTGATTTCCTGATTGGTAGCTAAAGCTGATCTGGACAGTTTTGGATTCTTTTCCGGCGTCCTTTCATCTCCTGTATGTGTTGTAATGGAAAAAACAACAACTTAAATGCTGATTTATTTTCACCCATATAACCGTTTTAGATTCTATGACGCCCCCCCTCAAAAAAAAAACTTTGTTGTAAAAGGTATACAAACCAATATATTCAGTGTATATCCACATTGAGACTCGTGTTTTCTGTCTCTTTTCCAAAGATGACATTCGTTTGCTTATTTTGGCACCAGCATATGTTATTTTTGTATCCAAGTAATAAACACTAAAGCAAGTAAGAGGGTATGGACTTAAAAGAGAGGCTGATTTTGAACGTGTTTCCCAACAGCCATCAGGGGCGGTGTCTGACGGACTAATAGCGGAGAGTTAGAGCGCAAACAGCTTTACTTTAACGCATCACTCGTGTGTTTATCAGCTGAAGTTACAGGACCATGTTGGATTTGAGTTTTGTTCAGAAAATACCACAGTTGCATTAAGGGAATAATATAATTCAGAATTACAAAGTATTGTAAGTGAAGCCTCAGGGGGTGTGAGTTTAGAACAAGTGGTCTTAGAAAAATGTCCGTCACGGGAACGCATGGATGGAGCTCAGTGCGTCTTGGCTTCGTCGTCTGTGGATATATAGCGTTTTTCTGCGGTGAACTCGTCCCACCGACTGAAGCTGGCTGCAGGGAGAGAGAAAGCCCGAACTGCTGTACCGGGCGGAATAACGAATGTTACGAGTACACTAAGAGAAAAACGGTGTGCTACTGTGATACCTACTGTCAGAAAACCAGAGACTGCTGCGAGGACTATGAGGAGGTGTGCCAAATATCCGGTGAGTTCATTTTTCTGCTTTGGTCTGTACTTTGACATCAAATAACAACTTTAGTGAGTTTTTTTTTTCTCTTTGAAGCTTATAATCTCAAAGCCCTGAACCAAACGTGAATTACTTTTTGGCTTGAATTCCAAAAGCGTCTCAGGGATTCCTTTTGTTCGTTTTTGTCCAGAATGGAGCAGAGATGGTTGGCATAGGGGTGACACAGCCACAGTGAGACATACTACACATAGCTGTCTCCAGGCTGCCCATTATGGCTGTTTGTTTTAAATGACCAGTCGAACGTGCCCTGTTCAGAGACTTAGAGAAGTAGACATATCTTAAGTCCTTGTTACGCATGCTCTAAAAGAAAGTCGTGCTTTTAGGTTTGCAGTGTTGACCCTTGGTCTTCACATCAAAGCTTGAAATCTGGCTCACAACCAGGCTATTCAATGCTGAGACAATCTTCTGTTCAAGACAGAAAGAAAAAAAGAAGAAGAAGCTGCACTTTGATCAACTTTAATTGCTCACAAAATGGAAAAGTTTGGGAAACATCTTTCCCTCCTCATGACTGCAGCTATATATGGACAAATGAGGGAATGGACACCATGGCAACAGACAGCCAAAGATGGTCATCATTACAGCAGACTTGAGTCTGAGATGTGACAAATGTAAAACACTGTAACTGGAGCAGCTCCTACAGTATGTTGAAACAACTCACATTGGAGCAATTACACTTCAAATGTAAACATTGTCTTCAGTGTAGGGTCAGTCCTACAAGTTAAAGATCTTAAAGTGCAGTGACGCTGCTATTCAGTCACATATAGTGTAGCTGACCTTTTGTAGAGTTCTGTCTCTGTCCTGTGATGGCTCATCATGACTTGAGTCTTTAACATAAAAGGGTCTACAAAACAGTAGTCATCAGAACAACAGGCTCTGGTTCCTCAGAGGTCACAGCTGCCATGTGTGCCAGTTCATGCCACGCGCTGTCAGATTATCGTAGTGTGACAATCAACAGTCACTTGATGGTGTGATGCAGGTGTTGAATGTGGGTACTAAGTGGCAGTAAATCAAAATATGTCTCTTTGGTCACAGTCAGAAAGAGCTGAGCGATGGTTAGAAAACACACCCTGACTTCCTGTGAAACCTGAGCATCTTTACGGTGTAAACACGGTGGGGATCAGTTACATCAAAGCACCCTGATATTTTATCACCCGCTCTACCCTTTATCGTATTTTGATCCTGCAGCAGGATAACATTTCAAGGAGTTTATCTGTGTACTGTCTGTCGTACTAGTCTGTAATTAAGTCATGTCAACTGAACCTGAACAAAGAGCTCAGAGTGGGTGACATCAGTGGACGGCCTCAAACACCTCTGGTGGACCTCTGGTGGCTCCGTTTGTATGCAAACAGTTAAAGCTCCTCGGAGTGTGAATACCATTTTATCAAGAGATGTTCTTCAAATAAAGTAGTTGGCCGAATGCTTGTCTGGTGTGTGTTAACAGTATGAATGATGTTAGGTGATGGATGAGCGAGAGCAATCAGCCAACAAGGGCACAAGACAGATCTCATTACTCTTCAGGGATGTAATGTGTAAAAATAGCACAAGTACTGATAAGGCTAGACTGTTTACAGAAAAACAAAAATAATCTTCTTCAACTTAATTCAGCTACTTTAGTCTAGTTGAATAAAATTTACAATAAAATTGCAACCTCCTTAATATTTCAGTAGACATTTACTATTTGTGTACACAAAAATGACTTTAAAGATGATTTACAAGCTTCCTATTACTATGAAACAGACACACACGCGCGCGCGCGCGCACGCACACACACACAAATGCTGTCAAGAACTAAATCCCATCTTCAAAGTTTACAGTTTTGGTTTTGTTAGAAGACTGCTGCTGACCAAATGGAGAAAGAAAAGTCTTCTGATGGAAAAGGTTTGGTCTGAGGAGACTATGTTTGGGTTCTAGTTCACCGTGACTAGAGCTGTGTTGGAGTAAGACATTTAACGTCAACAACGCTCTACCAGCCAGGGTGGCGGTAGCATCACGCTCTCAAGCTGGAGGTGGCAGTGAGATTATTTCATTTACACAATGTGGGGAGATTAGTGGAGGAGCAAGACTAATCAGAATTGATCATCTTAACGCCAAACCATCAACTACACAGCTGAAATTCTGAATCATTTGTGTCTGAACAATGATCCAAACAGACATCAACATTGGCTGCAGAAGCAATAAGGGAGGCTGACATTAAACTTAAAACAATGGATCTCCCCAAGTTCAAATCACGGTGGTATCAAAAACATATGTTGAAATGTCAGGTCTGTGAAGCAAACCCACAAACTTAACTGAACACGATTTCAAGAGAAAAGAGTGGTCAAACGTCCAAAACAGAATCAAGCCATTATATTGCTCAGGGCTGCCAAAAGTGTTTAGCCTTGGAGGTAACTTTGTTAGAAACATTTATGTTTACATAATTTACATATGATACATCATTTTAATTGTGTTCAGTTAAGAAAAAACAAGAGTTAAAAAAAAACTGTGGATTGTTTTTATTATTATTGGGAACACAGGTAATGAAATAATTCAAGGAGATCAAAGTCAAAGAAAACAACAGTTCAGAAGCAATCAAGGAATTGACTGAACGCCATGGGTTTTGTCTAGGATGATAAATAAGTGCACTTTTCTTCCTTTTTTCTGGCCTTTCCCTCAGATAATCATTAGTAGAAAGTTAAAACTGAAACTGGAATCTCTTATTGATATGTTTGTTTTAGATTTTTATTTAACGAGTTTTGGTCTGTGATTTGGAAAATTCAATTCAATTCAGCCAAATTCAGATCAGTTTAAATCAATAGTTATTTATTAATCCCTGAAGGGAAAAAAATTAACAACGAAATACATACGTAAATGAACGTATATACCCTTGTGAGGGTTTTCACACATTTCCGCTTCACATCAAGTTTCCTTTGGAGATAATAGAAATTCCTCTGAACGGACTCCAGAAAACAGACTAGCCCACGAGAGGCTGGAAGAGGCAGCTCCTCTGCTCCTCTGCTGTGGTGTCTGGTAGTTCTCACTCTAACAGGATGACCAATTCCAGCCTTTTCCTCAGACACCAAACAGGTTTGCTCATCATTCACCTCTCCTTTATGACACTTCTGCTTTTCTCCAGAGTACTGTATGTTGAAACTCCGTGATGCCTGCTTTTTTCCCACCTACATTCCCTCCCTTGTTTTCCCCAAGATCCCTCTTTACCCAGAAATGGGCCAGCTGTTGAAGTTTTTACTGTCCGGTTACTCCTGGTGATCAAAAACAGCATGTTTGTGATCACCAACATCACAAATTTGATGTTTTACATCTGGGCTCATCATGACTAGACAGCACGTTTCCTTTTCTTTTTTTTTTTTTTAATTTGAAGCCTGTCAGTGGGCTTCATATGAAATTAGAAGGGAAGCTGCTGGTCTGTGAATGAGCCAAAATAAAAAGGGCATTTTAGTTCACGTTCCAGCAGTTATAAGAGTGATGACTCTCGTCTGTAGTTAGTCTCTTCCAATTAAATGTTACATTGCTGTTTACCGGCTCATTTAAGTCTTATTATCTCAATCTTTGAAACACTGATATCACTGCATCTTTCAAATAATTTACTTTTTTAGAACTGCAACATGCAAACACCTTTCTTAATATTCAAATGTTCTAAAAAGCTAAGTGTGACGGCGTACTATAAGTGCGGACCCTTTTTGGATGAAAAGGTTAAACAAAAAATCAGAGATGACTTCTCTGTCCCAGTTTTCTCGTATGCTGTTTTGCTTAGTGTCTCTGATTTAAAGTTTGCCTCCTTTATCAATAGTAGTGCTTAGAATAAAAGTAACATTTAGACAAGGTCTCAAGGATTTGAAACATGGCAACAAGCCACGGTGAACATAATAGTAAGGCACTAATGGGAGTTTGGTTTTTTCCTGTCAAGAGGGAGTTTTTTTTCAGCCAACTGTGGCCAAATGTTTGCTCAAGTGAAAGTTTTTGGGTTTGTCTCTGTGTAAAGATTGTTTGTTTATTTAAACTAGAGAAATATAAATAGAATTTAATTAAAAGGGAGGGGGAAAAAATCCCTTTTTGCCTCAGGTGTCAGGCTCCCTATCATGTATAGCCACAGTTAATCACGGTAAAAAAAAACACCTGATAAGAATCAAAAGAGTGCACAGAGTTGGACTAGGAAAGTTTTCTGAGCAATTACTTGATTATTTTGATAAGCTTCGAAATTACACAAGCCAGTGTTATTCTTTGTCCATCCAGTAGTTTTTATTTAAACCTTAAAGCTACAAATTCAAGCAGGGTTTAGTTTATCTATGCTAGTTATTGCTTTAATTGTTTGTTTTTTTTACATGTTGGTTCAATACTGTTGATGACTTATTTTTAGTTTCTTTTTCTTTCTTGCAGGTTGTCAGATGCCTTTTTAAAGTTTTGCAGTTTGTTTGCAGTGTGTTTGTGGTTAAACATTTTAACAGGTTGATCTGTTTAGCTGTCCTTTTCGAGGTGTCAGCAGGATATAATTGTGCACTACAGGTTCATTGGACCGCCGTTCCTTGACCTTTATCTCAGGTTCTGGTGTTGCTGAACATTAAAAGTCCTTCCCGATGGGATCAAGGCCCCGTTCTATTAAAAAGGAAGGAGGAGGGTGAAACTAATTAAGTTTTGAGGTGTGGTGGACCACCAGCTGGTCATCTGGGTGACATCAGCGAGGAAGTGGGGGTGGATGAAGGGTGAAAAGGGAGTGAAGAGGGGGAAGAAAAAAAGAGACAGATGGGAGGAATAATGGAAAGTTCAGGGCAAAAGAATAAAAGAAGAATAAAGTAAGACAAATAGGGCTTTTAAGTCATTATTTGAAACCTAAAACATTATACAGTTATAGGAGTTATACAATGAGTGAAGATGTCAGAAACAGCATCTCTGGTTTGTTTCAAACACTACTAATCTAAAGTTTTCTTAGCTGCTCAGACAAATCATAACATCCCAAACTCACGCGTGACCTTTAATATTTTCAGTTTAACTTAAAAAGAAAGCACTTTTTGTTCAAAAAGGCATGGTTTGAAATAAACAACCGCCGCACAAATAAATCTCTGCTGCCTTTTTGGAAAACGAAAATGTTTGTGTTAGATTGTTTTTAATGAAAAAAAAAAAACATCTTATGGAGGGAGCTGAGTTTAAGATATCAGCTTTCATGGCCCAATGTTCTGTATTATTACTTTACTTCACTCCAAGGTATTAGCTTTCACACATATAGTGTCACTTGCTTTAAGTGTGCAGTCTGCATGTCGCTCTGCTTTCAAGTTCTTTAAAACAGAGTCGGAGGCTGCACATGCTGTTGGCTACCATTTGTTTCCTGTATTGGGGTCAGAGGTCAGAGGTGGCTGCAGGCCTTTCAGCTGGGGACCTTCACGTCAGCAATGCCAACGGGACACAATGGCGACTGTGTGGGTTAGACTGTCACCAGGGTTATGGTGTGGGCGGTGGGGTTGTTGCTCTGGTCGTACTAGAGGCAGAGCGGGGGACCACCACAGTTAAGTAATTTCCTTCTGACCTCCGTGTGTGTGTTTGTGTGTCAATCAGAGGGATAATAGGCCTGTTCCCCCCCGCGGGTGCGAGAACTAGCTGGCTCTCCTGGTTTCACTAAACGCCATCTGCAATAGAGACATCAAGTGTCCGACTTTCTTTTGTTTGCGCTGCTTTAAGAAAAGGAACACCAAAACTATCCCGTAAACGTCAGAGAATGTACAGGAGGGAAGGAAAGGCGAGGATAATAAGCAATGGAGGAAGCAGGAGTAGGAACCTGGTTGTGGTGTCTGGTTCTATCGTGCATTTTAGTATTTTTTTCCCAAAAGAGTTCGTGCCTCTCAACATGTTTACTTAGCGAGGTGCTGATGAAGGTGGAACAAGCATGAATGGAAGAATATATGTGACAGAGGTTGTTTTCTGTGTGTGTGTGTGTGTGTGTGTGTGTGTGTGTGTGTGTGTGTGTGTGTGTGTGTGTGTGTGTGTGTGTGTGTGTGTGTGTGTGTGAGAGAGAGACAGTATATATGTGGTGATCTGGGAAAGGCATGTGTCAGGTGGGCAGCACTAATGTGCAGGAATCCAAAGATTCCATGGTGGCTTTTGTGGATCGGCTGTGTCACTGATGCAGATGCCCCCCACCCGCCCACCAACCCCTCTGAAACCCCAGCAGGACCATGGGAATGAACCAAACAAGCGGCGCCTTAAAAGCTCTCTTTCTCCTGCTCACACATGCCGGGATCATTATAGGTAAAGGGAGGTAGATTAGATGCTGAGAGAGGATTAGATGCAGTTATAGTATATTTGTCCACCCCCCATAACGGCACCAGGAACATCTAGAAGTTTCAAGCTATGTGCACCTGCTGTCATTGTGTTCAAATTCTGTTGTCTGAATGGAAAACAATTAAGCTACACCCCACAAATGTCAGACTCTGTGAAAAATGTATTGTGGTGTAAATGTGCATGTTTGCATTTATTAATTTTTCTTTGAGCCTTTGAATGCCCTTCTCCCTCTTGTTCATATGTTAATGAAGTGTGCACTTCCTCCCCAAAACAAGGCTGTTAACGTCTGCTGCTATTAAATCTCGGTGCTGGACAGGGCTTGATTACTGCAGGAGTCTCTTGGCTTTGATCATAACAGTAATCTAAGTAAAGCGACTTCCCCTTAACTCGATGTAATTGGCTAAATCAGCCTACTGAACAGGGACTCTGATTGCTCCTGCTGCTATTTATGTGGTGTGCATGTGTGTGTGTTTAAGGGGAAAACCAAAGAGAACAGGATGCAAAATTAGCCCTATGTAAATGGGCCCCACGCATATGACCTGGGCTGCAGACTTCCTGTGTCTAGGATCTAGCTGATTTGACATAAATAGTTTCTGATGCCATGGTCAGTCACTACCGCCTACCTACCTGCGTCCACAACGGCATGTGTGTTGCAGCTCAGAGATTAGTGGACAATTTATCACTTCCTCTATATTAAAGATATATAAAGATATATTCACCTATTTTTATACTTTGACTGTTTTTATCATGACAAAACAAGAAAAGAGCTCATCTGATATTATTATAACTGTTTATCTATAGAGCATTTTAACCTAAGGTTAAGACCATAAAGCCCCACCCCCACCCCCCTGCAGAAATAGTCACCGTTGTAGTTTTTTTTTTAGTAATACAACAGCATTTTGCTGCTCATCATCTAAAACCACTAGCTGATCTCTATTTCCCTGCTTCCCCCAGCAGCCATTGACTGTGTGGTGGGATCATGGGGTGCCTGGTCATCGTGCACATCTCCGTGCGGAGTTGGAAGCACAGAGAGGAGTCGTCAAGTGTTTGTGCCCCCCAGGAATGGTGGCACACCTTGTCCTGACCTCAAGCAGCGAAGAGGATGTTATGGAAACAACGCCATATGCAGCGCCGCTAAAGGTAAGAGCACCTTTTCGTGCCTCTACATGCATATTTTTCTGCATGTGTGTGTTCCTGTTCTGAACTCTGTTACATATTATTTTAGTGTTTCCGTTTTCTCATTGGGGATTCCTACTAATAGGCAACAGATCTGTCTGTGAAACCTCCAGCTGCACTGCTTCATCACCTCAGTTATGTTTCTTAACTGTTGAGACACCTTATAAAACGCCAACAGCCAGTCTTACAATCTTCCAGGAAGACTGTAGGCATCAGTCTGAGTCATTCATTCAAGACTAACAGCAGATAAACCAGAGAATGCTTTTATGAGATCATTTCAAGTGCATACGATCTCATCTGTCTCATTTTACCATTTGCATCTCTGACACTGATACCAGAGGTGGCAAAAATCTTGCCCGACTCTTTCAAGAGGAAGTTCAAAGACCCCTGGAGGCGACCACACATGCTGATGCAGGAGGAGAAAGACAGGTAAGACTTCCATACCTGTTCAAAAGGCAAAGCAGGATATTTTTTATGTCTGGTTCAGCAAAGTCTGTGTATGATTCATTCATTTATTCATCGTCCAGCAGACAATTTAAAATCATGAATTCCAGCTGATACAGGGAGAACATGCAAACTCCACACAGGCTACCCACCACAGCATCATGCTGCTGTAACCTGAGCAGGTGGATCTTCTTACACCGATCTTCTTCGCTGTACAGAGCAAAATCATGACATTTCTGGCTCTTGAGTTGTTTTGCAACTCTGTTCCTGAAAGTTAGTGTCATGTGCAAAATGTAGGCAGATGAAAATGCAATATTGGAGAGAAGATGTTACAAAGACAACTTCAGAATCAGATGCTGAAACTGAGAAATACACAAACAAAAGAGTTGTAGAGTTGTGTAACACCAAAATATAGCAAGGCTAATTACAAATCACAAATAAGTTGTTGATTTCAGCATCTGTTCTACGTAACATCAATGAAATATTATGATATAATATATTATATATATTATATATAATATATGAGGACACAAGTTCAACTTACAGCATACTTTAAACTGTAATTAGGTGCTCTGTTTTGTAGCCAACACATATTTTATTCAAGACAGCTTTCAGATCCTGCTCATTCTGGCTTGAATCTGAAAGCCTCAAGGCTACCGGACTTCATTACAGGTTCATATCAGTTTTTACTCGGTTTAAAGGTCATTCGCTCTACGATAATCTTTGGGTGAAGATTACAGAAAACAGGCCAAGGCCGAGGTTGTCATGGCACGTACCAGCTTGAAATTGCTTTGGCTGTGTAATATGAACTCTGGTGCTGAATATTTGCATCATGAGCTGACCTGTACTGATAGGCCAACTATAATCCATATACAGGTAAACTCCCACTGTTATCTTAGATCTGAGCTAATTGCAAATGTTTTTAGAACTGGAAAGAGTCTAAGATGAGAGAATAAAATCTTGGCTGATTTCCTGGCAGCCCGTGTCATTTTGAACTGATGAAAATGAACACCAGATACTTTGTGAAATATAAGACACCAGGGAAGTGAACATACATTTCCCATCGGGGAGATTGAGTAAAGGTAGTTTTGCTCACGTATTTGGTGTTTTGATGTTTTGAGTCATGGATAACAGCCTAGGAAAGGAGGGATTACAGAGACATTAACTAAGATCAGGCGTTTTCTTTGGACCTCTTTTTTTTTTAAATCCATAGACACACTATGAACAAGTAAAATACATTTCTCTTCTTATTTTACTTGCTGAGGTTTAACATAAATCGTCCGCATTACCAAAAGTAAAGAAGCAAAACAAAAAAACAAGCAAATCAGTCTGACACTTTCAAAAAGGAGCTAAATGTGTTGTCATGTTTTCATTCAAAAGAAAAGAGATAAATAAAATAATCACCCCACTAGGGATGCTGCGTGGCCACAGTTGACTTAGTCAGAGACAAAATAAATAGTGGAGTGAAGTTCAAAGTGGCTTCCAGAGAACACAGCCATCGGAAAAACAAGACTTTCATTGTTTCCAGTCTGCAGGCTGAGCTGTGTTGATATTAGGATAGTGCAGGTGACCATGACACTGCTGGATCACCTTCAAAAGGAGCAGATCTCTTATCAACAAAATTGTATTTTGTCTGTTTATATTTCATGGGATTTATACTTGACTTGCAGCCAGGGTAAATTGTGTTTAGGGAGGGAGGCAGGAAGAGAGGGGCCTTTTGGGTAGTGCTTAAGTTGGGCATGTGTCTCTGTGTCTTCATCTGGATATTTTCCATTAGTCTCTTTTGTTAGAGAAGGTACGCTGGCAGCAGACCAGAGCATAAAACTATGGATGATGGGCTCTTGGCTGCAGAGCTGTCCAAGAACAGAAGTCTGTTTAGCACTCACATCTGGAGGCTTTTAAATCCACAAAATAATGCTTTTGCGTTTGTTTGTGTTGTTGTGTCTTCATTTTTGACCACTGCATGTATGACAGACTTAAGAATTAGATGTAGGTGGAAAAAATGGGTCAGCAAACTCAAATTCTGCTTATCCCCAAACCCCCTTTCTGTACTGTGCTCTTACAGTTACTGCGTGTACCTGAGGGTGAAACTGGCCAGTCCAGCGTGTAAACTCAAGCTGTGGAGCTCTCAGCTGGTGAGAGACAGGCTGATCTGTGCAGAGTGCCAGAGTGACGCCATGTCAAAGTCGGATCGCTGCAGAGGTGATGGCCTGGAGAGCATCAGGTAGAAAACAAACAAACAAACAAACAAACAAACAAACAAACAAACAAACAAACAAACAAACAAACAAACAAACAAACAAACAAACAAACAAACAAACAAACAAACAAACAGGTGCTGGTGTAGACTCAGTCATCCAGCTCATGATAACTCTCAAAGGCTTGAAACAAGGCAAGTGGACTTTGTTTTCGTTTGTTCTTGAAGATGATTCACCTCCTGTCTTGAAGAGCTCGTCAGAAGTTCAGTTGCCTTATTTTAGGCCTTTGAGGAAGAGAGAGAAAAACAAGCGAATCTGGTAACTCCTGGCTGTTTGGATTTCAGTGTAGAGGGACTGTGTGTGAGGAGGACTGACAGGGAAAAAGAGAAGTAGGGAACAGATAAAGAACAATTTATTTCTCCTCTCAGAAACTACATTGTGAATTTTATGTGCATGTGGTTTAAAGGTGGCGTAACATCAACGTGCTTTTGAGTAAAGAATCATCTTCACTTCTGCATCACTGTGCACATTGTGATCAAGTCTTGTTTAGTTTTTTGCAATAAATACATTTCTCTTGTTTTTAGTGTGAGGTATTACAGGTGAATGGTGTCAAAACGTAACTGTAAATGTAACTTTCCAAGTGACTCTTAGCTTCCCAACTCAATATAAGAATCATCTTCAGCATTTCACGTTCTTTGTTTCTTCTTGTGTTTTATGTTTCAGAAACAGTGGACGAGTGCAGCCAACATGTTGTTTAGATATTAGAATCTGATACAACAAAAGAACAACAAGTTTTATGTTGTTTCAATAAAACCAAGATATAGATAATTTTATAAACCTTTTCTAGTTTAATAGACAATATGATTTACGATCCACATTTCACACTATTAAACACTTTAATATGTTTATTTGTACAAATACTCTTAAAACAAGGTAGAAAATAAATGTCTATATTTATTTGGAGTATTTTCTTTACACTATGCTGACAGAAGCACAATATCTTTATATATAGAGCTACGTCAGTTTCATATGTACATCAACACAAAATAGTACAATATGCACTCCAAAAACAGCCCTTCTGGATTTCACCCCAATATTCCAAAAAGTAAATACATTGTCTTATAGTGAGCGAAAACAAATGTGCCAGTGGCATGAGACCAATTTTCTTGACTAGAACTCTTATAACTAAAAATATAAAGAAACATAGTCTAGCCACTAGATTAAAAGTAATACATGTTTCCTTAAAGCAAGGCTTTTTCTTTTTTTCTATCTTAGAAATGAGTTTTTGCAGTGTGCTACGGCTGACACTAAAATCCACTCACTTTCCTCATATTCTACCATTGATTGTCATACCTTTACGCTCCTGACGTGGCCCTCCTTTCACCTCTAGAACATTCTGGGCAGCAGCTTCGGTCCCAGGTTGTCATGGTTCCTGGGTACGAGAGTTGTCTTCTGAGCGCTGCCGTTGTCCGCCGTACTCAGTCCTCTTTGTTTGAGGCGACATCAGCCCTCGGACATCCAAATGGAGGGATGTTATTTCCCTCAGAGCCTCTTGCTGACTACGGAGAGCCCTGCCAGACCCCCCCGATCCAGAGTACTGGATGGGTAACTCAAGGATATCAGCTCCATCCTGCCACTTTTCCCGCTCACCTCATACTCTGTACTGTATACCCACGTGTTAAGCACACAGACTTTCATGCATTTAACTTCTGATTTTACAGCCACAATGATGTACGCTTCTCCTTCAGGCACACCTGCGTGTACATTACTTTTTACCTCTGAATCTTTGCTATCTACCTCCATCAATGCAAGTGCATCTGTTAAAGCATAATGTATAAAAATATAAATATATTATTTTGCTTCATACATTTTCTACTTATGACTGTTTACATGTAATGCATGTGTCTACATAGCTATACATATTTGTATCTATCATGAAACAGAAGTCGCTTGCCCTTAAAGTCGAGTTCTGATCCAAAAAGCTGTAAATTCCCAGTGGGTCGGAGGTGCTGAAAACGGCTTCATCCAAGATCCATCTTTTGCTCTAACGCTCGAGTCAGTATATTTGCGCTCTACTGTTTTCTACCAGCAAGACGAAAATCATACACTGATTGCCAGGTGCTTGGATTTGTCTCTTTGTTGCTCACCAATCCTCCACATTTATAACCTCCTGACTCCCACTTCCTATTACATTTAATAGTATAATGGCTCACAGCTAATGTCAGTTACATAGACCTAGAAATATTTGAAACTAAAGAAGCTAAAAGAAAATAATGGTGATTCTCTCTGACATCTGTGTTTGAGACAGAAAAGAAAAGGTTTGAAGACTGTTTTGCTTCACAGCCTGCTCTTCTCACAGGGGAGTTTCATCAGCAGAGCGTCCTCCAATATAAATATCGCACGCAGCCAAGTTACTCACATATTATTAATTACCAGAACTTCCTCCCAATGCTCCCCACAGCTTCTTGCTTTCTTCTCTGACGTAGTGTTTTCTTTAAAAAGAACAGCGTTGCCTTTTTAACTTAAAAACAAAAGTCAACCGGCTGGCTCACCTCTTCCCATGCCTCTGTTACAGCTGGTTTAAGAGAGCAGGACAGGTGTGGTACCAGTGATTTTTCTGTTCCTTTCTCTTACGTTTCCATGTCTGTTTTTGTGTGTTTTATTTATTTTAAAACAAGTGCTGATTTCATTAAAGCAACACAGAATATTCTGTATACTGTCCATTAGTAAAAATAAATAACTCGACTGTCATCTCTCCCAATCATGTCACGTTTTACTGATGTGTTTGTCACATTTCGCTATTAGAGTTTTGTTTAATAACAGTTATAACCACAGATAGTCATTTGGTTGAACTGGTTTTCACATGCAACATGTCAGAGTTTCAAGAAAGCAAAGTTTAAAATATGATATATAAAGCAAACATGTAACCATGAACATATAATCACTGCATTCCTGACATTTGTGTCTGGTGTTGTGATGTCATAACAACAAGCAAAATTGTAAGTAGTGTCTGTAATCTTGTTTTTTACACTTCATGTTCTTCCAGTTTGGGGCTTGTTTCTGTAATATGTTATGTAACATGATATGTGGGCTGATGGCAGGTGAAACATGAGGGCTAAACACTCCAGCATCATATGTCACAACATCTATGATTTCTTCTTTTTTCACTTCAAAGCCAGGTTGCTTCCTCCTTTTTGACGTTAACGTTAAGACAGTTTTCTCTACATTTTATCAACCACATGTCATTATAACAACACCAATGAACCCACAGCTTCCATGTGTTGCTTGAAAATCTTGCTGCAAAAGAATCACAGGCAGGTTGTCAGGAGAGATGCTCAGCAGATGAAGGGTTCTGTCTCAGTTTGTTAAAATATTCAAGGTTATAATAAAGTGATAAATGAAGGGAAATGTTTGTTGGAAATCTCAAATGAGTCACAAAGTAAGTCCTTTAACAGGATAAATCTAGACGTATCATATTTAATACATGATTTTATGATATTTAATACAAATAAAATAAAAATAAATAAATACAATGAACTATTCATAATAATTCAAAAGATTATGTAGAGTGAATTTTCCATTTATAATTCCATATGTTAGGCTTTAAATGGTTAAAAGAAATTCCTCAATTGCTTTGTGCATTTCATCTGAGGCCCTTGAACTTCCCCTCCTTCATTAATCTCTCCAGCCATACTCCCTCCTTTATCTGCTCTCCTCCCTCCATCCTCTCCCCAGCTCTCCACCAGACTCCCCTTCGTCAGCACAACTCTTTATTTTCTCTCACTACAACAGTGGCAATTGAGTGCTGTCAGCCTGACAGTCCATCCCATCGTCTCTACTGCCCCTGCTGCTAACCCGCTTTCTAAAGAGCAGAAAGACCCATCTCTGGCCCAGTGCCTGATGGGCTGCGACAGCAGTGTGTTCTGGGATTACAATCGCTGAAAAGGGGGGCATTCCACCACTGGCTGCTTTTGTCACAGCGCAGCCACTGTTTGCTTTTGACAGGACAGCTGTTCAAAGCCCTCCAGGCCCCCCTGTATGGCGTTAAGGCAAAGAAGCCAGAGGTGACTTCCGTTTAGTGGCGGTATCAGTAGATGCATGATCCACCTTGACCTTAAGGCCTCTTCTTCAGCATATTTCATTAAACTTGCAATTGACAGACTTACATCAGCATATTGTATTCCCAGACCTCTATAATAGTGAAAAAGCGATAACTTGACAGATTGTCAAGTAGGGGTCAAGAAATCCTTTGTACTTTCCTGAGGTGGTAAAGCTGCATATATGAGACCAAACATGATGCACAGGAAAAATAATCACTGAAGAGACAGCAAAGCATAAAATCAAATGCAAAACGGCAGGGATGTGACACAAAACTTTACTTGTGTATATGCATTTCATTTTCAACACAGAGGGTCGTGCACGAGGCATCACAAAAATGCCTTTTTGTCCAGACATGCAGGAGCCTCTCTTAGTTGCGACCCTATAGTGCTGGTACCCCTTTTTTCCTTTCCCCCAAGTTGTGTATAGCTTACATGTGGTCAGGAAGCGTGTACTGTAATTATCAAGTCATTCTAATGAGAGCTTGTTGTACCTGCAGGAGCAGCTGGTCCATCACAGAGGAATGATAATGAATGGACGCCTCAACATGAGGACACGAGCTAGACACAGTAGCACAGATGGTCCACAGCACAGACAGTAGACTCTTACACATCATCAGATGATAGTCATTAAAGAAAAAAAAACAACAGATCAGCATCATTTTTAGGCTTGTGTACCATTCCAAAGCAGAATATTTCAAGAGTCTATTGTAATTGTAGAGCATTGAGTCTCACAGCTTCAGTAAGAAATACAGTGCATTTACTTTAAATACTTTAAAAGTTACTCTTAAAAGACAAAAATGACCAGTTAAAATATAACCATTGAACTTGAATTGCTGGCACATTACTTTTAATTGCTATTGAAAAATTAATATGCGTTATGTTGATACATGATGAAGGATGATAAACAGTGACAATTTTTATTATTTTAACTGGCGTTGCTGAAACGTCACCTTTGAAATTTAGCGTCACCTTGTGGTGCTTTTGACTTCCTGCTCCATTTAAACACAAACGGTAGAACATCAGACTTCTCTAGTTAATATTTAATGGAGTATATCAGTTTGACTATCAAGCATCAAAACAAAACAAAATGAAATAATCCTTACCTCTTTCTCTTTGCAAACTCTTTGGTTAAACTTAATGACACCAAAGCCAAAACAGACAGATAAGAAATATTTTATTGTTTTTATTGTGTTTTTGCGTTGGGGCATTGCACAGATCTAGGGTGCACTGGCCTGCTAAACCTTTCATTATCCAAGAATGACAGTTCAGTTTTAAGTAGATGCGATTCTGTGCCCAAACAGTTAATTATTATAAAAACTAATGATCAGTTAACGGCTAACTGACTTGTGTTTCAGCATGAACATCAGCATTTCACTGTTGCTAAAGCTCCACATGCTTCTGCGACTGTGCTGTGTATCATGTGCTGTGTGTGTTCTGAGTTATTTCATCTACCTTGAAACTAAAACTTACTTGATAAAAGAATGAATTTATTTGCATATCATCAATTCATACAGGCTCTACACTTAAAATTGTCTTGAACGTAGCTGATGCTGAGTTAAATTCAGAGACTTCAGGACAGTGACCAGCTCCAGGTGACCATCAGTTACACATGTGGATACCCTTCCATGAAGTAAAGAAAATCAACAATCGTCACTTAAATCATTCAAAACTTACAAAAGCAATAATAAAGGATTTTATTTAAATTGATTTACTGAAAAATGACTAATGAATGTTTTTGATCTTGACCAATTTTGAGGGATGAACAGAATCATTAAAAAAAACAAACTTTTGAAACTGGCTTTGACAAATTAGTTGGCATCTCTGAAAAAAAAAATTGACCATAGTGACATGTTAAACGAAGTACATCCTGTAATGAACACAGCAAGAATCTTCAATCTTTGAGTCATTCTGCCTATTTAAAGGATGAAAAGTCTTCACTCTGCTGTTAAGTTTTATGGTGTTGACCACACTGAACATGGACAAGAAGAAGCAAAGTCGAGAGTCGTCTGAGGGGATCAGAAAGAAAATTCTAGACAAACGTGCTAAAGGTAAATGCTATAAAACCATCTCCAAACAGCTTGAAGTTTCTGTGACTACAGTTGAAAATTTAATACAGATGTTTAGAGGCCTTGGCAGAGCAGCCAACTTCCCTGGATGTGGCTGCGAGAGGAAAATTGGTGACAAATTAAAGAGGTGGATAGTATGAACAATAACGAAACGGCCAGGACCACCTGCCAAAGACATTCAAGGTGAATTCCAAGACCAAAGTACATCAGTGTCGGTTCACAACATCCATCAATGTTTGAACTAAAGTGGACAACCAAAGAGGACTCTGCTGTTGAAGCAAATCATAAAAAAGTCAGACTGGAATTTGTCAAACCCCATTTAGATAAGCCACAAAGCTTCTGGGAGAAGGTTCTTTGGATAAATTAGACAAATATTGAGCTTTTTGACAAGTCACATTCATTTTATGTTCACAGAAGCAAAATTAAGCATTCATAGAAAAGGAGACTGTAGATGCTGTGAAACATGGAGGAGGCTTGTTCTTTTGTACTGGGGCTGCCTTGATGCATACGTGTCTATAATCTGTGCAGGGTACAATGAAATAAATAGATTATCAATGTATTCTGGAGTGAAATATGCTGCCCAATGTCAGAAAGCTTGGCCTCAGTTGCATCAGCCAAAAGAACACTTGACTATTCTGAAGTGGCCTTCTAGGAGCCCTGATCTGAATCCTTTTGAAGATCTGTGGAAAGAGCTGAAACATGCACTGCAGAAGAAACCCTTCAAACCAGACAGTTGGAGCAGTTTGAACATGAGAAGTGGTACAAAGTACCCGTCTACTCCTCCACCTACAGAAGTCTCACTGAGAGTAACACAAATCCCTGGATTGCAGTGATTGCTACGAAACACTGTACAACAAAATATTAAGTTGAGGTACCAACTAATTTGTACAGGCTAGTTTTATTATTATGATTCTCTTGAACCACAATTCAAAAGTAGTGTCTATTTTTTTTTTTTTTTATTAGTCAACTTTAAGTAAATTTTTATTTACCTTTGCATTTATCACTTTCAAGTTATTTTAGTTCCCAGTGTTTTTTTTTTCTTTATTAAATTGAAGTACACAAATTTGTCCACATCTGTAATATGTCTTTCAGGAAATGTAATTGGTTGCTTTTCTATTCTTCTCTGCTTTATACTTGGCTCATTTACAACCTGAACTGCAATGGTCAAATATTAAAGTTGTTTTAAACAGCAAAAGCTGCAGGAGTCGCAACATCTTTGCGTTTTTTCATATCTGTGCTTCTTGAAAGTTGAAGTTGTGTCAGACATAAAGAAATGAACATTTCCTTATTTGTGGGTACTTAGGACAGACTTGTAATTTAATTCTTCAAAAAAAAAAAAAAAAAGTAATAAATGTAACCCTGCAAAATTTCACATTACAATTTTGTAAGAGTAATACTCATTTAGTTCTGCATTTTATATACAAAAACAGCTAGTTGAAATTATTCCTGCTATAATTCATTGAGACTCATCCTGCAGAAATTAATAAAATACTTCACACATGTAACAATTTGTGCAAAGCTAAAGAAAACAATGGAGACGATAATTCAACGAGAAACTTTTGAGAATGGTGGACCACTCACATTAAAAACATGACACAAATCCAGAGATTTTCAGCTGTAAATGCATATTACATCTAAGGCAAATGTGAGCTCAGCTGGACGTGCCCTTTCCTGGAGTTTTAAACATTTGTAGTGGCAGGTTCAGACATCACTGTCAGCTTCACATATGGATTGTGCAAATAGAACAGGGGGGGAACATAAATGTGTTTTTCTTTTGCACACTTGTCAAACAATTCATGTATGTTCTCACATGTCAGACAAGCTGGTTTCCATTTACATGTTTTGTGTGATTTAGAAAACAAATTGAAGGGAACAACAACAAAAGAGACAATCAGACCATATATGGAAAGACAAAGTCTTTCCATTATGTGTAAAAAAAAAAAAAAAAAAAAAAAAGGAATTTTCTTTTCAGGTGAAAGAATTACTTTAAAATAATAAAAACAAATAAAAACAAAAACAAGGCATGCTTTATTCAACAAAGGCCAGAACAAAATGCAGCCAACTGTTGTCCACTGTAGGGCGAGTCCTATTTAAGGTTTTTTATCTGTTGGTTTGTTTTATTGATCTTCACATCCATCTTGTCCACCTTGTTAACTAGAGAATCAATGGAGTCGTCCTGGTCCTCAATTTCAGACTGCAGACCGAGTCCAAGGTTCTTCAGTCTTCTTAAGCCATCAGACATCTCATCTAAGTCATTCACATCAGACATTAGATTTGTATTAGAATGGCATGAATTTATTTTTAAACTACAAACATCAAATAAGAATGTATGTCACTTCTATACTCTCCAATCTATATATATAGAATAAGAAGTTGTAAATGTCGCTGTCTGCGTCGATTATCTAAGGTTGTATTTATCCAGGGTGAAGAAGATTATCTGAACTTTAATATCCTAGTGCACATTATTAAAAATGTATTTGATGGAAATAGGAGAAAAGATGATAGAGAATTGAATACATTTACCCAAATTGTTGTCAAGGGTCCGGTGAGCTTCTCTGAGGTGCCGGTTCTGAGGGTGTCCGTTCTGTCTAGATGAGGCGTCATCCACTGATGCAGCAGCTCCAAAACCTGGAACACAGGATTCACAAAACTGTGGGAGGCAGTTTGTGACATATCACGTTATGGTTCTTGTGCAAATTCTTACCTCCTGTATCCAACTTTCTTAGGTTGGGGTGGCTGGCCTGGTACTTATCTTCATATTGTCGGCTACTTGATATGGCACTCTGTAGTCTGAGGCAACAGGGAGAGCCTCATTCACCCATTTTGAGAAAGATGGTAAAAAAAGAAAAAAAAAAAAAAAAGAATACACAACAAAAATAAAATCTAATCGTTTGGCTTTTTTTTTTTTTCAGAAAACATAATCTACCACTTGGTCCCTAAAACTGCCTGGAACACTTTCACATACAATAAAAAGAAATGGTTCATGGCCTTTTTGCTGTAGTTTCCAGTAATAATAATGATTCCCTGAAAATCCTTCACTTGATCCAACGCTTGATCTACTGTGTCCAGATTGATAACTGAGTCAGAGATCACGTTTCTCCTCTTTTAGCCTCTCTGAACTGAAAATGTTAAATCCTTCTCATCATATACAGAGCCCTTAATGGCATCACCTAGCTCTCCACTCTGTAAATGAAGGAGCCCTTTGTTGTTCCCAGAATGTCCAGGAAAAAAGATGAGACGTATAACTTTTAGTAATAGTGTTTTATTTTAGTTTGCCAGATAGTGACAGGACACAGAGGCCCTCTCCGTTTTTACGACTAGGCTTAAGAGCTTAGATGTGACACACTGATCTCTAGTACTTATTTGAAAATGATAATTTTGGGTACTTTTAACCATTATATTCTAAATTTTTCCATTTAAATCAATTTATGCATTTTAAACTTTTAAATATTACACAAGTCAAATACTATTTAAAACAGCATAATACATTCTTTGGCCAATTTATTGGGTACACCTGGTATACATAATAATCAGTTTTATTAGGTATATCAGGTGACCCTTATAAAGTGGCTGGTGAGTGCATGTTTTATGTCCTTGGTAACATACTTTTATTCCAACCCATTATTTTTTATAAAAGGACAAATAATTAAATTATAAAAAAAAGATGTCAATTTTGCTGAAATGGAACACAGCTACCACACACATCTGAAAAGCAGGAGACCCTGAAACTTACCCATCATTGACCTGGTAGGCGTCTGGCTGCTCAGGTGGTGGCTTTGTCTCTGGTTTGCTCTTGAAGTAATTGACGAGCCCACCCCAGACACTCTTGATGCTATTAATATGCTTCTGGCTGGTCTTCAAGTCCTGATCCATGTTGTCTAACATCTTGTCTGTCCTCCTAAGAACCTCACCCTGTCGCACCAATTCCTACATAGACAAAAAAAATTGGACAGTCTATCTCCTTCTCAGAGACAATCCCATACATTTGTAAACCTCATTAAAGCTGCATACCTCTGCAGTTTCCACACCCATCTTCTCTGATTCATAGATGAGGCCAAGAGAACGGTAACTGCTGTCCACTGCCGACTGAGCTGTGCGCATCACTTCTTGCTGAAGATACCGCTGTCTCCTCTCTGCTTCAGTCAACCCGCTGTCACCATTGTCACTGTCCTCGAAACCTCTACTTTTAGGCTTAAAAGCTTCCTCATCATCATCATCATCTGCAAACGGGTTATGGGATCTAGGGTAGGCCATCTGTGAAGTAACAACAAATAATATGTGAACTTTCAATGTCCATGGTTGTTTCAAGTCAGGAAGGGTCTTTCACCCTCCATCACTTTAGAAAACAAAACAAAGAATATGTAATAATTGAAAGCCAAGCAAATTTGGAAGAAAAATTAAATGATTATTTTCAGTCCTCGAAAGAATGTAACTTTCTTAATTTACTGATTAATCGACAATGTGCAAGGATTAAACAATATATAAATAACAATTCTAAATATATCGCTTAGTTGTATCTCGTAGTTCACATGCTGATTTATTTTTTAAATCAAATTTTTCGCAAGAAATCACATGAATCCCAGCTATCGCTTAGCTTCAACACACTAGTACTTCCACGACTTTTGCGTTACACAGTCAGTTTAAAGATAGAGAACCATTTAACACATATCATCTGCCAGTAAGACTCGTATATTGTCTAAACAGTGAATAACAAACATTCCCGACTTTAATATTTAATAATAATACTACTTCGTGGGTGTTGGCAGGCTAGTCAGCGGCGTTTCTAGAAAGATCGCCTGCACCACATACGCAAACGAAACAACAGCAGAAAGCTTCAACTATGAACGTTTTCTTTCTTGATATATAATATGTCTAAAATGAGGCCGTAAACCCCAGCAGAGATCGCCCTGGGAATCAAACCTTTGACCGTCGTCGGCGCGGAGGTTCTTGTTTCTCTATCAGCTGACTGTTAACGACCCATCACTTCCTGTGATGTTTGGTGACGTTGCTGCGGGCTCCTCCGGTGGCTAAAGCTGCGCAGTCAAAACGCAAACATTAAACTATTGGCTGTATTTAAAAAAGTTATGTAATGTGACAATAGACAAGACTGCTGCGTGTTTTACAATCGCCTTATGTTTAGTAGCTTTTGGAAAAGAAAGTATAAATAAGTTGAGCTTGGTGTGCCGATGCGAGCCTTCACCGAGAATGTCCCTTCAGCGCCGCCGTACTGCGGTTTTGACGACGCCAGTTGCCACTGGCCACCAGGTTTTTCTGCTGGCCGAGTCCGTCGCTGCCTTCATGTCGAGATAAACATGTCTGTTACGGGCGGAGGTACGAGAGGCTTTTATTTCAACACAGTGCTGTCTCTGGCTCGCTCTTTAGCTGTCCACCGCCCCGCGTCCGTCGAAAAGGTGAGGAAAGAGACGCGCCGGGCGGTCTCCACTTGACAAATTCGCCTTAATTGGCTTTAAGTTGGCAACGAGAGGCGGCGGCGTTGTTCGGGGTGTCGCTCCGCTTCCGCACAGGCGCCTTTATTTTGATAACAAACATGACAGCTGGGCTTGTGTTGGATGGTTAGCGACCGTATTTCGGAGTCATGAATCTCCCGTTTCGCAGTTTTGGAAGAATAAAATAAAACGATGCAGAGGAAAGTGGTGTCGCTGCTTTAGAGGAGCCTGTTACTGCATCAAACAGGCAAACCATTGAGGCTTGATGAGCACTGCAGTCAAACAGATTTACAGAGTTATGTCTGAGAAGACTTCACGGTGTTTGTACAGGTTGCTGTCCAGCTTACTAACCTGTTGAAAATGGGGCTTGGATGATCAGCTCTAATAAGAGTGTTAATTACATTTGTGTGAGTCTTGAACAAAACATAACGAGGTATTTATCAATACATCACTGTACCATAGTGCGTGGTGCATGATATCGCCCATTAATTAGTTGCATAATTCCTAGTGTATTGACTTTGTGTGAGGTGGCTGTCCGGTTCTTGGACCATAAAACACCCCACGCATACTTTACATTCAATTCATTTAGCAGATCCTTTTCAATCAAACTACTTACAAATGATGAATATATTAATATATTATATTTGAGGAGATTGAGCAACCCTCTGACTGCAAACAGAAATAAATGTTTACCGTAGGACAAGTTTGAAAATGTATGCACTAAACTCATAAGGTATATTCATAAAATAATTTAGTCTTTTCTTGACCAAGTTCCATAACGTCATTCAGTGTTGTAATAATATTGAGATATTTTTATTAAACAACACTGCAACACTAGAGAGGAAAAATATGTTACAGAAGAAGAAACAGATGGATTGAGATAAATTGTTGGATGGTGCGCATATCAGTAGCTTGGATTGTCAGATATAATGAGCTTATTTAGAATATTTTTATATACATATTTAAATGATATTGAACTGTGTGTGCTGTTTTAGATCCAGAAACTACAATGTATGTGTCCAGTGGAAGTCCGGGGTGTGTTCACTTTAGATGTCCGTCGCAGAGATGCTGTCA
The DNA here is from genome assembly GCA_014839995.1 of Xenentodon cancila. NCBI lineage: Eukaryota > Metazoa > Chordata > Actinopteri > Beloniformes > Belonidae > Xenentodon > Xenentodon cancila. The sequence continues at coordinate 14,068,415 of CM026202.1, read as the reverse complement.
TTGCGCTGGCTGTGTTTCTGGTGGAGTCTGGGTTACAGGTGGGTAGCAAAGATCTGATATGTTGAGCCATCTGAATTTAGCAGTTTTATTTCATGCCGTCCTTATCGTTAATAGGTGATATGGTAGAATTGTTTATGAATTTGGGATACATCCAACTGTCAAACAGCTTAGATTGTTACATAAAAATGCTGTGAGGAAGTATAACTAACATTTGAGGTAATAACAGAATAACTATTATTTGCCCATTTTTGCTCCACCCTCTCACTGGACTCTCTATACTGTATATCACCATGATAAGCTCATTCCCATAATCTGATTACACCGGTGATTAGACATGCAGTTGACCATGTAAGCCAATAACCTCATCACACTGAGACTCGGTGTGCAAAGCTTCCCTAGCTTCTGATTGTGTGGAGATGATGTTGTTTTTCCATGTTAATCTTATCTTATATTATCTTTGAGTCAGATTTAACTGTCAGAATTAATGGGAGTTCATAACGTTGAGTTATTGCAATGCGTGGGGTAAATACAAGTGCTGGCAAGTGTAGTTGTTTATGGTGTGCAATGATTTGCTTCACTCTGGCAGCACAAAGACATTCTTGTTCCTTACTTGCTAAGCTTGTTGAGAGGATTGCCACGGGTCCAATGGATCGAAGAAAGCTTGGGAAAGAAAGGAAAGGGTAAGAGGAATCCTCTTATATTGGGGGTCTATTTGGTTTACAGACAGCTCTTTTTACACAGTGTTACAGTGAATTGTTTAACATTTTTAGTCTCCTCTTCATTATCAGCACTGTCTTAATATGTATTTAGATAATATTGGTCTATTTAAAAGACTATAACACAGCAGATTTCACTCTGTGTTAATATATCATGTGAAATATTGGAAAAGCCTTGTATGAACTGTATGGTTTTCATTCTGATGCTTAATTCTGTTGTTCGGCCTTTACTTTTTCATTATCTTTTCCCTTCTTTCCATATCATTTTTTTTTTTTTTTTTTTTTTTTTTTTTTTTAAATTGGTGCACAACCTTGTTTTAACTGCGCATTTGTGTAATTTTCTTCCCAGAATTTCTCCCAGTTGCAGAAAACTTCAGCTTCTGTCTTGTAACACTTTTGTCAGATGTGGCTCAGAGAGACCCAGACTCCCGACAAGAGGTCAGCTGAGAAAATGGTTATTGTATATCATTATTTGGCAAGTGTTTTGTATAGTAAAGCACTAAGTTATTTCTACTACCCTTTCTAAAGATCTTGAACGCCATAATGGATGTCATGCAGGCATTACAAGAGATGTGCCAAACACCTGATAATCATGACAAAGGTATATACGTAAATTCAACATGCGTGCCATCACTCCTCAGAATGAAAAGCTTCATTACATTCTTGTCTGCAGTCTTCCTGTGCAGGTATATTGTCCCAAGTCTGCTTGGCATGACTCGAGCATTTGGCCGCTACAGCAACACAGATGAAGCCCTGTTGTCCAAGTTATTCCCCAAAGATTCGCCTCAGGCACGCCGCGTCACAGAGGAAACGGAGAGTGTTCGGCGTAGATCTTTCAATGATTTTCGTTCAATTCTGCCATCCTCCCTGCTCACAGTGTGCCAGAATGACACACTGCGCAGACGCACAGGGACTAACCTGGATTCCTCTGCACAGGTCAGTGTCAGTTTTTACAGATCTGGTAGATGTCAAGCTGAGCGTTGTGCTCTGGAAAAAATAAATGGTGCAGGAAAGTGCAGAACTGTGTTTTTTTTTTTTTTTTTTTTCTGATTTGATTTAGATTAAAAAAAAAAAAAGAGGTTATCGTCAATAACTTTGGTTAGTGACTCATACATGTACATGTATACATGTGATCTGTTGTTTTGTAGATCTCTACAGATCCAGCAGGTAACTCACCCTGCTCTCCTACAACCCCTGGTCCACATTACTTTGAAGGTAAGAGGAGCACAGGCTGCTTTCATTTACATTGTTGTTCAACTTGACCCTGCATTCCTTCACCTTATCATGACCTGTTATTGTGAGCCGAAACTTCATGTAGCAACTTGTACTTTTTATACATGTATATTTATTTTAAAGTACACTGAAACATGCCACCTGTACCGACATACCTCAATCTTTTACTTAGTCAAAATGTTTACTGCAGCGATATTTCTATCGCTTGGTAGTACTTATTGTAGTACTTACCCCATTATCATTTTACAGGGAACCTGCCTTGTCTTTATTAACTCAAGGTAATTAGTGACAAAGTGTTTTGTTTTTTTTTCTTTGCAGTTTATGACAAGTCACCAAAGCTTCTTTAAGTTTGTGTCATTATTCAGTCTTTGGAATTTGATGCCATAATGGTAGACATCCAATGGAGACACACAGAATTTCAGTAGAACATTTGTGTCTTGACTAATGTAGTGAGTAGAAATTAACCTTATTGTGTAGATGTGAAGCGTTACTCCTGGGTCCAGCTGGGCACAGAAGCACTGTGATCCAGCTCACCAGCCGTTGTGAATCGTGTTCACTGTGTTCTTTGAGAGTGGTCCTACTAGAAAATCTTCAGCGCATTTAAAAAGCATCCCCGAAGCAAAGCAACTCTCGTCTCTGTTCCACTAAAGGTAGGCACCAAGTCTATTTTGGTGTGCAGCCACAGTTTAGCCACGTCATGGCAGATTGAGCTGGCAGGAAGTCAGACACAAGAATGGCACTGATAATTTGGACAAATTTTCAAATTCAAACAAAAATACATTGCGTATGTTGACATTATGAGGCCATTGGTGAAGAATTTAGAGGGTCTCAATGAGGTTCAAGTAGAAGTTAATTTTAGAATTGGAAATCCATGTTTTTCTGTTTGACACCACCCATCCTGTGATTTCACCCTGTTTATAAGTGGAATAGCAGAAAGAGCAAATCATGTCGAGACATAGCTACAGTTTTGAGAGAGGAATGTAAATATTATGGTATAATTACATCTGTGGGATGTCAGGATTCTCATGCAATCTCAAAACAGTGCAGCTGACCTGTGGTGCTTCCATGCCCAGTGGGACCAGGAAATTACACAATATAAGAAGCCAGTCAAATGCTGTTCCTCTTGCAACTCTTTCTTATGTCCTCTGGTCATTTTGCTCACAGGTGCCTATCTTCCAGACAGCAGCGCAGTAGACCCCGAGTACTATTTTTCCACAGTCAGCTCCAGTTTCTCAGTGTCTCCCCTCTTCATGGGAGAGGGTGAAAACGAGGTGGAGGTTCCTGTTGATCTGCTCCGACATCTCCTTAGCATGGTGCAGTAGCCCAATACATGTTCACCAAAGTATTGACACTGTTGCTGGAAAATGTTATATTTTATATTTATTGTGTGTATTGATGGCCTTTAGGTGCAGACATTTGTGTCCGACTCCTTTTTGAAAACTCTGGAGGCCACTATGACAGACGTCTCAGAAGTAACAGTATAGCTATTGTCTGTTCATGGCATTTTAATACAAGATTTAAATATAGGCTATGATCAGTAAAATAATCATGTGGTTGTTTCTCTCTCCTATCTATCTATCTTTTTTTTTTTTTTTTTTTTTTCTTTTTCTTTGAAAAGTCCAATCCTGGAATCGACCTCTATTACAAAACCTTCAATGACCCTCTGTACGTGTGTGTGTTCAAAATGCTGCGAGACACACTGTACAACATGAAAGGTAAAGCATCATTATTATGTAGTAAATCCATTTTTTAATCCTTTACACTGCTACACTGTACAACTGTTCTTTTATTAGCCTTGCAGCCAACATTTGTACGGGAAGTCCATGATTTTGTTCTGGAGCAGTTCAGCAGCAGTCAGTCAGAACTGCAGAGGGTGCTTCATGACACGGGGGGGTTGCCGGGGGAACAGAGCCCCCTCAAGCTTCGTTGCCAAGCCAACGCTGCCTGTGTGGATCTCATGGTTTGGGCTGTCAAAGATGAGCAAGGTAATCAATTGTAGCGGTTGGTGAGCTGTACAGTGTGAGGTGGCACAATCAGAGGGATGCTGGACATGTTTATTTGTTCTGCTTGTGTCACTTTTCCTTTCGGGTGTTTCTCTGGCTTTTTTCAGGTGCTGAGAATCTGTGCACCAAACTGTCAGAGAAGCTGCAGTCAAAAACATCTAGTAAAGTCATCATTGCACACATGCCCCTGCTCATCTGTTGCCTACAGGTATAATACTTCTGTTTTAAAAAGAGCTCTGTTTGTAAATATAATTACACATTAAAAGTGAATTGTCACAGTAAGTGTGTGTCATATCATCACAGGTGTTTGGACTTATTATTATTATTATTATTATTATTAATATTTTTATTATATTTTTTTATTTTAATCTTTTTTGTTTTATGTGTTATGTTTAACATTTCAGGGCCTGGGTCGTCTGTGTGAGCGGTTTCCAGTAGTTGCCCACTCTGCCACAACTTCTCTCAGGGATTTCCTGGTTGTTCCTTCCCCTGTTTTAATAAAACTCTACAAGTATCATAACCAGTACAGCACAGGTAAATACTGATCATGTCCACATCTGAACTGAGAGGCACCACTCCTGTATTCATCAGCATACATGGAGTTGTGCGGAAGTATACTGTGGCCAAAATAGTGATGTTAATTTGTATTATGATTATTTATTTTATTTTTTAAGAATTTATTTTTTTCTCATTTTTCATGTAAGGTATTTTGAATTCTGAGTCATAGAAGCAACAATTAATAAATCTCTGGTTGTGACAAACCTTTATCTACTGCTTAAAAGCCAATGACTTTCACAGGAATTAATCTAAAACTGGATTGAAAACTTGATTTATTATTTAACCAACTCGGATCAACAATATAAGTATATTTTAAACCAAATGAATCCTGGAAGTTTAAACATCCTTCTTACAGATTGTGAAGCACAGCACAAAAGTAAACAGAGCAAAAGTGGTGTAACTAATTGTACAGTGGTAAATGTACAAAATCAATAATAGATCCTCTGTCACATCCAAGTATTGTTCTTCGTTGATCTAAATGGCTACAGATTCTGGCAGTTAGAGATGCAAATCCATGTTTTTAATTTTCTGCGTTGTCCCCTCAAGGCTACTGCCTTTCCATCGATCATCTTTTGAATTTAAAACATGCTTTTAAGATTTGTGTTACACTTGGTCCTTTTCCTTTTTTTCCCCTTGTGCCGGATTATATATCAGTAAATTCTGTTATGCCTGTGTCGTCTTACTTTGTTCTGTTGTCACTTTATAAAGGCACAGGAGAAATTAGGATAAATGTGACCAATGAGCATTCTCAGTCTACTATCAACATACTGTCAAACAGAAGAGATCAGCCTTCCATGTATGAGCAGCTCAGAGATATCTCCATTGATAACATCTGCAGGTCAGATATGGACACACTCGTATACCTATAATTGGAGAGTAAAGTAAGATAAAGTCCTTTTTTTAATTAAATTTATTTTCATATTAGTGGTTTTCTCCTCCCCCAGATGTCTGAAAGCTGGTTTGACAATGGACCATGTGATCGTAGAGGCCTTTCTGGCCAGTCTCTCCAACCGTCTGTACATTTCCCAGGAGAATGACAAGTTGGCAACATTTCTAGTTTGACTAAAAATAAAAGAATTTGAGTCTCTGAGATTATGTGAAAACTGATTTGATGCTAATGACCAGTTTTATAAATATAAGTTGTCTTTCTCCCAGGGATGCTCATCTAATTCCAGATCACACCATCCGTGCACTGGGCCACATCGCTGTTGCTCTGAGAGACACACATAAAGTCATGGAGCACATATTACAAATCCTTCAACAAAAGTTCTGCCAACCTCCATCACAGCTGGATGTGCTAATAATAGACCAGCTGGGCTGTATGGTCATTACGGGAAACGTAAGTACAGAATCACAGTGATGATGCAGCTCTAGCTCAGCTTGCTGCCATTATATGATTCATTATGAATGGGGCGGGGGGTATTTTTGTTCAAAATAATGATATAAAACTGAGTTATTTACAGTAACTTAGATGAAACTGGAGAAAATCTTTCTTTAAGCTGCACTGGTGTTATTGTAAATGGGCTGGCTGGTTTGTTCAGCACACTCGGCATTCAGAAGAGATTCCAGTATTTAACTTGACACAAGTGGGCTTTAATAAGCTGTCTTTTGACAGCCAGCAAACCTTAAATGTGGCAGGCTACAATTAAAGACTATAAATTGATCAGCATTTGTGCTTGCAGTTTTATTTCAAGTTAGTTTTGTGTGTGTGTGTGTGTGTGTGTGTGTGTGTGTGTGTGTGTGTGTTTGTAGCAATACATCTACCAGGAAGTGTGGAATCTGTTCCAGCAGATCAGCGTAAAAGCCAGTTCAGTGGTCTACTCAGCAACCAAAGACTATAGAGATCATGGTTACAGGTCTGCATCTGGTATCATGCTACACTTTTGAAAACCAGATAAACAAGGAGACTACTCTGTTTTAAGTTAACTTAAGCCAGTTGTCATGTATTAATCACTTCTCTTAATTTTTGTCATGTCTGTGTCAGGGTTTTGGTACAAACTTTGCAGAAAAATCCAAAGGTCATAACCTTAATGCTGCCTCTGTAGTGCCTTGCCTCAGTCCCTGCCTCACACTGCCGATTAAGCCCCTTTCAGCCTTATGTATCAATCAAAAAAAGATTTAACTCAAAATATACACCACGGTGAAACAAACAACCGACTCCAAGCAAACAAAACAAAATGTTTTACTTATCTACTCATGTCAGAAAGTATAGACCATAAACTCCCTCACAATTGGTGCCCACTGCAATTAGGTCAAATACAATTCATTGTCCAGCTATAATAACAGTATCAGTTTAGTTATGTCATTCAGGTCATATTCTTTATGTTGTCAACATTTTGTGTAACAGGATTTTGACTGCAATTTGTCATCTGTTTCATTGATAATAAGACTATTCTAGAATTTACATCTTATAACACATTTGCACGGGATTAAAATTATCTGAGGACCTGCAGTAATTTGTGGTAATCACAGAGGATGTCTGTGATTTTGAGGTGTCGGGCTGTAATTTTAGAATTACTCCAAGTCTTGAGGTCATTTTAGTAGTACAAAACATTTTTTTTTTTTTTTTTTTTTTTTGTGTGTGTGTTTTAAAGAAGACAATGTTTTTGTTTTAAAAATGTTGATTTGATGAAAACATTGCATCAGACTGGAAAGATAGAAGCACACATACGTTGCATAACTACATTAGTGCTGAATGGGTTTAAAATAAGACAATGTCGCTCAATTAACTTTAATAACTTTTATTCTGGATTATAGTATTCTTTAATACAGCCAGTGATTACATAACTGAATTCACTTAAAAGTAATTGGCAATTCCATTGTTGTTGTTGTTGTTGTTGTTGTTGTGTACGTTGATACACAAGCTGAATTATATGGTTAAATGTTTTTCCATCTGAACCATCTTTTCCACAAAAGGCACTGCTCTCTGGCTGTGATCAATGCTCTAGCCAACATCGCAGCCAACCTGCAGGGGGAGCAGCTGGTGGATGAGCTGTTGGTGAATCTCTTAGAACTATTCGTCCAACTGGGTCTAGAAGGTAAAAGAGCCAGCGAGAGGGCCTCTGACAAAGGACCGGCGCTGAAGGTATGTGCTTCACTGCACCCGTTTTGGAACACTACAGGAAACTGATAACAGCCATGTTGGTAAAATGTTAACGACGCTTTACCTCTTCCCCAGGCATCAAGTAGTGCCGGGAATCTTGGAGTTCTTATTCCAGTGATTGCCGTGGTGAGTGCTTAAGAGACAGTTTCAAGTCATCTGTGTTTGTATGTTAAAAGACGGAGCTCGTGTAAATGATATACGTGAGTGTCTGAGCTTCCACAGATAAATCCAGTGTGTTGGTTAGTTTTTAACCCTGTGAGCAAATATTTACCAAGTCACTGGCAGAACAAATTTATATTACTGGATCACTGCTGGATAACTTTGTCTTTTTACATGTGTCGTCTTTTTTTATTAGCACTGTTGTGAGTAACATCAAACGTAATGAAAATATGTGTATTGCAGAAATAACTACATAATGTGTACGATTTTTAGCATGTTTTCTTTATAACAGTTATTAAATAAGAAAATAAAACTAAAACAATACCTTTCTTTCAAAACCAAATTTAGAATACAATTTTTAGTTTTATTCTTTTTGTCTGTAGTATAATTGTGTTTTAATTTCTTTTTCTTTTGGTGGTGTTCATTTTTTTTTTTAAAATTATAAGTACAGTGTTAGATTTACAATGATTGCATAATGTGTTGTTTTTTTTTTCAGCACAGTTCTCTACTAGCACTTGTTGCAAATGATAAAACATTAACAGACAAATAACGTTTCAGTGAGTCTCTCTAACAGACTCAAAACTTTAAGCAAAATATAGATTTATAATATCCAAATACACAAAAAGACTCCTCAGCTTGAAAATCACTTCCGTGTCTGATGTACCATAACACAAAGCTGGACTTTAATAACTAGACATTTAACTTGCCACAAATAGTTGAGCTGTTTAGCTCTGTGTGGGGTTGGCCACCCGGCCCATGAACACGAGGCAGTCTGTGCGATGCTCGTAGATCAGGAAGAGGAAAGGATGATCAACGGTGAAGCGAATCTGAGAGGAGAGAGGCATGAAGCCCACTTGGGTCAAAGCCGCAGCTTCAGTGCCCTCTTCGTTCATGGTGATGGTTCCCTGGTGCTTCAGCTGTGGAGGGAGAGTTGGAAATGACAAGGATTATTGATTGCTTCTGATTTACAGTCAGTGGGACTGAATGGCACTCGGACTTAAATTTTGCTTTTGTGTCCTTTCCTGTAGTTTTGGTTGTTTTTCTTTATGACTGATTTAAATCATACTCACCCAGTTCATGGCAACTTTTTCTGAGGTCATTCTAGTGAAATCTCCACTTTCCTGAAATATGTCAGTGAGCCCCATCTCCTTCAAATTTTCAATCAAGTCATAGTTTTGCTCCAGTTTAAACTTCGGTAATGTAATCTCACGAGTCCTGAGGGAACATGGAATATTTTCTTCATGATGCAAATTAAAATTCACAACTTCAATATAAAAGGTTTCAAATATTTCTCTAAACCAATAACTATAAAAACGCTTCAGTTGAAGTGCTTTCTCAACTGCAGCTTTAAATGAAAGGTTTATGAACCCTTTGGAATCATCTGCATTGATTACTCAACTGATGTCACAATTAAAGACAAACACACACTCTGACTAATCTTATTATACTAAGCGGTTGTTTGATCATGTTTTTATTTATTATTTTGAATAATTACTCATTCTGAGAAAAAATCTTTCAAACCTCTAATATCAATGTTTCAGTTGCTTCATTGAACACCAGTGATTACTCACTGTGTAAATGTGGACATGAAGGCTAAAATTTGTTGTTGAGGTTATACTTGGGACAGTTTGTTTGTGTAAAAAAACAAATTCAACAAAGACCACAACCTTAGAATTAGTCATAGCTGTGGACGCAGTGTTTCCAAATGATAGACTGTTTCTTGCAGCTGTACTCTGTGTGTTTGGGAAATGCTTCTGACCTGTTTGTCATGTTTTTGAGCCACTTGTTGATAACAGTTGGTGAGATCTGCTGCTCCAAGGTCCTCATGCCAGTGATTTTCCTTGGCAGGGCAATGAGCATGCTGATGTTTCCTGTGTATGGGAGCTGGGGATAAAAGTTTACATCGTTATTATGTCCTTCAGTTGACTAGTTAGGGGTTGGTGTATGTGTTTATCAGAAATTCGCGCTGAAAAGGCTCTGCACTTGTCAGTGCTTCATGTTGGTATATAAAGGCACTGACTTGAAGGATGTCGCAGTCCAGTTCATGGTCTGCAGCAGCTAGATAGTTCCCCTTGTTGCTCATCATTAGCACACGTACGTTTGTCTTTTCATTAACTCTGAAGTTGCGGTAGTGAGTCATTTCTTTAGGGAATTTCTGTTCCCACGTCCCTGTTTATGGAAAAAAGTGAAACCAAAGACTTGCATTAAAATAAGGAACATTTTTTGACAGATTTTTTTTTTCTCTCTCTTTTTTTTTTTTTTTTTTTTTTTCTTTCTTTGCTTACCTTTGAAGTAAAGGTAGTTAAGTAGCATCAGTACCATGTTGGGATCCACACTCTTTAGTGGATCTCTGATCAGCCCTTTGGTCAGTTTTTGTATGCGGAGGTTAGCCTTGTTAAGGAACGCAGGATCTCTGAAGTCTACTGACTGTGGCTCGGCAAAATAAAAAGCCTTTGTCTCGGCACGGAAGGTTTCCTTCACGGAGACTTCTTTTTTTATGTAGACATCATTTACAGAGCGGAGAGTGTAACCAAAGTTCCTCCTGAAGAGCCTGTGTGTCAGTTTCCTGAACAGCTTATGCACTGTTGTGTTGTCATAGTGATGGCTAGCATTTACGAACTTGGCGAATCCCAGAGCATTGTAGATCTGATCATGGGTTCCAGGTCCGGCCCCCAAAGCCATCATCCCCATGGCGATGGAGATCCCAGCAGGTGCTAGCAGGATGTTGTCACTCTGGTTTACATCGTTCCGAAGACTTCGATAAAGGTTGAAACCAAAGCGGGCATTCACGGTGTTGAGGCGTTGGAGGCGGGATCGACCGTGGAAGAGCCGTAGAAGTCTAGCTCGGCGAATCTTTGGGTCGGAAGGTTCAGCAAAGATATCTATGTCTGGGGCTGGTGTGGCAATCTCGTCAATTTCATCCCCCTCTCTGAAAAACATTCAGAATTTTATTTTATTTTCTGCAAGAAAGTAGAATCAGACTCTTCTGTTTTTGGACGCTGGATGGCACATATTTCTTACTGTTTGCATCTGAAGTTACTATTTATTGTTTCAAACTAAAAAAATTAAACAAAAAAATACATTGCTAAAATACTTATTTAAGAGTTAAACATTTGTCTCAGGCAATTTTGTTTTAATTTAACTTTTACTAATATCTTACGCTAGATGTTTTCACAACATTAAATTTTGTACACTCCAACACAAGTAAACCCAATAATACTTGCATGTAATCATCACTGCCAGCAGCCAGGATCTTATCAAAATCAATATAATCTTCATCCTCAAAGCCATCAAAAATGAGGTCATTAGTGACAGTGTTTTCTTTGTGGTACTCCAAGGGAATGGCCTCTACGTCCACTGCAGCACCTGGTTCTAAGCCCCTGGGGTTCGGATTAGGGTCACTGAAGTGTAAACTGAGCTCTTTGATACCAGCCAGCGATGGACTGGCTAGCAGACAGGCTGCAGAAATGACAGCGACGACCCACATCTTTGAAGGCAGAGGCAGAAAACGTGGCATTTAATACAACTCAGTCAATGAACTTATCACCGTTTTTAGCGACACATATTTCAGTTGAGTGAATTTTACCGTAGCTGTAGTCATAAAATGGCATTTTGAAAAATACAAAGGTTTTCTCTTGCTGTAAAATGTCTTACCTTTACCGTGTGCTGTTGGGAAGTGCTGTGTTGCGTCGTTTTGTAGGACTAAGAATTCAAAGCTGAACTTTGATGTGGGCTTCTCCTGAACAAATAGACCAAATCAAACAGTTCAAAAAGTCCGCTGACTGCCTAAAACCTTTGCAGTTCAGTCCACCAGCTGAAAATATTTGCTATAGATTAACAAAAAGAGTAGTTCACTCTTAACAAATCTCTTAACTTATTCATATTTACTGGTTTCCACCATGTCCGTTGAGATTTTAGCTATTTGTCTTCAAAATAGCTTCCAGTAGTATTTCTTCATCTTCAACTTCAATATTCTTAATATTTATAAGCGCATTAATTGCTCCACATTTCTTATAATTTTCTTGACTATTTTCCATACCTTACAGTTGACCAGGCGCCTTCCGCCAATTAAGGAGGCCAAACCGCGACTCCAGAAGCTGTTCAGAGACTTCTGGTTGTACTCTGTGGTCATGGGTTTTGCTGTAGAAGGATCAGGTGAGCAAGATATGATAGATGTAAGATACGCATGTCATGAAATATGTTGTTAACTATATGTTGAAATGCCCCACTAATAAACAGATGTTGGATCTGTTTGGATTTTCTCAACCTTGTACCGCTATGTGTGCATTCCTGGATTCATATAATTTTCCCTTTTTAGGACTTTGGCCTGAGGAATGGTATGAAGGTGTGTGTGAGATCGCTACCAAGTCTCCTCTTCTCACGTTCCCCAGTGGAGAACCTCTTCGCTCTGAACTGCAATACAACTCTGCTCTGAAAAATGACACTGTGACACCGGTATTGAACTGAATAATTGTGCATTAGCATTGTTTAAAAAAAACAAAAACAAAAAAAACCCATCTTGAAATGGCAGCACTAGATCAAACTGTTTTTTTTTTTTTTTTTTTTTTTTTTTTTTTTTTTTTTTTTTTTTTTTTGCAATTTCTTCTAGGCTGAGTTAAATGAATTGCGTGCAACCATCAGCAATCTCCTTGACCCTCCTCCAGAGGGATCTAACAACATTAACAAGCTTGACTTTGCCATGTCCACATACCTGCTCTCGGTCTACAGATTGGAGTATATGAGGTAACTGCCATTTCATATCATTTGACACTTCTTATCTTCTTTATCTTTAATATATTGAGATTGCAGTGAGCAGATTTTGTAATACCTCCCTTTGTTTTGTACTCAATCAGGATGCTGCGATCTAATGATCCTGACAGGTTCCAAGTGATGTTTCGCTACTTTGAGGACAAAGCCATCCAGAAAGACAAATCTGGTGAGGGTTTATTTTTGTTCTAAACCTCTTTGGGTCTTCTGTTTCTATCACTTTGTCTCTTTCTAAGCTTCTTTGGCCCACTTCACCTTGCAGGCATGTTGCAGTGCATTATTTGTGTTGGTGACAAGGTATTTGACGTCTTCCTCCAGATGATGGCTGAAAAGGTAAATTTCTTTTAGTAATGACAACAAATATCTAAAGCGCTAAAATATTTTTCAGTGCATTTTCATTTTACAACACCAGATAAAATAAATTGGATTATTTTTTTTAATGTTTCCAGCCAAAAACTAAAGAACACGAAGAAGAATTGGAGCGACATGCTCAATTCTTGTTGGTCAACTTTAACCACACCCACAAGAGGATCCGCAGAGTGGCAGACAAGTACCTCTCTGGTTTGGCTGAAACGTAAGTTGTAGTTACTAAGTGTGTGAGGGTCCACTTTGTTAATCCTTGTTTACATTTCATTTTTTTTGCCTCAACCTAAATAAACCAGATTCCCTCATCTACTTTGGAGTGGTCGCGTGTTAAAGACGATGTTGGACATCTTGCAGACGCTCTCTCTGTCTCTAAATGCTGTAAGTATCAGGAGCAGCAGGTCTTTCTCTTTTAAGAAGTAAAAATAATGCAAAACAAAAATAACACAGATCCTGATTAATTCTTACAGAGGTATTTAAAATAATGGCAACTATATAAAAATTCAGCTTTAAAAAAAAAAATTTTCCTGCTTTTTTTTTTTTTTTTTTAATTTTTTTTAGGACATTCACAAGGATCAGCCTTACTATGATATTCCAGACACACCACACAGGATTACTGTTCCTGACACATATGAAGCCCGAGAGGTGAGTTTGGATCATAGGCTGGATAGAAAGAACCAGATTTTGGCCTCATGGTTTGAACGGTGGGTAAACTTCTGGCCACAAGGTGGCAGCACTATACCAGTTTAAAATTGCAGCGATGTTGCTATTTAACACTGGTATCATTTTAGGTTTGTGGAATCAATTTATCAGCCAAATTAAGCTTCTAGTTTCTGAAATCATACATTTCCCTTAAACTGAATGTCCTGCCCTTCTCTTCTTTATATATTGGTGTTCCATACTTATTTAATTTCAGAGCATAGTAAAAGACTTGGCTGCTCGCTGTGGTGAGATCCTGAAAGAGGCAATGAAATGGGCCCCTTCAGTCACAAAGTCCCACCTACAGGTTAGCTTCTTTATCTTAATGTTTAAAAGATGACTATTGGTTTCAATAAAGTTGTGACTTCACTTGTAAGAACCTTTTTAATATATATCTTTTTTTTTTATATATATATTATATGAATGTAGTTTTTATAAGCCATCTCTTGCTTTACTGAGTTGTTTTCCACATCTGTTCTGTTAATGGCTTTTGTCATATGATTGCAGGAGTACCTGAACAAGCATCAGATCTGGGTGTCGGGCCTGACCCAGCACACTGGCCTTGCTATGGCCACTGAAAGCATACTGCACTTTGCAGGCTACAACAGACAGAGCACTACATTAGGCGTGAGTCACAGGTGGACATGTACATGTTTGTACAGACCCTTCAGATTACCTCATCTTGTGGGTTAGACTCAAAAGCCTCATAGATTGTGGATTTCACCCAGGTCAAGGGTAATGTATTTTAGATATGAATGATCTATCTATGAATTATCTACCAACATATATCGGAAAATTTAAGACCTGGAGATTAAATGATTGTCACATCACTAAAATTTTACTCCAACAATATGCATGTACCTGTGTGTGTGTGTGTGTGTGTGTGTGTGCTTGAAAGTGCACTTAGTTTCTTTGAGCTTCGAAAAAACAGACACAGGATTATGTTTCATTTATTTATTTATTTTTATACCGACAACAACATCAAAATCATCCATCTACCGCCGCTGGCTTCTTGATTTATGCTCATTAACCTTTGCCCAACATTCATGGCTTTTTATTATAACAAATGTGGCATTTACATTATCTGCTTCGTCAAACGTTTGCATTTTTGTTAGTACTGAGCAGAAGTGTCTTTTATTTATTTATGCATTTATGTGTTTTATTCTGTATGAAGTCTATACAGTAAATCTGTAAACAATCAGTATATTATCTGCAGCCCCAAATCAGAAATTGGGATGACATGGAAAATGAAATTGAAAAAGAAAGACAATATGAACTTAAGATTTTTTTTATTTTCTTTAACTTTCTTTCAAAGGTCGTTTACACTTCCGTGATGGCAGCTACAAAGCAGAAAAGAATTGAGTTTTTAGAGCAACATTTGTGTTTACTAGAAACAGCTGCGCATTTTTAGCAAGACGATACAAAGCGGAAGTTGCATAAGTAACTTTGGTTCTGTGAGTCCCTGGATGACTGCCAGTGACACAGATCACTTGGCCACACCCATAGACTGTTTGCAGACAATATAAATTGAAAAGTTATTTTTCTTCTCGTCAACCTGATATTATTTGCTGTTATACATCCATTTTAAACAAAGAGAAAAATAAGTCAAAGTAAATGTATGACTCGCTGCACTTTTTTTTTTTTTCTTGGCATTTTTCATACTATTTCCCACCTTTACTGATTTGGGCTTGTAGTTGTTTACGGTACTGTATGTCTGTGTGTGCATGCTTACCAAACTGTGTGACTTTATTTTGCTGGCTATGCATTTCTTATTTGATTTTCTGCCTGCATTCTGCTCTGTCTTTTCATTTGCTTCATTTGTTGTATTTTGTCTTTATTAAACTGCACCGAACTACCTACCTGGTTGCTTGGCTGGTTTACGGATTTGCTGGTTACCCGGTTACTTACCTGCAATGGACGGGTGGCTTGGTTGGCTGGTTGCCCATGTGGCTAACTGGTTATGCTGATGCTCTCCTCCACCATGTGGCCAACTGTAGGCTGCTTTCCCTCAGGTTGGTCTCAACACTAAATAAAGAGAGATAGGGCTCATACATGATACCTGTAGTATCCAGTGTGTTGCTGTACAGCTGTGGATCCTACTTTCCTAGCTCATGACTGTTTGGTTGTAAGAATTATTATAGAAATTGTGTCTTCCTGTTCAGATCACCCAGCTGACAGAAAGACCGGCGTGCGTGAAGAAGGACTACTCAAACTTCATGGCGTCTCTTAACCTACGAAACCGTTACACAGGAGAGGTAACGCTTGTTTGAATCCTCAGGATGCTCGGTGGGGCTTTTTATGAACTATATGTGATTTAAAATAAGCTTCTGTGCCATTAAGGTGGTCGGCATGATCCAGTTCTCAGAGGCGACTCACAGCCAGTCAGACCTCAAAAAGTTGATGATCCATCAGATGACAGTTGCTCTTGATGGCAAAGACCCAGAGGCCTTCACTCAAGTCATGTTCAAGATGGCAGCCCTTCTGATAACTACCAAAAGTGACTACCGTTTCATGTCTTTTATTTTATTTTATTTTATATATATATATATATATATATATATATATATATATATATATATATATATATATATATATATATATATGATATTTATTTTGGTGTTTTGTCAGACTGCGATCCTCAGCTGCTGCACCATCTGTGCTGGTCTCCATTGAAGCTGTTTACAGAACACGGCATGGAAACTGCAATCGCCTGCTGGGAATGGCTTCTGGCCGCACACAATGGGGTGGAAGTGCCAGTATGTGCATTTATTACTTTTCATAAAAGCGACATAGATAATGTTTTAGGAATGTGAAGCTCTGATGAATACTCTAGGATAGATGAGTTCTTATCCTGTCTTTTCTGTGCCCTTAGTTCATGCGTGAGATGGCAGGAGCTTGGCAGATGACAGTAGAGCTGAAGATGGGTTTGTTTTCAGAGGCTAAAGTCGAAGCTGGCCCTCTGGCGGTCTCAGAGGAGAGTCAGCCTGCTCCTTGTGCTCCTGATGTCATCCCTCACTTCCTCTGGATAGAGGTCAGTGATACACAGTCAGAAACTTACCCATTTTTAATTTGTTGTTGTTGAACCTGTTTTAATCTGCATAAAGCAGAAATTATATGACTTAAAGTGAATCACAGTACACTTGAGCACAGATGTACCTGGATGTAATGGATTTAGCTGCAAAAGGGTTGTAAATGACAACTTTTATTCACAGGATTTATTTCTATTTCATGCTGCCTATTCTGTTTGTGTCATTTTATGTGCATCACATTTGTATTTCAACGTGTTCCTTTTGCCCAAACACATCCCTGTGGATACATACCAAATGTTTTAAATTTATATTAAATATACTGTATTTCCGAATCTTCCTACAGTTCCTGGTGCAGAGGTTTGAGATAGCCAAATACAGCAGTGCAGACCAGGTGGAAATTTTCACCAACATTTTGCAGCGATCTCTGTGTCTTAATGTTGGAGGGTCCAAGAGCAGCCTGAACCGACACATAGCCGCCATTGGACCAAGATTCAGGTATAATGCGGCGTTCTTGTCGTATACAAGTGGGTAAATACTTCACTGAAAAGCTAAGTGTGAGAAATACAGAATCTAAACTAATAGTTATCATCTACATGTTATTTCAGGCTGCTGACTCTGGGTTTGACCCTGCTGCATGCTGATGTTGTGACAAACGCCACCATCAGAAATGTACTTCGGGAGAAAATCTATTCCACAGCTTTTGACTACTTCAGGTGAAGAAAATCTTTTCTTTCTTTGTGACAGAAAAGAAAAGCTATCATTGAGGGAGATTTAAAGCGTTCTGTTGCCTGACATATTTGCCATCTCTGTTTTTATATCTAGTGTCACTCCTAAGTTTCCCACCCAGACAGATACAAGGCTAAGAGAAGACATAAGTATAATGATCAAGTTCTATGCCAGCTTACAATCTGACAAGAAGTATCTGACCGCCAACCAGCTGGTCCCCCCAGGTACAGGTTTATAAAAGTCACTTGTAAATGCTTGTAGACAAGAGTATGTTATAAAGAGCTCATATGTTTGCATTTGTATTTTAAATATCTAAGTGTATAAATAATTTATTTTTAGAATAGATTTACAATATTTGTGTTTGTCCAGATCCCCAAGACATGTCTGTGAACAGCTTGTCTGTAATGACAGTGACAGACAGCAGAAGCAGTCTTGATGCTGCAGTAGGTCAGAGACAGCAGGTTACTCAGGGATGGATCAACACCTACCCTCTGTCCTCTGGGATGTCCACCATATCCAAAAAATCAGGTACATACACAGAAAGTTCAAAGTAAATTTGCAAATAATTGAAAGTTGGCGTCCGTCTGCACTGGAGCTCAGCATTATACCTGTACTGTTTTAAGGGTTGTCTAAAAAAAGCAACAGAGGCTCCCAGTTGCATAAATACTACATGAAACGCAGGACTCTTCTACTGGCTTTATTGGTATTTACCTTTTTTTTCCCTCTTTCTTTAATTAAAAAAATGGCATAAGAGAATAATGCATAGACATACCACGTTCAGAACGTCGTGATGAAAAGAACGTTTCTTACACTTAAACCTGTGTGTTCTTCTTCAGGCCAGTGAGATTGAGCGTCTGACCATATGGTACAACCCGTTATCCACTCAGGAGCTTGCTATCGCTACAGAACAGTCGGTAGAGACCAGCATTGCGAACTGGAGGTCCAAATACATCAGCCTGACAGAAAAACAATGGAAAGACAACGTGAACTTGGCCTGGAGCATCTCGCCGTACCTTTCCCTGCAGCTCCCTGCCAGGTACATGGAGTAACTGAATGCACAATCCTAGTTTCATCTGTGCCAAACTACAAATGTGAAACTGTTGTCTGAGAAAGTTGAACATTTTATTTAACTAGTTGTGTTTAAACAATGGCAATAAGTAAAGGTTAAAAAAAAAATGCACATGACATTTATGAGGGTGACTTCATCACAGCAGGAACTAATTGAAGGATATTTTTTTTTTTTTTAGTTCTGGTTTTAGGTTTAGTTCCACAACAAGAATTTTAAATATGTATTATCTCCTCATTCTATTAATTAATATGAGGAGCTTAAACACATTTTTTGGTAAATAAAAATGCTGTCCACAAATCGGTTTGATATTTTTTCAAACTACATCTTAACTTTTCTTTTGTTTGTTTTTATTAAAATGCATTCCTTTTTATTTGATTTTATTAAAGGTTTCTTAAACACACAGAAGAGGTCCCGTGTGGTTGTTATCTGAATATTTTATTTTTTAGATTGGAGTTGTTAAGGCTCTCATTTGTTTTTTCAGATTTAAAAACACAGAGTCCATCGTCTCTGAGGTGACTCGGCTGGTGCGGATGGATCCGGCTGCTGTGTGTGACGTTCCTGAGGCAATCAAGGTGAGACCGTCAGGTTGACGGGAGTGGTGTGTTATAGTCCCTGCAGTTTAGGTTTCAAATGAGAATTAGGATCAGAATTACAATATTAATGCATTGTAAATAACATAAAACATACTTTCAGGACTCCAAAGTAATGTACAAATGCATGTTACTGTACAGGTGTATCCTGTTAGAAGAATAAAACGTAGGTGTTGACATGGGTATGATTGAAAAGCTCACATTTCTTTGCTCTCTTTAAAGAAGTCTTAGTTTGTCTAGAATTTATATACACGGAACATAAAAGTTCATTAAAAAGGTTCCCTGGGTTATTTAACTATGAGCAGGTTTCCCATGAAAACTGCAGAATGATAGACTTCAAAGTTTTTGGAAATGGGAACTCTTGGAAGCGTCCCAGACTGATGGACAACAATAATAACTTCTTCAACATCCCAGGCAGTTAGAAATATTTAACACTGGAATTATACCAACCCACACAGGCCGAAGGCCTCACTGGGAAAAAAAACAAACAAACAAAAAACCTTCAAAGTTGTTAAGGTTCTCTGGAAAACTTGAATCTGTCAACGAAAACCTTTTTTTTAATTTTTAGTTCTTCTGCTGAAGAAACTGGAAACATCAAATAGAAAAATGTTCAGAGGCTAAACCTTATGCTTTAATTTTTACATTTATAGTTTTACCACTATGTTGCACAAGATTAAAAAAAAAAAGAGTAATTCTTGATGGTTTTGAAACCGTTGTTACGTGTGTGTTAGTCCAGGCTGGAGTGTTGAAGGGAGGTTTTGCTTTTTCTCATGACGGTGAACTCTGCTTGGTCACCAGTCAAATAATTAAGCTTAATTAAAAATGGACAACCGACAGCACATTTATTTCAATGAATAAAAATATCACAGCCAGCTGCTATTCTGTCTTCCCAGTCCCTTTTCTTGGTTCCCGCTCATTTTTGTGTGAACAACCTAAAGATTTGTTGACTAATTGTGTCTGCCGGTGTTCACACAGACCAAAACTCATTTATAACCATAGATTTGGTCATATGGTTTCATCTAAATATGCATTTTCTTCGTGGATGGTTGTGTATCCTCCTCAAGTTCTGGTGGCTCTTTTCACAGCATTTGAAGAACAGTGTAAAGTAAAATTTTCCTTCGCCTTTATAGTTTCTCGTAGCTTCGTTAATACTGCTTTACTTCTGTTAAGCTGCAGCAAAAGCTGAAAAGAAGTCACTTATTACATTTTTATTTTTTACATCAAATGACGGTATTGTCACATGAGTAATTATTTTGTTATGAAGGCCTCCTCTAATTATTTGTTTATTTCGTCCTGGTTGAGCTGCTAATGAGCCCCGTATTTGTGTGAAGCAGAGTCGGGGGAGGCTGATTACAGCCCTCCCTAAAGAACACAACAATTTAGCTGATGATGAGCTTTGACGTCTTCTTGTTTATTGCTGCCGCTTTAGTAACTCATAATCATTGCTTCCTCTAGTGGCTAGTTAACACACCGTCAATGTGATTCATGATCGTACTGCACAGAGTCGTTCACATCTCGTTGTATTACAAGCAATGTAAACATTGAAAAAACAAACAAACAAACAAACAAACAAAACAACTGTTTTTGACAGTGAAGCTGTCTAAATTTAATATATGTACATAAATATTTTTTCCCCTTAGTTTCTGGTTACGTGGCACACAATTGATGCCGACTCTCCAGAGCTGAGTCATATCCTGTGCTGGGCGCCTGCAGATCCCCCAACTGGACTGTCCTACTTCTCCTCCATGTACCCTCCTCACCCCCTCACGGCCCAGTACGGGGTTAAAGTGCTGCGCTCGTTTCCTCCCGTATGCATATAAACACTTAACACCATAACAATCAAATGTTGTATATTTTCTTATCTTTCTGTTTAAACATGTTTATTAGTGAACTCTGAAAGTGTTTTTTTTTAATACTTTTTTTCTTTGCACTTACTCCAGGATGCCATTTTATTTTACATTCCTCAAATTGTACAAGCACTTCGATATGACAAGGTAATTATAACATTGTTTTGTGGCTGCAAATGATTTCAAAGTTATTTCTGATGCTTTGTGTTAATTTTTGTCCTGGTCCATCTCGGTGTAGATGGGCTACGTGAGAGAGTACATCCTCTGGGCTGCTCAGAAGTCCCAGCTGTTGGCTCACCAGTTCATCTGGAACATGAAGACCAACGTATACCTGGATGAAGAAGGACACCAGAAAGACCGTGCGATGGGCTCTTCTCTGTTTCAGTCAACACAAGCACATCAGCAATACTAGAGGACTTTTAATTATGTTTTCCGTTCTTTTTCTGCAGCTGACATAGGTGAACTGCTGGAGCAGATGGTGGAGGAGATCACAGGCTCTCTCTCTGGCCCAGCCAAAGACTTCTACCAGAGAGAATTTGATTTCTTCAACAAGATTACAAACGTTTCAGCCATTATCAAGTATGGGCGCTTTATTTGTTGGTTTTTTTTTTGTTGCTTCTTTTGTTTTTTTAATCCCTATGCATGTATGGTAGATGGAGGCATAATGTCCTCAAGTTTTCCATCCATCACCTCACTCTTTTAAAAATCCTCACTTTAAGTCGACATTAGAATTTTACACTCTGGATAATATTTATGTTTTAAAGTGTACACATGACTGTTTAGCATCTTAAAAGGACATGGTCACTGTTTTATCAACCAACTCCAGTTGGGTGCTAATTTCTGGTTCAGTGCTTGTGCCAGATTCAAGCTGTTTCAACTTGAAAATCTTCTGAGAAACAATTTGCTTCAACTCCAGACACCTCGTTGCGTAACTTCATACCCGGTTTCTAGGAGTGGCTTTGTTTAATTTCAAACACTTGGCTTGTAAAAGGTGTACAACCCTGAGGCAGCAGTAGTAGTTTGTCCAGACATTTAGAAGCAAGAACAGAGGTGATTTGAAATGCTTTGGACCATTGGATAAACTGTTGTTTTATCTCTCTGTAAGGAAAACTTCAGTTTAAGTTTAGAGGCTCATACGTGAAAGGAGCTCTTTTTGTTTTTCCACTTAATCTGTTAATTTTCACGACACCTTCTTCCTTCCAACTAATGTTACAATATAATTTACTTGTAACATAATTGAATTATAACTCATAATTCATGGATGTTAAAACAAAAAAACACAAATCTGTGTATTTGATCATTTTCAGTGATTTAGTCATTTCTGCAATGAAACTTTTCTTTTGAAGAACCTTTCAGGTCGTCCTCAAGGTGTTGTATGAAGTAATACTATTCCCCTGAGCCCAGATGTTTGTTTTGTTTTTCCTGGCCACAGATGTTCTGTCTTCCAAATCCCTTTGTTGTTCATTAATTTAAGTAATGATTGCTCTTTTGTCACTGTAATTATGCATCGGTCTGGAAACACTGCGCTGTAGTGCCTCTGTCCAGCCTGCAGCTGATGAACTGTTTTCTGACAGCTTCCACACAGAGGGTGTTTTGTCAGCCCACTAGAGGGTGACAAATTCCCCTCTGCCCTCATTAATGCACTAATGGCAAGAATACAGGGAAGAAACCTTTGCTGTCCCTTGGCTTCCACGCTCTATTACCACCTGCCCCGGTGACTCTCCTCTGTGACCAGCAGCAGAGCCCGGTTGTCACTTGCAGTCTGGAGTCATTCTGTGAGATGCCCACAGACACTTGTCTCGGTTAACAAAGGTTCAAACCCCGCAGTGATGACAGTCTGTTTTCAAGTTGTTTTTGTTTGCCTTTGGCAGGCCCTATCCCAAAGGGGAGGAGAGGAAAAAGGCTTGCCTGGAAGCCATGTCACAGATTAAAGTCCAGCCTGGCTGTTATCTACCCAGTAACCCAGAGGCCATAGTCTTGGATATAGACTACAAGTCTGGGACTCCCATGCAGAGGTGGGCCTGGAAACACAATTTATACTCCTAAGAATCACATAAGTTACTGTCACAAAGAAATGTGAAAGCATCACAATAACATTCAAAAGGGTCTCTCTACTCATTGTACACCTTTTCAGTGCTGCCAAAGCTCCATATCTGGCCAAGTTCAAAGTAAAGAGGTGTGGAGTAAGCGAGCTGGAAAAAGAAGGTACTGTTAATCTTCACATGTTCACACACATATGGGGAAACTAAAACACTGCTCCGTTAATAACACGTTCATAGAGAGAGAAGCAGGGTAACCAGAAGAGATTTTTTTTTAACTCTATATTTTGTGTCATAACATTTTCCCGTCAGGTCTGCAGTGTCGCTCAGATTCTGTGGATGATGTGAAGAACGAAGAGGAGGCCAAGAGAATCTGCTGGCAGGCAGCAATCTTTAAAGTCGGAGACGACTGTAGACAGGTCTCATAATCACACTGCTGACTATTAGATTCCCACTCGTGATGTCCGTTATGAATTTTTTAAAAATCATTTGTTTATTGGTTCTCTCAGGACATGCTGGCTCTTCAGATCATTAGTCTGTTTAAAAACATCTTCCAGCTGGTGGGACTGGATCTCTACGTGTTTCCTTACAGAGTGGTGGCCACAGCACCAGGAGTAAGTTGTACAAAAAAAAAAAAAAATAGGATTTTCCAAACTTCACCTGTATTTCTTCCTGATAGAAAAAAAGAGGTCTTTTTATGTGTCAAGAATTTGGAGCTGATTACTAAAATATCACAAAATGGTTTTCCTGGAACTTAATCAGACCAGGTTTAAGTTTTCAAAGCTCATGAAGACATGCCAGACCAGAACACAGTTTGAATTAGTCACAGACCTCCACGGCGCAGGTGTTTGTCTTTTTAAATATGAACAACAGTTGCTTGTTTGTTGCTGCTAATGTTAGTAACGTCGAGGTTTAACTATGACCCTTGTAATCCACTTCGGCCCTTTTCTTTCTTGCTGTGATGTTCCACCAAAGTGTGGAGTGATTGAGTGCATCCCAGACTGCAAGTCCCGGGACCAGCTGGGCCGACAGACAGACTTCGGTATGTACGACTACTTCAGGAACCAGTATGGAGATGAAAACACACTAGCCTTCCAGAAGGTAAACGCCAAATATCAAATCAGGCCTGTTAAAATGATACCATATTCACCTGTGTTACAATGTGTAGATCTAATATTCCCCTTAAATCCATGTCTTCACAGGCACGGTACAACTTCGTCCGCAGCATGGCAGCTTACAGCTTGCTGCTCTTCTTACTGCAAATAAAAGACAGACACAACGGCAACATCATGCTGGACAGCCAGGGCCACCTCATCCACATTGGTGTGTATTATGTGAAATTCGAGAAAGATGTTTTTGGACTTTATCTTGCAGACTAAATCTAAACGAAAGTTTTTTTGTTTTTTTCTTTAATTTTTATTCTGTGTGCAGTCCTTGAAATCGCCCCATGGTGTTTGTATTTATAGTGCCGGACTTTACTGTCAGGTGTAAGTCTCACAGTATCACATTTATGTGTTTCTGTTCGTGTTTCTAGACTTTGGCTTCATGTTTGAAAGTTCTCCTGGCGGGAACCTGGGGTGGGAGCCAGATATCAAGCTCACTGATGAGATGGTGATGATCATGGGCGGGAAGATTGAGGCGACGCCTTTCAAGTGGTTTATGGAAATGTGTGTGAGGGGGTACCTGGCTGTCAGGTGAGTATGTGGAGGTATTTCAGTAAATATGGAGTGCATAAAGAAGATGTAACATGTAAAATAAGCGGTGTTTTTCCGGTGAAACAGGCCCTACATGGACGCTGTGGTCTCCTTAGTTAATCTCATGCTGGACACTGGCCTTCCCTGCTTCAGAGGACAGACCATCAAGTTACTCAAGTGAGTCACATGGGTTTCTTAAACTTGGTTGTGTTTGCGCTACTGCGACAGTGAATAAACACTTAAGTACATGAACGTCATTAGCTGTTGTGTCTCAAAGTGTTGTTTTGTTTTTTTTTTTTTTCACCCCACATCAAGGCAACGATTCAACCCAGGTCTGAGCGAGAAAGATGCAGCTTCTTACATCATCAAAGTCATCCAGAACTGTTTCCTGAGCAACAGGTCAGTATATCAGCGCTCCATTTATTTCATTTAATGTTGGATCCCTGAAAATGCTCATCTGATTGCATCTTTTCTGTTTTCTTTAAACAGGAGTCGAGCCTACGACATGATCCAGTATTACCAGAATCAGATTCCATATTAAACGTTGTGCCTAAGCATGTGCATATTTTGACTGGTACAGTGTGTGCGTGCGTGTGTTTGTGCCTTTTGTTAAATTCACCACTGAAGGTAGTGACTCACTGTTTCTGCTTATTGTTGATATGGCCGTGTGTATTTGGTTTCGCTTCTTGTTTCTTCTGTAAACACATTTTCCAAATAGCTGTGTTTTCCCTTATTTATTATGTTGAAATCAATGTTTTTCTTAATTATTATGGCATCTTGACTTCTGCGTACTTACAGGAATAACTTGTGACCATCTGCACGTTCAGTAAATACTTTTATCAGTTTGTGCCAATTTTTGCTAATAATGTTTGTGAAAGTGGATCCAGTTGATCTTTAGATGGGCTTTGAAAATATAAGTGAATACTTGAAGTAGCTGAAGTAGACTGGTTTCAGTTCTGACCAGTGTGGCCTCCGTCATCTTCTACTTGACTGTACTACTGTGTCCCCCCCCTATTTTTTTTTTTTTTTCTTTTTATTGAAATTGAGAAATCAGAGCATCAAACCCGGCTTGTATTTGACTGTATAGACATAGGTTACACAGTCTATATATTTTGGAGTTTTCATATTTCCATTTTTAACAGGATTAATCATATGCACAAGTACTGTGAGGCACTGGGCCTGTGCTTTGTATATATGCATTGCCAAAGGGGAGATGAATAAAAAAAAAAAAAACGACAAAAAAAAAACATACAAAAAAAAAAACAGTGCACTTAAATTAAACTTTTCTTTAGCTCACAGTGGAGGTTAAAGCACACTCTTAATTGTTGGGCAGCTGCATGAAGTTAAGTGTTGGCTACCTTGAAGCTCATGTCTGATGCTGCTTTGGTGAAGAATTATTTAGTAATTCGAAGTGCTGTGGCCCATGTTCATATGGTTAACTTGAGCCTTCATTCATTGTCACTGGTTGTAAAGATTTTACATCTCTTTGTATATTTATATCCATGATCCATTTTCTGTCTCTTTTTCTATCTTCATGCCTTTTGAATGAGAATGCACAAGATTATAAATGAAATGAAGCTCTTAAAATCTATTGAATTAAATTGTTACCCTGCAAATACAAAGTTACTGTTTGGAAGAAGTTTTAACTCCTTGAGGGGTTTAAATTTGGTGCAAAAGGGTTTACTGAAGTTAGACATTACCAGAAAACTTAGAAGGTTTTCTTCAGTCCAAACTAAAATTAAATCTGTAATTTAAGTTCTTCAACATTTACAGATACAAGTGCAAACCAGGTTATTGTCAGTATTATCAATGACCAGCTTAACATATACAGGAGGTAAAGATGTATGCAAAGACTTTGGAATTTTCTGCATTAATTTGTTATAAAATATTTGATCATCATCTAAGTCACATTAATAGACAAATACAGTGTGTTTAAGATGATAAAGAACTAATTTATCATGTCTTTATTGAACAGACCCTTGAAACATTCAGTGCTCGAGGAAAAAGTAAATTAACCTGTGGACTTCATTACTTTGATAATAGTGACAATAGTTTGCACACTTTGAGTTTGGAGGTGTGATTTAGAGCTACTTAGATAAAAGTCATTTTGATATTTGAGGTTTACTGTTCATAGTTCATAATGAGTTAATCTGTGAATTTTGAGTTGAAAAGATGATCTGTTAAGTTCACCATTTGGTGCAGATCCTTCTCTTCCGAAAACTAAATTCTTGTCTAATAAGACTCCAAAAGCACAGTGAAGAAGAGATGAAGAAGAACTCGAGCAACAGTTAAGTCACTGCAAGTGGTAAACATCTGTCTTCAGATGTCTACTTTCCAGGATGGCAGAAAAGCAAGTCCAAATCATGATGCTCCCTCTACTGTGCTGCTTCAATGGCAGTTATGCTGTTACGAAGCTATCAAGTCCTTTTTTCAACCATACGTAGTGCTCACTATTTATCTTCAGAAATTCATGGTTTGCCTCATTACTTCAGATATTTTCTTAGTAGTAGAATTAATACAGTGGGTATTTTTTCTCAAAAGAGCATTGGCTTCCTTCATGATGTTTTCTATCCTAGTTTTTTCTCCCCTATGTTTACCAAAATGTCAGGATGGCTGTCCACCAAGAGAAGCTTAGTAGAAGTTGGTGATGCAGCAGCGGCAGGATGATGGGTCTAAGCATCAGGTGATCCACCACCTCATTTAGCATCAACAAATGTGAATAAAATACTTCTGTGCAGATGAAATATATCCAAACATACCTGACACCCGCTTAACACAGCGTGTAGCTTGTTTCTTGTTTCTTATCCAGCAGAGGGCAGCATGTCAAAAAGAAAAAATGCATACATATCAATGGTTAGTGCCTTATTTGGCAAAAACCTTTTGTATATGTGTATGTATGTATGTATAAATATATATATATATATATATATATATATATATATATATATATATATATATATATATATATATATATATATAAACTCTTCTAAAAACAAACAAACTTAACATTGCAGATGTTAAGTTTCTTTTTTTTTTTAAAAGAAGAGTTTTAGCAGTGTGATGGCTGAAAAGAGTTAAATGCTTTCAAGCTTATCCTTGCCAGTAATTAGAGCGAAAGTGAATGCGTTTTCAAGTGTTTACAGACTCTGCTTTTGAAAAAAGATCTTACTCTGACAGCAGAATGACATTTAATTGAGGCTAACATGTTCTTACCTGTTTCTGCTGCCCTTAGACGGCAAAAACAGACAACATTGTGTGAATGTTTTTGCAAAACAAGTTAAAGACAATGAGGCTAGAAAAATGATGCAAAGCTGCTGACCAAGCCAAAAGACATTGATCACTGGCAGGTTTAGTTTTATGTCACTGGTGAGTTAAGTTTGCTCCTTCTGCAGAAACACTTGCAGAAGTATGTACGGAGAGAAAAAATAAAAAGAAAGGATGATGTCAATAAACTGCAAAAGCAGAAATTGTATTTAAATTGATTTAAAGGTGACAGACTGACAATCTTCTGTTTTG
Organism: Xenentodon cancila; assembly: GCA_014839995.1. Classification (NCBI taxonomy): domain Eukaryota; kingdom Metazoa; phylum Chordata; class Actinopteri; order Beloniformes; family Belonidae; genus Xenentodon; species Xenentodon cancila. Next base: position 14,040,304 of record CM026202.1, on the reverse strand, counting down.
ATGATTTTTTTTTTGTCTATTTTTGGCTTTAAAAATATTTCTTGTGTAAGGAAATATTTTATCTCACGTTAATAAGAGTCAGATCAGAGTGCAGCATTTAAGGGATGTGGGGGTGGGCTGTTCTTAGTCGAGGAGAGTGAGAGGCAACACACTGAATGCCAAAACCATATGAGATGAGAGGCAAGTAAGAGCAGCAGGATGATTCCTCATGCCTGATATACCAGCAATTGTGATTGGAAAAAAATGTACATATTTAATTGGAAGACAAGATGCTGGTGGATGTACAAATGCTCAAGACTATTTGATATTTCACTGCATACAGAAGGGTGGGAACTGCATTGGTGACTTTTTAATGAAGCTGATCACTGAAGTTTCAGTGACTTCCTGTGGTATTTCTCTCCTTTACTGAGCAAATCAGACTCACAGAGTACAGTGACATGACAGATCCACATCAGTGCAGATTTAAACAGCCTCCTAATCCCACAAAGGAGAGCGTTGAGTGCAGCAGGACGGATGACTCCACCTACTAAAACCAGCTGGTATGAACGAGCAGTAAAATATAACTAAAAGAGGTGCTGTTGTGCTGTATCTCTATGGTCCTATTTTTTTATGTTTTTTTTTTTTATACCAACTGGATTGTTTAAATCTGTCCTTGTTCAGTCTACCAAAAGTGAAACTTCTTGCCCTGAATAAGCTTTGACACTGAATGCCTGCATGTGCCTGGTATAAGTATGTGGTGTGCTGGGAGGGAGGTACTGATATGTCAGCACATGTGATTATCTAGCACTTGTAAATCAATGCTTTAGATGGCTGTCTAAGTGGTGACAGCGTCCTAATCCTTTACATTGCTTTGCCTTTTTCTGTGTCTCTTTGATCAAATGTGGCTCCGTGCGCTTCCTTCATCACATGTATTAAACTGGGGGGCATCTTGTGACACAATCATGCTTTTTGAGCCGGCCCAGCAGTGGCCCAGTATGCCAGCCATGTGCTGTGCAATGATTATCTCCCCTCTGAACCGTTCCAGCTATTAAAGCGGTAAGAAGTAAAGTTGAGCAGAAAGGGCTGTTTGTGCGAAGGATCACTGCAGACAGTCAGGCCTATTGATGAGATGCTGCAGCTAATCAGGAATACGGGTTGCTGTGCCCAGAATAGCAACTTCGGTGTCTTTTTTTTTTTTTAATTGGGAAATGGAAAGTATGTGCAGACAAAAGTCAGACTGTTTCCTTCAGCACTGCCATAGTCATATTATTTTTCCCATTTACATATAATAGGATCATGTAATAAATATGCATTGTAACAGTATTATCTGAATTTTGCATTTGCATGTATTGTCGGTTGTCCTGTGTAATGTGGCCATGACTACAAATGAAACTGAAACATATGATTTAAGTGTGCGCTGATAGCTGTGTGGTCATGATGCATAACAATAGGTGTAAATGCCCTGGAGCAGTAAGTCTCTGGTAGGATTCCTGGCTGCTGGGCCTTTCATTCCTCACACTTCCTGTCTCTTCCCAGTTTCATTCTCTAATAAATGCAAAATCAATTATCTTTCTAAAATAGGATATAAACACAATACATTTTCTATTTCAGAATGTACTATGTTGTCAGTGTAGATAAATTCATAGAAGGGTAAAACTATTCACAGCATGAGAGTAAAACAATCTTTATAGTAACTTAAACAGCTCTGACATGTGGACAGTATAACCTCAAAGAAATCTTCCTGCAGGAACTGTTGTGGCCGACTAGAAAGGACACTGTAAAACAGTAAAATGCAGCCAAACAAAAATGCCCCCTTGATTGGTGACACTTTGTCTGGCACGGGGCTTGTTGCTTGCACCTGGAGGGGAACAGAAAGGCTCATCTCTCGTCTGCACTGGTGATAATTTCTGTTATCTGATGTTGCAATTACTTATGGGAGGGGTTGGACCCAGCCAACAGAGAGTCGCTGTTTATCTGCAAAGTAAAGGCCAGTGGGTAGCAAACAAGGTTCATTTGAATGTAGAAGCACATGAACAAACACCTATTACCCCACTAATTAAACTTATCCCATCGATGTTTCATGTTTCACTGTTTATATACAAATATATATATATATATGTACTACAAAACGCAGTATTAGCATGACAAATATTTTAAAAACCGTCTGTGGCAGCTTGAAAAGATAAACTAGCAGTGCTCTCCAAAGACTTGGCATGACAACAACTAAGAGCAAAATTCTTTTCTTTCGGCCTTTAACTCAGTTTCTTGATGCCCATGTAGACCACCGCTGCTCGGGCTGCTGAATAGACTCCTGTGTTTGCCCTCTTCTTATCACGTGACCTTTGATCTGTTTGGACAGCGTGACCAACAAAGGCAAGAGAGGAGAAACAAGGGAACAGATATAACTACAAACCTGTAGGTAAAAACTCAGTATTATTGTTTTCTGGGAAAGATAGACATTTTTGATACAGACTTGATCGGGCCTTAATTGTGCTGCTTTTACAGCCCGACATGACTTTGATAACCCACGACTCATAAATCAAAGTTTGGCGTGCCCTTCCGATTAACAGAGCTGATCAAGAAAACTCTGAAACTAGTGCATATTTTCCGCTGTGTTTGTGAAACATCGTGACAATGCTGGTTTGCATTTAGAAAGCATCAGCGCGGTCGTTGCCCTGTGGACACCCTCCTCCCCGCGGTCCTGATACCAACCTTTTACCTCTTACAGTGTAGCCTTACCTCCCCAGCTCTGCCGCTCTGTGCTGACTTTTCCTGTACTGATTTTATCAGCTTTTTAATTGATGAAAGGAATTCAGTACCTGGTCTTCAGTCAGGATATAAATAAACAAATGTAAAAGTATGGTCGTGCAAGAATAACATTTAAACTGTAGGCCTCAAAATGTATTAGCTGGGCCCCTGTAAAAGATGTATTATTTGTATTATTAAAATATACATGACAACAGAAACAAATGAAATGAAACGTATGAAATGTGTTGTGCTCTAACTTCTTGAGGTGAAACTTGACTTAATATGCTGTTTTATAAAAAGAAAATGTTTGATTAATCTAAATGGTCATGGAATCTGTTTTATTTGTTATTCAACTTAATCTCTGATTGATTATTTATGGTCACATACAAGATTATTTAAACCTTTATTGAAATAAAACCTTGTGATACAAGTAAAAAAAAAAAAACTCTGTGTTGGGATTGCTGATAGTTTAGACACAAAATGTAAAAGTCATAAAACAGTTGGAAACCACTTTAAATATTTTTTTAACAGTGTGTTGCATTTTAAAAGTTTTTTGTTGTTATCTACTGCTTAAAATCTACCTTTTTGTTTGTCTCTGGTTTGTGTCTGCAATCATTTCACAAACTTTAAGACTGTTCATCAAGATTCAAAATCAACTATTCTAGATAAGAGCTGTATGGACTGAAAATAATTATATCTTAATGTCAACCACTTGGAGCTGGTTTTATTTAATTCAGCGGTCACTTGGTATTTTGATTCTTTTAAAATCAATGCCTGCAACAAAGTGTGCAGAATCAGTCGACACCAAAGTCGTCCGAGCGTTAAAGTGAGACGTTGATATGAAGTACTTCTGCGGTTCACTGGGTGGTGCCAGGCTGTAGCATGAAGGGGTTATTTGTCTGTCCAGCAGAGGGCTGAAGAATCACCAAGCAGCGGCAACATCAGCTCGTTGACACTGCAGACCAGAAAAGCTGCAAATAATATCAGCAACAGTTCTCAATTAATAATTTGATATTACTCTCTCTCTCTATATATATATATATATATATATTATATGGTTTTAGATTTGTTTCCTGATTACATGTGACAATCCACTTTAATATTTTATGTTAAATAACATTTAAAAAACATCTCAGCATTAAACTTAAATAAATCAAACATCAATCTTTTGGGCTCAAATCTAGAGTTTTTTGGGCCTCGGCCTAGAGTTTTCCCCGTGGGTTTGAATCTGATTAATTAAGCACTGTCCATGGCCACAAAAAAGAGAGGAAAAAAAACAACAAAAAAACCCTTTGCCACTCTCAACCATCACAGCCACTGTTGCCACGGAGACCCATTCAGATGCCCGGTGGTGACCTCTGACCTGAGTGGAGGCTGGTGAATGTAGCTGAAAGGGGCGGCTGGGCCGGGGCATCTGGGGTATCATCTGGCGCCTAACAAAGCCCCTCGCCAGCTGGGGAGGAGGGCAGGAGCTGCAGAGAGAGGGAGTTGGAGGAAGGGGCATGGAAGAGAGGGGAGTGGAGATAAAAGGAGAGCGAGCACCCTTTTCTTCTTGCCCTCTTCAGAGAGAGTGGCCATTGACACTGTGCATCTCATTAAAATCTGTGCACCCCCTTTCTACCCTTCTGTCCTTCTCTCTAGTGCACAGGGACCAGGCAGCTGCAACTCCCTGTTTGGCCATTCAAGCTCAAGTGCAGTCCACTGCAGGAGAGAGAAAGAAGGCAGACAGAGAGAAGGTTGGGACTCGGAGGGGGGACGGGGGGTTGGGGGGAGTATAGTGGCCTTGGACATATGCCACCACCACCGGGACTGCACGGAGAAAGACACTGCTCCACTCTTACGTCTCACAATATATTCTTTGTGTTTCTGTCAGAAAGTTAAAACTGCTAAAACAAAACAACAATCAAGCAACCTGTTAAGGTGACCTGGGTGTCTTTGGAAACTTACTGAAACAGAACAGTATGAATTCATGGCTGCTTCCTCACCTAAACGAAGGCCATCAGGTAGAACATGCATCTTGTGGTGGATCGCTTTTTTTGTGCTTTTTGTTCAGCTCAGGAGTCTCGTGATGTCACCAAGGCACCAGACAAGGCCCCACCCGTGTGTAGAGAGCAGGAGGATAAAACATGCAAACAGCTGCGGGGTGGCAACATGCGTAATCACAGACAGCAAACAATGACCAACACACCCATCAACTTCCCAAACCCCCCCTCTGGTGTCCCTCCATCCCTGAAGGACATTGTGGATATGCACAGGTCTCTCTGAGGGTCATGGTCATGTGGCGATTGTGTGGTGTGTATGTGTTTATGTATGTGTGTGAGGCCAAGAGAGCACAGTGGGGCTTCTGTCAAAACAGAGAATCTGCCATGGGGTGCAAAAGGTGGGGGGTCCGCATTGAGGGAGGGGAGAAATCACTAATATGATGGGCACGACTTAAACTGGAAGTTGTTGCGTGAATGAGGTGATCATGCTGCAGGTACTGGAGAGGGACGCATAAGCAACGCTGCGTTTACGTACAAGAAAAAAGCATGTTTTTGTCCATGCACATATTCATTTGCATGCTCTGCGACATTTCAAGCCCTTGACTGTTTACAAAATGAGCAAGAAGCTGATAGACCGAAAACAACATGGATCACATGCCTGAAGAAATCAGCTTCAACTCTCCCTCCCTCCTTCCCTCCTTCCCTCCTTCCCTCCTTCCCTCTTTCACTGTTCACAAGAAATCCTAAATTCAAGGGTACAGCAACAGAAGCCCCTCCACACACCCCACCTTTCTCTCTCTCTCTCTGTCATCTCCACTGATGAATGGGGCTTTGCGTGTGGATTTTAATTACTGCTCTGTCGAGGTGGGAATTGGCCATGCATTAAATTGGAATGAGACACATTTTTTCCCCTCAGCAGGGGAGGGAGGAGATTGGAGGGTAAAAGGAGAAATTGGTTACTGTATATTAATTGAACCATCCAGTAGTACAAAGTTCTCACATGTGCAGTTACCAAAAAGTGAGATTGAGGAGAAGTCTACATTTTCACATCCAGGAAAACCAAAGTCCAAATTAGAACATATGAATGCGAATATGAATTATGTTATAAGCTTCAGCCTCGGAAGCGCATTTTCCTATAAGTAGGAATGTATTTAGGCAATCTCCAGTTCAATTAGTGGAGGAAGTAATGAAGGCAAGCATGTGAAGGCTTTTGCATGGACGTCAAGGGCATATGCAGTTACGATGAAGGTCTATTTGTGTCAATTACCTCTGATTATAAGGGACATAGTAAAGGTCAAATTCCATTTTGCAGTCTGCTAGTGTAACTTAGCACCATGACAGGAAACTGTGCCTGAATCGGTTCACTCAGACACACACAGACGAAGGTTCATAATGCAGGAGTGGGGTTCAGTTGACCAAGCAAAGCACCAACGGTCCACTTAGCTTTTTATTCACTTTCAGGAATTGGAAAAAAATCACTTTCCTCTAAAATAAGGAATTAACAAATCAGAGTTCAGGGACTGATTAAAGTTTATGACTAGGACATTACACACAAATGGCTGATAAAATGTCAATACAGTTAGGACGCTATAGTGAAAGTTCACTGATGACAGAGTTTAAAATAGTACTTCATTCAAACACTCACTGGACTCCTGGAAAAAGAGGAATATATCTTCAGCACATCCAAACACCTCTCATTTTCTTCACAAACCTTGTCATAAACAATGGACAAGCGAGAAGAAGCGGTTTTTCTCTCATTAGTCTTGCTCAAGGTGTTCTGTTGCTGGAAATCGATGACCAGCTGAGCCATTAGACATGACATACTTTTAAAATGTGAAGGCTGATTCCAACAAACTCTCGGTGGTTGCCACGGTGCCCTGATTGTATGTATGTACTGGGCTCTGGCAAACAGAAAAGCATTCTGTCAAGCTGCTAAAAACAACAAAACGGACCAGCAGTCACATAAACAGGCATTGATGCGAATATAAATAAACCTAATATAACTACATTTAGAAAAATAGTCTTATTTTAACCAAACATATATCTCTGCCAATGGGATAAACAAAATTTTCTAGGCTAAAATTTTTAAAACCAGCAAAATAGTTTAACCACTAGACAACAAATAAGACTCATTTTCTTGAAACAAGGTTTTTTTCCCCTACTTTCTTAGAAATTAGTTTTTGCAGTGTGAAAGATTCATTTGTACGATATAAGATGCCTATCAAAAGATAATATGCTGTATTCTAAGTAGATTTCATGTTTTATCCATATGATAAACAATGCACTGGTCATGTTTTCCAATTCTCGACAGAAAGATTGATTTTCTTCAGCACTTCATAAAAAATTGTTGAAGTGGAACAAATGCAATCTGTTATGTTAAATTTACTTAAGAGCAAAGATCTGCCGTGCTCGTACTGAATTAAGGACCTTTACAAAAAACCATGCATGCAAGAAATAAACCAAATAGCAGGTTTTTTATTAATACCGACCGAGGGAAGTTATGAATTATTTCAGTGAACCCAACCTGCAACCCCAATGAGGGAAGCGTAGAAATCCAGCCGCCATGCTTTCAGAGGGATTTAAAAGTTCTAATCTAATTACATAAAAGCATATTATTGTTTACAAACAGTTTCCTTAATAAATTCTTTAGTAGAAGTGACAAAAACAGCGTAAAAAAACATGTTGATTTCCAATGATTTCATAGTCAATATATGGACTGTCATGTAACGTGATAGTACCTGAACTTCACAACTTTTACCCTGAAAATGTAGACCAAGACTAAAAATTGGCATAAAGTAAAGCCAACATGTAGTTTCAATCCATCCAATCATTATCTAAACCTGCTTCATCCTATTCAGGGTCACAGGGGTCTGCTGGAGCTTTTCCCAGCTGTCTTTGGGCAAAATGTAGAATCTACTTTCACATTATTCAAATTGAACCGTTTGACCCTTTTTAGGCATAGCAAGTCCACCAGGTGAGAAATTTGAGTCGGTGATGTGAGCTGGATCCTGGGAGCCTAACACGTAACAGGATCAGAGAGGACGGTAGGATTTTGAAACCATCAATATCACAAGAGCTGCCTTTGCTGCTCAGAAGACACGTCTGAGCGCAAATACTGCTCAAATCCTGCCTTTGACTCATTTTCAGCTGCTTGCAATAAACTCATAAAATTCTTTTGTTTTGGATGATGGGTATGTCCAGTTGACTGCGGTTCTGGGGGAAATGGGGCCATCACATGATTTGATTGGAGGTTATAGGGGTCACCACATGGTCATCTGTAGTCAGCTGACAAGATGAGCTACTCTCTGATAACAGGCCAGACGGGCAAAGGACAGGAAAAGCATGACCTGACAAACAACACATGACCCTGACAAAGATCTTTGTCTGTTTGTTCTGGTTTGTCCCCTTTATTCTCTCAAACTCTGTCTCCATCATTCATTCGTTTTTTAAGTGAGTCATACCCAGCTCATCTCTAAAGGCAGTCTTCTTTTGTCATCCTTCACTGGAAGAACTCCAGACTTTTTTAGTTTTTACTTTGTTTATGGTGCATAAACAAGCATAATCACCTCACAATAATCTAAATTTCAAGGGATCCAAACAAAAAACATGCACAACAAATGGATAAATGAAGCTTTTTCTTAACGTGATTAGATGGATAAAAAGAAGATGAGAAACTAAAAAAGTTCTGATCAGAGCTTCTTGGTGCAGAATTTGAAAGAAAACGTGTTTTAGACAGATAGATTAATGCATCATGAGCTGTGACAGCTTATGTGAGGAAACACAAGGACAAGTTTGGCTGGGAACGCCTTCGTCATGGCATTTACATGACTTTTATTTCATAACTTACCACCTATACAAAAATGTTTGCAAACCAATTGCAGCCCTTAACACGTACGTCCCCTACAGTAGCTGCCACTTCCAATAGGCCAGGAGTGGGCTCATCAGCATAATGTTTTTAAGAAGTGCTCATTTTCTCAGATTTTTAGGTTCTTAGGCCAACTCAGCTTTTAAGTTTTGAAGAAAAGCACATAGACTGTAGTTGTGTCAACTACACATCACTTGTTCAGTTAATATATCTTTCTGATCGCTATAACCTACTCATTTTAAGCTTTACATGCATACCAAACAACAGAAACAGCAGAAAATGTGTCTTTAAGATGAATAAAATCACCAACATTTGAGTTTTTGAACCAAGCTCAACATATAGAGAGCATGTAAACCAACGCAGCCTTTGTACTCACCATTAAAAACAGAAGCGTTCAATAGGTATTTTTATTTTGAATATATCAGTTAAATGTGTAAAAGAGAGAGAAGGAGCTTAGTGTGTAAAGCTTTAGTGTGAGATATGTTTGGCAGGTAAGAAACGGAAAACGTGCCAAAAACTCCCTGCAGTCAGTGAGAGATGCTGCTTAACCAGGCAGTGAAAATGAGCATGGGTCCTGTTGTTGGACTGATCGTAACTGGATTTGCATTGTACCAACTAAAAATATTCATTTAGATCAACATTTAAAAAGAAATGTAATAAAGTGAGTTGATGCAGTGACTTTGGTGTAGTGAACAATGCACTAAAATGTGTTTTTTCTGTTCAGCAACATTAAGATGAACGATTTTAAATTTTATTTTTACATTGTAAGTGTTCTTTTGGTCCACAAACTTCCCAGATACCCATCTGATGGGACCTGAAGGCACTTTTACTGTTACTGACCTATCTTTATGCCTTTTCCCTTTTTCCTGAAATGTTATTATTCCTTTAATCAGTGTTTATAGAGTTATGGCTAAAGACACTTTCACAACCTCCATACAGATGAATATGATAATTAAACTATGCTGTATACAGTATATTTTTTTGTTATTTTCACCTCAGTCTGTCAAATCCACACTAATTCTGCACTGCAAAATATTCCGCAAAACCAGGCCTCTAGAAATAACGCTAATATTCCACAATTCTAGTCAAAATGGTCTTATTTTAATCCCAAATATCTTTCCCAATGGGGTAATAAAGACTAGACTTTTTAAATCAGCGAAATAGTCTAAAATAATCTTCAATTTTCAAAGTGTTTTGCTTTCATAGAAATGTGTTTTTGCAGTGTAGAAACTGGGTTCACTTCATAAGATGTATTTCCATTGCACTTTTTCGCAAATTAAAATTGAAACTAGAATCTGTGATGAAGGCAGCACTGCAGGAGCTGGTGTTTCCATTGACTGGTGTTTTTCGAATAAGCGTAACTCTCTTAACTCTCTGTATCTTGTCCTGTGGGATTTCTCTTCAAAACAACAAAAAAGAAAATCTTGACATTGAAGGAGATGGATGAACACTTCTTTAGTCCTTGACAAACTTTTTTGCGATTGCCCCAACCGCTGATGAGAAAATCATTCAAATGATTATTCAGAGGCAAAGCTCTTATGTAATGCACAATATTAAGTAGTGTTATAGCACATTGCATTAATGAGGGCAAAAACAGCTGAAAACCAGATTTTGATAGGTTGACCGACTACGTCACATCCAGCGCTGCCAAAAACACAGAAATGCGCAAAAAGCATTTCCATTACACTTTTGCAAAAAACTGGATGATTAAATTGCCTGAAACAACACCTCGTGAAAGAATAAAAAAGTTTTTGTGACATTTGGGAGTTGCTTTGTTTTTTTTTTTAAATTAGAGCCATTTCCATTAGGGGTTTTCTTTTTTGATATTTGGGTTTTGCTCAAATCTAAATTGAACAGAAACACGACTGTAGATGAAAACATCTACTACTGCTGTCATTTTTCTATGGTACAAATTGTTTCACCTAAAGCAACCCCAGCTGATTTTCTCCTTCTGGCACAATTTATTAAATGTAAGAACTAAACAACCAAAAAAGTTAACTTATGTACTTTATCATAAATATAAAATACTGTACGTCTGCTTTTTATCCAGTGAAGATGAGAATACACTTTCAGTTCATTTTTTCCGGTCAGTTGCCGTTCCCTCCCCTCTGCTACTGTCTCTTCTACTCTTCCTTCCTTTTTACCTCCTCTTTTTCCCACTCTCCATCCCAGAGCCATACCCCTCCCTCCCTCTCTGCTCCTCCTCCTTCCCGGTCTGTTAATGGAGTGTTGGCAGAGAGCCATGGGAAGCCTTGCTCTGCGGGTCTTCCCTTCTTGGCAGAGCTCCCAGTGTGTGTGCTTTTGTGTGTGTGTGTGGGTAGGTTTCTTTCATAATCACTGCCATTCAGCACCTCGTCGGAGTGTGTCCATGTTTACACGAGAGGGGTCAAGGAGCAGGCGACAACTCTCTCCCTTTCACATCAAACACACACACACACACACACACACACACACACACACACACACACACACACACACACACACACACACACACACACACACACACACACAGAGGTCAAGGCACATGTTGAATATGTTACTGGAATGTTTTTCTCTCTTAAGTCATATTCCATGCTGTATATGCCGTTCCTTTTTGTCAACCATGGTAAATACAAATTACTCAGTGGTAGGCTATAGATGTTCACATGTAAAGAAACATACATGCAGAAGCTTTATTAGAAGATTTCTAAAGTTTCGATATCAGTCAGGCTATAATCTGTCTGAGAGACTGCCAGTATACCTCTCGAGCTCCAGTCACCTCCGTGAAATTACATGACTTCACTGCACAATACGCTGCAATAAACATCTATGCTTCTTTGTATTTCTTGAAACTGAAAAATTGAAATATTCTTCTTGAATTATTTAGTGATAGTCAGCACTTTTTAATGAACTCACCATGTAAAACACATTTTAATCGTTTAATCTAGCTTCTTTAAAGCACTATACAATGTGTCTTTTCATTCACTTATTCATACAAATGCTCACACAAAGCTTATAGATCAGTTTTCTCCAATCCTGGATCTCAGGACCCACCTCCCTGCATCTTTTGGATGTTTTCCTGCTCCACCAGAGCTGGCTCAAATGAATGGGTCACTAACGGACTTGTGTTGACCTCGATGACAAAGAGAGAATAAAGAACAGAGAGAGGAGAGACACAGACACACCGTCAAAGGCACAAAAGACAAGATACATCAGTATTAATTATCTGTGAGCAGAAGAACTAAGAGTTCCATGTATATATGACTGATACATTGTTAGTTGGTGGACTACAGAGAAACTATATAAACAGGTGTAGACAGCAGACACTGAGGTGGTCAGAGGGTGGGACTGCAGGTCAGGATGTCAGCAGGTATCCAACAGAGACGTCTATGCAGACAGGTGGAGGTGAACACTGAGGGGACAGACCAGCACAACAAACTACAAGAACAATGGAGCACAATTATACTTATGAGACACTTCTGATTAATAACTGTTTCTCTGTCCCTTCTTCTCCTCAATCCTCAGAGGAGGTGAGGGGCACCAGTCAGTGGATCATGCTGGTGTCCTCCTGCAGCAGATCCAGGATGAAGCTGTGTTGAAGACCAGCTGTTCTAGTCTGGTCCTGCAGCTGCAGCTGTGACTACTGGTCCTAACACATTAAAGTTTACACCAACTATATGTTTTATTAAAGAGAAAGAAACGTTTGGTTTAAAAGGTGGAGGTGGTGTCAGCCTTTTTAACCCAAATTGGAAGTTGGTTACACAGTGATGGTTCATGATAATAGGAAGCCCGTCCTCCAAATCTACATTTGGATCCTCTAGGAACTACGAATAAACCTGAAGTCTGAGAACAGAGAGCTCTATTGTAGGTTTGACTTCCCTAAAATAACGTCTGGATATCTGAAACTGTGAGCTCACTGAAAAATAAGCATGTTAAAGTGCTTTTTTTTTTTTTGGGTGGGTGGGTGGGTGGGGTTCAAAGGTGGAAATACAAGTCTTTCTGGTACTAATGAAAAAACATTAACGTTAAATATTAACACGTGTACTTGCCTTCAATATAAAGGATAAAACGTCAAGAAATAATTCTTTCTTCATGTGATTTTTTTTCAACCAAGATTTGTTGTTGTGTTTCAGTTATGAAGTCCTTGTGAAACGTCTGCATGTCCACCTGCTTGTCGATGCGAGGCTCTCAGATAAACTGAACACCTTCTTTCTCAGGAATCAGCGCATTGTAACAAGATCCTGCAGATCCACGACTGAACTTTATGTTTCAAAACGCCCTTCAATTTGTCACGATAAAAAAAATGATTGACATAGAGAGCCTGTTTCTAAAAGTAACACTCAGAAAACCTTTCAATGACTTATAGTTACCATGGTTACAAGTATAATGCTAATGAGGCACCAGTATCACTGGCATTGGCAGGTAATAGTGTTGGTTCACACTAGCTCACTTAGTAGAATTTTACATTTTTTGAGTTTTTTGTTGTTAATAATGCGTTTCGAGGTATTTTCACTCCGGGCTACCTATCCAGAAAAGCATCAAATTACACTCATAAAGTCTCTGTTTTATCTCTTTTTACCTGCATCTTGTCATCTGTTGCCACGATAGCAGCCTGTGACGGCAACAGCTCAGTAAATGTGAGAAATGTAGCAGACAGCTGCCTGTCGGACTGAAGGATTCAGTTTTCAGATGCCCTTTGTCCTTAAATTGCCACATGGGATTAACAACCTTATTTTCTGAAACCGCTCATCTGCTGATAAAACGGATCATCAAATGAACTAAAGAAGAAAGAGAACTTTGTTTTTACTCAGGACAGCGTTACTTTGCTTTACTTTGCTTTTTCTGACCATTTTGAGTGTACTATTTGGGTACTTGCAGCGTACACAAAGACAGAATTTTCTAAATACTATTATAATGACGTCTACAAAGTTGAATTGGATTTTAATAGGATTAAAATGGATTCAGTTGGACTAAGACTTTCTGTTCCCCCTTTAAAACGTTATGGCAAAATGCCATGTGCCCCAGGAAGGGAGAAGTGGTGCTTTGATATCATTGTTCACAGTGGAGATAGAATACCACTGACCTCAAATAAGGAATAAAGTTCAGCAGTGGAAAGAATACTTTGAGGAGCAATGCCTCTGGACTATTACACTTCTCAGCAATCGTGTGAAAGTCTGGGCCAGAGGCCAGAACTGCAGAGTCTTGCTTTGGAGAGCATTTCCAGTTGTGATCTCTGTTTACAAAAAAAAAAAAAAAAAAAAGGAAATATTAACAGAACTGTAATAAACTGGGCAACAGTTTCCTTCAGCAGCATTAACAACATCCACGGGGAAAAGTGTAATCGTCTCTGTGTGATAAAGATGTGACTCTTCTTCAAATTTTATTTGTCTTATTATGTCGTCCAAATTAATCTTTTGCTATTACATTGCTGAATCATTTTAACATAAGTCGTTTGGAAGACCAATATTTATATGTCTTTTCAGGTCTAACATATGTTGTAAGATATGCACACGTATAGTAGCTCAAGAGAAACATTTAATTGTTTCAGTAGAAACACTTTAGTAACGCCTCACATCCCCCAGCAGGATAACCTGAACCACAGGTCTCAACTAACAGCTTCACATTTTTCACACAAAAAAGATTTCCTGGCATGAAGGAATGTGGCTTGTTTTCTTTCTTGATCAGTTTCTCTGCAATTTGTTATTCTTTTGAGCTCTGACTCTAATAACTGCTTACTGCGCTGTGCCTCGAAGGCCAATTCCCTTCTACTTGGATGTCAGGAGAAAGTGTGTGAAAAGTCTAACTGTCTGTGTCTAATATCATACAGCCCTAGGATACTAGTCATCACTGGATGGAGACTATGATACTTGGGGGAAAAACGCTCTGCCACTGATTACTGCAGGTTCTGTCCAAACACAATCATCTCTTTCAGCTTTAGAGATCATATATACATCATCTCAGCTACTGACGGTCTGTTTTTATAAATGCCTGCACCACTACTGGTGCTTTCCTACGTTATCCTGCCAGAATGGGATGCATAATTTTTTTTTCGTGCGTATACAAGTAAACACAAAAACAAAATGTGACTCTTTGTGTGAGTGTCAAATCTTTACCGCATAATATTCCCCTGCTCACATCCCTGGCATTACCTCCCTATATGCCTGCTGTCTAAATAAGTAACTTTACTATAATGCATTAAGAAAGAGTTACCCACAGACAAGCCTGAAGGATGTGTTGAGGGATGACATCCAGAGAACAAACAAACAAACATTCAAATTAATAAATAAATATTGATAACTGACATTTTTGAAACTGCATGCTACTGCATGCAGTGTGCAACTGACAAGTCTCGCCAGTCTTATAGTTTTAAAAAAAAATACACACACAAGCAGAGTTACATTTTGCGTAATTAGCCATAAACACACTCAATCTGGCCATTGATCAGTTGGGTGAATGTAGAATCAAAAACAACCATCCCTGGATTTCCTTTAGTGTTTTCTTTTCTTTTTTCTTTTCTTTTTCAAGAAACAGCAGCCTTGCTCTTGGAGCTGGTGGAGGAGTAATTCTCCAAGCAGATTAGGATGCCTGCTGCATGCTTGCAGGGGATTGGGCACACGAGCAGAATACAACTCAACAATAAAGCAAGACAGATTAACTCTCCTGAGTGGCACACATGCTGACCACACACTTACTGCTGTTTTCATTCTACCACTTCCTTAAATTCACATTCACGCAGGCATTCGCCTGCAAATATAATGCTACGCTCTCCACAAGCAGACAACATGCACACACACGTGCACCCCCATACCCTGCACCCACCAGCACCTTCTCTCTTTTGTATTTACGGAGGTAATATACTCACTTTTACATTTAATTAGCTGCAGGAATGGTTCTATGTACATTAAATGCATACATTACATTTTTGTATGCTCATTAAACTTCCTATATTTAGCTAAGTTTGTATAAGTAACCTGGAGAGTGCTGGTTTTCATTCAACTGTTGGTTAGTGTATATGTGAGGAGCAGTTAAAAGCCCCTTTCTGAAGACAGTAATATGCTGATGGGAGGTTGTGAAACCCACAGCACAGATTTAATTTAAACCAGCCGTGGCTGCAGTGCATGCTGGTCTAATGCACCTGCACTCACAGGGGAGTTGTGCATAAATGAATTAATCCTGTCCTGACCATTAAATATATAGGACAAACTGAGAGGATTAAAAACTAAGAAACAACATAATAAACAGAAGATGAACCACCGTTATTGTAGTACATACATTGTATTCCACTGATTCCTGCCTTACAAAATCATTCTTTCTGCAATCTAATCTAAATAACCACAGTTATAACATGAGGGCATTCAAGTTAGTGTGTAGCATTATGGTACAGATGCTCTCTACTGTTGTGGTTTCTCTTGTCTCATAAACAGGGAAATAAACAGATAAGGGAACCTACATTGACAACAATCTCAATAATACATTTCCTAGATTAAGGAAGTTGGGGAGATTTTTTAAAGGAAAATAGTTGTTGTTGAAGTACTATAGTGAGTAATGATCACAAAGTTAATTGTAAGGCTGATCTTTGGTAAAACACTGAACCCCAAGCTGCCGCCGATGGCAACTTGCATAGCAGTTCTGTTGCTGCTGCTGTGTGAAGGGGTGAATGAGTAACGATTGATGACATAAAAGTTTTTTTTATTATTATTTTGGTCAATTAATATCATGATTCAAATATCACTATATTTTAAGGGATGGGTTTTAATGTTCCTCTAAATCAGTGGTCCTCGTCTGGTCTGGCTTCAGGACCCACCATCACCACTTACTGACAGGCCACAACCCAAATTGTAAAGAAACATTCACGTTCTCAGTTATTTAATGACAATATGGTGCAGTTTAAACCTCAGATTGTACAGATGTGGCAGTGCTTTCATTAAAAAAAATGCAGCAACTGAGAAAGTTGCTCTAAAAAGACTCAAAAACGTGTAACCTTTACCTGAGGCAAAGCCCTGCGACCCACTGAAAATGGGTCTGCGACCCAGTTTGGGGTCCGGACCCACCAGTTGAGAACCACTGCTCTAAATTGTTTTTACATTTTTTTGACTTCTATTATTAACAAAAAAATAAATTTTGATAATAATAAGACTGTATGAACCATTCAGTCCAATGTACATACATATTGTCAGAAGATCCACAAAAACACCTCGTGTTAGGTTCCAGCTGCCGAAAGTGTCTCTCTGGGTAAAACGTTCTCACCTAGATTAAAAACAACATGACCTCAGTGTTCTCTGTGCTAGCGTTTATCCTTAGGTGGGCATAACCAAACACTTCTCGTGCTTTCTTTTCCCATCTGCTCTGCTGAAGGAAAAACAAACCTACATTTTTATGGATGTGTGTGTATCAGTTGTATTACAGTATATTGCACAACTATCCATTTATTGACAGCAATGTGTTCCCACACAAAAGCTGCTGTTTTGGTAAACGCTCCCTCTGCATGTGCACATGGAGCAGGTTGGTCCCAGTCAAGCCTCTCTGGGTCCCAGCGGGCCAGCGAGGGTCTCAGGCCCTAGAGCTTGAGAATAGCTAGGTGATCTATATTCATTGTGCAGCTTTGGAGGCGCCTGCTGTCATGACCCCCCCACCCCCCACAGAGGACCTAGCCAGGAACCTATATGTGTGTGTGTATGTTTGTGTGCGCGCTCCTCATGGCACTAATGCAGTGTGACAGAGATGAATGGACCTGGACCACACGGTTTTCAGCAACTCAGGGTCCAGAAAGCGGAGAGAGGAGGGAGTTATCTGCATTAGGAATGGAGAGCATGTAAGTGAGGACAGAGGATGGGTGGAAAGGGAGAGATGCCTGGAGAGAGGAGAGAATTAGATAACACGAAGAAATGAGGGATGAGGGGTGGGTGGATGCTGTTGTTGGACTGGAAGCAGAAAAAGGAGGAATCAGTAGGGGAGGGTGTGAAACAAACCCTATATTGGGATTTCTTCTCCACTGGAGAGGAGGATGAGGAGATCTTTAAGGTAAGAAGGCAGTGAGGAAAATAGCAATGGGCTCCTGAAATAGGGCAAAATGAGCAAAGAGACTATAGAAAAGCGAGCAAAGCAATGTAGGTGGACCAAACCTGAAAAAAGCCCCTTAGAGCCCTTTGGAAAGCTCAACAGCTTGTAAACATAAAACACTTTTTAGTAACAAGCATATATGTTTACGATTTTTAGCACATTCTCAGAACGCTGACTGTAGCCACAGAGCTGCTCGCCAGGGGACAAGCTCGTAAGCTGTGGCACTGTGCCCCGCACACGGTGTTGGTCAAGGACCTCTGTTAATGTTTTAAGATAATTAGACTATTAACTTTGACTAAACTGTGAATGGCAGTACCACCAGGAGGGACGTGAGCTGCCAGCTGCCTCACAAACTACCGAAATCAATCAGTCGAGCATTTTTCTTATCCGTCAGTTGCTGTGCCTTACCATTGCAAAAGGTAATGACTATGGTCTCTCTCTGTGTTTGTGTGTGTTTGTGCGTGTGTGTGTGTGTGTGTGCGTGTGTGTGTGTGCGTGTGTGTGCGTGTTTAAAAGTGAGTTGTGTCCTTTCTTGAAACACAGACAAATGGACACAGACCGGGGACATAATAAATTCAGGTGTTTGCTTTTTTTTTTTGTTGTTGTGTTTTTTCAAATTAAAAATGGGCTTTAGATTCTTGGACAATCATGTGACTGACAATATGATTGAGGTTTAATGTCAAAACAATCTGCTCTTCATTCTAGGCTTTAAATGTCGCTGACTGCTTTTGACCGCTTCAACACCAACCACGACAGACTCGCCCCCATCCGTCCACGCTTTACTTCCTTGTATAAATGTTCATTTTAACTTTGTCAGCCTACAGAACTTATTCAATTAACTTTTCATAATATATCAACTAAACCTTTGCTTGCCTCTCTGGAATATCAGCTCTAAGGGGAGCTTGACAAGCATGAGCGGAAACATATTGTGTCTTCTAATATTTTTCTGAGAAAAGTGGTTAAAAGAAAATCAACTGAAATAAAGGTACAGACAATGAAAAAAATAACCAAAGAGGATGATATAAGCTCTCTTTAGACTTTTATCCTAAAAACAATTCAAGCGCATGTTTATTGGTTTTGCTGTTTTAATTGAGCTGTTGGAAAAGATCTCCAAATGGAAGTGGATGCAAGTTTAGATCTCTGCTTCTCTATCTAATTCTTGTCTTAAAGATGTGTTCAGGCTGATAGCATTAGTGGCTGTAAAACTGAATAAAATGTAAATGCATCACAGCTTCCATCGAGTCATCGTGTAGTGTGAAAGCAAAAGTCCCTTTTCACATAGTCTGTTTACAGCAAAACTATTGTGCTTTTATTGCATCTGATGTTGTGTGAGATTGGAACAGATATGAAACGAGGCACATCGCTGTTGCTCATTTGACACAGCCGTCACTGTGCTGAGTTGACCTTCCACAGTGTTCTCTAGGTTTTTCTGTACCAATAACATGTCAACTCGAATATGTTTCGCATGTTATTCCTCAACTTTACATTTTATACACACTTTATATGACATTGGGATAAAGCGCAAAGCTTGTGGCGCTGCAGGTCACACCCCTTCTTCTGCAGGGTCAAAACCGCTGTTTGAAAACTCCCACTGGGACGCCAAAACGTCGGTCCTTGTGGGGTTTAGAGAAGTTAATTGTGGGTGTCACCATTTGTATGTGAAGAGGGTGAAGAGGTGAGTTCTCAAAAAGTCTGAAATTGTGCACAAAAACAATACCAAAACACTTATGGTCAAATTGATGTGCCCATATGAAGAGAAAATATCTGTGTTCACACATCTGAACGCATAAAGAGATGGCACAGTAATCAGTCCTTGAGATGTTTTCAAATAATGTCATCTGGTTTTGTGACTCTCACACTTAACTATAGCTTTCATTTGCGGTAATAATCATGCCTGCTGGTTGGTGCATGTGCTAGAATATGGCCTGTTATGTAAAATGTACATTGTGTGTCTACGTGTGTGTAATCCATACCTATAATGGTCATGATAATGATTGTTTTGCAGACGATGTGCACAGAAACAGCTCCCTTTCTATATAGGTGTTTGAGGTGGCAGAACGGTGTTTGTGTACCTTATACACCATGCTGGTTCCTATTATGGACCTGGGGCTCCCGGGCTCCCTCCTCCGCTCAGCTCGATTAACATCGCTCTCCTGTCAGACTAATGAACATGCCAGAGAGCAGAGAAAGAGAAAAGAGCTGGTGGGAAATCAGAGATGGGGGTGGTCATGAAAAAGACAAAACCTACAGGGAAGTATGCAGAAGGATATCAATACAGGAAAGAAGTAAGAAGGAACTGGGGAAAAGTACATAGCCAGAGAAAAGAGATGATCAGGGAGAAAACAGTTCACACAGTTAGATCAGACGCAATCAGGACCTAACCTCGACTTTGTGTGGTGAGGACCAGATGCAGATATTAGTTTTAACAAGCGATGGTATAATGTTGAGTGATAAATAAACACACACAGAGTGGGTCTGCATTATAAGAGTGGATCAGTGTTGCAAATGAACCAAAACATTTATTTCTGTCTGTATTCTGCAGTACTGAGCAAAACTCTTAGGCACTGCCAGGACTGTTTAACTAATTTTTTTATTTGAGTGTGTTTGTCTTCAGTAAAATATAAATAGAAAATACTATGATCATCTTTGAGGTAGAAGAGTTGATTTGTTGGCTGATTATTGTCCCTTTTTAACAATTAGAATTGATCGACGTCAATACCTTCACAAAATAAAAAGCACATAATGTTTAGTTAGTTTTTGTGTTTTCTTTTTGCATCTTTACGAAACTGGATACTAAATATGGATGTTATTAAAGCTTTGATAAGAAAGCAAGACCCAGAGTTCACACACACACACACACACACACACACACACACACACACACACACACACACACACACACACACACAGTTCAGACTGAATGACTGCTTTCCTTCAGCACATGTAATCATGCTGTTTTCTGGTTCATATTAGAGAACTGCAGTATTTTCTATCTTTCTAACCTTGTCTTGCCGAGACGGCACAGTTCGAAACTCAGTGCTGCCGACAGCCTTGACTGACACAATGATGACAGGATTATTAAATCTGATAATGCTGCAGATGCTGCGCTCTTCTATTCTTTCTGCCACATCAATGTGAGCCAAGGTAACATAACGGAGGTGACTCCAGTAACTACTCAACTTGTAAATGCCTATTTGTACAACAATTTAGAGCATGTACAATGTCACATTTGTGTGCTTTGAGTATTTTTGTTCATGGATAACGATCAGGAATAATTCCATCGGCTCATTAATAAATCATTTACTGCCACTTCCTTGTATCTGTGCTAGATTAGAAGTAGAAAGTCACAAAATGAGAAGGGGGGTTGATGTAGGTTGCTGTGGCAACACTAATGACACCCACCCCCCACTGTCTTTGTGTGCTGGTTCTATCCTGAAGATACTATGTAATTGAAGCTTGTGCTTCTGTTGTAGTGCAGACGAGAAAAAAAAGAAAACAATTTAAGCTGTACGGAGAAATGAGATGATAAAGGCAAATCTTGAATATGCGAGTGAACAAACACAAAGAATGGAGATGAAGATTTCACAGGTGCATCACATACAAGAAATGAATATATAATCTTGCTTGGTTGTTTGTATATAAGGCTGAGCAGGCCCATTTCTGATATTGCATCATAATAACAAGAATAAAAAAATAAATTATAAATGATGTTGAAAAAGCTCCTTTTTGTGACATCAGTGGCAGCAGCTTTTTGCCACAAACATGCTCAAATGGCTGTTTTATTTAGAGAAGTGTAGTGACATCTGCACAGGGAAAGATTTCAATAAAGAGTTGGAAAGTGTGATGAGCAGCGCATATTTTATGTCTGTGATATTTGTACATTAACGTGATACGTTAGGAAGAACAGGAGAGTTACTTCTCTTAATGCAGGCAAGAGCAAAAGTGCAGCATGTGATGAAGAAGAGCAACTGTAAGCGGTTTACATCAACAGTTACAAAGGGAAGGATATCACAGCTACGTTGCATCTCATAAACATGTCATTAAAAAGATGAATAATAATAAAATAATGAATGAATAATAATAAAATTAAAATAAAGTTTAAATGTTCAGTGGTTCAAAAACCACAGGCTCTCCTCTGCATAGATGTGGAAATGTGATTTATTCTTTATTATATTCATAAATAAGACAAGCGCATGTGTGTTGTACAACAAAATAATATTACACATATGAACCTTTCACCCCTTCAAGGACCAGTCGCTGTTTTATGCTCTTGAGGACATTTTACTTGTAAGATTTACACCAAAGTTAATGCCAGTTATTATGAAGAAACTATTAGCATCCAAATTTCTTTTTTTTTCATTCATAGTTAAAAAAAATAAAAAAGTAAAGAGATTTCTGAATAATTTGATGGGCTGAAAAACTCCACACAGTTGAGATTTGCTGACAAAGAAAGCATCAAAGACTTTCATTGCTATTAACTTACTGTAAAAGATACTAAACTAGACTGAATAGTAGCATTCAGTCAGTTTGTAGATATTAAGCATTTTCTTTTTAATACATAAAGTTTTAGAAGACCATATAGATGAAAAGGATGATGATCATCCTTTTCATCTATATGGAAAAAAGGAATCTAAAATAAAACTACATTTTCTGTTTGTTATGGTCTTATACAAGGATTTCCTGAATCACTTAATCAAGTGAGCCATTTAGTTCTGTAATGTGTTTGATCTACCTTTATGCAACTTTCATGTTTAATACTCATTGTGTTTAATTTCTGCTTTCTTTTTGCAGAATGTTTTCATATGTATATAATGCGAATCCTTCACAGTGGGTCTGCACAAACCTGTTTTACAAATGCTTTGCTGTTTGCAAGAGTTCTCTTCCATTTTATGCATCATGACCATGTTAAAAACTTGGACCACAATGTGGACAATAAGCATATTTCATTATTTAAAATTCTACTATGCCTCAAAGCCAATTATAGTATTTGTTTCCCATTGAGAAAATAATTGTTAGCCTTTGCCTGATGTTGATGCTAAGCTCTCCTGACTGGGATGAGTTGACAGAGGAGTCGAGGCTCTCATGTGCAGAGAGGCTTAGACCCATAGGCTGATTACTGATTACCACAGTACTGCTGAGTATGCTAAAGTATATAGGCTCAAGGTGGGCTGGGTCAGTATGATTAAAGAAAGTGAGGGTGGTGGGTGTTGCAGATTGGAGAGCAAAAGGGGGAACAGGACCATTGAGACCCCACCAAGAGAAAGAAGTGCTGAGGTGGACCAAGTGAAATCATTACAGGAACATTCATCTCCTTCCTCTCTGAATTCATACAGAGACCCTCAGCTGCGCATGAGGAATGACATTAACGCAGTACTGGAATATTTGATGCAATGCTTGGGAGACTGAATGTGGGACACAGCCAGTGTTAAAAGTGTGTGTCACAAACCTGTTTCCAACACAGGAACAATATGAGCTGCAAAGGAGGCCTGCAGCCAGTTCTGCACGAGTCTCTACTCTTAACAGGGAATGGATTCACTGCACTCAAGCAGACGCACAAACAGAAGTGTGCTTTAACATAAGAAATACTGAAAACAAATATAGTTTGTGTTTAGTCTAATGTACAATCTGTGCATGAAGATCTAAAAAGAACATTAACATAATCTAATTTTGGGCATGTGCATCTTTTATTACCATTTTCCAGCTCCAGGAGTCAGTTTTTAATGCGAGTGCATGTGAGCATGTGAGAGAGACGAAGTGGGTACCTATTTGATATACCTCTTTTGCTTAAAAAAAAAAAAAAAAATAAAGATCTGAAGGAGTTGGAGACCAAAGAATAGTGTGTAGTTTATTATATCTGTGGAATTAAAGCCATCACAAGGTTTAAAATACATTGCAGCAAAAATATTTAAAAAAAAACAACTAACTTTTAAGAAGTTGAGTGGACACCCGTGTCCAGCTGCTAATCTGGCCACTGAGAAGCAAATGTGCTGTTACCTGAAATACATTGCTAAGAAAATGAGAAAGTGGACAGTTATTCAAATTTAAAGGCAACTTAACCAGATAACCAAGCAACACACTGAACCACACTGGCAGGGTTCATAATGAGGAAGCATATACCAGCAACCCACAAACATGAGGACTGAGCGTCACAGTTTGCATCTCTGCAGTCCAACTATCCACCCATAAATTTAAGCATTAAAATGTTTGGGGTTTTTTTTCAAAATTTTTTTCAAAATTAACTCAGATATATGAGTAATGTTTACTATGTGCTCTTCAACTCTGCTGTGGGGATTCAGGGAAACAATGTGCAAACAATGAATCCTCTCTGCAGCCTTCACAAATTGGTGGATTAGAAAATAGTATCAGTGAAGCCAGAAGTGGCCATTTCTTGATCATTAGATGTGTTTGAATGTAAAGCACACATGGTTGGCATTAGCACTATAAAAAGAATGGAGGATGAGAAGCAACGTTGAGGAACAGCTACCTTGGCTGAGGAGTGGCCCGTCTGCATCTGCAGAGACTCTTTCGTCACTTAGAATCAACCACTCCATCAAAGACAACTTGTCTGTGCATGCAATCTTTACGGTATTCATCTAATTATACCTGTTTGATTACATGTAAAGCTCATTTCCTAGATACTCAAGAGCCACATCTTATTTTGTCATATTTAAAATACTGTCCTCTCACAAGAGTCAAATGAAATGGAAGATGTGACAGAGTAACGAAGCAGAGTGAGAAGGAGAAACATACTGACCAGCAAGACCGCATCTCCTGGTGGTGTTCTTGCAGTCTTTACACTCTCATGACAAGAGAGGAGGAAAATGTTGTCACACAGACTTGGACCTGATGATGCCTGACTAAGAAAATCTCTAAAAATCTCAGAATGAGACGATTCCAGCTCTGTAAGTACGACAAACTGATTTACAGCTGTGATGAATGTTGTTGTCCACAATTATGTTTCATGTAGCCCAACATAAAATAGGAGGACAAAACAATTTCCACACCAGAAGCAAAAGAATGCAAAGTTACCCAAAACTATGAAAGCACAATGGTCACAAAGAGGCGAAACATGCCTGCTAAACTGAAAAAATGCTGTAAAAGCTGCATTCTTATTCCTTTTTTGCAGTCAGCACCTATGTTTCCAGGCTGTCTGCCCATCCCATGCCTGCAAAAAGTGATATCTAAGGAATGCAGTAAAGGAATTTCTCCAAATCTGACACAAACCTCCACTTGAAGTAATGTAATAAAGCTGATCAAGCTCAGCTCAAGAATTTAGATGAGCATTGAAGTATTCAGGATGTTCACTGAATGCATGATGATTAAGTAGGATTGTAGCACAACCACATCATATAAATGAAGCCAAAAACAGCTGGTAACTGGATTTTGATGGCTACGTCAGATCTAGTGGTGCAGGGTTTCTGGGGGGTTGGTAGCTTAGTGATTACAGAGGTGGGAAAGAGTCTGGAGGACCCAGATCCAAGTCCCCAGGTTGCAAAACCTCATTAAAGCATAAAAAGTTTTTTGTGACATTTTACCATCTTTTTTGACAGGTGTTTTCATTACAGCTTTATCTTTTCAATTTTTAGGTTTTTGCACAATTCTAGAGGTAATGGACATCACAGACCCAGATTAGTGAGATTTATGAAACTTTCCTCTTTCTATCTCCACCTTACTTTATATCATGCAACATTTAAATGATCTAACAAGCAGAATTCACAGTTTTGTCCTGAGGAAATAAAAGGTAGACTGGGTTGTTTCGCTGTGATTCCTAAAAGCCAGCTGTTGCATTGTACCCCTGTGGTACAGTACAGTCTGTTACAGACATTTCACAAGGACCCTTGGGTACTTGTGTTAATTACTGCCAAAAGGGGCACAGTATTCAACCCTAAAAGATAGAAAACACTCTTGCCTAATCATTTTTATCTGAAGCTTGAAATACTTTCAAATGTCAAAACCTAAAACTTATAAGCAGTTGAACAAAATTTATTGATGTCAAAAACAATTTTTTAATGCGAAAAGTGGGCAAAATCATGCAGAGCAAGTAGCCATTCTAAAAAAGCTTGTTTATCAGCTTACAGCAAAGCAATGAGCTGCAGAGACATGCTCACTGTAAAGCTGGAGAAACAGCTTTTCTGAATGGTCGTCATCGAGGGCCAGTAATGAGAAATGACCAATGACACGATAAGAATAAGTGTGACAGCAAAAGGTCTTGTGACCAGTAGCCTCACTGACACACTAAATCAAAAATAATTGACATTTGGACTATGTAATGTTAATTCCATACACAGCGTTACACTGAGTCACACGTAGGGGAAGCTGAAATGTTTGCTCAAATCAATTGTGCAGAGTCTTTCTTATGACTCGTTGTATTGTCCACACTTTCTTTGTGCTCATGAGAAGAGAGCAGATATTGCTGTGGGTGCACATATTAAAACCAAACAGATAGGATCCTTCTGATTCTCTCATGTGAAATCTGGAATCCACTCACAGGATGCAAGCCACAACATATTTACGTTCCCTCTTGCCTGCCACGCACACACAGACACACTCACGCAAACATCGCTGCCAGGCAGGGTGGAATTACCAGAGATCTGCTTCAACTTGCCCCACGACATTCCCCAGAAACCATGGCAACCTCACAAGGTATGGTGAGAGCGTGTGTGGTGTGTTTACTTGCCTTTAAGGGTCTCCAGTGCCCATCAGCCTCACACAGTCTGACTGCACTGGCCCTCGCTGGAGCACTCCACATCTTTCAGGAGCTGAATAGGGTCAAGCTTGCATGGCAACAATCTCTTCTTCCTTTGTGGCTCTCCAGGATCCTTAAAAGAAACCAGGAGTGCATAAAACTTATTCACTGATTCACCCACTCACTTACACATGCACACACACATACACACACTCACAAATGCACACATTCCTCTTCTGCTACCACGCACATACACGCTCATACAAGGACATGTACTGCTGCAGAATGTGGTCGTCTCCTGGGAAAAGAAGGATAAGTGCAATGTAACCTCAAACTGACCCTTGAATGGAGGTGCATGCATTTGTGCACACCCACGCTACACACAAACTCACACTGAAGGTCTCAGACACCATGTTTCACCATCCAACTTAATCTTTAACCCTTTGCAGTAACCGACTGGTGTAGTTTGATATCCAGGTTTTACACAACTGAAGGTAGATTCCTCAGCAGGCCTGACTGGAGCAGAGGATGGCTGAGAGTCAGCTTTCACGTCTCTCCATCGCCTCAATTATTCATACACTATAACATCCTCTCCTGCTCCAAACCAGTCACCACTGGTAGAGATTGAGGAGAGGAAGCCTGAGGGAGGGTGCAGAGAAACCTGGGAGTGAAGGGAGACTTGATGAATACGTGAGCTTGGCAAGAATCTGCCGCTTACTCATCCGCCCCAGGCTCCTTCACCTACAGGAGGGTATCAGACATGGAAGTATCTGATTCCACAACCAATATCTGAAGATGGTATGAACAGGCTTGTACCCATTACACTCGGTACACACAGCATTTTCACTCACTTCCCCTCAATCTCTATTACACTCATACTGGGCACACTCATAGACAAACCCAGCACAACTGCTGTGTAAGCATAAGCATAGGAATGTTGTTGTTAATACCGGGTCAGGAGCAGCTATGAGGTTATTAGCGCCGTCCCAGGTACAGTCAATCCAAAAGTGACTCAATTTTTTGTGTAATTGCAACATGCTTTTAATTACATGGCGTGACGGCAGCTGTATGACGCAAGCATATTGTGGGATGAGATTTCTGAGAGTGCAAATGTTTTTTTTAGCAGCGCAGGGACAGAATTCTTAAATTTTGTGCAAACAAAAGGATAGAGTTCATAGCTTCTACTTGTAATGCTCGCTTATTTTGTCATAAATATATAAGTAGCCTACTGATCCAGTTCTGTGTAAGCAGAGACCTGTACAGTCTGAGGACAACGTAACAGCAAACGGGATGGACATTCTTGAACAAATAGTCCTTTTACACACTTTTTGCAGCACACTATGACTTAAGTGGAATGACATTTCTGAGTTTTTTACAGCGGCTGTGCTACCATAAGGCTCTCGCATTTGCAGTGAGTCACACAATTAAATCTGTGCACAAGCTCTCACTCGTACCACCGAATCAAACCGACATTAATATGCATTTTATCATTCACACATACTGCCAGGACCGAACGCAATTAAGCGTGCAAACTCTGCTACGTATGGTAACCTAGTAATAACACAAAACTTTGAAGCTTGTTTACGTTCTTGTGCAGAGGTAACGGGGCTCTGGCATAGTTGCTAGGTTACAGCATATAGTCACAAAACATCAGTTACATTAGTGTTGTTAGCGCTCTGCAGCATTGAGAGGCTACGTCCTGCACTGGCTGCTTATTCTTATCTAGAAACTTGGAATCTAAATCTTGGAAAAGCCAACTGGATTGAAAGGATCTGTGAAGGTATTTATGTCGTTTTGGTCGTAGAATAAATCATTAAATTATTTTATAGGTTTATTGAAACTGACATCTTTTTTCTTTTTTGTATTTTTGTTGCATGTATATCATGCAACAAAATGTATTTTTCAAATTTCCACAACTATTATCCCACAAATAGTCTACTGATCACGACACATTTATTACAAAGTTCATAGTTTATGTAGTGATATAGTGATGAGCTGACATATTTTTTTGTATTTTACGACATTTCACATGCACAATTGTTTAATTTTACTGAAAATATTGACAAGAGTCCTTAGACTTATGTACATTTTTAAGCAGTGACTCACACGTTCGTATTTGTTCTGCCTTACCTGAATGCCAGTGAAGAGCATTAATTCTTGATGGTGGGGTTGAACAGTACACAAACACACATTAGCTGGGTGGTGGATGGAACCCGGTCCTCTGTAACGACAGTTAGGATGTGACTGATCAGGTCAGTCACAGCGCCACAAACGGGAACCTCCCTTTGTGTCACTAAGGCTTCAGACTGCAACAGTTTCTTTGAACATCCAGCAGATACACAAATATATGTACACAAGAACTCACACAACTGTTGTTGTGAACTGTTGTTCACTGACGTTTTATAATTAACGGTTTCAAAATCAGTATCTGCTTGTATTTGCATTATGTTGGATTTGATCATTGTTCTTATTTCTACTTGTGAATGTCTCTGATGGGGCTAAAGATTACATAAGAATGGTGTTTGAAATCACTGCCTACTCACTAATAATGCACTAGTAGAGTTATTATTATCTAGTGCTGTCCAAATATGTAGCGAGAATTGTTATACCCGATAAATATCCTCAATAAATCCAACAATGCCTCATGAATAGTGTATAACCGATCTGTTACGTTTAGTCTTTGTTACGGCAGTGATAAAGTGAATAATTCTGACTAAAACAATGTTAGTACTCTATGAAAATTGATTTTGATGATGAGTTTACTTCACTGTTTTCTACAAAGCTTCTATTTTGTTTTAATTACTAAATGACTCAACATGGGGAGGGCAGCTGGTGCTATAACTCCGCCCACAACATCTCTACTCCAAATCTGAGCTTTGAGAAACTTGACAACCCTGTTTAAATGTATATTCTGTTTGAAGTCGAAAGTGTTTCGATTCACAGTGTTTTGGACACTAATAAAAGTTTGTACTCGTTGTTGTCTACTACATTTAAACTCTATTATTATCCCTCTAAGAGTTTTGGTTGAAAAAAAACCCAAAACCTTTTAAGATACACAGAATACAGGTGGCTGGTGGTTGAAAGACATTTTGGACTATGAAGTTGTTAAATTCAGAAAGCTGCTTGTACGTAGGTAAAATGTTTCCCCAGAATGAATGAAACAAGTGCACGGAGTAAAAGTATTTGTATTTAAACGTAACTGCAATATTGATGAATGAGGGAAGTTCATGTGTAACAGCAGCTCATGACTCCAGCTTTGCTTCAGTCTTATTTCCTTGTTAGGAACTGGGCAAACAGCCTATCTAGCGTTCCTCCCCCTGAATGAAGCTGCCAGTGACCTCCTTCCCACAATGCACTATGATACCTTCAGGGCAAAGGGTGAAGTTCTGTGCTTCCAGGGAGCTTTTCTCCTACCCTGTAACCCACAACCCTTATGTTAAGTCTAGTCTTCCCTTCTTCCCTCTCTTGGAACATACCGCAAAAGCATTAAAGGGACCAGAAAAGAAAGAAAGGGCACAATGGAGAGCATCAACAAAGCCTTTAAACACACATATAGTGCTTTATGGGAAAGGAGAGAAGTAGAGGTTTCAGATGTGTTCTGATAAAAGTGAGATAGGCTTTATTTTTTCCACATCATCTGGACACTGATTATTTAAAAAATTGCTTATAAATAGCAGATTGAGTGTCCCTTGATTTAACTTCACTTTTAAGATAGAACAGTAACATGTGGGACTGCGGTTGTGCTGTACGTAAATTCTGCACATAATACTTAGACACATTTAAACACAAATCACATATAATTTCATCGCAACTTTAAACACAACATATTGAATATGCTTTTGAAGGACAAACTTAACATCTCATATTTTTTGTTGTTTTTTTAATCTTTTTTTTTTTCCACATGTGCTACGTTGATACATGTAACTGCTCACAAACAACTCATTATTGGATTATATGAAAAGCATTTTAAATGGAAATGTAAGAGAAAGCGAATGCAGTGAATGCACATATCAATATCCAGGTTGCTTTGAAGAAACGTTTTTATCGAACCGTAAATATGTCACAGCCTTGTTAAATAAACTGGCTACGTTGATTCACCGTAGCCAGTGATTCAGCTGCTGACATGAGATCGTCTGTAGGATTGTTCCCGTGTGATGTAAATCCGTTTAAACACACTCTGAATAACACTCAAGTCTCTGAATGATGAATTGGGAGCATGTTTTATTTCGCTCTCCACTGAAGGGAAGTAAAGTTTAAAAAAAATAAAACTACGCACACAAGCAAACCGATGAAGAGTCAAACATGAAATGATCACAAAAGGGAGAAGATCAGAGAGCAAATGAGTTCACTCACATGCTGTGATGTTGATTACTCTTTGAGACAAATAACCTCCCCTCATGATTATCCTTCTGCTGTCGCAGATTTAAAATCTCTGTATGGTTCATCACTGAGGGAAAATGGTTGAGAAAGAGTAGCGTGCCATGGATGACCTTTGATGAGAAGGAGTCTGTGTGGAGAGGGTTTTTTTTTTTTTCGTTGGCTTTATTGTTTTTTACCTGTTTACTCATTAAAAAACAGTCTGGACCTGCTATCAAAAACAAATTTATTCATCAATTACTTTTTTGAGGTTTAACTAGTTGTCTGTTTGATTACATTTGATAGATTTCCCCCAATAAAATGTACATTTTTGAGGTAAACCAGGTGTACCTTATAAAGTGACCGGTGAGTGCATGTATATTTCCCTTCTAAATTTATGCCTAATTACATTTCTGCATTTCGGGCATGGAAAACATTCCCATCTTTTACTGGCTGGAATGTTGATGTTCATTTCATTTTATGCGAGGAGGGAAAAAAAAAAAAAAAAAAGCCTTTCAGGTGTTCTTTTGTTTCCACCCATTCTCTACTGGAGACCAGTCAGGACTTCAGGAAGGACAGTATAGTACCAGTACGCTCTTCTTTCATTGTCATATTTCTCATATTCATATAATCTGTGCAGAATGTGTATTTTTTCTTCTTGTTGAAAAAATATATACATATAATTACACACATAGTACATATACACACACAACTTGTGGATACTACTTGAATTTATGAGGGCAAAAAAAGCCTTGCTGATTTTCTCTTGAAGAAACCCTCAGAAAAACCTGAAAGCTGCTGTTCTGACTGAGCAAAGCACGGCAATATGAAGAGGGTCAGACAGCATCTAATTCTTATTTAGTTCTGAAAATTGGATAATGCTGATAATAGGCATGATTATTGAAATGGGAGTCTTAAAGCACAATAAACTAAACTGTCCATCACAGAAAAAAAGGACGTGTGTTTCTTGTTTTTTTTTTTTGCTCAGTGTGTGTCTGTGTGGTGTCGCAGCTTACAGTACCACTCCACAAATGAGCTGGCATTAGCATGCTCTGAAAGGAGCAGAGCCGGGGTTAAAGGGAGCAGGTGAAAATCTCACTATGAATCATTTCCCCTCCCTGTCCCTGCTATTGTTCCTGTCCTCACACATGGCAGAGGCAGAAAGAAAGGATCCTATTATTCTGGCCCAAGCCTGTTCTCCCCGTTTATCGTTTAAAGAGGGTAAAGAGCGGGAGAATATTCTGATGGAAAGCAGGGCCTCCGTGGCAGCCAAGCAGTTGTGTGCCAGCTGAAAAGACTCCGAGGGCTGAAGCTGCGGCGGTGCCCACCACCTGCCGAGTTCTTTCTCCTCCACCTCTTCCCTCACTCTCTGCTCTCATTCTCTGCTTTCACGCCAAATGCTTGGTGACTCAGCAGTCCAGGTTCAATTGTGGCTGAGGCCTCATAAAATAAAGAAAAAAAAAAAAAAGAACGTAACAAAAAGCTTAATTTCTTAAGTGGGAGAATGAAAAGAGGCAGACAGATACATAGATACTGTATTTTGCTTTGCGTCAAAAAGGAAGCTTAGGCTGCACCTGAATACATTTTGAAAGATTTTCATGGATGTTGAAAAGGGCCAGGTTTATCCAAACTTCTCTCAGAATTCCACATAATTTCAAGAAGCATAACAACCCAATCCCTTACAATTGCTTGGATCCGTCTCTGGTTTGGCTTTGTGCTTTTGCCGCACAGGCCTCGGATTTCCTCCCTGTGCTTCATAAACAAACCCGCTGAATTTAGGATCAGGTATTGATGCTCAGAGTGTGCTTAGTCTCAATCAATACTGATGGGTTATTGATGAAGGAGTGAGTGCATCCTTGTACTGCACCATCATGAGCCCAGCACTGTCAGGGTAACATCTGTCTGTGTGTGTGTGATGAAATAATGAGCCTGAGCCAAAGCAAAGGGTTGTAGTATATTTATATATGTGCACACACACACTTAAAAAAAAAAAAAAAATCAATGAAATTCCACATAAATTGAGATATATACATTGCCTGCAGCATTACTACTTTTGTGCCAAAACACGTGTCTTCCCAGTGGGATGGGATCGGATGCCGTCTTCCCTGAGGATGAAGGAGAAGGGAGGAGGCAGAGTTGCATGGTAAGAAGGAACGGCCCCCACAGGCGAAGGCGGGCAGATGAAAAGGGGACGCAGCGTTGGAACCAAGGAATAAACAGGACAAAGCTTTGTAACGAAGCAATGAATCAACATTTCCCTAGATCGCCTCCCTGCTCTGCCATGAATGCGTTCTAACGGCCGCCTAGACAACCCAGGGCTCCTAAGCATTTACTCAACATGTTGTTAATAATTGATGTGCATCAAAACATTGAAGATAAACGCACACATGATAAGAATGAATACATTCTACTTGTGGGTTAATCACCCTCTCCTGGTGGCAGGTTTTTATTGGCATAGCTTCTAACGATGTTTAGTCACGCCTTGCAGCAACTTTGGACCAATAAGACTACTTGCAATGACTTCTGTGTTCATAACCATTCAATAATATTTTCATTCGTGCCACTTGTTTGTTGGTTTTTCTGTTTGTTGCATCAGTGTTGTACTTTGGACACTTTGTCAAAAGATTTACAAGTAAAAGAACAGTTAACGTTAGAAAAGATGCATAAGCAAATCCATGAAAACTGGTTAGATTTGGCCTTGGAACTGTACTTTTTTTTTCACAGCGAAGTGTCAAAAATCATTCGTACAACCCATGAAGCATGCATTGGTATTTCTCTTTGCTTGAAATAAACACTAGATCAACCTGACACTGTTGTGGTGGAAAGAGTAAAATTATTAATGAGACATGTTCATGACATGAAACTTTTGGCATTTTCTACTCCAGAGTAGTTGGTGGGCTATTTATAAGATAACCATGTTTTAGCTGTTGAATCATAACCAAAACGAAAAGATAAGCTCTCCCCCATATGACTCTGAACAATCCCTCACACAGATGTTAAGACAAAATAAGTAACCAAGACAAGTCCATCTGGATAATATCAGCATGGAGACAAGAAAGTCATCTGGCACTGCAGATAACGGTGGGTGTGGGTTGTGTGTGTGTGTGTGTGTGTGTGTGTGTGTGTGTGTGTGTGTGTGTGTGTGTGTGTGTACCACTTATAACAGATGCTGTCCATCTCCCTCGCCCAACATGGGCAGGACAGGCATCTCTCATCCACATTCCTCAGATTATGGAGGGCCATCTCCGACGAGCGGAGGCAAGCCTGGACCCACCTGGGAAGACCCTGGTAAATTCCACTCATGCTCACAGACCCAACCAGGTTAGAAAAAAGCTGGGGAGACCCGGGGCATCTCTATGGAATACTGCTCTTCTTTCTTCACCGGGTTACACCAGGAACGTAGCTGCCTCATCTGAGCTTTCTTACTGCGTGGGAGAAGTCAAAACTGCACTCATTGTGAAATACTCCTGACTGGCAAACAGGCACTCCAGGTCTTTGCTGCGGGTAATACTCTGCACCCCCCCCCCCCCCTCCACTCACACCATTGTATTTAGCTGGCGCTGATGCTAGTGGAGAGAGGGGCTCTGGTGGGGGAGGGCAGGGTAGGGCTATCGACACCAGGACTATTGTTTCTCAGCAGAGCCCCCCATTCAGGGTCATTTAGCATGTGACACCTATAGGGGCATGGTGCATTACAAATGGCACAGAGGAGAAACAAATGTGCCAGTTCCCTACACTCTGACCTGAGCCAGGAATGATGAGAAAGAAGAGGGAAACATAGGAGGATAGAGTCAATATTAGCAGCAAGAGTACAGCAACAGTAGAGGGAAAAGAAATGTGTAATGGTGACATAAACCATGAACGACCTCATCTACATACCAGAGGTGAATGCAAACAAACAACTATGTGTTATATATGCATGTTTGTGCTTAATGGAAGTGATAGGTAAGAAGCTGTCAGCCCTGGCATTCCTGCTAGGGCATCAAAGGAAATGAGAAGACACACTGGGGGAAGGGAGCTACATGCAGGCTGAAAATGGCCCTGTGTTTTACCACAGCTGAGTCTGTTCTTAATAGATGAGATAAATCACCAGCAGCTGAGTCAAATAACAGTGGGGCGAGCCATATCAGGACCATACGGCCACTTCAGTAGGACTGATCATCTCGTGCTACTAGGTTGTCAGCAGAAGAACAAACGAGTGCATATTGTTTTTGCAGTTTTTGCTGTTGGCAGCATGTTTACATTGCACTCTCCCGGAGGTTTGGGGGATTTTTGAGACATTTCCTGTGAACACAAGGCATATGTTCTGGAGTTTTCATCTAAAATTCAGCTGATTCAGCAAACGCATACCAACGTAGCCACATAAGTGAGTTTTATTAAGATCAATATTTATTAGGAATACGATGGCTATGAGAGAGAATGTTGTCAGGGCATAATAAAGATAACCTTTAGTGGGGACAGAGATGGTGCTGCGTGTTGCAAACAGTAGAGCCGTCAGATAAACAAAGAAAAAAAAAAAAATCAGGACATTTTGTTTCTGGCTTTAGGAACTCTGTCCAGGACACTACTGATGTAAAAAAAAAACAAAACAACGGACTGAACATCACTAAAGAGAGAAAGGCTGAATGAAAGAATTCCCACCATTTAACTCTTCGTTCGACTCGTTCTAGAGGATTTTATATAGCTATTGTCTTTGAGGAAGAATGCCAACTGACTTTCATTTCACAGGAACGAGTTAGTTGCCCCATATGAACCCATCACTGAGACGTGTCTGCAGAATGCGTGTTAAACCATCTGGCTTACAAGGAAGGCAAGCCCAAAACAAGAAAACATGAGACTTCCACAGTAGGGGAACGTACAGATTTAATCTGAAGATCGCAACGCCAGTATCAACAGTCAGACTAATAGTCAAGAAAGGACACAATCTTTAAAAAGAAAGAAAAAAAAAAAAAAAAAGGCGAACACAGTCATGGTTTTCAATCAAGCTTTTAATGAAAAGATCATAAAATAACAGTTTTTTTTCTCACTGCTGTACATTAAGACTGCAAGGTTGAGTGCTGAGGTCAGCTGTATTACACTTTTATGACACTTTTGAGTTTGAGAGCCCCATCGCTATGCACGGCAGTGGCTCTGACCTGAATACAAGCTCTCTGAGGAGTGGAGATAAAGAGAGAGCCCAGCCTGGGTGCTGCCAAAAGCCACAAAAGGGTCAGAGAATCGCACCTGAAACACTGGCGTGTGCGTGGTTGTGTGATGTTTGCAGTCTAGACGGTGGCATCTGTTTGCGCATTAGTGGAGGTCAAAGCACATGCATGCCAGCAAAGGGTGCACCTGGGTGTGTACACCTTTGCATGTCAAATGCGTTTGCCAAAGGGGAGGGTTCCTTGCTCTTCAATTATTCATCAGCAAAGACCCTACGTGTCCATTTCGGAGCCTCTCAGCCCACAGATCCTGATACATTATTGAGAGTCTGTTCCTGAAGAAAACCAGAGAGGAAGCTCAATACGCCCACTTCATGAGCAGCTCCACTAATCAACTCTTCAAGTATCTTTTTTAGCAGCTAATCATGTCTCTTTATTAATGTAGTGCACATGAAGGTGATACTGTGCCTGTATACATTTCTTAGGATATGAAAATGAAAAAAGTATGAAAATATGCTGCTCGACTCTTTCAAAAGAAAATTTTGGTTACAGATGGACGGCAAAAGTAGTATAAATGTAATGGCAAAACAGCACATTTCTGTAAACACTGAAAGTTTTGAGGTAATTTGGTGTTTTGTTTTTTTTTTGTTTTGTTTTTCTTTTTTTTTTTTTGTTAAGTCACTACTGCAGAACGTCACTGGAGGTCCAGTAAATACTGAAAAAATGCAGCAGAGTGGAGAATACAAACCCCTGTGCACTAACACAGAGATTACTGAGGGCCAAAGGGCTAAAGCAGGGGTCAGGTGTATCTGAGATAAAGCAGGGGACAATAAAGCTTAGACAGGGTTTAAATGGCACTGGAGGCCATTTTAAAACTGGCTTTGGTTCAGTCTGCCGCGGTACGGAGCATCTCCATGATAAGTGGACAGAGCAGCTCCTCAACATAAAAACAAAAGATCCCTGAAGAGGATGGTTGAAGTAAGAACCGCAAAACGATCAAAAGTTAAGATGAAAACGGGAATGCTGAGCGCCAAGCACAGTTTCTTGAATGGGTCTCCTGCTTCATATATGCAACTTTAAAGCTTTACTAACACTGCATAATGATATGGTAACTGTACAAAACATAAAACAACAATGATGAGGTAAGAAGAGAAAAAGTAAACCGTTATATCTGAACTGATATGGGAGCACCCGGGTCCTCCCAGAGGCTTTGAAAAACATACAAAGTGCACTTAGTAAAGCTATCTCATCCAATGTTTCTAAAAACCTCTGATGTGGAACTAGTATACACTGAGAACATTACAATGTGAAAGAGACGAAAGAAGTGGCATGTCGGTAAAGATAAGAAATATAACATTATTCAAGAGCAAAGCATCACTTTTCAGAGAAGTGTGGATTATGTGCGTGTTTTTGCTGTCTTTTTTTTGTCGTTTGTTTAGCATCAGCAGCATGGCAACACCCAGGGAGAGCATGTTTGAGAAGATACAGTAGCCTCCGCTCTGCACAGGCAGTGACAAGTGTCCCCGTCTGCGTCCACAGACAGACACACGAGGGGTTAAAGTTCAACAACCCACCGTGTGCAGCCAGTCAGTGAGAACTCAAGACCGCATGAGCAAAAAAAAAAAATAAAAGAAATAATCACCCACAGAGAATTACATGAAATAAAAACCCTACAGACTGTCAGGTATAACTGAGAGGATGGTAAATGCCATAGACCATTTCTTCTTTAAGTTGGGGAAAAAAAAAAAAAAAGTTGTCCCACAAAAAAAGTCAACTTCACAGATTGTGGTTAATGGCTATGCTTTGTGTCTCATATTTGATTCTCAGCTTGAAATCCTCAAAACAAAAAAAATTAAAAAGAAAAAGAAAAAAGGGGGGTCCTGCCGCCACCTCAGTCTCACACACTGAGCAGATTCTTTGAAGAGGTGAGGGCAGGCCCAGAAATAAATACATTCATCACTGACAATAGACATTTGATAATAAAAAAAAAAAAAAAAAAAAAAAAGAACACTGTCAATAAGTGTTTGCGCCAGCTTTGTTAAAAGGCTCGGCCAGCCAGAGGTTTGCGCTGCTTTTACCCACAGAATACAGGCAGAGGAAGAAAAAAAAAAAAGAAGCTTAAAAACATCACAAACGCAGTAAAACAACAAGAACATTCACATTTACGACTATTGGATAAATCCTGTTTACATGCAGTGAATAAATCAATGCTACATTCTCCAGGTAGGCTTACAGAACCGCCAGCATAGGAGATGTTAGACAACTCAAACCATCCAGACCCAAACACAGGAGGCACCCCTCAAGTGTGTTTGGATAATAACAGACACACAACATGGAGCTGAGGACTAACAATGCCTTCTGATTAATATGTCAAGGATGCACTGCCCCCCCACCCCACCCCAACCCCCTTCCTGTGGTCCCATCTGAAGACAGGCCAGAGGGCAGGCAGATTGGGGTGCAGGGTCACCCCAAAGCCAGCTGGCAGGAAGGGTAGGAGGAGGAGTGCCCCTAAACCACACACACCCTCCCCCGTATTGAATATGCAGTAGTTCGCGCCATGTTTGATGTTATGCTTTTGTTTTTGGCAGCAACCTCGGTGAAAAAACATTTCTTAAAAGAAAAAAAAAAAAAAAAAAAAAGAAATTCACCCCCACACACGAACAGATCAACCTCCTGACTGGCTGAGCCTTGACTGAGGTCTGTAAAACTGTAGAAGTTCATGTAAACAATGAGATAAATACATACGTTTCTTTTTTTTTTCCTTTTTTTTTTTTTTTTTTAAAGAGCCACACATGGTTCCATAATCATTCAAATGTGCTTTGGTTTAAAAAATAGTTTGTGGATTTGGGCATGAGCTTTTCTTTCTTCTAAGTTCTTTGTACAAGTTTGCCACTATTTAACGTACTGTGTTACTAACGAAAGTGTAGACTTGTTTCCAGCTGCCTCGCCTTAGTGAAGGCTTTTCGTGTTAGTTGAAAAAGTAACCCCCGTCCGCTTAAATATGAAACTAGTGTTCTGAGTTTCCCATGATTAAAATACAGAGAAATTGATACAATGCTATATCTTACAAATGTAGCTGAAAGTCTGCATTCCCAGATGCAGAACTATCCCTGAAGTATTTGAATAGTAGTAGTACTAGTAGTAAATAGTAGTAGTAGAAGTAGTAGTAGTAGTAGTACTAGTAGTATGGTCACAGTTTGGAGTTTTGTTTTTTTTCTTCGTTATGTCAAACAAGCAAGCATTCAAATGCAGCTGCAATTTCTCTATTTTTTGCAGAAAAAAAAAAAAAAAAAAAAAAAAAAAATCATACTGTCCAAACACGTTTTGCATCGCAGACATTAAACTGTTTTGCAATAAGTGCTGACAAGTACAATAATGTTTGAAGGCAACGCATTGTGGACTCCCTCTCGAGCTAGAAGAGGTTACAAGCAACAGTGTGTCAGGGGAAGCGTAGCATGTTTATGGGGGGTGAAACATTCACATGTACCATGCACTAACGAAAGAGCAACTGCTTAACAGCAAGACACTAAAAATCCAACATAACCATGTAACAACAATGGGAGTCCAGGATGCAGGTACCTTAAAACGGTGGTGATGTTTGTGTAACTGTAGCTGCATCCCTGTGATGATGAACATTTCACAGACCTTGACACGAGGACATAAGAGGTATGGGGGGGGTTTAGGAGGACAGTTAAACCAACATATAAGAGGAATGCCTACACCAAAACTTGTAGCGAAGGTTTGCGATCCACAGTGTGACTGTTAAGAATAAATACACTGGACAGGTTACAGCGAAACCAACAGACAACAGAACGGCCATTTCCAACTTGTGGTTGCTTATGATGAGGTACAGCTTGAAACTTTTAAAATAACTTAAAATCATTCTGTGAATTAATGGAATACAATCAGACACATAATGAATTTGCAGGAAACCAGGAGACCAACAAGTTGTCAAGCTGTCCAGTGCATTTCTGCTTCTCCCTTCTTATTACAAGTTTTCACAAGTCTGGCTCAAAAAACAAAAAAACAAAAAGCAAAATAAACCAACAAAAAAAAAAACAAAATGACAACAAATAACAAGCAACTCGAACTTCACATTTAAATTCTGATTATAATTCCTATCTTTTTTTAAATCCTTTTTTCTTTTTTTTTTTTTGGTCTGAACTGAACACATAAATCGTCATCAAGTCCTGTTTTTAAAAGTCAGGGAATATAAAGTGATAAGGACTCTGGATACAAACGAAAAGGAGCAAGAAAAACATGTTCGAAGAACACGTTTTGTTTTTTTTTCTCTTTTTAAACTTTACCAGTTTTGTTGTTAGGTAAAGTTCACAATACACCCGCCCACCAATCAGCACAAGCTTTCCTTGCGAACCGCCAGAACCTTCGCCAGTCTCAGAGTCATTGGCCAAAACTCCCTCGAAAGAGTGGATTTCTTTGTCTGCACTTAGAATATAATTCATAATTTGTTTTATACAGCAAAAAGAAATCAAAAGAGAAATAATTTAGTATGCTATATATCTTAAGTACATCTTTTTAAAACTTTGGTTATGAACTATTAAGCAATGCTTGTTAGTTAGCTTTGTTCTCCTCAACATTCATAAGATCTTTGGAACACTATAAATCTAAACTAACCAACTAACCACTATTTGCTCCAGGCAGAATGCTACAGTACACTTTGAAGTGGGGCCACAATGACCAGGGCACCCCAAAAGCAATAATCTGACAAGTACAAACGGCTAAAAACAATATCAACGTGTAAAATCTATGAGCATTAAAAACCTGTGTTGAGAGATGGGCAGGTTAAAGCATTAGGTGAAAAGTTACCATAAATCTACACTTTTTACAATTAATTACATAGGAACTTTCAACTAATCAACAGAGTTTGTAAGAGTAATCAGAGGTAGTGAGGTCACAAGCCTATTTAAATAGACTTTTCTTTTTTCTGAGGGGAGGAAAGCTATACATACAGAAAAATAAACATACCCACTGAACATAATGTTCGGTCTAAAACATCCTCTCCTTAGCCCCATTAACCACCCGCACCCCACCCACCACCCGCCCACACCCAAATCCCTCCCCTCCACAAGAAAAATCCCAAGATCTTCCAGTTTAAACATTCACTGAAACATGACAAGTTCTTTAAGTAAAACAAGTACCACGAGGGGTTCGTCTTTCCAGCCAGGATTCACTCCCGGGAGCACTAGCAGGCAAAAAACTTTAAAAACAACGAAAAATCTCCTCTACATCAATGCGAACAGCCACAGAGGACGTTGTCATCTCTTAACAACAAATACGTCCTCCCAACATTAACCTTTTTTTCTTTTTCCCCCATTCAGGGCTTTCAGTTAAAGCGTGGAGATGGTCCCAAACCCAGTTACCCCTCCTCTTTCATACTGATATTGATCGCCAACCTAATGATGGATATAAAGCTGTTAGGGTTAAAATAAATCTTTTTTTTTTCTTCTGAATTATTGCCAGTATTTGCATGGGTTTTTGGTCAAAATAGCTCTGGAGTATAGATGACGCTCTTGAGTCAGTCTGCTTGAGGAACAATCTGAAAAACTCAAAGAGACAAGAGAAGGCGACCGCTGCGGGATAGGAGGTGAGGGGGCTTGACGTTACATCAGTACCCACATTCACATTTGACAAACCAGAAGTTGTGCCACTCCGCTGTGGCTCTGTGACTTTGGAGAGAGACAGGGGTAAAATGTCCCTCTGGAACTCCTGAGAGGTGAGCAGACGTCATTTGATATAAACGATGACTTGATCCTTGCATCAACAAGTTCTCACCGTCACCAAGAGAGCACTGTGGCTAACAGCTACATCATTCACACAGCCAGGGCATCGTAAACTGGAATCAATATGTAGAACTATGTGTCTGCATGTGAATGTATGTGTGCATTTCTTTGCTTTTAAAATGGAAAAAAAGGTAGAGAAATGTTTCTTTTTTTTTTTCTGTTCTTAGAGTTCTTTGGCTTGATGCATTTCTAAGAGGGTGAGGTGTGCATTCTCAGGTGACTGATGAGGTTGCGCTGCTGAGTAAACTTCCCACCGCATAGCTGGCATTCATACGGCTTCTCCCCGGAGTGGACACGCATGTGCTCCGTCAGGCGGTACTGGCGTGTGAAGCGCATGCCACACTCTTCACATGCAAAAGGCTTCAGGCCAAGGTGGCTCCGCATGTGGCGTGTCATGGTTCCTCGCTGGGTAAACATTTTGCCACAGATGTTGCAGGGGAAGGGCCTGGTCAGCCAGTGGCTTTTTTCATGTTGTCTCAGCGTTGCAGGGTCTTTGTAGCTTTTACTGCAGACTGTACACTTGAACGGACGTGTTTCAGTTCCAAAGGTGGAAGGACCTACAGGTGCAGAAAGGTCCTCTGCCTCCTCCTCCTCCTCTTCTTTCACAAAGGTTCCTCCTTCCTCTTTGATGTAGAGCTCGTCCTCAGTGTGCGTCTCCACGTGAGCGTTGAGCTGCTCAGAACTGGGGAAGCCCTTACCACAGGGAATGCACACATAGAGGTTGTCCCCAAAGGCTGGCTCAAAACCTTCCTGCCGGTACACGTAATTGGCGCTGTGGTGTCCCCCTCCCCCTCCTGCACTCTCTCCATCACTTTGCCCACTTTCTTCACTGTGGTCCTGACCATTTTCTCCTCCTTCCTCTTCATCTTTACACTGGAAGGACTGGTCAGATGTAAAGCTGCTACCACTACCTCCACCAATCCCAGACGAGCGGCCGTCTTTAGGACCCACTATCACCCCGTTAACCAGGGGCCTCTCGTGATCCTCCGACTTCAACCCTGATACTTCTTTCTTAGGCCATTCACTCTTACGAGCTCCCTGCCGGGTTTTCTTCTGGGGAGGAGGGCCATCAGACTGGTTTTGGGATTCCTCTATGGTCTTAGAGGAGGAGTTGAGTTCAATGGTCTCTGAGATGCACGTGTCTGCACCTGGTAGGGTGGCTGAGGAGTCATCCAGCGAGGCACTGTTGGTTGTGGATACTGAGGCAGATTGAGGGGATTCTTGGGAATTGCTGTGCGGGCTGAGAGCATCAGTGGCTGTGCCTGCAGAGTGAGGGCTCTTCTTGGAAAGGT
This sequence comes from Xenentodon cancila, assembly GCA_014839995.1. NCBI lineage: Eukaryota > Metazoa > Chordata > Actinopteri > Beloniformes > Belonidae > Xenentodon > Xenentodon cancila. The sequence goes on along the minus strand of CM026202.1, from coordinate 13,997,415 downwards.
CTAGTCCAAGATCTGGCTCCCCAGCGCTTGCTCCACTGCTGAGATTTCCATTACTGCTGCCGTTTCCCCCATTCCCATTCTTCCCAGAACTGCCGACAAACATCTCGTCATCTGAGAGCTTTTCCCGAAGGCCTTCATCCGGCTGTTGTTGGTCGGCATCGGAAGGGGTTGGAGGATAGTGGTTGTTGGGACCAGCAGGGGTAGAAGAGGAAAGGCGCTGGTTATTGAGGCGTAAGCGGCTATGGGGACCCGGAGTGGAGGGCTTGCCTGGCAGAGGTTTCCCACCACTGCGCTTGAGCTTCTTTCTGCACAGAGCAGCGAGGTCATGTAGCTGGAGGTAGCTGGCTGCGGTCAAGAGGGCACTGAAGTTCTGCTCATTGCTCTGGTCTGATGAGGACAGAAGCTTCCCGGTGTAGATGAAGTCCAGAACTTGTCTGAAAACAGAGGGATTGACCATCTCTGTGTCAAGGTTGATGAGGTTATCATGGAGGACCAGAGATTTGAAGTAAATGCTGCTCGCCGCAAGGATGTTCTTGTGGGCACGGAAGAGCGCATTCTCCACCACGATGATGACATCACAGAGGAAGCCCTTGGCTCTCTGCTGGTTAAGTTGCAGCAGCAGTTGTTTGGCATGATTTGGCAGTTCCATTTCCTCCTTCCTTCTTTCCTTCTCTCTCTCTCTTCCTACAGGAGCAGCACCTTAAGCTGAAAGAGAAAAAGAGGATGGTTAGTTTGAGGAACAGAAACATTCCATACTGATCATGCTCATTTACTGCAGCCTTGTAGTTCAATTAAAGAAATAGTACCAGCAGAGAATTCAATAATTTGAAATCAAAAATGTGTCCTCCCTTCTTGTTTAAAGCACCATACTTGGTTTTGGTTGCAAAAAGACTCTTCTTTGTTCAAAGCAGTATCATTTTGTGCAAGACTGGTCCGCAAAACAGATACAGCGTTTGTTAAATCTAACACAGAATTTAAGTTGCATCTGTTATGACGTCCACCGTAAGGACATCAGCCCTGGCTCTGGGAGGGAAACTAGTAAAGTGTTGCTGCTGCGTGCCACATAATCACATGGCAGTTTAGAAACTGGAACCCAGCCCTCACTCTCATCTTCCCAACAAATTGTAACCCCACAGGGGTCAAGTTCTGGTTGTACACATTGCAACTGTTCTGGCACAAAAGCCGCAAAAGCTGAGAGGAAGAAAGGATTAAGTAACTTCTTTTCTTCGATGCATCCTCTCAGCTTCTCTTCCGTATTTCACCACAGTGACTCTGGTTACGGTGGGGTGCCCTCTTTGGAAACATGGCTCAGTCTTGTCTCCATTAGGTCATGGTAATGTCAGCCCTGCCCCATTGTCTGAGGGTGGGGGTCGGTGGCACAGCAGGGCCGGGGGGAGGGATTAGGTGACACCTGAGCAGGTACTCCTACACAAGAGTATGGTCAGAAGAGGAGGGGGAGGGTGTGGCTCAAAGACAAGGACGGCACAACTTGATCCACCAGAAAGTTGCTCATTTATGGAATTAGGACAAGTCAATCTTATTCACTCATGACCATCTGCATAACTTATTTCTCTGTTCACACACACACACACACACACACACACACACACACACACACACACACACACACACACACACACACACACACACACACACACACACACACACAAGATACAAAGTCTGTGCTTGTAATAGAAGTAGTGTGGTTTAGCCTGTCTTTGGCACATGTTTAACAGGCTCAGTGCAGAGTACGGCACATTATAGGAGATTACACAGTTATGCAGAGAAATGCTCTACTTGAGCCCTAAATATGTGTAAAAATGTACTCTTTTAACCCTGCTCTGACCCAGTGATTTGTTGAAAAATAGTTTCGTAATAAGTCGGTCAGGATAAGAAACAGAAATTGTTTTATACCAACACCCCTTATCCAAGAGGGTAAAAGCCAAGTAGTAACGACAATGTACAACTGACCAAAACTTAAAAAGCAGATGCTCCATCTAAAGCGGTTTAGATCTAACTTTGTATAGTCATGATGTCATCACTTGAGATGAATGCCCAATCACTTTTAGGTTGAGGTTAAGTCAGTGGTTCCCAAAGTTTGAATGAATTTGCAATTTTGTACAGAAATTTTGTATAAATACAGTTTGTCGTGTGCCTGGTTGGAGGGTGGGTATGCGGGGGATTTTCTTATAAACCAAAAGGAGGCTCACTAGAAAACGTATGGGAACCACTGGGTTAACTAGTCCATAAACTTTGAATAGTTCGTTTTAGTATACATGAAGTTGTTTTAGACTGCAGTAACTTTTTCATAGGTGAATGTAGTACAGCATTAAAAGTGCTCTTTTTTTTTTTTTTAAACAACATTATTTGGAGTAGGTACCTTCCTAGAAGACAAGTCATACTCTGCAACATAACTGGTTGTTAGTCCAGAAGAGTACATTGGTTGTCCAGAAATAGATACAGCAACTTTGATCTTACAAACCACTCCTGTCACTATCATCCTGAAACATTTGGGCCATGACAGAAGAAGAGACTACCAGTTTTCACACTCAGATATTCAAATTGCTTTCCCTAAAATATGTCAATCTTTGAGTTTCTGTACTCATGACGACGACTGCACAAACAAGTGTTTCTCTCCCCTGTTTTAACCCCCTTTTTCTCACAATATGACTTTTGTGAAGTTTCCAAGACAGAAAAGCAGGATCTGAACAGTTTCTGATGTTGGATTCTTGTTTAACAATAAATGTAAAAGAAAATCACAATTAATATCTGCGGGGAAAAAGTTATTAGATCAAAATAAAGGGTCTTAACTTACAATGGTACATGAAACTGTAGATAGACTTTTCCCACCTGCTAAACATGTCTTTAATTTCATAATCAACATTTGCTCACATCTGGATTTAAAAACTGACTTTTCCTGATGCACTACCTCTGTGTTGAAACACATCAACACAGTGAATTATCTGGTTTACAGTATCAGTGCCCACACAATGCAAGTGTTTGAAAGTGTTTGGAAACACATGAACAATTCTACCGTTGATGGGTGAAAGACTTACAAAACCAAAAACCTGGAAACGGAGAGCTCATAGGCTACTTTCGCTCATCCACTTTATTAATGCTTTTTGTTGCCCTAATTTCTACTACTGGAAAAAAAAAAAAATCTAAATTGCTAAAGTCTACTGATTCATAGTCTGGTTACTATGTTGGGAGCATCTAGATGCAACATACATTTCAGACGAACCAAATCTCATCTACTCTCATTTAAAACAATAACATTGTTGGCTTGCTGTTCAGCACTCTTGAAGAAGTGCATGGTTAGTTTACCAGCCAGCTTTGAAGTTGATGGGATTTCTGCAGCCGGTAACAGCCACAGATAAACTTTGTGGCTCCATGGCAGCATTTCCTTTCTGCTTTATTATGTCGGAAATGCAAAAATAAAAAATAAAAATCGAATCACAACCCTGAGGGATTGTTTAACAGTGATCCAAAAGCAAAAATACAATAGCACAAGTTCCACGAGTGCCCAGAAGAAGCCTGAGAGGACAGGGGCGGGCTCAAAGTGAAGCCCAGGACCATGGTGCAACGTTAATCTGTGTGCAAATAAATAAATAATATATGAAATAAACTAGTGCACATTTGCATATTCGCACTAACTTTTTAAGTGAGAAAGCAGTGGTGTTGTTTTGACTCGTCTACCAGTCACTGGCAATAGTATCTCAACAGCATTCCCACCCGTGGTTCCAAATGCAAAGAGGGAAAATATCCTGTAGTTATGTAGTTCAGATCCAATAACACCATTCTGCCCTCTTAAAGCTTAAAACCACACTCTGGTCACCCTACAGTTAAGGTCCACGGCCACTACAACTCCTAAAAAAACAAAAACAAACAAAAAAAAAATAAGATAATAAACTGCTGCTAAAGAAAGTGGAAATATAGGAGGGGAGTTTATCAAGGATGTGTCCATTACAGGTAATACTAAACATGACACCAGGCCAGGCAGGCTGAAATTGTAAACTGGAAATGGCCGGGCCTGTCACAGTCTGACTAGCTGATACAATCAGCTGAAGCGATCATTACTCCCAGGTCCACGCCTGGGCTTGCCTCCTCTGCTTTGACACTTCTCGTGGTTTTCTTCCCCTCCCCCATCTTTCCTCTGAACATTTCTCGTCGTTTACCACCCTCACCAGTATCTCTCTTGCCGAGGATGGAGACACATCCAAGAAAGAGTTCACTGTCCCCAGTGTTAATCATAATGAGCCGCTCTGGAATATATAACCCAGATCTGTTAATCACAGAACATGCTAAAAGGGGTGTGTGGCACTCGACCCTGGAGGCTGTAATGGAGAAGAGGGAGTCCTCTGATAAGGTGCCAGCCAGGAAGCCATGTATCATTCAAGTCTCTCTTAACTTACACACCTCTGCCTGCTTTATGGGGGGATTCGAGAGGCTTTTCCAACAGACTGACATAAAAAGGGGGCTGGGCTCACAGTGGAGAACAGAGCTCAGGAGAAGGGGGGAGAGAGAGAAAAAAAAAAAAAAAAAAAAAAAAAAAAAAAAAAGGAGCCCTCCCCCACCCCTCCTCTTTGCATCCCTCGTTCTCCCTCTCCTCCCCCCATCACCCACACTGCTACACTCTCTGCCTGGCCTCTTCAGTGCTGCGCCTTGCCGGCTGGATTCCAGGGAGCCCCTAATGGATTACGGCTGATCTATATGCAGCTAGGGTGGGACACATGTAGTCCCAGCTCCCCCTCTAACGATGCTGCCCAGGAAACAAGCGTATTACAACGGGGGGGGACAGGTAGCTCCATCTGTGTGACTGCGAGGCATTACATGCACGTGGTAAAAGCGATTCGAATATAATCCGGGCAGTTGCTCTTGTCCGCCAACAAACTTTGCCACAGATGCAGCATTAGAGAGGTGATCTTGCAAGACAGGCAATAAATATTTCTCCAGTATGCAGGGCGAAAAGATCATACGTATAATGTTACATAACTGGCGATCAGCATTACCTGCAGAGCTGGAAACTGTATTTTTAATCTCTGCAATGAATGGCATGGCATCTAGGAGATGGCATGATTACTGGTCAGTAGAAGACACGAGAATTGCTCTGACCAAGTATGGCACCACATACCATCCAAAGCGAGCCGTGGGCTTGGACCGTTACAGACCAGGGTAGGTGTTGCCCTTCAAGCACAGCCATAGGATCAGCTTACTTCGCCTTCAGTTGCAACCTCATTTTGAAGCCCGATTCTTGACTCGTCTCAGAGGTCTGCTGATAAGGGGATGATGTGGCATGGATGTTTACCCCAACACTGACAGACATCACCGGGATAGCACACCCTTGTGTTGACTTAGTACGAAAAGCCAGCGAGAGTCAAAGTGCCCCCAAGCAGAGAATTCATGTCAGTTTCTCCTGAATTAGGCTGGTTGCATCAGAGATCTGGAATATCAGGTTTGACCTCACTTACTGGCGACTGCCATCGCATCCCTCTTCCAGCGAGTTTACAGCTTAAACATGAAGAAAATAAACACTACAGATTCAGCGCTCTTGCAGCAAAAGTGGCAGGGAGCAGGGGGCTCTGGGACTAATCTTGTGAACGGAGGGTAGAGTGCCAAGAGAGAGGCCAGAGGTGAGACAAAGTCCTGTGGCGCAATAACAAAACACACCCTTCTACCGCGAAAGGTCATCTGCGAGCAGCCGATAGAGACCAAGACTGCAGAATTTTAAAAACATTCAACTTAAGCGGCATGTCTTTTTACCTCGCAGTCCGATTCCCTTAAACAATAACCGATAACAACCTTGTAGAACTGAAACTGGACACTCTCCAGCTTCACAAAGGATTAGCAGTAGACACAAACAGACTAAATGAGAGGCAATCACGTACAGCAGCAAAGGGCCTTGGTGTGTGCATCTTTCAGTGCACTTAAAACAAATGCACGCTGACACACACACAGAAACAGGAGTATGCTGGTGGGCAGCGAGAGTGGAGGAGGGGTGCAGCGGTGGGCGGGTGAGTGCAAAGCCAGTTTGAAATACAAACACCAGGCAACCACCTCCGACCCATTTCAACATGGCTGACCTTGCTGCATGGGCATGGCTGAGCCACGCAGGACTCGCTGGTGCTGCAATTATCTGACGATCACTCGTCTCTTGGGAGAAAAAGCCATCTGAAGATACAAAAAAAATGTAAATACTAAAGCAAACAGATGGCTTCCTCAGCTAATTACACTTCCCGGATCTTTACAGGTATGCAGCGAGTACAGCATCTGGGGAGACATCTCCTTAAAAACGCATCATGACTTTCTGATGCTGGTCTGCGGTAACATGAATAGATAAATAAATGAATGAATAAAACAGAGCAGGTCAGAGTCATCAAGAACTGGAGAATATTGTACAAACCCATACAAATCATGTTTTTAACTCTCCCACATCTGCCACACTTAAAATACAGTTGTGGGGTGGAGAAATATCACTTCTACACGGTCTGGGTTTGTGTTGTGCAGAGAGAGCAAACAGGTTCCTAATGTCTGCATGTCGTACCAACAGCTTACTGCTGCAGTGACAGTACACTTATTTTGGTATTAAGATTTGATTACAAAGATACAATCATTACTGGAGTCCCTTTCAATACCACCACAATGTTTCTGTGATTTTGCCTGAATTGTGTCACGGACCTCATTCAGAAGGTTAATTAATACACACAAAGCCAAAAAGCCTCTGAGATCTAGGAGTGTGAACCAGGCTTTCCTCAATCCCTAAACCTGGATTCCTTTTTCCATGAGGTTTAATAAATGAGGTAACTGCATGCAGAGTGACCCCATTTATTAAAAATCCTACCTTTAGACGCACACAAGAGACAGTTATGTCTTTAGTAAAAAGAAGTGCTTGAAAAATAAACAGAGTTTAATCTGAAACCTCTCCTAGTGTACGACTTATCTATTCTAGCTCCGGTAACACGCTCAGATCAGAAGAGCACAGACAGCCACTGTGCAGATTTGTTCCTCAGCCCACAGAGCTTTAAATGATAAGTGAAATCACTTGCTGTGGTCTTTGTTCGATATAAAAAACCCGGCTATATTCACGTCTCAATGGTAAATGGACGAATGGCTTTCATACAGAACACCTGATGTAGTTCTGGTCTGTAAGCTCTTTCAGAAAAGTAAGAAGGGAGACACCCTACTGTTAAAAAAAAACAAAAAAAAAAAAAAAAAAAAAAAAAAAAACACAGGTACACAAAACATTAAAAATATGAAGTTGAGATGGATTTGTCTTGTTCAAGAGAGACATAAAAGCAGAGCTTCTGGCTCAGAGATGTTGAACAGCAGCATGATCACGCCGCTGCGCGGCTGATTGGGAAGTACATGGATTACAGTATCGGTGCTGCAGTGTGGTGAGAACCCGTCCAATTAAAATTCATTTCAATCTGGCAGTTCAGCCATGCTGCAGACTTAAAAAAAAAAAAAAAAAAAAAAGAAAGAAAGAAAAAAAGTATTCAGGTTGCAGAGAAATGAAAAGAGCCCTGTTCATGTCATCACGGGAGGGGCGGCAGACGTTGCCAAGCACCCTACACGTACCCACGCCAACATAAGACTCAACCTGTTCATGTGTGTGACCAACCACAACTCAGTACATTTTTTGCAATAAATAAAAAACACAAACATCTGATAAACAGCTAATTTGTGTATATTTTTGCAAACCTTTACATTAAGTGTGCATGTCGTCATGTGTGATGACATGATCTACAAATGTTACCAGATGTTTAATCTTACTCAAGTCATGTTTAACTTACAATTACATTCATAAACATGGTAAAACTCAGGGTTAGACTTGTTTAAAATGGCATGTCCAACAACAAAGGGATCGCACAGAAGACAAGGTTTAAGAAGTGGGCCCTGAACCGTTCTTGTTTGGATGTTATTCCAGGAGTAAATGATTAAAGACGATTTTACAACAATGACACTGTTCTTTCAAAGGCACAATCTTCTAAACATTCCCAGGAATATTTAGACATAAGAAAAGCATTGTTAAAGAAAAAAAAAATTAAATAAAGATCTCCTAAACAGAACAGAACCTGTGATAAATTCAACAGTAAAACAGAATATACACAGGCTTCTGAGCTCTATCAACAAAAACGGCAAACTTCTGAGTCCACACCCAGGTCTTGTTAGGGTTCAGAGAGCCCTGCTGTTTGCTCTGGAGTCATGTAGGCGCAATGTTTTGTAAACAGAAATGAATGTAAACAGAACTGACTTTGTCAAAGTAAATAGTTAAGTTGACAATATTAAAAGGACACGGCATGATGCGAGTATCTGCCATTTCTCTCGTTATATCGTCAGCAGGTATGTGAATAAAGCCAAAAGTCCAGTTCACAAGCAGTTATTATAAACACGCAGCCCACGGAGATGTTTTGTCAGTACACACTCAAAGATGAATGTCATATTTCCCTTTGGCGATTGTGACTTAATGTGAGAAGATTCCTGTCCAAAAAATAGATATATGACAGTTGTACGTTTGACCAAAAACCAAAAAAGAACAACTTTAGATGAGTCTGTAAACGAACGCTGGAAGCTGCACTCAGGGTACCGTCAGCACTGCTCAGCACTTGGCACACATGGACACTGTTTCCCACTGTGTGCCCCCAACAGAAGTAAAGTAATCAACCACTTCACTAACAACTGAAGATATGATTAGGGTGATGAAGGGATCTTTGCCCGACAGAATAAAGTTGATGAGATAACCCCTCCCCCACCCCTCCCCCCTTACTTGTAAAGGGCCGCAAACCCACATGACCTGGCGTCTAATGGTTTGGCAAAGGACAGCAGGTCAGGTGAGTAGACAGCTTGTGTGATCTAATATTTTACGCCCCCTCCCCACCTCTTCTCTTCTTCTTCCTCCAGCCTTCAAACGCTGCATAGCCTTCTGGCTATCTCCACTACATTCCACATTCTTCTTCTTTAAGAACAACAACCCTGCCCCAAGGTGCTTTATCCACTGAACAAACCAAACTGCCCTCGAACAGGCAGCACTGAGCAGATCAATCTGTACAGCCTCACGCAATCTATAAGTCCTCGTCCAACATGTCAGCAGAACATATAGACTAAGTAGCCCTGCTTACTGCATAGTGCTGCCCACACAGGCCACAGTAAGCCATGATGATACCGTACACAGGATGCTGAGTGTGTGCTGAGAATGGGAAGGGACGAGAAGGGACAAGAAGGGTGAGGCAACCAACCAATCATGAGGATCAGGAGGCACACAATGGCCTCAAATTACCCTCCAGGCTAGAATTTGTAGCACATACAGCAATCAATGAAACTCATCACCGTCATCAGTTGATTTGGGTAGTTTAATGGGCCAAATTAATTTGTAGGTCACCAACTTTTCTTCTTCTTTTTTGACAACAACCACAATGTACTGCAAAAGCTTAGGAAACATTTTTTTTTGTATAAATAAGCTCAGTGGTTGGAATGCGGTACGCTGCTCGTCTTACACATACAACATTGTCTAGATAACATGTTTCAGCCAATTCTGCACAGCGTCATGAGTTTATAAAGATGCAGTTCAGAAAGCAATGATATCACATGCACTAAAGACAACTGCTTGTTACAGATGCAGCACTGATATCATCAAATGCTTAAGGCAGCACAGCAAGGAGTCCTATTCCTGTCCAAATTAGATTAAATTGTTTGTGGATGCGATGCACGCAGGCTTGAAAGTTATGTTTCTTTTCAACCGCCATGTCGAACAACAGTCATAGTTTGAGATGAGCGACGCGAAGCTGCACTTTGAGCTCACTTTAGGCTGGGGTGTGACCAGCCAAAATAACATCTTGTAATCTTCATATTATAGGCTGGAGCGCTCGGTGACTCTAAACAGGACAAGAGGTTGTGAAAACGGATGGATCGATGATACGGTTGCTGGATACATGACTTCCAGAGAGGAGTTTATAAACAGTGAGAACCTAAATATATTTCGGAGCAGTGCTACAGTAGAAAATCCTTTACAGAGCTCAAATGTGTTGATACACAAGCAGCCATTAAAGAGGCAGGCACATTACTGACATTCCAGTGCCTTATTATCACCATGTCCCTTGGTACCTCAACACTGGTCACCTTGGGAGCAGAGCTGCCTTCACACCTGAGCACATGCATGGTTTCAACGGGCTTGACCTGGGCTAATAATTAATTATTCAAATGTGCTCAGTGATGGGGACTTTAATCAGAGTGACCATTTACACACAAAAATCTAAGTTATGCAACCGTTTCCATACCACAACCACAAGACGGTCTATATGCAGCACTGGTCCATCTATAAGCAATAACAAGCAATATGGAGTCCACTGCATCAGTAAAATCCCCTCATACCAGCCATTTTCATCCACAAATGAACTGCGTCTGCATTGTATTGGGTATGTTTGCACGTAAATCCTATTAGAGCATTGTTAATTGGCCCTACCTGAGAACCAGAGTGGCTTAACCTACATATAAACAATGCAGGTTGTAGTCTAGGTATCGGCTGCAACTATTAACATCTCTGTGATTATCAGGTGATCGCGCAAGATACCGCGCGTAAAATCCGCTCCAAATTACCATAAAAGTTCATCTTATTTCTTTTAAAAATGAAAAAAAAAAACAAAAAAAAACGGGGTGTTGATGGGCGTGCAAGACAAGAAGTCAATTTTAACGACTCTACGCAACTAATATTTTAGAGGACAAAAAAAGGAAAATGTTTGAGCTAAAATGATTACAAGACAGAAAACCGAGAGAATTTCATATACGCACATTTTCCTGTCTTTTCTGTGTGTCGGCTGACGTGCGTTGCCAGCTTGGTAATTATCTGGCACACACTCGTCCGGTGGGTCTTCTCTTTAAAAAACAACCACGCCAAAATAAACGCCTCAGCATTTGCAAACATTTTCCTTTGCAGTTTACAGCGGGATCCGCGTTGACTGATGCGGGATTTCTCGGCTTGCCAAGCAAGCTGGTGGAGCCAGAGCAGGCACCATCAGAACCCCTTTTTGTTGGCACGCCGTGGTAACACACACACACCACACACACATACAGACACATATATACACACACAGACCACGGTAACACTGAAATCCCTCCGATCCTTGCAGAAGCCGGTGGAAACTGATCCGACCAAAACAGACGCAAAAGCCGCATCTTCGTGCATTTACCATCAAGCGCAAAGGAAAATAGCGCGTTTCAAATACCTTATTACATCGGTAGGATCGTTCTTAGGCGTTCTTTACCATCCCCTTGCTCATCTCACAGCCTTCGGGACGCCATGTTGCAAGCTTATGACGTTAGGCTTCCTCACCCCTGACCCACATTTGAATAGGAACCAACCCAGAGCGCAGCAGAAAAAAAACATCCCACCGTGGGAGGGTTTGGCCACTTTCTCAACCCAGGACCCCTGGCAACTTTACCTGCAAGATGGCAGTGCGAGAGAAAGACAGGGGGAGGGGATTTGTTGATTTGAAACTGTGGTTTTAGGCCTTTTTTCTGTCAGCAGCGCCACTCAGCCACGGAGCGCGCAGCTTGCTGCAGCACGCTGCTCCGTCTGCACTCTTTAAAACGACTTTCCAGTCATTAATTTAAATAATAATAAAAACCATAGGTTTAAAATGCCGTCCTCTTTAACAATGAAGATTTAAAAACAAAATTATAATAAGCGTTGGCGGTTATGAGCACAGCTTCAGTCGTATGTAAAAACTGCAGGAGGCTGCAATGAACTGGTGACTACGATGAACACCCATAGGTTTAGTTTTATTCATTTAATTTATAAAATATCGATACGTTGAAAGCTCACTTTACATTTTTTTTATCACAACAATTTATCTGCATTTGTATAATGTTGTAAGTGTGCTTCTGCAAACTCAGCGGTCGTCAATGGTAAAATGTTGCAACTTAATGCATCTACTGCAGGTACCTTATAAAACAGTACAATACTTGTAAATAAGTTTATGAATTGGTTTGAACAGAAATGCTGCAACAGAAAATCTCCAGACTTCATATTTAGATTGTTCACTAACTACATTTTTCTCGCTGTGAACGGTTCATATTGGCAATGTGTAATTTGCATGCATAGGTCTGAGAGAATATTAGGTTGACATATCTGCTGGTTGTCAGGGTGATAGACGGATGGTTTCAACAGAGTATGAGAAAATGAAAATGAAGGAGAAATTGGGTTCAGACACTGGGCACCAGATGTGCGGAAGTGTGGCGATACGTGTGGCTCCTCCTAGATCTCTCTCTCTCTCCCCCTCCGGAAGAGCAGACCTCACTGGTGGGTTTCACCCGTTTGCATGTATTTAATGTCCATAATCCTAATTTACGTTTTAAAATCAAAACAAAACCGCAACTGAATACTAATCTTATTGATCGTCGGCTACAAGGCGCAACAGTCAGCCAGATACAGACACATGGCATAAGAGTGTAATCTGGTGCTCGTGGATCATGGTCCCTGGGCATCGACGTGTTGGTGGTGAGCGTAGGTGCTCTCCTGACACTGTGTGGTTGCCGCGGAAACTGCATCATCTGCACGGAGGAATAGCTGAAAATCCAGACACTCATATCAGATGTGACATGATGTTGGGCTTAAACGTGAAACACCAATGTGTAAAACATTGATGGTGAGTGTGAATTAAAGCCTCTCAGAGGGTTTTTATTGATCATCAACACAGATTTATTCAGTACTATTTTATTTTGAATTTAAAAAAAAATACACCTTTGAGCTCAATGGGGAAACTCCTTAAACAACATCAGCCTCTGACCTCTGCAACAAGGTCTCCACACTTCAGTCTCACATAAAGGCCTATCATTATGGCCACTGTCAGTATGTTCCCGGCAAACGAACCGATGCTCACGATCTGAAGTGCCACTCCAGCTTGAACCAGGTTGGTAGCAGCCACGATGAAGAAAGCATAAAGCCAGTAGGAGAAGATGGCAGTCATACTTCACGACAGCAGAAACAGGGATAAATGTTACTGATCTTCTTTATAAAGTAAATTGAAAAAATGTGCAGACGTTATAGATTTAACCAGATGAACAATACAATACGTTATATTGTCATCATTAGAAACATTTCTCTTAGATCCATGCTGGGCACTCAACGGCCTCCAAAATAACAAATAAAAACAGTAAATATTGAATGGCTCAAAATGTTACACAGACACTCGGAGACAACCAACAGGAAACAAAGACTGAGTTAATTGAAAGACATAAATAAATAAATAAAAAATGTGGGGATTTAAAGAATATACTGACACAAAATGTCCAAAATTATTTAACATGAACAAAAAATCATAAAATAGACCCCAGGCACATTTTTGCCACAAATTTAATCTCTTATTTAAAATAAGACTCATTATGGTTGAACTTTCATAATCTGCCTGTCTTGATTAAATTAAAGTTGGTTTACCTACCAAAAAGCAGCTTTTACTAGCTTCTCCTTCATTCTGAGGAAGACAGTAGTTGTTAAAGAGCAGCTGAAATTGTATTATCAGAGTACATAACAACTGCAAAGACTACTTATCAATCTGCAAATAACCACGGTTTAACAACGTATAATGTTATCACGATGTTTCACAGTAGAAACTGTTAAGGGACATGATGGTGAAGATTGGTGCTAAATGCAGAATAAACGCCACACAGGAGATGAAAAGAGCCTCAGACTGAGTGTTGATATCAGCCTGTACCACCGACTGAAGCAGAAAGGACTCCAAGAACAATGTCACGTAGATTATACTGACAGAAAGAGAGAAAAGGACAAAAGTTAACTTTGCAAAATTCACATATAGTCAGGAATGAAAACCATAATTTCTTTCTCTGAACATGCATCCATAAAAATAACAATAATAACTGAAAAAAAAAGATTTCATGTTTCATTCATCATGTTAGGCAAGGCAAGGCAAGGCAAGGCAAGGCAAGGCAAGGCAAGGCAAGGCAAGGCAAGGCAAGGCAAGGCAAGGCAAGGCAAGTTCAAAACAGCATGTCATGAATACTTTTTTATAGATGCAATGAAAGGTCACAAATTGAACAGTTTGGAGGTAATTTAGAATTGCTTCATTAAAAATAAAACAATATACTATATAAAGGAGATGAGTTTTGTAATTGATGATGCAAATGTGAATCAGAATTTGGATTTGGAAAACACAGCAGCCTACTCCTTTTTGATGTGTTGTTGGAAGTTGGAGCTTATATTAAACAGTTGTAATGAAAAATAAAAACACATGTAGTTCAGCTGTGATTTGGAGTGACTTGCACGGACAAAATGGGTCTCACATGGGTTTTTTCTGCAGGTTGTATGGAGTGCTACCTGTGACTCTGAGAGAAATGTACCTGGATGTAAGATGAGGCCCAACCAGTTATTTTTCTAAAGTTGGGAATATGTTATGCACAAAATGTCCCCCTTTCGTAGACCATGCCCATTCAGAACATTTGTAATAATCATGGGTCCCATATATTTGGCCCACACAGACTTCCCATTTTGGGCCCATGATGCTAAAACCATAAGAAACCTCCATAAGGTCTATTTTAAAGTGACAATAATGAGTCCTGAGCCAAAATAAACCTCATAGGAGGACTTACATGGACACAAATAAAGATTACTCGAAATGTATTAGGGCTTGAATGCATGCCAAAAAGTTTTAAGGGGTCCAAAATAAATGAATAAAAATGAAAACTCTTAACAATCCTCCTTACAGTCAAAGGGGTTTAGTATTAACGGCTTTAAGCAAGAGCCGAGACCAATCAATTGCTCCCTCTAGTGGCAACAGGACGCATTCATTTGAACCTTTTATCAATGTGATCATTGGGGACAGACGATTTGATTTCTTGAAGCATTGATTGACCTATATTAAAGACTGGAAAACTACAAAATGATATAAAGATAATAAAAATATATACATATTTGGTTACGAAACGTCCTTTGTAGCAAAATGGCCATGGTTTATAGTAAATGTCTTTGAAATACTTTAGTGAATGTTTTATTCATTTGAAAACATAATTGCGAGAATGTTCTTATAATTTCATCTGTTTCAATCACCCGGGCTGAGTGACGGTGTCACTGCTCACCCAGCCAGCAGTGACCTTGTCCTTTATTGGGAACTCGAAAAGAGAAAGGATTTAAAAAAAATCTTTTTTTATATTTTTATAGATTGAGTTATTTATTTATTTTACAATTGATTGGTCATAATCAGAACAGGGGGATGTGGAAATTTGGCATAAAGAACAAAATGACATGAAAACGTGTACTTTTTGCTTCCATGCGTCTGTAAACATAAATTGTTCGTCCTAAGGCCCATTCCCCAGGACAATAAAGGTATTTGCAGATGAGTGACAGTTCAGGTATAAAAACAGTACAGTCAAGGCTGGGCTCGTGGAGCGTCAGGATGCTCCTGAACACCACCATCTCCCTGTCGGTGAACTTCGACAGCCCGGAGGACTTCCTCATCTTCATTTTCCATATCGTATTCGCGACGAGCGCAGTGCTGGTCGCCGGCTCAGTGGTCATCGGGATTTTGTCCACACGGTCCCTGCGAGGCCAGAACCGTTTCATATTCATGCTGAATACGAGCATCAGTGACACTCTGACAGGTCTCTCGGTCTACTATCTTGGCCTCTTCGACGTTCAGGAGGGTTATCCCTCCAGAAACGGGACCTTCTACATTTTACCTTCATTTCTAGGTGTCAATGTCTTAACTTTCCTATTTGCTCAGTTTGACCGCTACTTTGCCGTTTGCCACCCATTCTTTTACAACCGCTACATAACAAGGTCTGGTGTCGTCGCTATTTGTGCTTTTTGTTGGATTTACACATACTCTATCCTCACTGTGCAGAACATGGTGCCTATCTCAAAGGCGGCTCAGATAAACGCCTTTGGTGTTATGACTCTACAGGTTATAGTTCTCATAAAAGTGACAATGACAGTTAAATTATACATCATAGCCAGACATCATCTGGCGAGAGAGGTGCCCAGTGCTGACGGAGATAACAAGAAGGAGTCGCTGCGCATCATTGTCTTTGTGGTCATTTGTTTCTTGGCTCTGTGGTGTCCTTCCTTCGTCAATATCATTGTCAGGCAGTTGACTAACAAGGGTCTGAGGTCTAGGAATGAAGGAACTAACTTGTTCGCCACAATGGCGCGCTTGAACGCACTAGTAACCCCAGCCGTATACATCTGGGGCAGCCCGGCGCTGCGGGGGGCCGTGTGGAGGACAGTGTGGTGGAGGGTCTGCCCCAGGCGCAGGACAAGGAGAAGTGCGAAAACTTCTTTTTCCTGAGTGTGTGTCAGTTTCTTTTTCTAACAGAATACAGGTTCCCTTTTCTGACCCGACCCCGCCGTGATCTTTTGCAGAATTTTCTGCGCATCATCCAAGGCAATGAGCTAAATTGGGCAGGTGATAAGTCATATTATACAGTCATTAAAAATACGCGTGAGTTCTAAATCACCGTATTTTTGATGACTGGGTGACGTTGCTGAACTTTTCTTTTCTTTTTCTTTTTTGTAGCGGGAATTCATCAGGTTGACTATAAAGGTTGACTGTAAATGTTTCTGTAACTGAATGAGGACATTATGAGATGATCCTAATACTGAGTGATCAAATTTGGACATTTAGAATTAACATAAAGCATTGTATTGTACATAACCCGCATAGGTCATATTTGACTTGATTTCCTCATAACAAACTCTTCTTTTGTGTTTTCTGCTTCATGTGATTTTAATGAAAATTTGCCCTCCGGTGTTTGTCGTGTTGACAGCCTGTTTAGAGAGAAATTATGTTGAGAGACACGAATCAGAT
Source organism: Xenentodon cancila (assembly GCA_014839995.1). Lineage (NCBI taxonomy): Eukaryota > Metazoa > Chordata > Actinopteri > Beloniformes > Belonidae > Xenentodon > Xenentodon cancila. The sequence goes on along the minus strand of CM026202.1, from coordinate 13,980,607 downwards.
GCTTATCACGACAGTATAATGAACATAACTATTATGCAGATTGATGCCCTTTATTCATAACCCCTGTGTTTAAACATAATTTTCTTAATGCTGTAGTTTTAGAACTGCAGTACAAGAACAAAACATTCTTCAAAAAATGTCCCGTATAAGCTCATCAGTGTTCCAACCATACAATACTGTAAAATGGTATTAATTTTTAACCTCTTTCTATTACTATAATAGAACATTTGGATAATCAGAAAAATAGAGTTAATATACATACGTGCATATATATATATATATATATATATATATATATATATATATATATATATATATATATAATATGTGTGTGTGTGTGTGTGTGTGTCTTTTTGTTTGTCATCATTTACACTTTCCCCTTTGTTTGCTTTAACTTGGACTCTGCTTTAATTAAAATTCTTCGCTACTATCTCCTAATCTCCCCCCACTTTAGTTGTTCTTTTACCAAAAACAAAAGTTTAAAAAAAGAGCACCTGTCAGCATAAATACTGTTCAACATTAATTTTTTTCCCTAATTTATTTCATTTTGCTTTTTTCGTTTGCTTAAAAACATATAGGAAGTATAAAGTAAACACTGTACAGACACTAAAAACTCAGGATCCATAGGCACTTAAATCAAATTATTTACGTTTGATTCATATCTGCAGGATCTTCAAGCTTATGAAGGACGTAGGAAAAAATGCAGTTCTCAACTGACCGCTAGGGGAAGGCTCTCAAGCACAGTCAATCTCCATCATCCCTCATGCTTTGTACGGTAGCATCACGATTACGGATGAGGAAGTGATACCGGCTGAGGTAACGATCTATGAATCATATTAGAAATACATTTAATGCTTCAAAAATCACCCCCCTCAGGGTTGTCATGAATGTGACATCAAACAATTGAAACCAACCCAGTTTTTTTTTTAACCAGGCTGTAAATATCTTTATTTCTGCCCTAAAGTTTGATATTTTAACAGAAGTGTCCATGCAGACAGACTCGCCTTTGGAGCCGACCTCTAGCGGCCAGTCTGGGAACTGCAACGGACAATTGTTCCACACGAGCCTCAACATGAAGGTTAGATGGTTGGCCTTGGTCCCACAGGAGCTCTGCTGGTTCTCGTTTCAGCTCTGGCATCACTGTATTGGATGTTGTGTGTGAGGATGCTTAGCCAGATTTGATGAAAATGACTGTAAAGTATCAAATATTCATTAGGATCATGGTTAACAAAGCTAAAGCGGTGCACTGTGGTTGACAAGATGGGGCCATGTTCCAGCCAGCCTCCCAGGGTTCCTCATTCTGTCCATCTGACACATGGTGACACACTTTAGAGGACAAAGGCCTCAACCACAGTTGAACCAACTTCAGTTTATTTGTTCTGGTTAAATAAAACTCTAACCTGTCCCAGTCAATATTTCTGAGCTATATCCTATGATTAAAAAAAACCCCAACTTTAATAAACCTGGTTGTACAAGGACTGTTTGGACAATGTGTTTACTATCTCCTTCGTTTGAATATTTCTCAATATTTTCTTAAATGTGGACTTAAAACTTGTTTTTCTTTCTTTCTTTCTTTCTTTCTTTCTTTCTTTCTTTCTTTCTTTCTTTCTTTCTTTCTTTCTTTCTTTCTTTCTTTCTTTCTTTCTTTCTTTCTTTCTTTCTTTCTTTCTTTCTTTCTTTCCACCTTTCTTTCTTTCTTTCTTTCTTTCTTTCTTTCTTTCTTTCTTTCTTTCTTTCCACGAGCTCGTGAACTTGTTATCCGTAGTAATTAGAGTCGCTCAGGTCGCCGCCTTCCTGCGGCTTGTTTCCTACATAAGTGGGATCAGAAGTGACCCTCCTCTGCTGTAAAACCTACAGCTGTACTGCTGCCAGTCTCTTCTGTGTCATGAAGACCTGAGCACAAACACATCTTTCTCCGCACCGATGACAAACATTAGCCGTGTTTTCTCTCCCGTTCTGCCACTCAACAGCTTTGGCAATGTGCTGATGTTTCTTTTCAGCGTTTTCCTGGCTGCAGCTATTATTTTCCTGAACGTGTCCGTGTCCGTCTCCATACTGCTGAACAGCGCGCTGCGCGGCGAGAACCGCTTCATGTACATGCTGAGTACCTGCCTCAGTGACGTCTGCACCGGCGTTTCTTATTACTATGTAGGCGTTCTCGACGTGAGAGACAGTTTCCAGTCCCCTACTGGAACCTTTCACATTGTGCCCACATTTTTGGGCCTGTCTTTCATGGCCATCCTGGCCGCCCAGGCAGACAGGTACCACGCGGTCGTGTCCCCCTTCAAATACGGTCAGCGCATGACCCGAAACAGGACCCTGACTGCCATCTTCTCCTACTGGCTGTATGCTTTCTTCATCGTGGCTGCTACCAACTTGGTTCAAGCTGGAGTGGCACTTCAGATCGTGAGCATCGGTTCGTTTGCCGGGAACATACTGACAGTGGCCATAATGATAGGCCTTAATGTGAGACTGTTCATCATAGCCACTTTCCAAATGGGGAGAGAGCCTCCGTCTGACGAGAGGGACAGCAAGAGGTCGTCGGTGCATCTCATACTGGTAGTGGCCGTGTTCTTCCTGGTGGCCTGGCTTCCTTTGTTTTGTTACATGATCGCTTGTTATTTGGTTCGTGTCCCATGCCCCACCTTTAAGAACGACGGCACGGATCCTCTTCGCATTTTGCCCCGAGTCAATGCGGCCCTGACCCCGATCCTGTACCTGAGGGGGAGCAGTGCGCTCAGAGCCACGCTCTTCTCTAAAGTGTGGAGACCTTGTTGTAAAAGGAGGTGAGGGGTTGCTGTGTTTTAAAGAGTCTGCACATTGCTGTGGATGCTCAAAGGTGTGTTTTTGCCAGGTCGGATTAAAATTGAGTCCATTGCCATTATAGATTATTTTTATTTACATCTTATTTTGTAGTCACCTCTTAAACGCGACTACAGGAATTAAATAGGTTGCATTTATGAAAAATGATCCGAACCACTCTCCATACCTATTTTGCACCACAACTGCAGGACGTGTTTGTGCCAATATCATTGTTTTGTTTTATTTGGATCTTATGTTTGTTTCTCTTGATGAAACACCATCGTTTTGTGTTACATTTATCAGCAAAAAAATCTACCTAAATGTGTTTATTTTGTCTTTCCTTCTCTACAGGATCAATTGCCAACATGGCGCAATAAAGCACTCGCTCACGGCCTGACTTGAGAATTGTATCAGTCTCTTCATGGATCGATGTACAAGTCAGCGCTTATTGGACATGAAAAGATTGCTTTTTTAAATTTTGTTTTCACAGATGCTGAATTTAATTTTTTTTTTAAATCAGACTAACCTATGTGCTGATCACATAACTAGAAATGTTAAACTCAAATTAACTGATCGAAATAATTAACAATAAATCCTCATTATTATTATTGTTGTTACTATAGGCGGTGGGAGCGTTCAATGCTATTTTAATATTGAAACGTAAAAATAAAATAAAATTTGTAAATTTTATTTTTTTATTTACAAAAGATGAGTATTTTGTTTATGAGCGCATTATCTCACTGATGCATTTATTTCTTTTAATGTTTATATGGTCAGAAAATAAAGCTTGAGTCTTATGCTTGAAAAGCAACCGTTTAAAAGGTTGATTTTCTTTTCTGTAACATCGTGCTTTTCTCATCTCATCTTCATTCACAGGCTACCTTTAAGAGTTTACTTATGTTTTTTAAGCTTTTTTATAATTTCTTTTTTAAGTTTTAAAAATAAGAAAGAAAACAAACGGACAAATTAGAAAAAATGATATATATATAAAGATGGAATATCATGTAATATGTAAATTATATGCAAATTATCCAAATATTCTATATTATTCTATATTTGGAAACTGGTCAAATGCAGCATTTCAAATGTTAAATTGTGAATGTAAAATATTATTCTGTTTACACAGATCTCAAATGTCCAAATACTGACAATGAATATCTCTGTTAACATATGGAAACTACTAATGAAAGTATTTAGAAATAGTTATCAAACGAGTGAGTATTTAGGAATTTATTTGCAGGGTACTTTGTTCAATATATGGTTGGTGATGTGGCGATATATAATTTAAAAGTAAGCTGCAATCAGCTGCAGAGAAGATCAGGTGAAGCCAGGAAGATGAGCTAAAGACCACAAGTTGACCTTAAAAGAGGGATATAAGCAGAAGAGGAGAATAAGAGCTGAAGACAGAAAGACAGGCTGAAGAAAAAAGGAATAACCTCAAGGCAGGAAGATCAGTTGAAAACAAGAGGATGAAGAGAGGAGGATGAGATGAAGAATTTAGACAGAACTCTAGCAGACTGATGAAATATAACAAGTGGCTTAAAGCCATAAAAAGAAGCATTGATAGGTGAAAAAGTGTTAAGACCTTAAATACAATTGATAGAATGTATGAAGAAGGTGAAACCCCATTTCAATTGCTAAAGAACTTACAATTAATTCAAATAAAGATTAAGAGTAAGAAAAAGATGGAAAAGGGAAAAGGAAAGTTCTGTTTGGGTGATTCTGGATTTATCAAGGGTGGCTTTGGATCTCTGTTGATCCCATTCTGGTTTGGTGTAGGATTGTTCTGGTTCTGTCTGAGGTGGTTCTGGTTTTGTTTAGGGTGGTTCTGGTTCGGTTCAGGTCTGGTTGTGGTCTGGTTTGAGATGGGTCTAGTCTTGTCTAAGAGGGTTCTGGTTGTGCCTGAGGTTGTTCTGATTGTGCCTGATGTTGTTCTGGTTGTGTGTGGGGTGGTTTTCGTTGTGTGGGGGGTGGTTCTGGTTGTGCCTGAGGTTGTTCTGGTTGTGTCTGAGGTTGTTCTGGTTGTGTCTGAGGTTGATCTATTTGTGTCTGAGGTGGCTCTGGTCCGGTTCAGGTCTGGTTGTGGTCAGGTTTGAGATAGGTCTAGTCCTGTCTGGGGTGGTTCTGGTTGGGTTCAGGATGGTTATGGTTCTGTCTTTGGTGGTTGTGGTCAGGTTTGAGATGGGTCTAGTCCTGTCTGTGGTGGTTCTGGTTGGGTTCAGGATGGTTATGGTTCTGTCTTTGGTGGTTGTGGTCAGGTTTGAGATGGGTCTAGTCCTGTCTGGGGTGGTTCTGGTTGGGTTCAGGATGGTTATTATGGATATTTCAAAAAACTACACAATATTTAAGAGAATGGAATCAAGTGGTAAGAGTTTAAAGTCTTACCATTAAAGTGCTGAACGAGGGGAACGTTTTGAATGGTTCAAATAGCTCAAAAAATGAGGAACAAGTTAATCAGCAAAAAACAGTGAAAGAAGATATAATGATAATAATAAATGTAATAAAAATAAAAACTGTCACACATAAAACTTTACCCCAAGAGCCTGCCACAGGGGATTTCATGACGCACATAAATAACAGCTGTGCTACAGAGCAAATAACAATGTTTCTCTCCAACACGACAGCGTCTGCGACAGGAGTAACTCTCTCTGTCGACTTCAGCAGCCCTGAAGATTACTTCGTCTTTCTTTTTCAGATTTTATTCGCCACATCTACGGTCCTCGTAGCCGGAACAGTAGTCATTGCCATCGCAGCGACCAAAGCGCTTCGCATCCAGAACAGATTCATTTTCATGCTCAACACAAGTATTTGTGACACGCTGATTGGGTTTTCAGTGTATTATCTCGGTCTGTTTGATGTTCAGGAGGGTTATCCACCCAGAAACGGGACGTACAATGTGTTACCCTCACTTTTAGGCGTTAATATATTTACATTTATGTTCGCACAGTTTGATCGGTATTTTGCTGTGTGTCACCCGTTTATCTACAGCCGTTTTGTAACTAGACCGTTAGTGATATGCATTAACGTCTACTGCTGGGTTCACATTTTTGCGAATGTAGTCGCTAGGATTGTGTTGCCACTTTCCAAATCTGTACAGCTATTTGTATTCAGCATAATCTTATTTCAATTAATCGTGCTTACCAAAGTAGTAATGACTATCAAATTATTTGTTATTGCTAAATATCAGCTTGAGAAAGACCCTCCCAGCTTAGACAGAGAAAGGAAGAGAGAATCATTGAGAATAATCATATTTGTTGTCATAAGCTTCTTGGTATTATGGTGCCCGTCTTTTGTGAATATTGTCCTCAGATTTATGTTAGGTTCGGGGCTGACATTTAGAAACGAAGCCACTAATATTTTCGCTATAATGGCTCGTTTCAACGCCCTGTGCACTCCTTCTGTGTACATCTGGGGGAGTCCGGCTCTGAGAGAAGCCACGCAGAACACCGTGTGGGGCCGCGTGTGTCCCAGATGCAAGAGGAGGTAAGTGCGGCAGAGAATCGAGTGGAGAAGCATCCGTGGCTTTATTCACCATCATGTAGCCTATTTTGTCCATGTGTGAACAGTCACTCATTGAACCTCGCTCCCTTTTCTCCAGAGTTGGTTCCTGTCAGAAAGAAGATGCCGTAAGGCACTGAGGTGAAGAGGACTCTCTCAGGACGGCATCCGAACCACCTGTCTTAAAATTAAATGTCCTAAACCACTTGTCGGTTTACGTGCTTGGAACTGAAACATGAAATCTTTTGTTTATGAACAGAATCAAAAGATGCAAGTGGGCATCAAATCCTCCAAGTTAAATTCTTAAAGCATAATTAATCGTGCCTGAGTAATAGGGTCTTTGTTTCTTTCCTTATATACTTATTGATTCATTGTGTTTCTTAGTATTTTTCGTTGTGAATTAGATGGAGGAACAAAATCAAATCCCCTTTAGCCCTGTAATGCCCTCATGCAGCCTTTTTGTTTTTAAACCTGATCATTTACTATTTTGCATTTCATGTAACACAGGAAAATTATTTTCTATGCCATTTATGTGCAGAGTCCAAATATGAATATGCTTTGAAAAGAAAACAAGATGCAGAAAGTAATCTGTTTACTGATGCTGAAGCTGTAACGTGTGACCATCGGATATATTATTTTAAACTCAATATAAAATTTGATAAGATTTCAGAGAATTGTTCTTGAAATGTTAGATAAGTCCTTAACTGTGTTTAACAACATTTCACACAATTTGAATGCGTTATGGTTTCATGACATGCAGTTAATCAATCAAACACTAGCGGGTGTAACGCCACTTAAAATGGTTAAGAACCATGGACAGCTCCGTTTTACTAAAGGCCTAGGTACAGCCAAGCAGGTTCTAATCTTCTACTATTGCTCCGAAGGAATGGAGATTAAAATGTATGCATTTAATACAGAAAACATTTAGGATTACATTATTTTTGTTGTTATTATTATAGAAGATTGTGGTGGAGAAGTCTGACTTATGACAAAGAAAAAAAGCCATTAAATGTATTTATTTATTCATGAATGACTCTTTCCTGTCATAGCTGGACTTCTCCATCACAATCCTCTCTGTAGTTTATCTTTAGTTTTCTGAACATTGAGCTTACAGAGAATCTTTCTCATTTCTGTCACCATAGCTTGGACAAGGACACATGTAAAAAAATAAAATTAAATTAAAAAGAATATAAAATAATGCTCTGGAAGACCCATGAGTCTAGTTCAAATCTTTACTTTTACAACAACAAAGGCTTTGGGATCAACATATTAAACATGTTTTTTGCTACTAAAAATGTTATATAATAATAATATTATGTGTTTAATATAGTGAGATCTAAGTGATTCATCAAGAACACAGTCTAAGTGCAACTTGAACTGTCTGTTTCTGTTAACGTTCATTTTTACTGATATTTATTAAATATGTGAGAGAAAGAATAATTTTAGCAAGCAATTCAGGAGTGCATTAAGCAAAGACTAAATCTCTTTGCTGAAAGAAATATATATTGTAATATATAAAAACTAAAGAAATAAAAGAATATATATTAATATTGGACTCAATACTATAACAGGAAAGAGTCCATTCATGAATAAATATATATATTTAAGGGCCGGTTTTTATCTCAGACTCAATGGCTGGGGACATTGAGTCTGAGTGGACCATGGGGTGGCTCTCTGTCTTCATTGTCAACGTGGCAGCTTGAAGTTGTAGACGCAAGGTCTCTGGTGCCTGTCGTGGCGGCAATCACTGAACCTGGTGGTGGATACACTAGGTTCGGTGATTGCCGCCACAAACCCAGTGTTCAGCATCGGATTTGGAGATTGCCGCCACTGGGTTTGTGGTTCTGGTTGTGTCTGAGGTTGTTCTAGTTGTGTTCGATTGGTTCTTGTTGTTTCTGGGTTAGGGTTAGGGTTAGGGTTAGGGTTATTGAAGTTTTTCTAGTTGTGTCGGGGTGGTTCTTGTGTCTGAGGTTGTTCTGGTTGTGTGTGTGTGTGTGTGGGGGGGGGGGGGGGGGGGGGGGTGTTGGATTGAGTCTGGGGTTGTTCTGGTTATGCTGAGGTTGTGTGTGTGTTGGTTCTTGTTGTGTGTGGGGTTGTTCTGGTTGTGCCTGATGTTGTTCTGATTCTGCCTGAGGTCGTTCTGGTTGTGTCTCAGGTCGTTTTGGTTGTGTCTGAGGTTGTTCTGGTTCTGTCTGAGGTTGTTCTGGTTGTGTGTGGGGTGGTTTTGATTGCGTCTGGGGTTGTTCTGGTTGTGTCTCTGATCGTTTTGGTTGTGTTTGAGGTTGTTCTGTTTCTGTCTGAGGTCTTTCTGGTTGTGTGTGGGGTGGTTCCAGTTGTGTCTGTGGTTGTTCTGTTTGTGTGTGTGTTGGTTCTGATTCTGCCTGAGGTTGTTCTGGTTGTGTCTCAGGTCGTTTTGGTTGTGTCTGAGGTTGTTCTGGTTCTGTCTGAGGTTTTTCTGGTTGTGTGTGGGGTGGTTCCAGTTGTGTCTGTGGTTGTTCTGGTTGTGCCTGATGTTGGTTCTGATTGTGCCTGAGGTTGTTCTGGTTGTGTCTCAGGTCGTTTTGGTTGTGTCTGAGGTTGTTCTGGTTCTGTCTGAGGTTGTTCTTGTTCTGTGTGGGGTGGTTCTGGTTGTGCCTGAGGTTGTTCTGGTTGCGTGTGGGGTGGTTCTGGTTATGTCTGAGATTGTTCTAGTTGTGTCGGGGTGGTTCTTGTGTCTGAGGTTGTTCTGGTTGTGTCTGAGGTTGTTCTGGTTGTGTGTGTGTGTGTGTGTGTGGGGGGGGGGGGGGGGGTTGATTGAGTCTGGGGTTGTTCTGGTTGTGCTGAGGTTGTGTGTGTGTTGGTTCTGGTTGTGTGTGGGGTTGTTCTGGTTGTGCATGATGTTGTTCTGATTCTGCCTGAGGTCGTTCTGGTTGCGTCTCAGGTCGTTTTGGTTGTGTCTGAGGTTGTTCTGGTTCTGTCTGAGGTTGTTCTGGTTGTGTGTGTGTTGGTTCTGATTCTGCCTGAGGTTGTTCTGGTTGTGTCTCAGGTCGTTTTGGTTGTGTCTGAGGTGTGTGTTGTGTGTGTGTTGGTTCTGATTCTGTCTGAGGTTGTTCTGGTTGTGTGTGGGGTGGTTCTGATTGTGCCTGAGGTTGTTCTGGTTGTGTCTGAGGTCGTTTTGGTTCTGTCTGAGGTTGTTCTGGTTCTGTCTGAGGTTGTTCTTGTTCTGTGTGGAGTGGTTCTGGTTGTGCCTGAGGTTGTTCTGGTTGTGTTGGGTTGTTCTGATTGTGCCTGAGGTTGTTCTGGTTGTGTGTGGGGTGGTTCTGGTTATGTCTGAGGTTGTTCTGGTTGTGTGTGGGGTGGTTCTGGTTGTGTCTGAGGCTGTACTGGTTCTGTGTGGGGTGGTTCTGGTTGTGCCTGAGGTTGTTCTGTTTGTGTCTGAGATGGCTCTGGTTTTGATTAGGGTGGTTCTGGTTTGGTTCAGGTCTGGTTGTGGTCTGGTTTGAGATGGGTCTAGTCTTGTCTAAGAGGGTTCTGGCTGAGGTTGTTCTGATTGTGCCTAAGGTTGTTCTTGTTGTTTGTGGGGTGGTTTTCGTTGTGTGGGGGGTGGTTCTGGTTGTGTCTGAGGTTGTTCTGGTTGTGTCTGAGGTTGTTCTGGTTTTGTCTGAGGTTGTTCTGTTTGTGTCTGAGGTGGCTCTGGTTTTGTTTAGGGTGGTTCTGGTCCGGTTCAGGTCTGGTTGTGGTCTGGTTTGAGATGGGTCTAGTCCTGTCTGGAGAGGTTCTGGTTGGGTTCAGGATGGTTATGGTTCTGTCCTTGGTGGTTGTGTTCAGTTGTTGTATTTGTGGTGGTGGACAGAAATTCTGAATCATGTCTGAAGGCTCCACAATTTAAATCCACTATAAACGCTGAATTGCTCATAAAATTTAAAATGTTATATTTAAAAACACAATATTTAATATAAAATTTACACAATATTTTAAAAAATTGAATCAGGTGGTAAGAGCTTAAAGTCTTACCATTAAAGTGCTGAACGAGCGGAACGTTTTGAATGGTTCAAATAGCTCAAAAAAATGCAGGAATAAGTTAATCAGCAAAAAACAGCGAAAGAAGATATAATGATAATAATAAAAGTAATAAAGAGAAAAAGGGTCACACATAAAACTTTACCCCAAGAGCCTGCCACAGGGGATTTCATGACGCACATAAATAACAGCTGTGCTACAGAGCAAATAACAATGTTTCTCTCCAACACGACAGCGTCTGCGACAGGAGTAACTCTCTCTGTCGACTTCAGCAGCCCTGAAGATTACTTCGTCTTTCTTTTTCAGATTTTATTCGCCACATCTACGGTCCTCGTAGCCGGAACAGTAGTCATTGCCATCGCAGCGACCAAAGCGCTTCGCATCCAGAACAGATTCATTTTCATGCTCAACACAAGTATTTGTGACACGCTGATTGGGTTTTCAGTGTATTATCTCGGTCTGTTTGATGTTCAGGAGGGTTATCCACCCAGAAACGGGACGTACAATGTGTTACCCTCACTTTTAGGCGTTAATATATTTACATTTATGTTCGCACAGTTTGATCGGTATTTTGCTGTGTGTCACCCGTTTATCTACAGCCGTTTTGTAACTAGACCGTTAGTGATATGCATTAACGTCTACTGCTGGGTTCACATTTTTGCGAATGTAGTCGCTAGGATTGTGTTGCCACTTTCCAAATCTGTACAGCTATTTGTATTCAGCATAATCTTATTTCAATTAATCGTGCTTACCAAAGTAGTAATGACTATCAAATTATTTGTTATTGCTAAATATCAGCTTGAGAAAGACCCTCCCAGCTTAGACAGAGAAAGGAAGAGAGAATCATTGAGAATAATCATATTTGTTGTCATAAGCTTCTTGGTATTATGGTGCCCGTCTTTTGTGAATATTGTCCTCAGATTTATGTTAGGTTCGGGGCTGACATTTAGAAACGAAGCCACTAATATTTTCGCTATAATGGCTCGTTTCAACGCCCTGTGCACTCCTTCTGTGTACATCTGGGGGAGTCCGGCTCTGAGAGAAGCCACGCAGAACACCGTGTGGGGCCGCGTGTGTCCCAGATGCAAGAGGAGGTAAGTGCGGCAGAGAATCGAGTGGAGAAGCATCCGTGGCTTTATTCACCATCCTGTAGCCTATTTTGTCCATGTGTGAACAGTCACTCATTGAACCTCGCTCCCTTTTCTCTAGAGTTGGTTCCTGTCAGAAAGAAGATGCCGTAAGGCACTGAGGTGAAGAGGACTCTCTCAGGACGGCATCCGAACCACCTGTCTTAAAATTAAATGTCCTAAACCACTTGTCGGTTTACGTGCTTGAAACTGAAACATGAAAGCTTTTGTTTATGAACAGAATCAAAAGATGCAAGTGGACATCAAATTCTGCAAGTTAAATTCTTAAAGCATAATTAATCGTGCCTGAGTAATAGGGTCTTTGTTTTTGTTGTTTTCTTTCCTTATATACTTATTGATTCATTGTGTTTCTTAGTATTTTTTGTTGTGAATTAGATGGAGGAACAAAATCAAATCCCCTTTAGCCCTGTAATGCCCTCATGCAGCCTTTTTGTTTTTAAACCTGATCATTTACTATTTTGCATTTCATGTAACACAGGAAAATTATTTTCTATGCCATTTATGTGCAGAGTCCAAATATGAATATGCTTTGAAAAGAAAACAAGATGCAGAAAGTAATCTGTTTACTGATGCTGAAGCTGTAACGTGTGAACCATCGGATAGATTATTTTAAACTCAATATAAAATTTGATAAGATTTCAGAGAATTGTTCTTGAAATGTTAGATAAGTCCTTAACTGTGTTTAACAACATTTCACACAATTTGAATGCGTTATGGTTTCATGACATGCAGTTAATCAATCAAACACTAGCGGGTGTAACGCCACTTAAAATGGTTAAGAACCATGGACAGCTCCGTTTTACTAAAGGCCTAGGTACAGCCAAGCAGGTTCTAATCTTCTACTATTGCTCCGAAGGAATGGAGATTAAAATGTATGCATTTAATACAGAAAACATTTAGGATTACATTATTTTTGTTGTTATTATTATAGAGGATTGTGGTGGAGAAGTCTGACTTATGACAAAGAAAAAAAGCCATTAAATGTATTTATTTATTCATGAATGACTCTTTCCTGTCATAGCTGGACTTCTCCATCACAATCCTCTCTGTAGTTTATAGTAGTTATAGTTATAACTATATTTATAACTATATAGTTTTAGTTTTCTGCACATTGAGCTTACAGAGAATCTTTCCCATTTCTGTCACCATAGCTTGGACAAGGACACAAAATAAAATAAAAAAGAATATAAGATAATGCTCTGGAAGACCCGTGAGTCTAGTTCAAATCTTTACTTTTATGACCACAAAAGCTTTGTGATCAACATACTAAACATGTTTTTTGCTACTAAAAATGTTATATAATAATAATAATAATTTTATGTGTGTTTAATATAGTGAGATCTAAGTGATTCATCAAGGACACAATCTAAGTGCAACTTGAATTGTTTCTGTTAACATACATTTTTACTGATATTTATTTAATATGTGAGGGAAAGATTAATTTTAGCAAACAATTCAGGAGTTCATTAAGCAAAGACTAAATATCTGTGCTGAAATGTATAACAACTGAATAAATTGAAGAATGTATATTGATATATTGGACTCATCATTTAAGGGCCGGTTTTTATCTGAGACTCAGTGGCTGGCTACATTGAGTCAGAGTGGACCATGTTCTCTGTCTTCATTGTCAACGTGGCAGCTTAAAATTGTGGACACAAGGTGTCTGGTGCCTGTCGTGGTGGCAATCCCCGAACCTGGTGGTGGACACCAGAAGTAAGGGTGGCTGTCAGAGTCCTACCACGCCATTTTGACCTGGGGGACTCCTGACTCAGTTGACAGGTATCGGCAGGCGAAGCTCTCTGCAGCTCGCGTGGTCCTGGTGGCAAAAACTCAGCTCTGGGAGGAGTGTGGAGAGGCCCTGGAGAAGGACCATCAGTCAGTGTCAAAGGATTCTGGCAAACCGTCCGGCGCCTCAGAAAGGGGAAGCAGTACTGTTTGCATCCCACCTAAACTGTTTAAAGCTGTTGACCTCGACTGGGGACATTGTCGGACGGTGGAAGGAATACTTTGAAGGGCTCTTCAGTCCCACTGACATGCCTTCCACAGAGGAAGCAGAGGCTGGGGATTCTGCAGTAAGTCCGACCTGTTTCCTGTGCATGTCTGTCATGCAACCTGGCAGTGCTGGATGGACTAAAGCATATTAAGTCAGAGGTGTTTTATTGGATTTATGTCCGGCGAGCATTACGTTTTATGTCTGTCACATGTTCTCAAGGTCAAACCTGCTCTCGTCTGTGAAAAGCACAATACGCCAGTTTTTCATTGTGTATATGACAATTAAACATCTTGAATATTGAATCTTATCTGAATCTTATCTATCACACACCTGGACAAAGTGTAATTCTAAAAATAGTTCCACACAAACTGGTAATGTACATTTTCCACTTCAGTTGAACACTTGGTAAAAATGTACCTATGGCTAAAAGAGGTTTGCCAAACATATACTTGGCTCAAAAGGAGTTTAATTATTTTCACAATTATAACTATTATTTTTTTAAAGGCACTCCTAAATTTCAAGCACTCCTAAATTTCTGTTTAAGCGTTGCATAAAATTCAATTGTGAGACTTGAAATGTATTCAAAGATGACGGGATACAGGTTAATATAAAACAAAACAAAACAAAACATTGTTTACAGGTTCAAAATATGGGGATGTCTACCTATGTCTACCTAAGTGTTTAAATGGGAATGAAGCCAGAGTAGAATCACTGATAGGAATTATAATACTGGTGCTCATCTCTGAAGAGACTGATCATCCACCCAGAACACATGGAACAATGATTCCCTTTAATATTATGATCAATGCTGGGGTTTTTTCTATTTATAATAATTCCATTGGTGACAATATCAAGTGACTGACCATCTGTGTCTAGGACATTATTAGCAATCAAAACAACTTTTCCTACAGCTTTCTCCATGTCAAGCCTTGTCAAATGTTGACAAAAAGAAAGAACTGTGACATTATTTTTGCATATACCAACAAGCAAAAACGTTTACTAAGATCTTCATGTTCTCATGTCACGATACTCAAAGACAAGAATCAACTGAAATGGATGTGTTTGGAGATTGTTACTTTGCATGTGGTTTCTGATAGGCCCACAAACTCAAGGCCTTTTGCTGGCTGGAAAACACTCACACGCCTCAGAATGCTCTGTACCTTTGACCACAAAACTGTAATTTTTCGGACATGAACATTTGATCGCTTACTCCAGTTTTTTGGCAGCGGCAGCCTAGCTGCCACCGAGCCTGCACCACACCCAAGCAGCAGCAGCCGCCTTAAGTGGGACATGTGCTGAATGATATCTGGTGCAAGACACTTCTAGCTATGAATATGAACAATCAGATCTCAAAACTGCAGCCCATGAAAATCATTTTATTTCTGGCGGATTACAGGAGAATAAGCAAGAAGAAATGTGAGCAATAGTAGTAGTAAGCTTCCAATGGTTCATACTTGCACCTCTTTATGAATATTGTGACTGGTGGTGTGAATGTAATTGTCTTTGGCTTACAAGAATGCAGTTAGCCAAGACTGTGTGATTACCCCTGTTCTACCAGGATGACTTGTCCCTGAATGATTTCTGGTGCTCTTAATTATCTTGGGAAACACTTTCCACTGCTCTCGCACTGTAAAAGGGGTCGTGAGCCAAAAGGAGCAATTAAGCCCCATTTAGCTCATAAATCCCTAAAATAGCACAGGACTTTGTAAAATCTGCTTTTATGCTAGGAAGTAGTTGTAAGTCTTGAATTCACACTCGTGATAAATGAAATAAAAATCTTGGTAAATGAAATAGCCAGCAGCTGCTTATAATAGTTCAAAGATATGGTGGGGAAACAGCTTGCATGATTCCTGCCTGGATGAAAAATAAATAAATAAAAAAAAGCTCTCTTACTCCCATGGTACTTTATATGTACTTTATTAAGTCCATACACAAAAATAGGTGTATCTGGCCTATAACTTAATAAATATGGGTTCATGGGCTGTTTTACTTGTTTTTACAGCCATTGTAATGACTATGTGCAAAGGTGATTAAACATTTTTAAAAAAAAAATTAAAAAAGAGGAAAGACTAAAAAAGAAATTCAATAAAGATGAGTGTGCATTTTAACATTTTTTTTTTTTACACCAATTGATACAATTAATGATTTTATGAAAACCATCTCATTTTTCATATTGTCACACTTTAAGAATGTTCTTTCTTTTTTCCTTCTTGCAGTCGTCCATGGATCCAGGTGACAGTTCTGGACAGCAAAATTTTGCTTTTTTTCTGCACTGGCATGGATTCTTTGTCCTTATTCTCACCTGCAACAAGTTAATAAAGGATTAGGTATTAAAACTGTATCATAAAACTGATGTGTTTAAATTCTTAGAAGTCCTGACTCAAAGATTTGTAGTTTCTTTGAAAACTCTGGTTATAAATAAGAGCGACTCAATACAATAGTTGAGAGTTATTTTGTGGCTCTTTTCGGCACCAGACTATATTTCATTTACATGTTTCTCTGCAAAAGAGTTTGTCCGCTGTCCAAGCTGAAAACTGATGTAAACATTTTGCTGCCATCCATAATCTTCTGAGTACTATGAATTACTTTTAAAGTTTAGGACTATAAAAGAAACTATTGTTTAAGTTTGTTGGGCTTTCAGAGTAATCAGATTATTGAATGAATGATAGATAACAGATAGGAATTTTGTTCATTAATGCAACAGTTCTAAAAAAACTATATATATATATTCAATTCAATTTTATTTAAATAGCGTGTATTACAACACAAGTTGTCCTAGGCGCTTTCCAAAGACCCAGAACATGACCCCCGAGCAATTATTACATAAACAACGGCAGGTAAAAACTCCCCTAGAGGGAGAAAAACCTTCAGCCAAACAGCGGCAAGAAAAACTCCCCTTTAAGAGGAAAGAAACCTTGAACAGGATTTGAATAATAAGAGGGGACATTTTGAGTCTTTTTTTAACTACTTTTAGTTGTTGAACTTTTTTATTTCATGCATGTAAATAAAAGCTCTGTTAATCTGAACAATCAGAGGTTTAAACTGCACCAACTTTTCATTAAACAAATTTGAGAACTTGTCATTAACGGGTGACGGTGAGTATCAAAGCCAGACCGGTTGATAACCACTGATCTGGAGCACATCTGTGCTTTAAAGACGTTACAGTTGTGATAAACATTTGCTGCTTCCTGTTGGGCAGCTGTTTTTATCTTTAAAGGTTAGAGTTCCCAAAAGGATATTATTACGGATGACTATAACTTAAGTAAGATTCAAAATGTTAAGATAGTTATTGTCTGTGTCAACATGCTGATGGCATAAGTATTTCATCACCTCAGATTAATTTTGCCTTAATGACTCTCTTGAGTTACTGTGGGGGCAGTGTCCAGGGAATTTTAGGTATTTATTTTAAGTAACTGTTCATTACCAAATAAAACTTGTATATGAATAATAAAGATTAGGTATGTCTGAATTATAATACATTTAAACAACATATGTTTAGTTTTGGAACAGATATCAAAGTGATTTATAAATTAAAATATTAAAATCTACTTTTCTTTTTTGGAAAGGATGTTTGATCTTTAAATATTGTACTTATAATTAATCTAATTCTTTTTAATAAGTGGCCTAAAACACCTAGTCAGTTCACAAACTACATGAATGTCAGATTACGGAGCATTTCTTCAAAAGGGAACTTCTATTTATCAAGACATTAATCGTTCCCATGACAGCAACACATACATGAAGAAGGAACATTAACAAGGAAGGAAGCACAAAGCTCTTTTAATAGCCATTTGGTTTTTTTTTTCTGCACTAAACCACTGAAGCACACAAACACCAACACACACAAATGGAACACAAAAGACAGGAAACACGGGTGTGAAAGGTCATCTAAACTAAAGGTCAAACTGGACTTCTCACACTTGCATGCAAGTGTAACTTGTGATTCATGTTAAATTGTAAATTCCCATAGATTCACCGCTTTAAATAGTAAAAACTCCCCCAGTTGATAGTTTTGCTTGCAGAAACTGCGTCGTGAGCTGGTGGGCAGTGGTAACAACAGCCTGAGCGGTGTCCAGTGTCTGTATTTTCATGTCGCCTCAGTTGACTCCCACGAAAAGTCAGAAGTGCTTTTGCTAGTAAACATTTTTCATTGTAAAGTGTTTTTTTTTCTTTTTTTACTTAGTTTTTGTCTAAGATTAAGAATAAATATTATTTTATAAATATATAAATAGTTTGAGTACTGAAAAAAGTAATAAATAAGTTTACTGATGAGCTCCAAATAAATATTGCATAAAATATAGCTTTCTTTACACACACACACACACACACACACACACACACACACACACACACACACACACACACACACACACACACACACACACACACACACACACATTGAGACAGCAACACATTAACAAAGACACTGAGTGCATGGAAAAGGCAAAAGCTGACAGGATTGAGCTGAAATAGTTTCAGTGGATTACATTTTTCCATGGAGTCCACTGACTCCAGGTTGAGAGCACCACTGAGTCTCTGGAGCGGACCCTCAGCTTGCTGATCCCCTTTGGTATCTGAGCCAATGAAGAACGTTCAATCTAAAGTCAAACAAATGATATAGTCAGAAAAAGAGATTCAACAGGAAGAAGGGCTGACATTTCTGTACCTCCGGGTTTTGTCTGAGCGTAAGGTTGCATGTACCTTGCCATTGTCTTTGAGTATGTATTCAATCTCATGCTCCAGGCTGAAGAAGCTGTGAGGAGTGGACCAGCTGGACGGTGGCTCAATGGTCACATTTAAGTCCTGATCCACCACCTGACACTTGACAATCTGGGGACTATCCGGTTGAACTGAACAAGGGAAAGTTACCATGAAAACTTTCAAGATTCAAGACGTTTAATGTCATGTAAAAAATAAAAACTACAATAAAATGAAATAATATTAAATCTTCACCATAAGCATAAAAAAGCTTACGATAGCACAGAAAACAAAATACAAGGAAACGAGTATAGTATTACAAAAGGATGGGAGTACTCGGGGTATAAGGTGCATAGAACATTTTAAAATGTGCAACATTCAGTTAAAAAAGTAGATATGCAAATTGTGTCCAAAATAAAGGTTCAAATTTGTAAACCGGGATCTATGAGCCTGATGGCGTGTGGATAGAACCTGTTTTTCAGTCTGGTTGTCTTTGGTTTTGTACCGTCTGCATAATGTCATATGTGGAATTATTCAATTGTATTTGTGACTTCAATGAGGCAAAACATATTCTAACATATTTACAAAAACTATTGTCATTCTGAGGAGCAAAGTACATTTATCATACTGGAAGTGGACTTTACTGAACAATATATCTTAACCCAATCATTACATAGATGATTTGTATTTGTTTCACCAATTGTTTTGTTTGTTGTTTTTTTCTTATATTTACACTCTGAAAGTCTTCACTGAACGCTTTTAACGTTGTTCGGATTCACTCAACTTACTGATGTTTCTGAGATAAAATTTCTTTGTTCTCCTGAGAAAGTAAAAGTGCTTATCGACGGCCTCGGCAGTGAGTTCGAGCATAGTGCTCTCTTCAGCGTAGGGCGACAAGTAGTGGGGCAGCACAAACTGGAATCCTCCATTATGGATCTCACCGCTCTCGTGCCACTGACATGAACTCAGACCGCCAGTGCTGTGGAAACAAGTCATAAAAAGAGACATTTATTGAGGAAGTCAGAAAAACACATTCATGCCTGCTTGTTGATTGATGTATTGGTATGCAATACTGTATATAAGCAACAGGTTTGGCCTTTTTATACTTCTTGTTTCCTTTTCTTTACCAGTTAGAGGTAAGCCCAAGCCGCACTACTGCGAAGCGGGTGTCATTCCAGTGGCACGTGAATTCACAATCATAAGATTTTGCACGACAGCTCAAAAAGGCATCTGCAACACAATGCAAGTAAACACAAGTATGGTGAAAATGTTTGGTGAAAAGATTAAGGGGAGAAATAATGCTGCATGTATCATAGGATCGTAGAATGTTTCAATGTGAAATCACATTCATATCAATGTGAAAAAAAGGAATATTTTCACACAGCTATCCAGTTTCAGTACTTAACACTCTGTGTTGCTTGAATAACAGCACTGTAAATGTTTCTATTTGACACATAATGAATGACAATATCTACAACAGTATTAAGTAGAACATCCTACCTAATCCCTCTGGATCCTCAGCCTCCATCAGAAGATGGGTTGTAGACAATGTTTGTCCGTTTGTGGTGCAGCTGTATTCTCCCAGCATGGGCGAATGTACTTTTGACACGACCAGATTTTGACCATCCCTCTGGACATCATGAAAATCAACTTCATCCCCATCAAACATCCACGTGACAGATTCGTCTGCATTTGCGTTGCAGGTCAGAGTGACTAGTGTTGCGTTTTCCCCTTTTACCACCACAACTGCACAAACACAGACACACACGGTCCACATTTATTCATGTGGAAAAACAAATCCATAAAACAAAAGACTGGTAGAGTTACAGAAATCTGAGTTAGGTTAAAATGAACATTATAAACACGTGCGGAACAAAAAAGAAAAAGAAAAAGAAAACCTACAGTTTTCTGGAAAGAGTCCATTTGCTCCTGTGAGGCTGATCAGCAGAAGTCCAGATAGCCACATGGACTGAGCTGTCTGAAGCACTGCCTGATAGAAAGAGTCAAAGGGACGTTACTGAAAATAAGCAGTTACTTGCTTTTAAAACGTTTGATGATATGATTTGAAATAGTTTACTTTAACTTCAACGGGGAGAGAAATTACAAATATTTTATTGAGGCACTCCAGATGTCTACATGATTTTAGTAGTAAATATACATCATACTAAAGCAGAATGACAAAAGTAACAAGTTTACATATTTGTATATAATAAAATAAAATGGCACATAACTGTTTAGATTCAAAGTAGATTTTTTTTAAAGTACACTAAAAAACTTATTGCCTGCCTTATTTCTCAGTAGCAATTTCTTACCATCTTGAGGAGTTACACTGACGCAGTGCCAAAAAAGCGAGAGCTCAAGTTTAATTGGAAATATCCTGATGATGTGTACTCGAGCTGACCGCTGAGCTTAGCTTTTATACAACTGCATCTGGATGCATCATCAATCTATTTTAGAATATTTCGGGGGGGTGAGAGAAGCTGACCAAGAGTTGAAAGATAAGCAACCGTGATAAGAGCATGTGTATTTCCTCTATTGTGTTTTGCATGTCAAATTTTGTAAACAGATAAACTGTGACCTACGAACATGGTACTGAGGGATGGTGATAAGACATGTGGGTGTTCGTTGAGGTGGGGGGCTGCCCGCTGCCTTCAGGATGAAAAGTCTGTTGTATAACAGGGACTTTGATGTATTATATCAGACAAATGGGACACTCACCCCACACTGAAACAGACACGTTCAGATGTCAGTATCAGTCATAATGATTTAGACTCCCTCTCAAATGTAAATATTTGGGTTATGTTTATGTTACTATGAATATCTGTTTGACCTGGAGCCCATCCCAGCTTTCTTCAGGTGAAAGGCAAGGGTACGCTCCAAACAGACCACTAGTTCATCGCAGGGCTAAACAATTTGATGGAAATGTATTGTATGTGTTTTCCTGCTGCCTTACATGTCACAGAAAATGTGATAGACAAGTTTCCTGAAAAATGATTTAATATAAATCACTGGAGATGTTTTTTGGCTGAAATCTATCAACTTGCACTAATTGTTTCATCTGATCCAAAGACAGAAAACAGAAAATCTGACATCTTGGGAATAATCGAGAAGCATCTTGAAGAAAGAAAAAGAAAACACCCAAAAATGATCTCATTTCACTGGGTTTACTAGTGACAGGACTTTCCCTGATTTAATCATTAGGGGCAAACTTGCAGTTAATTGTAGCACCTGAAACCATCAAATTACAACTTAAAACTTCAGAGGTATTTACCAGTTCTCACCCATACCATGAATCACATGTTCGAAGATGTGAAGGACTTCCAGCCAATACTCATTGCAAGGCTGCATGGGTATTGTTGGGTGACCTCAGTATATCAAGTGTGACATGTAAAACCATCGCTTAGAAAGATTTCGAAGTATGATGTGTCACTTGAGCAGAACTAATCGGGTTCGAGTTTCAGTTCCTTAAAAGCCTGTTTCTGTTACTGAAAAGTTGTTCCTGTCTGAGCTCTAAATGTGCATCTTTTTTTTTTAATATTCACATCTCAAAACCAGGTATTCTATAATCACAAAAATTGAACCCGCTTATGGTAGAAATAAGTCATTTTGGTGGCTTATATATGTTGTTTCCTCTGGCAAACTACATATTCTGAAGTCTCACGTTTAAACACCGACTTTTTTCTCAGATCATAATTTTACCTCGTAGCACACATACATATATATATATATAACATTTTTTGAGCCAGTTTTAAATTTTAACATAGTTGTGCTTTCAGTTTTCTGAAAGATTTCAATTGTAACTGCATTTGAAGTTTGATTATGGTTTTGAGTCACGCTACACATTTTTTGTGTAATTCCAGCAAAGACATGAAGTTCAAAATAAAAATTCGTCCTGCATGTGAGCCTAAAAAAAAAAAAAAAGTCTTTGATGTCTGAATTTACACAATTATCTGATCAACACTAAACTCTTTGTAGTGACTCCCGGAGTGTGACCACAAAGATAACAGATGCTACAAAGAAAACTCCAGCACACTTGAAGCTTTAGCTCTACAGATGATAGGATCTGCTATCAAATACAGCTCAGCCATCACGCTGCTACATGTGTGATAGATGAGTTTACTGCTGGACTTTTAGGGTGAATAAAACCAAGATCAAAGATCTGCGGGGTTAAACACTGAGAATCCCAAATGTGGCATTAAGTCAAGGGGAAATACAAACTGCTTTCGTCTTTTCTACCGAACAGAACAAGGGTGTGTGTGAAAAATACACTTATTTTATGTAGTTTCAATATAACATCAGTATTTAAATATACCTTATAACAATTACGCATTTGCAGCTACCTACAGAAGACAAAAAAACTTCAGTTTCTTAGCACAAAACTCAAGAGTATCATAAACATTAAAAAAATAATGCAGCACAAACAGATAAAAATGTAACTGTAATCTTTATTATACAATTATTCCACCAATACATGCTTGATCAGTGGGCATTACAGTGTAGGAAAGGCAGTGAGAAAAAAAAAGTTAGGCACATTAAAGTGAGTTAAATAATTTCCTCTACACTGCTTAAAAAGTATAACCAATATAGTATTTACTGCAAAAAGTTGTTTTTCATTGTTTATGGTGAATCGTCACATATTTACAATCAAAAAGCGACTTGTTTGCAGCCTCAGAGAAAAACCAGGCAATTAAAATAATGCTCTGCCAAAGAAGACGGGTGAAGAGAAGCTCTGAAATGTTTGCTGGTGATGGTTAATTTGCCTCGTTCTTAGAAGCCTCGTCAAAGTTTTCAACAAGATCTGAAATGTGAAAACAGAAGGATGAAGAATGGTTGTAAAACAGAACAAATGATATAATAAATCTCAATAAGCAAGATGCTTTATGAGTAGGCAGATTGAACTTGCACGGACACTTATATGCTACAATCCAACCAAAAATGCCAGCATTTCACAAAATATAAATGTTTTCAGAGGTTTGACATTCATACACATATATCCAGATATGTAAACTACATCCACACGATCCGGCTCAGCTCAGACTGACACAAAGGTATTTAGTGTACAGCACGGAAAAACATCTAGATGATTTAAATCCTGTGTATAGAATTAATATATGCATTTCTTAGGAAGGAAAGTGTAAATGATCTTACCTGGAACCTCATCATCCTCCTCTTCAGCAGTAGTCAGGGGGATTTTGTGTTCAGCGGCTAAAAAAAGGGTTCAAATTGTTAATAGACAGACATACAAGACTGCTGAAAGACACACACACTGGACAGGAATAGTGTTTTGAGCACCTGGTTTTGGTAAGGTCTCTGCTAGTCTCCTCAGGCTGGTAAGACTGTCGGCCCCGAGCTGGTTTAGGATACCCGGCAGCATCTCTGTCAGCTGTTTGTTCTCGGCGTGCCCCGTGATTGTAAAGGTGTTGGCAGCCAAAGAAGCCTGAACCTTCGGGTTATTAAAGTGGATGACAGTCCCCTGGTTTGTGAACATGTTCACCTATGAGTAAAAAGACAGGGATTGAAGAAACAGTTGGTGGTCATATAAAAGATTTTTCTATTATCTGTAATTTTCAACCTTAGACTAATTTAAATAATCTATGGCTAACCAAAAGGTTAAATGTAGCCTCATGTTTTATGCACCAATTCTTACTTTATTTTAAAATCAGTCATGAGAAGCAATACTTTCTGTCACATAGAAAAGAAATCAATTGAAATACCTCCTCAATACCAGAAATATTGTTGACCCCCAGTTTCTTCAGAGAAAACTGCAGCTTCTTGTCATCAGCTGTAGCTGTTCTGTGCACCACCTTCTTCTTTCTCCGGGCCGATCCCTACCAAGACAAAAATCAGCTACAACATGAGCCCGAAGCGACTGGCAATAGGCAAGGAAGGTTTATTTGTATCGCACAATTCAACAAGGTGATTCAAAGTGCTTTACAGGGACAATACTCTCTTACGGGCGTGCATCATTTCACTCACCTTCCCGCCTATGCGGACCTGCGCCTGCAGTTTGGCAAGCTTCTCCTGGTTCATTACGGATTCCTTCATCTAATATACGATACAACACATACGCTCAGCCATTTGTTTAATACAATGATGACAATAATAATATAAAAAGGGCAATTGGATATATATATATATATATATATATATATATATATATATGTGTATGTGTGTGTGTGTGTTAATAAAATCCTTATCTAGAGTTTTGTCTCGAGCTGAAGTTCACTTCAGGATAACAACAATCGAAATGTCAAAGAACAAAACTTAGCAGCCAATGTGTGACTTCATTTCACAGGAAACATATCTCGTCAAGCTTACGCGTAAAACTAAAACTCCCTAACTCGCTCAAATCTCCCCTGTTTCACCCTGCTGACGCAACAAGCCGCCGTCATGAGGCCGAAAGCCGCCGCCGCCGCTCGTTGCCGCCGCTGCCGGTCAGCTGAAGGTGCAGCCTGCAGACTTCACGATACCTGGTCGGTTTCGTAAGCGAATGGCATTAACGCGTACTGGTCCCAGTCTACCGTCAATAACGTTTGGTATAATTTCCCTACCGGGATTTTAACAAACTATCACCCGGACTGCAGGCTAGTTAGCGACCCAAGCTAAAAAAAGCTAACGTAGGGCTACTCAAACTAACTTTAGCATTCGTGTAAGACTTGCATTTTAACGCAAACATTAACATTTGGGTTTTACGTAATTTACTGAGTTAAGCCGTAGTTTCAGCGAAAGTGTTAAACATTGTGACAAACGTGCACAGACCTGTGAGCGTGTAAACACGCGGGTCACAACAGCGAAGAGGAGCAGAAGGGAGGGGCGACCGGGAAGTGGCGTCATAGACGGCGAGCTCTCCGGACGTCTGTGAAGTTTTCACAATTTTCCTTCACATTTCTATTCAAGCCCCAAATATGTATTTTAAAATTATATTTTTATTTTAACCCTATGTTAAATGATTTGATAATCGTAATTGAAGTCTTTAATAAATCAGGTTTATGTCAGTCTCTAATTTGACCGAATACATAAAACATAATTTATTGCTTTACCTTTTAAAGATTCTTGCTTGTGATGTTTTTAAAAATTGAAAAAAAAATACAAACAAATAAATTAAAAATATTTCTATAAAATGTCCACATTTCGTACCGGAAGTAGTTCCGTATACCGTCATGGCGGCCTCCAGTGCGCCGACATGCAACGTGATTAGTCGATAAAATGAGAGCGTTTTTATTTACTTAGTTAACGAATATCACTATCAAAAATCAACACGCTGTACGCAGAATATAAGCCTACACCTCCTTCTGTTCAAAGGTGAGCCTAATCGGAGCCCTTCGTGGTTTAAAGATGCTATCTAGATTAGGTCGTTTTGTACGGAGTCGCTGCTGTTTGTAAAGTTGTTTTTCTCTTTAGGTCTCCGACTTCGCGTTTACCACGAACACCGGTTCAAACACCAGAGCTCGTTTATTCAGAGTTTATTTGTATAAAACCCTAAACGTTGATAACGACTCGTTAGCTTAGCCTTTGTGAACCGCCTGGTTGGCTGTGACGTTTCCGCCTAAACCCTCCGTTTTTATTTACTTTTGCTTTTTAAATGTCGTCCAGCCGTCCTGCAGAGTAGTTGCAGTCTCCCCCGCAGGTCGACGTTTCTGCAGCCAGCACAAAGATGGCTTCATTTAAACCCACGAAAATCCCGGTTTACCCCAAACTGGGAGAGAAGATCTCCGAGGAAACGCAGTACTGGAAAAACTACAAGGCGAGTCTCCGCCGCCGCTGCTGCGGGGTGTTTTAACAAGTCCACGGACGAATCCTCTTTTTCTGTCCACTGTAATCTCACTAGTGCACATTTGTTTCCATTTCCACAGGCTCCAATCCATATAAAGGAGTTTGGAGCAGTCTCAAACATAGACTTCTCCCCGGTGACGCCACATCATTTTGCAGTAACAGCGTTCACCAGAGTACGTTGGTTTGTTTGTCCCTTTTATTAATAATGTAGTCATCCATAAATATGATAAAAACAACCAAAGTTGACATTTTTCTTTCTAATTCAAATCTAAAGGTGCTTATTAGTCTGCGTAGTCGGATATGGAAGTTAAAATTTAACCCTAAAATAATCTGTAATTGACAGTTCAGTAGCTCAGGCGAGTATAAAGCATGCAGAATTGGTTTACTTTTTTATAATTATTTCAAATTTCAACACTTGTTTTTCTGCAGATCCACATTTATAGAGCGTTCTCCCAGGAGCCTGTAAAGGCATTTACGCGGTTCAAAGACACGGCGTACTGTGGCAGGTTTAGGTCGGACGGTCAGCTGCTTGTGGCCGGATGTGAGGACGCTGTCGTTCGGCTGTTTGACGTCAGTGGCAAGGTGGCACTCAGGATGTTCACAGGGCACACAAAGTAAGATTCATACCATCCCTACATTAAATTACTTTCATTACTGTGTGTAAGATTAAGAATCAGTTTAATTTAAACTTTCCATTTATATCTGGGGCTGTGACCAGACGTTGGAGGTTCCAGTTTTTGTTATGTAGATAAAATTGCAGGAATTTCTTTACCGAGACATGTGTGCACTGCCACAGCGTCTAGCCAAAGCTGTGCTGCTGATACTGCAAGAATATTTGTATGTCTTTCTTTTTAAATCCAGATTAATCACAAGTACAAGGGATTTTTTTCAAAAGAAAGTCCCAACACTTATCTTGATTTTCAATTCTTGTCACGACTTTTACTCTAAACTTCAAGGAATCAACCTCATTAACTTTGAAAAATGTAATTTTGTACTCTACAGAGAAGCATAAGAACAATCTTCTTAAAATGTCTACAGCTTATGCACTTGCACCAGTATACGGTATTGTTTCCACGGTGCCACTGACAAGAACAGTGTCAGTGTCTCTTGGGGAT
Organism: Xenentodon cancila; assembly: GCA_014839995.1. NCBI lineage: Eukaryota > Metazoa > Chordata > Actinopteri > Beloniformes > Belonidae > Xenentodon > Xenentodon cancila. The sequence goes on along the minus strand of CM026202.1, from coordinate 13,953,581 downwards.
GTTGTGAAGGAAGCGTTGAATGATGATTCCTTGAGTGATCCATCGACTGAATTTCATGATGATCTCAGGAATTCTGACAACGTGTAACCTGTCTCAACGTGTTGTAAATGTCTCACCATGAGATCGAACTGAAGTTCACCGCATTTTATTTTTTATTTATTTTCTCAGGGCCGTGCATGTGACAGACTTCACCTCAGACCGTTATCAGATCCTCACGGGGTCAGATGACTATTCCTGCCGACTTTGGGACATCCCAAACGCAGCTGAGCTCACCACCTACCAGGAACATGCTGACTACATTCGCTGTGGTGTCACGAGCAAACTCAACAGAGATCTCTTCATTACTGGTGAGGTGGAAGCTCATTAACAAAGTGCTGTTGGGAAATGCCAAAGGCAGGACTGGAAGTTAACCTTTCAGCCCATTAGTATTAAAGTTTTGGTCTATCTCAGGTAGTTTCTAACTAGAATAAATCATGAGCAAAGTCGGTGCATGTGAAAACCAGCCTTGAAACAATCACACTCCAAATGCTAATGCCATTATTTTCTTTTACTGTCTGTGCTTTTCCAGGGTCATATGACCACTCGCTGAAAGTATTTGATGCCAGAGTGGATAAGAGTGTGATGAGCCTGGACCACGGCCAGCCAGTGGAGAGTCTCCTGCTCTACCCATCTGAGGGACTTCTTGTCTCTGCAGGTTGTTAACATATATGTGTGTGTATATGTTGATTGAACCACTCGTATATGCATATTTGTGACTGTGTAGATTTTGTTTTTTATTGCTTTGTTTAGGGGGGCGCTATGTCAAAGTGTGGGACTTGTTGAAAGGAGGACAGCCTCTGGTGTCTTTGAAGAACCATCATAAAACAGTCACCTGTTTGGCTCTCAGCAGCAACGGACAGAGGCTGCTGTCGGCTTCTCTGGACAGGTGAGGTGGCAATGAACTGTCGCGTATACATGTTTGACATAAAGGCAAATGATTCACAATTGTGGAAGTCAGAGGCGCTTGTGTCTGTTACCATAATTTAATATTTTTGACTTATTTTTGTATGAATTGTCCTGTATAGACAAGGTGCCTGTATAAGAGTGTAACAGCTCTTTTGGCTCCACCCTCTGAATGAACGAGTCTAAAGCAGAGCTTTTATTTCTCCCTCAGGCACGTGAAGGTGTACAACACAACCACTTATAAAGTAGTGCACAACTTCGACTATTCTGCCTCCATCCTCAGTCTGGGTTTGGCTGTAAGAACTACATTTTTATTCTTTTATTTTCTATACCTGCTTCATCCTAAACGGAACCGGCGGGAGCGATTGGGGTTTTACAGTAAAACTATGAATATCTTCCTTTTCTTAATTTTTTTTAGCCAGACGATGAGTCCATTGTTGTGGGTATGACCGACAGTATCTTGAGCATCAAACACAGGAAAACACCTGAAGAGTCAGAGGAAAAAAGCGGCCCGCACAGGAAACGTCCACCGTATCGGGTTTTTGTAAAAGGGAAGAACTACGTTCCAAAACAGGTGATTCTGCATGAAATGCATTGAAATCCTTCTCCAGCATTTATTAATCTTTGGCACTCCTTTGTTTGTACAAATTTAGGTGTTTAAACCTGTTTGTATTTAAGTTTCTTTCTCTTTCTCTTTCTCTTTTTTTTTTTTTTTTTTTTTGCAGGATGATTTTCTTGTCAGTAAACCAGTAAAGCAACATTTGGCGAAATATGACAAGCAACTCAAAAGATTTAATGTATCTAAGGCTCTGGATAAAGCTCTGGAGGTAAGCAGCTTAAGCATTTATAGCAGGGGTGTCCAAAGTCCGTCCTCCAGGACCGCTGTCCTGCAGCTGATTCTAATGAGTGGTCGTCATCAGCTTGTCATCAAGGCCTGCACAACTCTGATAATGACACAGCCATGTCTGTCAGGGTGTTGCAGCACGCTGGCCCTGGAGGACTGATTTCGGACACCCCAGATTTATAGCAATAATAAGGATGTTTTGTTTGTTTCTAGATTTCTACAAAGCAAGATGGCACGGACAGTTCAGTTGTAAAGTTAACCTTTTTTAACTTCATGTTTTTTTTTTTTTTTTTTTCTTTTAAGTCATGGATAAGATTTAGGAAGCCAGAGATCACTGTGGCTGTCATAAAAGAGCTGGATCGGAGAGGAACTTTGAAGAACGCCCTGGCAGGAAGGGATGAGGAGGAGCTCTCTCGGTTACTCAACTTCCTCATTGGGTAAGAAGCAGATAATACCTCCTTACGCAATTAGATCATCAGCTGTGTTGTAGCAAAATGTATAGCTGCAGCGAATGACGTGACTACAACGTCGCGTCAAAGTCTGGGACGTACTGGGCTGGAAATAAAATCTTACATCATCAGCATTGTAGATCCTGTGGCGATCTTGTGGGCAGTTGTAAAGAGTAGTCCAAGGAGGGGCGGACCCTCGACCAGGAACATGGTTTTGGGAGCTATGCTGGGGGGTTTATCTGTGACGGCTACAAATTGAAGGATGTGATGTGCTGGAAACACGGGCCACATCCAGAGGTCTTGTTGAATAAACCCCGTGGGGGGTTTGAGCACGCGGGAATGACAGAGTGTCTTAACATTTTCCTTTTTTCTGTTCCTTTGGCAGAAACTTGGTTGATGCCAGATTTGCACCTGTCCTCGTGCCGGCAGCTGAGATGATTCTGGACATCTATCGGTCGGTAATCGGCCAGTCACCAGTTGTGGACCGACAGCTGCTGCGTCTGCAAGAGCTGCTGGGGAGAGAGATCGACTACCAGAAGGACCTCCTGGAGGTTCTGGGCATGTTGGACACAATGTTTGCCTCCTCGCTTCCTAGAAAGGAGGTGCCGTGCTCTGACGTCAGCAGGTCTAATGGCCTGGCTCGGGAAGAAGCGAGTACCTCAAGACCAGAGCTTCAGGTCACCTAAGTCTTTGTAGGAGCTCAAAAAACTGCTTTTAGTCTGGGTTAAAGTGCTTTTGCAACATCAGTTTTCCTTCAGACTTCACCAAAAAAAACCAACAAAAAAAAAAATACCACTCAGTAGCAGTGTAGGTACCAAATCATCTCTGGAACCTTCATTTACAGATAACATGCCCTCTGACAGGTCTCACTATAGGATACTGGTATAAAATGACTCTTGGAGAGGAACACGTCTGCCTGCAGAGCTGCAGTTACCTTCAGTAACTGCTATATGACCCAATAATGCTCCTTTAAATTTCAACTGATGTTGGTATCTAACATTGATTGATTGGTAATAAATAAATTGTTCTGACACTTTCTGTCAAATCTGAATGGTGGAGACAAAACTAAGGTTTCCTCTTGCTGTAAACAGATTTTTCACATTTTGCCTCAGTTTACTTTTGTAATAGATGTGGGGCAAGCCCATGTCTCAGTGTGCTATTGTACATCTCCGAACAGCACAAATGCAGAATTTAAGGAATAAATAAGATGTTCTGCACAATTCCAGGTCCTAATTAAAGTTGGATTTCTAATGGCAAAATGCAGCATCAATATACTTTGAAATGAACAGTTAGTCAATGTGTGACACAATCTGTGAATGCAGGATCCCCAGCAGGCGGCCGAGATTTGATCAGCTAGAGGTATGCTCTGTTCAGCCGAATGCAGTTGCAGTGGTGAGAAATAAAGGATCGGTGAAGCTGTCTAAATAAAGTGAGGTTATGGTTGAGTTAATATTTAAGAAGGAAATCTGTACAATAGGCAGTCCTGAGTTCATGTAGTCACACAGACTAACAACGTATGTGACAATCACTACAGAGCAGGCCTTTCCGTTCATTGCCACATGACAGATCAGCTGGTGACAGCCGAGACGTCCCTCTGGCTGATCCAATCTTGCAGCAACTCTTCTGGTACCAACGCTGGCTTTAGGGACTGACCAAGGCATTGTGTGAGCAATGTTTTGAATCGCTGTGACTGGTGACACGGTGGGCACAAAAAAAAGGAGAACGTTTATTTACAGGATGTACGATCTCTGAATGTCGGGATGTAAAGTCAAGAGCGTTGATTTGACAGGAAAACTTTGTAATGACATTTTCAATTGTATAAGTGAGTGTTCTTTGAGGATCCCTGGTCAGTGTTTTCATACTATATCTTGCATATTTTTTTTTACTAATTAAAATAAATGCATACTTGTCATATTGAATCTAAACGACCGTAAATGTGGAGAATTAATGTGATAAACGGTGTGTTTGTTTTTTTTTGTTTTTTTTTGCGGTAAATTTCCACTTCCCGGAGAGTCTTCGGTTATGTTATTCTGCCAGGGGAGGTCGCTGTTTCCGTAAAGAAAGTGGAAACTTTTCTCCGTCGGGAGGAATTTTCTTTGAAGCACAAGAAAGACGGGAAGCATCAACACAGGAGGAGGCGAGTGGAGGCTGGAGCTCAGACTGCGAGCAGCGGTGCAGCGACGGAGCCGAGGAGCGCTCTGTCCCCGGGGCCTTAATTAGCTGTTCAGAGGGAAATTAACTCAATGTAGGTTGTTTTTTTTCTGTATCGGAAGAGATTAAAGCCAACTGTCAGGTTTTATCAGGGTTTAAACTTCTGAAAAGGTAAGAACAAATTAATTCACATTCTGAAATTATGTTCTTTAGCTTGCTCATATTTAAATACTCTTATTAACCATTTTCGCGTCAGACCTACATGTTGTTATAGGTCAAAATTACAGTATTATTTTAGAACATTTTTTAAAATAATTTTTAAGACAAAATTTCATCTACAATCAGACTGTATTCAATATTAGATATTTATATCAGACACAATATCCCAGCAGTATGTCCCTTTGCTTTGTCATAGCTTGGCTCAAAAATTAGACAAAGTCCTCCCGTCTTGTTTTATTTGTTGCCTTTTCTCAGATATTTAGCTTACTATATTCCTGAACATGTAATTTAGAAATGCAAAACAATAGGTCTGTTACTGTTGTCCTGTTTTTGTTGCAGTGTGTGAGACCTTGCTGTTGTATCCAGTTTAGGAAGTGGCCTCTGATACACAGCAGATCTGAACCCTGCAGCGCTGAAATTCAATCGATTTCCTATCGTGCACGCGCGCCCAGACATATTATTGCTCTGTCTGCATATCAGATTTGGGAACATTTGGTCTCCTGCTACTGTCTCCACACACCCAGGCAGAACGTATCATCATTAAAATCTTAGTTCACATTCTTGTGATCAAAAGATTATCCTGTCTCATCAGATGACCTCTGACTGCCTGGCACGTAAAAGGTTTGATAATCTCTTCAGGATCAAATAAAAAAACATTGACGTAACCAAAGAGGTAATGAGGAGTCACATGCTTGCAATAAGTTTGTGGTTTTTTTTTTTTGTTTTTTGTTTTGTGCAGATGAAGCTGAGCAGGAGGAAAGTGCCTCTATATGTAAGTATGAGCTACAGCTTACAGTCATGTTCAAGACTGATCTCAGGAGCTGGTTGTCCCGCTGGAAAATCTCTGCCAATCGAGTTTGGAATGCGGCGGGAGATCAATGCACTCATTAACATAGTCAAAAACTAATAGGCAGTTTTTTTTGTCTGTTTATTTTTCAATTATTCCGTTTTAATGAACTTGTTGCCAGATGCGTCCTGATTAGGATTTATAGTTGAACTGTGATGCCCCAGTACTGATGACTTCAAATCTTTGGATCTTTGAACGAAAACAGAAAGGCACGTTTTGCTGTTGGATTAACACCTAAATATTTAGAACAGTTAATAAAGAAAGGGAAAAAAAAAACATTAACTCAGGAGGCACTTACTAATCTGCCCATTGTTAGTGTTACTAGCATTCAATTAATGCTTCATTAAGAGTAATACTTGTTGTTCTTATTTGTATTACAGACTCAACGTTTTTTGTTTTTTTTTGGGGGGGGGCACTTGTTTGCCAACAATTTGATCTGTGCTGTTTTTTGTGGTATACTTTTGAATGGCTCTGATGTATGGGATTTAGTTGCAGTCAAACAAGGCAGGAATGTGGTAGATTATTTTTTTTCTATTGGTTTCAGTTTGGAGACTTTGACAGTATACAAACATTGCGTACTAATGCCTCTCTGAAGATGAAAGGGGACTGCATGCCTCTCTGTAATTTCAATTCAAATGAATTCTTTCAAATTTGACATGCTTTGAATGTTGTTTTCCATTTAATCAAGGTTACTAAAAGAATATGAAACGTATAATGTGGACACGCCATCTGGCCCATTCTGTGCACCGAAACACCCCGGAGGCTTGCTCTTTGTGCAACAGCTCATTTTTAAAAGAAGGGGATACATTACAAAAGTGCAGAAAGTTGACCGGTTTTTGAACAATACCAGTCAAAACCAGAAGCTTTGTTGGGCTGAGAGCGAAAAGGCGGACACGATGTTTAGTAAGTAATGTTTTTCATGTTATCGCGTTTGTGTTTTAGGCATTCGGATACAAAATGGTTTATGGGACATGATGGCATCTTTTGCCAGCAGGTGGTTATTGTGGTTTATCCCGAGGGCGTGTGAATGTTTTACACCAGCTTCAGTGACACAAACGATGTTGCACCAAAACCCACAATCTGTTAGTGGCACAAAAGAAAAGTTCTGGGGATTCCTCCTTTTTTTTTTTTTTTTTTTTAAAGAAAATCACCAGGTTACATTGATACACATCTTTCTGGGAACATTCCTCATAAAAGTTGGGACAGGGTCATGTTTGCAGCTGTAGTGCATCTTTGAACGGCACCTTTCAGCCTTTGGGAACAAAGATTTTAGCTGCTCAACAGTTACCGGCCTTGTTTTTAACGATGTTTCTGTTCATATGCATCATTTATTTTCAAGCAGTGACACGTCAGTACTGCAGATAGGTCAATTTGGAGTTTGAGTTCTTTTTTATTACAAGTATTACATGTTGTTATAGTGCACGCAGAACATTATTTGGCATAGTGTTGATGCAATAGGTAGGGCCATCCATGTTCATGCCTCACACTAGGATGGTTGTGCGTCAAATATCAGTTTCAATTTCATCAGAAGAAATAATTGCTTACTTTACCAAATGGTGTCTAGATTTTGCTTTCTTCCATCCTTACTAACAGTAAAAAAACCAAAAGAAAGTGAAGGTAATTGCTCTCCCATTCTGGTTGTCTCTTGTGGCAGATCTGTATCAGCTTATAACAGTAGTAACTTTTAGCTCACACAGCAACGTTGGACATTGTAGGAGAGGTGACTAACAGAAAAGAATACAAGTAAAGAGTAAATGTAAAACAGTGTTGTAAATGAGACCACGTATACATAATTTAAATTATTCACAAATGAGGTTTTAGGAAACTGCTTGTATTTGGACACGTCCACACTTGAGTTTCTGGGACTCTGTTTCAAGGTTGAGAACTGAGTAAATTCACCAGAACTGAACCGACGCTGTATGATGTCTATCACCAAATGCCACATCAACTGTTTTGACCTTCCAAGAGTTTAAGAAAATCTATTCTGTTTTGTTGTTTGTTTGTTTTTTTTAACCAGTTAGTAACCATCTTTACTCGTGCCAGCTTTTCATTTAGAGGGCACATCATCATTTGCAGTCACCATCTGGTCGGTCACACAGACATGATTTTTAATGAATGCACAGGAAGAGTTGTAGCCTCTCAAGTACAGGGACTAAAGAAATAAGTGGGGGGAGTTCAAGGTTGGATTGAGTGAAAGAGAAATAGGCAGAATAACTCGCTGTCTCTCTAACCGAGCCAGTCAGAGAAGAATAATGAAAAGCTTCTCAGATTCTTGCATGAAAAAATCAGGTCAGCTGTTGAGGCGACGCAAGGCTAATAGATAATGTCTCAGGAGGAAAGAGTGAGAGAATACAAAAAAAACACTCTGAACCATCCAACACTAGTCTGTTAATACTCGTGTCCAACGAATTTGCTGTACGTTTTTCCTTGCAGCCTGTCTGCTCCACTCCTGCCCCAGCTGCTCGTTTTCTGTTTCTAAGAATAGCCCAACACGTTGTGTCCTGTGGCCTCAATTCTGGTGTCTATTAAGGCCACTGTAGGTGGATAAATTGATATCTTTTATTGAAAAGGGTAGCCTTTAAAACAGGCTTTTGGCACAGGAAGAAACATAGTTATTTTTTAATTGTTATTTCTATTAAAGTTGCATCACACGTGTGCAAAAGTAAAACCTCATAATCTAAATAAAAAAAAGTTTTATAAATTTAAAGTGGAGTAAACAACTGCTGCTAAAGGGCGTGTCTGTATTTTCTTTTTAAAGTGCATAAAATAAATATCAACAGTCTGTGTGTTATCTTTAGTAGATGGCAGTGGTAAGTATTGCTTCAGATTCCAAAAGCAGATAGGAGGACTAGTTTAGTTATTAGATTGGCTCCGCTTACCAGATCCGTTTGGCGTCCAGCGTTTGTGGATTATGAAGAAAGAGAGAAAGTGAAACGATGCCAGAAGATCATTGGCTGTGCAGAGTGAACAGATGCTGTCGCCAACCACTGCTCAAACCAGTGCTATGGCCTGACGGGACGACACACTGTCCAAAAAAATAAAAATGAATAAAAGGGGTGGTGAGTAGAGCGTTGTTTATGTGTATGTATGTGTTTACAAGACTTTGACCTTTATTATTTGTTTTTTCACACAACAACAAATTCCATGTACGCCTGCTGATGACATTCAGAGAGTCAAACTGCTTCAAAACTGTGACAGATCAGTTGTGTCCAGAGATTGTGTAGTATTTCCGCTGTATTTAGATTCATGATGATCAGAGGGTTTTAAGCGACAGCATGTCTCAAGTGTTGTCACACAATCCTTTAGTTGCTTCCTGCACCTAAAGAACATCAGTGCACATGTGCAAACAGCTCGTAGGTGTTGTTGCCTTTGACAGGACAGATACAGAAACAGAGAAGCTGTTTTCTGAAGTGGGAGAAACAAGTGTACAGGGGATATTTGTCTTGAAAGTCACTAAATTTGACATTATAAAAGTGTGACAAAAACTCCTAGTTGGGAACACTGGAAGGGTCAACTCTTCTACTTTGGAAATCATTTTATGAATTTGTTTTTTGTTGTTTTTTTACTTAGTGGGAAAAAGGAGCATGTGAAAAGTGTGAATTGTGATTTACTTTCAGCTTACTTTTTTTTTTTTTTTTTTAAATATACATGAACCACATGAAAAGCACATTTCCTTTTTAAGTGCACTGTCTGCTTAAGTAGGAAAGAAAAATTAAACAACAAATACTTCTTGTAAATCTTCAAATCTTCTCTTCTTACCTACCAAGTTGTGTTAGTTTGATAAAAGTACGTTTATGTCATGTCAGCTTGTTGTTCGCGGACATAAATGGCAGTTGCAGGACAAGCACTTATCTTTAGATGTAATAGTTTGTTGCTTTCACTGGTAACCAGGGCTGAAACTGGGAACATTTAAGTTTCAGTACTGCTGTTAAAGAAAGACATTTGAAGTGTAGGTCAGACACATGACCAGTCCAACGATGTGATTGTTTACCACCCGCAGTTCTGATTGATAAGTTGACAAGTTCCACCACAGGCTGCAACAGCAAAGTGAAAGGGATGGACCCGGAATTCATACCGGAACGACACGACGGGACTCTTTCTGCCTAATTCAATCACATGTGACTCCTGCCTTAAAGGGGAAGTTATCTTTCAATGCTTGCAAGCTCTGCTAAGCTGCACACTGCTGTGAAACGTCACATTTTTGCACGTGAAGAGGCGTTTTTCTTTCTCTTCAAATGCTTTGTGTATTTGAGATATTTTTACTGTACCTTACTGCGAGAGAGCCCTTTTTGATAAAGAGCACAAACCTGATACACTAAGGATAAGTAGTGCTCACAAACCCATTTAAAACAATCCAAATTGCCTCTGTAAGGTTGACATTTATACACACAACTTCATGTTGAGGTTCTCTCCAGCTTAGGGAAAATTTGTGGTCCCTTTCAAGTCATTGTTAGATTTTTAAAGTATGCATCTCAGCTCCCATCTGTCCATTGTTTGCAATGAAAATGACTCTTCTGACCCCATTATTTGTACCTTCAGTAGTCGGACTCGTAGCAGCTAGATGAATGTTTAGCTGGTAAATAGTAAAACATCGGTACAGAGTGACAAGTGACCTTTTGATTTCTCAGGTGTTTTGTGTATTAACACAATTCTGAATAAATTTGCTCCTACAGCTTGTCATCAAGGTCTACACACGTCTGTATATTTGAATCAGGCATGCTGGGCACTGAACCTGAAGAACCTGGAACCTGCGTTATGGGAGATGGTATACGAGGTAGACCAGTCAATTGCACTCTGGAAATTGTAGCACAGCTTCAGGGTATTTCTGACTGTGCAGTTGCTCACTTGTTGCGTATTCCATTTTGGCAAAATTAATACGTACCAGTAGCGTGGAATGCCGTTTTGGAAACAGCCTTGGTTTTAGATGCATTTAAGTCATAATTTATTTTGCGTCATTCATTAACTCATATTTTTATTGTTTCTGTACTGGCGTAATATCTAAGGTTCTCTAGCTGCCACTGTTGCCTCAGATGAGAAGTCAAAAATGTTCTGGCTTGTTGGGATCAGGGCAGGTCTTTACAGAGGACACAAAGGCATTCCTGTTTTTATTGAGGGGGGCATGTTTTATTGTACCCTCAAGGAATGCTGTCAGGGGATTTGGTGTATTTTTACAGAAGTATAAAACACCGCATCAGAATAAAGTCTAAAATGAGCCAGTATACTTTTTTCTAGCATCTGATCTCTTTTTTTTCTTTCAATCTCTTCCACTTTTCCTTATCTCAGGGCGAGGCAAAGGTATTTGCATTGCTGGAGGGTTTAGACTCGGTTCCAGAGGATACAGAGGTCTATGTTGTCTTGGAAGGATCCACGCTGGCCCATGTAACCAGGGCTCAGAGTGATGTCATGCTCTACTTTATTGTCCCTGGTATGTCCATGTCCATGTGCATGTGGGATGTTTTTTTTTTTCTTCTTTTTTTTTTTAATGTATGTTTTCATGTATTTTCGAGTGTTTTGCAGTGGCAATCTCACCATCCTTTTTTGCATGTGATATCTTGATAGTTTATATATATATATATATATATATATATATATATCATCATTTTTTTTTCTCACACAAATATAACATATGCAGACATTTCAGAAGAAATTAGAAAAAAAGTCTCAAGTAAACAAAACCTTATAACATGTTTAGTGCAACAAAAGTTAAGCAAAAATGCAGAAGCAGTGTATGTTTAAAAAAAAGGGAAAGAAAATATATGAATGCACCTTGTGACACAACGGCCTGTAGCAATAACCAAACCCTCACTGGGGTTTTACAGCACCTTGAGATTTAATTAGTTGTGTTGTTGTACGTGGGATCATTATCCTTTCTCATGATACAATGTTAGCAATGTTTTACCTGTCTCACTGATGAGGTTGGACTCCAAATTAGACTTTAGAGTATGTTGGAATACAGAAACATTCGAGGTAGACTTACTTAATGACTGTGAGGTGTCCAGGTCCTGCAGATGCAAAACGAGCCTAAATGACCACAACTTCATCACGGTGGTCGACAGCTGGTACGAGGTATTTATGCTTAAACGCTGTGTTTGTGTTAAAGGAAACTGTGGATTATGGCCAACATCTCTAACTTGGTGTTGTCTGTAGAAAGGACGTTGTTTCAGAGGTCTTGTGGTTTGTTCAAATGCAAATTTGCAAAACTAAGTGCATACCTCCATGCTCTTCTAAGGAAGTCGAGGGTTTCTTGACTTATTGTAATTGTGAGTAAAGTTAAATTGAACATGTTAATGAGGACCTGTACAATTTTTAAGATGCACTTATAGCTTTCTTTTTTTTACCTTTTTGCCTTCCCTATTTTTTTGTGCAATATTTAGTGGTACATATTTAATATATGTATATGTAGTTTTTTTTTTTTTTCAATATTCCACCTCTACATTTTGACTTAGTGTTTAAAAGAAAAGTAAAGATACAATATATCATATATATATATCACGTGTTGTTTTTCTAATAAGAACTAGAAGGAACTACTCCCATGAATAAATATGTCAATATTACTGAGCCACTGAGCAACTTTGACTTGTCCAGACTTTACATGCATGAATGTACTTGAATATACAATTTTCCTCACTGAGAATTGGTCAAGCTTTGCTTTTCCACCTCTGGCAGAAATGCCCTGCTCCTGTCTCTTTAAAGACCTTCGAGAGAGGCCGTGTCCACAAGATGTTTCATGGCGATCATTAATGCAAATTATGCAGGACAGAAAATGGACATCTGGCATGTTTCTATTAAATGGATGAGAGAACAAACTGAATTAGGTTTCGTAATGTTATCAAAAGGTGGCGGTGTATGCTGTATTATGCATGACTATAAGAAAAGAGAATAAAAGTCACAAAAACAAAACTTTGAGGAAGAAGACGTAGCAAAACGAAGGGTCATTTTCTAGAGGTTTCTTAACGGACTTTTTAATTAAATGACGGACATCCCTTTTGTTTTGGTGTTCAAATCTACGTTAAAACATTCACGTACACTAACCAATAACACCCACTTGTTTCAACTTCGTTGCTTTGTACTACTTTTACATGGACAAAAAGCTCTGCAACACACTGCAGGACACGCCACTTCATTCACTTCAGTAAACGCTATATTTGGGGTTTTCTGTAATTATATTGTGTACAGTTGTACATCTTTTCATTTTTCTAAACAACTTTCATAGTCTATGAATGGTTTGACTCAGAAACGTATTACTTATCTCGGAGAGGTGTTGCTTTAGGACTCTCTGCTCAGATATGACATCTGGATTTTCGTGTTTCCCTCTAGGACATAATCTTGCTGAGGTGGTCTGTGTCCGTGCCTATTTGTGCTCTAAAACCACGCCTCTCACATTTGTGGGCAGGGCTTCATTAGAGTACGTACAGGACGATGCTCAGGTAACCATGCTGAACATGTTGAATTCATCTATGCTAGTGTACCTTTTGTAAAAAAAAAAAAAAAAAAAAAAAAAAAAAAAAAAAAATTTTTAAAATGTTGTTTTGCTCTTTAAAACATTTATCATGACACCTTTTATAATAAATAGCTTTTCAAGAAAAAAAATGGATTAACCAATTTTGTAAGTAAGTTAGTGGACTCTCAATCATTAAATTACATAATTAAAGATAATTGTCCAAACATTTTAAATTTAAATTTGATCCTTCCTGCTGAAGTTAGTTGTTTTTTTTTTTGTTTTTTTTAAAGCACCAGTAGTAATTTCATTTTATGGCCCTCAATTGATTACTCATCCTCTCTTTTTCATGACTGGTTTGTTCTCAGGACCTAGCAGAGCACCTTGTTATCCAAGGACATTGCCTGAGCGCCGCAGATCACAGGGAGCTTAGCAGCACCTTCAGCCTGGGCCAGGAAAGCTCTCGCTACGCTATGGATCGCCGGGTGGCTTTGGCCATGGCCAACCTAGATTTCCCCCAAAACTGGAATGTACTGGGGTGTCACAACAATGGTGAGAGCAAGACTGTCTTCTGTTGGTGATTGAGCAGTACCTTTGCAGATATCGATTTTTATCCGAGTATAAAAACACTTTAAATATTTTAAACTGCAAATGCTGCTTATCTACAATGTTTAAAAGTGGGAGGTGGGAGTCGGTGAATGTGGGTGAGGAATTATTATGTTAGTAATCTAAACTTTCCAGGTTACTGGACTGTTTTCACCGACGTTGGCAGTTAAGGAATAGTTTAGTTTAATCCAGTTTGTCCTGAGGTATGTGGTTAACTTGGCTCAACGTTTATATGGGATGAAACGATTATATAAGTTATGTAAGAGACATCCAGGTATTTACCAAATGTGAGAAGATAAAGTGAATGGTGTGTCTTTTTTTTGTTGTATTTTTTTTTACTGTCTTAGGCTTTGAAAATTCTATATCTATATTACAAAAATGAGAACACTTCAGTCTAAACTGTGAGATAAAAAGAAATATTCAAAGGCGGGAAACTCTTAATTAAAGAATAATAAACGTGAAAAAGGATTCATAGTGTGTCCACACAAGAAGCACAAACTAAACAGCAGATTGGCGGAGTTGCGTTCGCCAGGCTCCATCACGTCACATCCCCTCATGTGCTGAAAACCTGAAACCAGACTTATGCAAGGAGGTGAACTCTTCAACTCCGCAGATCCCCTGCCATCATTCCATTTTCTGTGCTCAAAGGACTGAAGTCGGAAGTGAACATAGTCACATGTGCGTTCTGTCAAATTCATCAAAGCCAGTTAAGCAGCATGTAATGTGGTTAATAGAGCCTTTCCATCGGGAAGTAACTCCAGGCAGAGCACAATAAATCTGAAGGGAAGAGTGTTCGTGTGTGTTTGTTGGAGCGTGGGGTTTCTGTCTGTGCCGACCGTGCTGTTTACTAGATGCCACCATCTGTTTGTATGATCTGAATGTTTGTGTAAGGCCACCTACATAAATGACAAACTGGATTTAGCACTAATATTGTTATGACAGTCTGTTTCGTAGCAGTGTCTCTCCCTCTCCCTCAGTGTCTGGAGTTAAACGGATAACGATGCTTATGACATCAGTGCTGATGCTCTGTACACCTCAGTATCCAATATCCAACTTTTCTTTAATAGTCACCATTTTATTAAAGGGTTGGGGGGAAAAATGAAGGTAAACTACAAGTGCATTTCAAGAAAAGAAAACAAAACAAAAAGCAATAAAACCCAGACGCATAGGTGCAAATGTGCAATCTTGCAAACTGCGGTTGAACAAGGTCCAGACGCTGAAGTCTTTCAAGCACTTAAAGCATTTGTAAAAGTAGAAACACTGAGTTTTTGATGACTTTTAGTGGATAAAATAAAAAAATAAAAGCTACCTCTTGACAAAATGCCTAAATGTCCTGTGAACATTTCTAAATGTCACTTTCTACTTTACAATTTGTGCACTCATACCTAAATGGAAAGGGCACAGTCATAGTTATGTTTAAATAAAATTAACGTCCATCCTAATTTGCCTTTGTGTTGCAAAAAATGTAATGTTGACTTCTTTAACTCTTCACGGACTCCCACTTGTGCACCTGTAGCGTCTGTGGGCTCCGGTCACCTTGGAAACTGAATGTTCGCTTCCCAGGTCTGTTTTGAAGATGATTATTTCAAACGTTGATGAGTGCCACCAGATTTTTATTGTTATTCTCGCTAATGTGACCCATTCTGCAGCGAAATAGTCCACATTAAACTAACTTTCACATGAAATGGTTAACGCCTGCACCTTTGTTGTGTTTTTCCCACGCTCTCATTCAGACTCAGTGTTTTATTATAAAAGGGGCTCTACGCAGTGCTTACTGATTACTCCTTGTAATTGGACTTATTTTAATTAAAGTATGGAGGTTCCTAGTTTGAATCTTGGCTGGGGTCTTTCTATATGGACTTTCTGCGTTCTTTTTGCACCCCAGCTACTGTTTCTCTCCATAGTCTAAACACATCTTAGATGGATTTGGTATTTTAAACTGATTGCATGTGCAAGTGTGGGGATGTGTGGTTGTTTGCCTCTGTGTCATCCCTGTGATGGCTTGAGTACTCGTTCCAGTGAACCGTAACCAGAATGAAACGGGTATGGAGCATGGATGGATGGTTCATACTAATCCCAAAGGAAAACTTGGTTGTTGCAGTACGTTTCATCGACTAAAACAGGAACAGTCATTGTAGAGATTCATTATGTGAGGTTATTGGGGTGGACAGGAAAAACCTCCAGAGTGGTCCTCATTGGAGCAGAGCTAAAGGCTGTTGTGCAGACGGTGTGCATTGTTGTTAATGATGCTGTGAGCTACAGGGCAGGCCCTGAGAGAGATCCAGTCAACTCTCTGTTGTCCTCAACACTATCAAATGAGGTGATTGTTCTCATGCCTATCCACGAAGCTGTCTACCTCTTCCATGTACTCAGCGTCTCCACATCTGTGCAGTCAGCCAAGTACGCCTGTTTTATGGCAGGACTCTGAGTTGTACTGGAAATCCAGCGTGTACAGGTTGAAGAGAAACAGTGCTCTTGTGCAGCTTACCACCTTTTAGACACGCAACCCTCAATCTCAAAAACTGTGGAATGTCTTTTAGATAGTCAATAATCCAGGCAATTGTAGAGGCATGCACATGTGTTTCCTGGGGTTTTATACGTAGCATTGCAGCCTGAATTGCATTTAAACCACTAAAGATAATAAAACATGATCCATATGGTGCTGCCTGCTTTGTCCAGATGAGTGTGAGCTCACTGAAGCAGGCATAAGTTCAACTCTAACCCCGAAATGATAAGGAAGCTGCAAGGATCCTAAGAGGTGGTTGTTTTCATACTTAGGTGGTTAACAGTCTCTTCTAGACTTCATGATTTCTGACATCAAAGAGTCGCTGGTTTATCATCACTGAGTGCACATGGATGAGATTTATTTTTTTTGGGTATAAGAACACTGCAGAACACTGGAGCCATCTCCCAACTCAGACAGAAGTTGAAGAGATGCTGTGGGGTCAAAGATAGCTGGTCTGTGCAGTTCTTGGGGGTCCTAGGGCTGACACCCAGAACAAGACTAGATGTGCAGCCTTGTTCTGGGTCAGTCTCTCCAGATGCCTCTTCACCTGACGCTGGAGTCACTCAGGTCGGAGGGAGAGGCAGAGCGGTGTCAGTGTGATGCATTGTGAAGAGATGATGGCAAAGCCATCTTTAAGGTCTTAAGGTCCAGGACTGAAGTACAAGGTGAAAGGGAAGGTCTGTATGTTCGTCTACAGGTTTCTTCATTTTAACTTAAACAAAAACATTTAACTCATTTGCTCTATGCAGACTTTTATCAGCCTCATCCTTCTTCTCGTTAACGCCTGTGAACTTTTTCATCTCTGACCACACAAACCACACATTGACTTACTGACCTCAAAGCTCCTCTGCAGAGTGTCTTCAGTTTCTCCTTATCGCCTCCTGGAGCCTCTCCCAGCTCTCTCCAGGCAGAAGGCAGGTATACGCCCCGGACAGGTTGCCACGCCGCTGCAGGGACACATGAAGACAAAAATCTACACGCACCTCTCTCTTTAAGAATCATCAGTTAGCTTGACATAAATGTTTTTGAGCTGTGGGAGGAAGCCAGAGTGCTCGGAGAAACCCATTTAACCACTTGCAGAACATGCAAGTCCACACAGACAAACCCCCCTGCCAGGAGTCAAACCAGGAACCTTCTTGCTGTCAAGGCAAGACGTGGTTAGTGCTACCCACCAAGCCACATTACTGCTGTGGGCCATATCACATTTCCAAATTATATTTACAGCGTTGGCGTTTGCAATGTGGTAGCTGATTTGATGCAAAAATTGCTCCTGTTGGTCTGGTGATCACCAAACACAGAAATAAAAACCTGTCGCTAATTTGTTTTTAATGTTTTTATTGCTTTAAAGTTGGTCAGTGGTTCAGAGGGACTCCGTTCTGCTCAATTACCCTGACTAGATGTTTATCAGGACCAGATTAGTTCTTCTTTTAAGATTTTTACTTCTCACATTTTGCCACTGTCTTATATTCTCGTACTCATAGGTTCACACTACTTTAGTGTTGCAGCAGCTGTCGCGGATATTCAAGTTTATGGTGTTTTATATACACTTTTTGTGTCATCACCAGAACACAGTCCCAGAGAATCCCCCCTCCACCTGGCCGTGCGATGGGGACTGTATCGGCTCGCGGAGCTGTTGCTTTGTCAGCCGGGGGGCTTGATGGCTGCTAATCTGCCAAACGAAGAAGGAGTCACACCACTGCAGCTGGCACAGACAGCAGGCAACGCCGAGCTCCTGGAGCTGCTCTCAAAGTAAGATTTGAAGCTCTTTCGAGTTTCTTTGAGGAGAGAGGGTGGCAAATGGATCATGGTTTTGCCAAAACAGTCAGTGTGGAGCTTTCTCTTATGTATCTCTCACGTTGCAGCCCTCCTAATCCCCTAGCCACACCTCCAGCAGGTCTGTCGCAGGTGTGGGCAGACCGGTCCCGCTTGCTGAGGTTCTGTCATGACACGGGGAACCTGACTCTGACTGTCCGACAAAACTCAAGGTGGAGCTCAGAGGAGAGCCGGTGTGCTGACATCTTGCTTCTCAGAACGAGAATCCGAGATGAGGACTTCCTTAAAGAGGTGAAAGCAACTATATTTATGTGGCACTTTTCAAAACTCAGAGGCAATTAAAATGCTTTACATAGGCATCAGAACATTAGAAAAAAAGGTCTAAAATACATTAGAACAAAAGAAAATTGGACCAAAAATAGCAAGATTATAATGGTATTAATAAAATAAGAAGATTAGAAGCTTGTTTTAACAAGCAACAGTGCAGTAATAAGTGTGTCAGAGACATAATTAAAAGCACAGTAAAACGCGACAGTTTTCAGAGTATAGGCTAGAGTTGGTGCACATCTAATATCAACAGAAGGTTTGATTAATTTGAAGAGGCCAAATCCATTTTCACCTTGTTTGGTTCTTACGTGTGGTCCTACAAGATGACTGCGCTCTAAAAATGTCAGTGCTATACTTGGTTTTATATTTTACAAAAAGACCAGAAATGTAAAAAATATACAAAATGTATATGAAATCACTCTTGAAATGACACCAGATGGAAATTGTGTAAGACTGAACATGCCAAAGACCACATCTTCCACGTCTAAACCCAGTCCATTTGAGGTTTAGTGTGAGGTCACTGCATCTTTTAAGTAACAATCACTTTTCCTTTTTCAGATCAAAGCACTCAGAAGAGAACGGGTGGAGACTATCTTAGGGAAGGAAGAACTAGTGGATGATCCTGCAGACAGCGGTATAACGCACTACTAAAATATCTCATGAGATGCTGAGGCCTGTTAAACTAAAACAGCCATATAAAACCGTTTTCTGTGGATTGTGGTTTGTTAGGTCTCATGCAGTTGTTGATGGAATTAGCCTGCCCCCCACTGGACTTTAGAGGTATTGCAGGGAAAAAAATTATTTCGTAACCTGATCAGAAAATTAAGTAATGATTCTCCGCAAATGTATTATTATTATTATTATTATTAAACCTTTCAATTTATATATTTTGTTATTTACATTTTTAAACTAGTAATCATTACTTATAAAGAATACAAATACAAATCAAAAAGAATCTAAAAACTGCCAACTACTCCTCTTTGATGCTTTGCAGTTTTTTTGTTGTTGTTTTTTTTTTTTTTTTTTAAACTTTCTCCTCCTCCTGCAATGAGAATGTTAATGTACTAAGATCTTCAGTGTTAATTAAAGTACACCTGAGGTTGAACACTATTTGATTTGACAGATATTTTGGTCAAAATACCAAAGTTTAGACAAATGAAAAAAGAATTACCTGGTGTCAGGAAACAAATTAAATAAGGGGCATTCACACACATCATTTGGATTTTTGAGCTGATCTCCTAAACAGCAGTTTATGTTATTTCAGTGTATAAATGAACAATTTGACCAACTGGTGATGTTCGAGGAAAAGTCTGGGGACTCTTGTGATTTGGAGAATTTAATAACGGACATATTTCGTGGACATGCCAAGAAATAAACCAAGAGTCACACTGCTGGCATGATTTCAAATATAAGTCAGACAATTAAGATTGAAAGTTTTCATCCTTCTTGCTCCCATTAGAGACATACTTGAGCAAGCTGGCATCATAGAATCAGTGAAGGTGTTACCAGATATTTCACTGAGACATAACTTTTGTTGTTGTTTTTTTTTTTTTTTTTATTATTCCCATTCATTTTTTGTTCTAGTTTTGTTCCAGTTTCCTGCTATTACATTTTTACATAACCCTCCATCAATCCACCAACCAATCAATCAACCAATCAATCAACCAATCAATCAATCCACCAACCAATCAACCAACCAACCAACCAACCAACCAACCAACCAACCAACCAACCAACCAACCAACCAACCAGTCTTTTGAGAAAAAACTGTAGGAAAAAAAATTAAGTAAATAACTATTTATATATATATATATAATTGAATAAAGGCATCTAAAATAAATAAACATATTATGAAAAGTATTAAAGGTAGGCAGTTAAAATAATACGTATATGTATACATTTATATACATATACAAATCAACAAATACATCTAATCACAATAAAACTCAAAAATAGAGTTAAATTATAAATTAAGCCTAATTGAAAGCTAAAATAAAAAGAAGATTGTTAAAGTTGCCTTTTTAAATCGTCCAGCTGGTCTTCTGGTAGATCGTTCCACAAACGTGGGCCTTGGTAGCAGAAGGAGGCTTCATCGTTCGTTTTTTTTGTTTTTTACTTTATGAATAATTAAAAACTTTCCATCAGATGACCTGAGAGTCCGAGGGGGGGTCATAAAATGTAAGCAACTCTAACAGATAAGAAGGACAAAATCTATTAAGAGTTTTATAAACTAGTAAAAGGATTTGAAAATCAGCTCTGGAGGAAACAGGCAGCCAGTGCAGACTTTAAAATTCGGTGTAATACTCTTGTTTTAGGGAGCAAACATGCTGTTGAATTTGAAGTAACTGCCAAGTAGGCCATGCTCTTTGATCTGGGATTGACATGGTTGTTAAGTGGAGAAAAAGGAGATCATGAAGTATCGAAGTTCGGCGTCTCCTTTGTGACTGGGTCTGAATTTGCCTTCTCTCCTTTCAGCGCTGCACTCGGACATAAATGGAGAAACTGCTGCTGAAGAACATGTGAGTGTGTGATGCAGGAAAGTAGTGAATTAGAAAATGTCCAGAGCATATTTTCTTCACAGTTTAAATTATTCTATAAGTTTAGGGTTTATAATCCTCATTTGCTCTTCATGAAGATCTGCATCAGCTCACGGCAAGAACAAGGCACTGAAAGCATCTCAATGCTTTGCATTGTTTGTCCCTCTTATTGTGAAGGTGTCGGAGTTGGCACCTTCCTCACACTAGTCAATAGCTGACTTTGTGAGTGGTCAGATGTGTGTTTCATGTTTTGACAGGTGTGGCACATGATTCTGGTCATCCAATGGGATGTGTTTGACTTGATACAGATGGTTGACTAATTTATCTGCTTCGCACACCTAGGCACTCAGCAAACATTTGTGTTTTTGTACGCGGTTCTACTTGTCTTTTCTAGCGTTCTTGAAGCAAAACGCCTCACGGTGTAAATTTTGCATGCTGTTATGCAAAAGGTTGCAGACTTCTTCGCTGGGGACCATGAGGAGCCGCTGATGTTTGGCCTGAATGAAGAGGATGAAGTGGATGACCCATCGCAGTCTGACTCCGGTAAAAAGTTTAAGATTTCTTTCAGACATGGTTTTAATTTTAGAACTTGTGGTACCTCCGTGATGGATCATGCTTTGTCAGACTGAAACTGATTATTGTTGTTTTAGTTGGTGTCTTATTCAAGTAGCTTCTAATCATTACATCAGGAAATGTTTCCTTTCCTGAAGAAAACTTGGACCTTAACGGTAATCCTTTCCCTACTGACTGTAGGATCACATTTCAGGCTCCCTGACTTGTCTGTGGAGCTTTTGAAGTCTCGTCACTGTTTGTCCACAGTTACTGTGCTACTAGAGATGAATCTTTTCATGGGAGGTGGCAGAAAACTGTCCTGCGTCACCCTGTTTCTGCCAACAATGACAGGAGCTCACAAATGGGGGAAACGTCCGGCTTCTAACCAGCAGGTTGAAGGTATCTTCACTCTGGTCAGCTTCTGGATGGTGAAGTGAGGGATTTGAGAGTGGGAACATCCTGTGGGTTAATAATTGGCTTGTATTACTGCGAGAAGACTGATGCCCCGGTGTAAGAATGCTGTGGTTACAAGTTGAGGCTTGAGGCTTTATAATGCTTGGCGCTGGACATCTTTAATCTTAACGTCTTGCGGTAGCGTAGGTTTCCATTCTAAATGGTGTAGACATTTATGCTTTGAGTATGTGTATTTGTGAATGTGTGTGTATTTTTCTGGGTTGTCTTTAATGATCACCTCCCTGTGACCTCAGTCAACCCCTTCACATGCCTTTAGCGGCTCAGATGAAATAAAACATTGGTCACTTAAATTCAGCTCAGTGAAGTATTTGAATGAAAAGCAAACCAAGACTGGAAATGACTCAGGTTTTTATGCACAGATAAAAATAAAAAGGACATTTGACCCTGGAGGATTTTCAGTCCCTCGTTGGACATTCCAGACCTGTCAGGCGTCGCGACCGACCGACAGACTTTTACATAGTTAAGCAATGTGGAAAAGCTTACATTGTGAGTCCACCTGTTTGTTAACCATCTGTTTAAGTCAAGCTTATGCGTCATCAAATACACAGATAGAACTTGTGTAGCCGAGGTCTCGGCAACGGATGTGGAATTTTGAAGATACTTGTCATGTTCCCCCTGTCTTCTTGATGTCATCCTTCCTGCCTCCAGCTCAAATTACTCTAACCTAATTTACATGACTATCACTATATATAGTTGGGTATTGTGGCTACTTAAAGGATTTACAATGCAGCATTATTATTTTTATCTGTCTAGAAAAAACTGCAGCATCTATATGGTGTGTGTGTATATGTGTGTATATATATATATATATATATATATATATATATATATATATATATATATATATATATATATATCTTCGTTCACCACATCTCTGGCCTCCTAGTGCCCCCAGTATTTAAATACTCCACCCAAAACACACAGTTACTCCCAAGTACCTACACATGCACTCAGACTTGTACATCCATGTCTCTCATCCCATCCTCCCAGGTCAGCATTTGAAAATGAGTTTAGTGAACAAATAGCAGAGCCTACTTCATCCTGGAGAGCTGTGCTCTCTGCGGCCGAAGAAAAGAAGGAGGTTGTTGTGTGTGTGAATGCATCGTGGGTGTATATGTGTTCATTTTTGCCTTTGAGAGGAAGAATGCAGATGGGAAGGGCGCTTTAAAAGGGGCAAGGAGTATAGGGAAGTGAAAAAAATGGGTGTTTGTGGCTGAATGGGGGTTGCCAGGGCTTTGCTGAATGCAGTTTTCCAGCAGCTTGTTGAGATCCCCAGGGAGAGGAGAGTGGAGGAGTGTTAAAACGGTGTGTGTGTCTGTGCAATGGAGGGAAAAGAGTCGGGCAAGAAAAAGGAATTTATGATATGGATAGTTTGGCACGTTGACAAAAGACGATAAGTGCAATGCCAGGAGCGCAAAAAAAAAAAAGAGCCCCCAACCCCAGCTGAGGGATCTAATTGGAGAACGGAAAAACGGATTAGACCTCACTCAGACCCCACAAAGGCAGCATTAATGTTCACTAGTACAGTGCCAACACCCTCCACCACCTCCTTCCATGCACACACACTGAAACTTTTTTCTATAGTCACAGTGAGGCTCTTTCTCTCTTCTCAGCACATATTCTCCCCACAAAACCCATCTTATCCCATTTTCTCTCTCTCTCTTCTCAAAAATGTATGTGCATTTATAAACCCGCTTTTGGCCTCTTTCCAAAGTGCCATTATCTGATTTGTCTCTTAAACCCCGTTTACCACCTCATTTACTAAACTTTACTTGTGTCCTTGCTGCTGTAAATGGAGCACTGTATTCCTTCAAAGTTGGCAAGAGGGTGAAAAGAAACAACATGGGAAGAAGAAAACAGCAGCAGCCCTCACTGCTGTCTCCATGGTGAGGTTGCTGACCTGGCAGTCTGCCCCGCCTCTCTCCCCCCCCAGCTTGGCTTTGACATGCTAAAATATAGAGAACAAGAGTATTGACTGATTGAGAGCGCTCCTCATGTGTGGCATTAAGCATATTTGGGCTCAGCTGCTTGCACTTTGAAGTGTTGGAGAGTGCAACTCCACAAACTGGCAAGTCTGAGAGACAAGTATGAACGTAGCGGGTTAATTATTTCACCCATGTCTGAAACTTACCTCCGCTGAGCTTTCTGCCTTTTTGTTTGTCTTCACTGCAGGGTCTGAAGTTGCTCCTATATTTGACTTTGTCTTTCTCTGCTTCTCTCCTTCCTTCAGTCACTCTTTCCGGCCATCAATACCCTCCTCCCCCTTGCTCCTGTCAGCATGTGTTGATATCTCTCCTGCTCACTCAGGACTGAGTGTGGTAGATGAGTGACTGAGGGAGACGGAGAAGGACTCAAAGAGCCAGAAGTTGGCACAGTTTCGAGAAGAACTGTCAGAGAGGCAGGGGAAAAGAAAACGCTAGCGAGCAGAGGAAGAAGACGGGGTTCAGTCTCAGATCTGTCGGACAGTCGAGGAGGGGGAAGGCGAGGATTTTAGGGGGAGGGGTGACTGAGGGAGACAGAGGGGAACATGCTGGCTCACTCCTGAAGTGTCAGAGTTTACAGCAGAGCTCTGGAAAAACGGAGAGTGAGCTCTGCAGCTAATCTGGAGTCTGCTTGAAATCTGTGGGAATGGATGTAATTTGAGGCACTGCTCGTATATTTATTGCGCACTTTGTGCTACTTGGATGAAGTTTTTCTGTACCCTCTAAAATCATGGACTCTGACTCAGACTCTCCTTTCAACTACTCCTGGCCTTCATTTCCCAGGATGAGGATGCGGAGGAAAACGGGAAAAAAAGGTAACAGAATAGCAGTAGATGTGAAATCCATTTCTTGAAATTGACGGGATCAGTTCCGCGAGCTGCCGTCATTGGCAAACCCGCATTTCACCTCACGGACCAACCTTTCTGTCTGAAATGTTTGTTTCTGACATGTCCGCTCGCATCTGCTGCGAACGCTGACAGTAATTAGACGCACATGGATTATTTTGGAGAGAAGCTGTCTTTCAGATTATGTAGCTACTCTGTGTTGGAGATGGTGAGTGCAAGAATAAACTTCACATTGCCCTCTTGGTAGATGAGTTTTATGATTCACCATGGAACAATAAAAGTTAAAATTGGACTGTTTCCATTATGCATTATCATTTACAGGCCTCCATTGCAGCAGCGGGTGAGTCGGGGTTAGATAGCTGAATCTTTGCCAGTGATGTAACTTGATATGTGACAGTATGTTGGGGAATGTCAGATGTCCACTCGAGACTGATTGAATGGTTGGGGACTTTATCATCTTCAGGCTACACTGCTGTGTGCACGAATAATCCTGCCGTAGAGCTTTTACTCTGCTGTAACTGTTAGGGTCTGGTTCAAACGCGTCATCATGTTCCTACAAGGTCAACTTGATGAGTTTAAGTGTAGCTGGGATCCAGTTATGAATCATAAGCATCTGAACCAAAATCAAGTAAATACCAGAACTTCAGCTTGGCATGCATGCTGGTTGCTTCATTGTTAGTCATGGGAGATCTAACAGCAGTCACCGAAAATAGCGCTAAACAAAACCATAGTGGTTGAAAAGGTTATTGTTTGTGTTTGGGAAGCAGAGTTGGGGAAGAAGATTGTGTTACTGCCATGGCAGTGTCATGGCCCAACTCCAGTGGATCTTTCCTCATCTTTCACCGTAAACCACTGCACGATTATGCACATTACTGCTTTATAATTGTGACTGACGTTGATAAATATTACACTCCTTCACCGAGAGGCAGAAGCTGCAGCACTGCAGCTTTTAAAACTGACCAAATGCTCCACAAGTGAACGCAGACGTTTTCAGAAGTTGACTGTGATGCACCAACGCATGTGCAAAGGGAAGTATGATTTCAGGTGTGCGCAGCTGCTAGTTTATTTCCTTCACTCTGAGAACTCATCAGTCTGTCTTTACTTTCTCCTGGACCTTGTTGGCTGATTGACAGATTAAAATTTAAACACAGCAGGTATGTGATTCCTGGACGGAGATTTTTGACTGCAGGTGTTATAACCTCGAGAGGTTTTGTGGATTGTGGTGAATAGTTAACAATTCAAATGGTCTGAGAACTGAAGTTGAATAATTACTTCTCTTATTTTATATGGCAATAACACCCTCTCTGTGATTGTTCTCAACTTGGCTTGTTATTTTACTTTGGAACTAATTTCTTTCAGGTTTCTTCGAAGTGGCAGTTGTTTAGTTTGGTGGTTAAAAAGCATTGTACATCATAAGAGAAGGTTCAGCATGAACAAATAGTTCTTTTATACTCATAATAAACCAGACCAGGTGTTTATACAATTAATAATTATGTTTATCTTGAATTTTTGGTTTTGCCATACGGCCTCTGAAGGGAATGAATCTTGAGAAAGACCCCTTGTAATAGAGCAGCCTTCCCTACTCTCCATCCTGCTCTCCTTGATCTTTTTCCTCCAGGGGGTGTGCAGGAGTTGAAGGGTCACTCTGTGTGTTAAACTGCTCTGGTCTGGAAACCTGGCCCTGACTGCTGTCTTTGTCTGAGTCTCTGCAGAGCTCCCGTTCTGTCTTTTTCACTCTGATGCCACTCCAGACGCTGCTACTGCCTAGGGTTGACTGTCAATCAGGGACACGCTCTGAAGATCACATCTCTCCAAATATATATGCTCTGTAAGCAAAAATCCAATATACGTAGCTCTACACACCATAATGTGTCTGTTGAAGCGCTCTTTTAGGTGGCAGCCTGAAAGCGTCTCCAGCCATTTCATGAGCAGCTCTTGTTACGACTTGTTAGGATGTGAACTCGGTGCTTCTCTGTTATTCTCCTTGTTAACTAATGTTAAACACAGCTCATCGTGCCTGACAGTAATGTTCACTGAGGCTGTGTTTATGGGTCAGAGGTGTGTGAATAACTGAGCCCTTGGTGGCCAGCTGTGGCTCTGGACCCAGCCCAGGACCTGGACTATTAGACCAGTCTGTCAAGTCCACAATGCAGGTTTATACGTTTATATGATATGGGATCTGCTTTCAAGTAGAAGTTTGAGCCTCATCCAGGCTCTAACTTTGTGAAAGTTTTACAAATGTGGAATCGGTGAAAAATTTATTTCATGTGAAACCAAGAGGATACAAGCATTTCTGACAACAGAAGAAATGATTGTAAAGCTTTGTTTTCTGACTGAATGATGTTTTAGAGCTAAGGAGGATGAGAAAGGAGAAATCTCTGTGTGCACTCTGTTAGTTCAGCTGCGGTTAATTTGTTTAGATTTTACCTGGATGTGACGGAAATCATCTGGTGTCCTCATCAGAGTCGTCTTGACTCTCTGTTGCCGCTCAGATTTATGGGGCTTGCTGCCCACAGGAAGCACAGCCAATTGTTGCTCTGATTTATTCTCTATTACAACAGCTAGACATCGCTTCTTCTTCTGTTACTACTCTGCAGGGCTGGCTGCATCAAAATGATGGCGAAACTGCAGATTTGTTTTTAAAGAAGACTGCAGAGTTTCATTTTAGTTGCTGCTTGAAGAGTTGAGGTAGAAGCCGGAGCGCCAAAAATATGCATTTGCATGTAATTTAATTCAATTAATTTCAAATTTGTTAATTTCATTTCAGGTTTTAGATATTGACATTTACAACAAAAGTAACATCAGGCCATCTTAAGGAGAAAGTGCACAATACAAGTCCGTTTAACTCTAAATACAATCGAACTATGTTTCCATTAAATCTAATTCATTATAAACTATAATTCCTTTCAATTCTTTATCCTTTATCTGATGCCATTTCTTACGGAAAGCAGCCCGGCAGAGGAAACTGATCAGTTGCATCACTTCAATTTGATGTCGATTTACTCTTCTTCTTTTCTTTTATATAAAGTGCATATATTTATGAGATCAGAAGAGCTGCATGAGGGTTTGCGTGATTTGGTGAATGAGAAAATTTATTGGAAAGCTCTTTGTAGAACCTGGAAATAGTGGAAAGAGCATGTACATGCAGAGCATTTATCTTTTTCTTTTTCATTAAGCTTTAGGGAGCAGCTGTGCTGTTAGAATAGGTGCTGTTTTCAGATTCCAGTATTTCGGCTCGATTGCAGAAGACTTTCTGTCCATCTCCAATTTAAAAAAAAAAAAAAAAATGAATACCTGCTAAGCTTATATTGCATTTTTGGTGCACAGGGAGTCACCTATACATCAAGTAACATAGTTAGATAATAATTATTATAACCTAAATGAAGTAGAATGAAGTCTAAATATTATTATTATTATTATTATTATTAAATTTGTTGTGGAATAATGCAAAGCATAAGCTTCCAAACACAAATGATTAGGCCCCTGAATAAGTGAATATTTGGTGTTACTTTTGGTATATGATGTACAACATATGCGTGGGTGTCCTTTTCAGACCTGCAGTGGAGTTTGTGGCCGTTTCCTTGGCTTTCTCAAGACCATTTGTGACTGGCATCGACCGTTACAGATGACAGACACTTAAATGGTGATGCTGATGGAACTTTTGGGGGGAAAAAACAGTCTTCTACAGCTAAGAGACCTTTGATGTTCAGGATGGTTGATAAGATGAAGGAAAAAATACAAATGGTAAAAGCCAATGTAAAGCACATGTTGAGTGTGGTTACAAAACTGACAGTAAACAATATTGTATACTATAAGGTAAATCTAAAAATACCAAACGTTTGCAGACGTTTGGGAAAAAAACTGTTGCAAAAACTCTGTGTTCCAGTTTCATTTTTTTGGGGATGCGGGGGGGGGGGCGTTGGACCAGATAAGCTTTACAATACTTAACTGTAACCGTCTCCTCAAAGGTCTTATTGTTGTGCACCTGGTGACTGGTAACGTATAACGTTAATGTTTATGTACATATGTTTTTTTTTACTCCAAAAATACTCGTTAAGGAAGCATGTTGTGTAGAAGGTGGGTTTTGTACGGGGCAACATCCCGGGGGAGACGCATGTGTGTTTTGAGAACAGGAGTGTTTTCGCCCGTGGAGGAGGAAAACCAGGCTACTGCTCACAGTGCTCCACTGTGTTGAAAGGCTTCTTCTGAATGCTGCTGTGAACTCAGCAGCAGTTATTTCCACTAAATCGCTGTATCGCAAAGTAGGGTGGGGAAGAAACATGCCAACAGATGTCCACTCACAGCTCCATGCACGCCCATTCACGTGTGTGCAAGGAGCCTTGTGGCCAAACGCACGCACGCACACACATTCATACTAGGAGCCTTGGTACTGAACAATGACATGCTACTGCCCAGGATGTCGATGTCACTTCCCGTGTTTGTGAGAAGTCATTTGGTGTTGCTGTGGAAACTGGATGTAATATTGAAAAATGCTCCCACTGTGGCTCATTCCCTCCGTGTAGAGAAAAGCCAATCCATAAGGGAGAGCCAAGCCTCGTCCCCGACTCTGGCTGCAGCTGCCAGACTGTCAGCGATGATACACGGCAAAGACAAAGTGTACGCGAATGCCATGCTGGTCGACCAGGTGAGTCGGGAGGGACATTTTTCTTCATCTATGCTGCGTCATTTTTTTAAAAAGAAATGCTTTGTTGAGCAGTCGTATCATTTACATGATGTGAAAAATAGGCTTTTTGTATAAAATGTTCCACAAGAGAGCTACAAATCCCCTGGTAGAAACATTTCTTCTTCTTGTTGTTTCCTTTTTCCACTCCAGGTGGATGACGCTGACATTCGGTATCGTTCTCAAGTGGAGGAAGAGGTCAGTCTTCCATCCTATGTCAGGGTATCCTGCTGGGATTCGATCTCTGCGACTCCACTCGATTCAGGGAATTTTTCCCAGAACCATTACCCAAAGTCACCCCACCACGAGCCAAGGGAAAGCCAAGGCCCCGGCCTGGATAATCATCGGGAGCTATCCTCCCGCATCACTACCCCCTCTCCCTTTGCTTCCTCCCCCTCTTTTCCTTCCTCTCCCGTGGCCTCCGCCCTCCGTTTGTTTGAGGGAGTGCAGAGGCGTCAGACACAGACATGCCCTCACGTCTCTCCTGCCTCGAATCACAGAGAATGCCGCGTAACAGATGTCAGCCGGGGGCTGAGGTAGGACATTGCTATACTATTTAATAGTGCAAACTGTTAGAGAATATTTATTTTGACTACTTACACTTAGGACAAATGGTTTGCAGTAACGTAAACCTCAGTTGCTTATTGAAAAAGTGCAACACAGTTTATAAAAAAGGAGATAAATGCCAAATGGAAACAAAAATAGTAAAAACAAAAAAGACTGATTTAAAAATACCTTTATATTTAATCAAAGAGAGTACACAAAAAAACACTAATACTAAATGTACTAGATTCTATTATTTGTTTGTTCTGAATTTAAAAACATTGGGCATGAATAGGTTTACCACATCGCCTCTTCCTTGTGTTTTGTAACTGATCAGTTTTCTGTAGCTTTGAAAGAGAGATTCTTGTTCATCCTGTGCTAGATAAGACTCCAAGGACTCTACAGTTCAGGAACTCTTTAGTTGCATGACCCCCCCAGTGCTTTCAGTTGGGTCACATGTTTGGACTGCAGGTATCCCAGTTCAGCAGCTAAACTGGGATTGGAGCCATTGAAGGTGTTGAAAGAAAAACCTGACTAGATAACCGCTGTTTGCGTGTTGAAGTTGCAACGTTTCCAGAGTGAAGCCTTTTAAAAGCCCACATCATGACTGTATATGTGGTTCTTGGAGATTATGGGGATCTTGGTGTCTCCTAAAGTCAGAAGCTCATCATCAGCAGAGATGTTGTTTTGCAAGAGTGAAAACTTTAAATCCTACTCCCTTTTTAGCCTTTGAACAGCTGTGACATCCCGATGACTTACCACCGTTTTATCGCTTTAATCTGAAGACAACTGAATGTGGCTCTGTAGGTAGTACTGTTAGTTCTTTATATAACATGTAATAAACTACAGGGTCGTGACCTCGGCGTGTGTGTGTGTGTGTTTGCATCTGTGTCTGCTAATAGTCCTAGTCTAGAGTGCGACAGTGAAGAGGAGGACATACTGGGACACTCCTACTCGCGCTCGTCCATAAAGCAGAGGTCCATTCTGCGGTCCAGCTCAGGAGAAGAGAGGGACTCCTTTGACATGTCGCCGGATTTGAATCGCTCACATTCTGAGAGCACGCACAAAACCAACAAGGTATATTTCATCTTCCTGAATGCAGATCGTTTTAGGCCCAGGAAATGTCCCGTCCCGAATCACCACTCATTTAAAAGCCTGAACAGTGTTTTGAAGGATTGTACAGGATATGGTACGGATGATTTTGGCACATAAAACATTTTAACTTTGAGTTATAACAAGGTTAGTGTCAGATTTAGTCCATTAAAGTATTACAACAGTCGCAACCTACTTTGCTGACAGTCAATAGTAGATAAGTTCATACCATCAACAGCTCAATAATGTGGACAAAAGGTCAGTAATGGGCCTATTTACCCAACAGACACTGCTGTTCTCCAGTTTTCCTGTTCGTGGACTGAACTTGTGAACCTCTCTGTCTGATACGTCCTCTTGATGTGTTTCTTTCCCAGAATTCAGAGGACCCGGAGGTTCGTCTGCGCTCCTACTCCTACTCTTCCCCCAAAGCAAAGCCGTCGCGGCCGCTGCTAAACCGAGACGCAGCTATCACCGACCTGGACGAAGGTGAGCGAGCTTTAACCCCTCTCCCCTGTGACCTCTCTTTTCCCACGAGCCACCCGAATGGACAAATGTGCCAGTTGCCTAACAGGGGCGAGAGCAGACAAGCACCATAAATCAGCCAGGGATCTATTATGTACATTTGTGCTTAGAGTCAGCTCTTCTTTGGTACAGCACCGCTCGTGGTGGTAGTTGTGAACAAATGTAAGTACGTGGCATTAAGGGCATGCTTTATTTTGTGTAGATGGAGCGTTCAGCAGCAGCAGTCGCTCTCATCTTTAAACTTTATTTCTTTCTTAATCCCTCTCTCGTCTCTACCATGTTAGTAAGTACGAGAAGATCATCACACTGCTGGTTGGTTGGCTGGCTGGTATATGCCCTTTTTTTGTGGCTGCTTTCTTCAAACTATGGGACAGACTGTTGATGGTCAAGAGCTGCACAATTAAAGGACATCTTTTATGCGTTAAAAACTTGGAACAAATGTATTTGCACAAGACTTGCACAAAACTTGAAGGCCAAAATCGATTTGCTTTATATTGTAAAAGGATGTTTTTGGGGGAGGAAAAAAAAGATTTTTTTTTTCCACTGTTCCCTAATTGTGCAGCTCTGTGTCCGTGGGTAAGATTTAATTCTTGGTGGTGAGTACGAGACCACTGTCTCATTGAAAAACCCAATTTCACTTGTCTTGTGATCAAAAGCCGACTTTCTCCACAGCTTGATTATTATTTTTTTTCCCCTTAATAATAAAATAATAGTCTTCTGAACACATAAAGGACTAAAGCTTTGGAAAACACTCAACTCCTGGAGATCATGTGAGGGAAGACTTGTTTCTCTTCTGAGGGTTTTGTTATGCTTCCATTTGGTAGCGTTTTGTGTTTTTTTCCATCTTCACTGTCATCTGGTTTTTCGAGGCAACAATTGCAGCGATGTTTGTTCTTTGTCTGTTGGGGTTTGCTGGATCCAGTCTTTCTCTGTGATCTTTGTACTTGCCTTTAACTCAGTTTTAATGAGAGATGACAGTTTCAGATGCTCTCGGTTGATCTACTTTGATTCTATAACAAAATCCTCAAATGTTTGGACTTGTTTTGTCTCACTCATTTTCTTGCCGCTGTTATTGTACATTACAGAGCAGAGGGCATTCAACCTGACTGAGACACCCAGAGAAAAGAGGTAAACCCAGTGTGTCATTCCACGAGCTCACACAAGATCCGCTCAGCTAGATAGGGTCCTGCTCAGACCCCCCCCCCCTTTTTTTTTTTAGGCGTCAGAGTTGACCAGCGATTAGAGAGCAGTTGAGATGGAGATGTATATGCGTGTGTGGGTGGGTGGGTGGGGTGTCTGTGTATGTGTCTCTCCAGTTTAAACCTGTGGTCGGGGGTCTTAGTGTGCAGGATGTGACATACTTCCTGTTGCAAGTCTGGGGCCAGAGTATTCTCTGACTGACGCCTCAAAATAACTCCGGATAAACAGCAATTCAGGGCTTTCTTGGATGTCAGGCTTTAGAAACATGTTTCTAATTTTACGCCGCTTCACTGATGCTGTATTTTTTTCCCCCATATTGTACTATTTATCTTGCAGACCAATTTTAATGTTATTGTTCTGTAATAACACTTTCTCTAGAGTCCCACCATGTGACACATTTTGCTTATTTAAATTTCATTTAATCTTTGTCATTCTCCATGTTAACTTCGCGGATGATTTCATCTCATTGGCTCATTATTTTGTCATCTGCTAATATATTTTCCTATTAATCAAGCATTGCTACCGGAGGAAACATTGTAGAAGATCACATTAGTTTATAAGATTATCATCCAACATCCTTCTGTTATTGAATTAGAAAAAAAAAAAAATCACATCAATTCACCATACTCAACTGATCAGACACATAAACCAATTTTTGTCCTTCACAATAAATATTGATCCAATATTAACAAGATGTGGATATGGCCTCTGCCTGAAACATTTGTGTTTTAAAGTACGTGTGCATCTTTCTGCTCCAGACATGCATATGCATAGTCAGTCCCAGAAGTAGTTTCCGGGGTCTAATCTTACGATTTCAGCGTCATTATTTCACACTGTGGGTACGTGATGAGCAGTAGGCCTGGTCTGAGGTGTTTTATATCCACGCAGGGTTTTGGGTTTCCGTAAGCGGGCCCAGTCAGCAGAGGAGGAGAGCAGCGCATCACCCCAACATCTCACCCT
Organism: Xenentodon cancila; assembly: GCA_014839995.1. NCBI lineage: Eukaryota > Metazoa > Chordata > Actinopteri > Beloniformes > Belonidae > Xenentodon > Xenentodon cancila. Next base: position 13,920,091 of record CM026202.1, on the reverse strand, counting down.
CACAGAGTTCCTCAAAGAGTATGTCTCCATCAAAATGGCCTCAGAGACATGCATGTGTGGCTAAACTCATTTTAATCCTGTCATAAAACCATTCCCCAGCTCATCCTTTAACCACACTAATTCTTTGCAGCTGTGTTTGATGATGCAGAAATCTGCAGCCATGTGTTCTATTATAAAGACATAATGTAGTTTTACTGGCGTACTGCATGTTTCTTTTCTTTGCTTTGTCATTGTCACCTTTCAGCTACGAAGCCCAGTGTAACAAGCGCAAGTTACTTTAAATAGCTGACACATAATTAATTGCATTCATTCAAGGTCATACTATAAATAGCAACCACTAGAGTCCATAGTGACTTCCAAGCATGCCAAGCATGTTATTAAGAGTAATAATCTGTAGACCAGGGGTGCTGGAAGACTGTCTGGACATTCTTTCATTCCAGCATGACACCACTGTTCCTGTTTAGTCAATTCTTTCCAGTCTCTTAAAAACACAAGAAAAAGAGAGAGAGAGACTTGTTTGGTACAAAGAATCTGCATGCTGGATCTGACTGCTGCATTCATACACAGGCCAACATGATGTGAGCAGTTGTGGTAACTGTTTTCTCAAATATGACACAGGATCGAGGATGAGGAGTGGGATAAATACATAATCCCATCCAAAGTCGAGTCAGAGAAGTATAAAGTGAGCCGGACGTTCAGCTTCCTCAAGAGTAGGATGTCCAGCACCCGCAACAAAACGAAGGTGAGACAGTTGAAGAAAATACAGTTCATTTTTGCTGAGATATGTCCAGCGTTTGTTAAAATGTGGCAACAACAATCCCTGCATTTGACCTTTCTAATTAAAAAGAAACAAAAGTAGAGTGGAGAGCCCTCCCAGAGTAGTGCAGTAAAAGGTTTAGCAGCCATCAGAGGGGCCAGGTCAGAATTCCTGTGCTGGGGGGACATTGTCTGTGCACGGTGCCTTTATTTGGCGAGGGTGAAAATTCCCTCTTCTCAGGTCTTAGCAACGGGACACTGCAAAAATATTCTCTTACATAACACGTAGACCCCTCTGCACAAAGCCTGATGAACCAAAACACATTGTACAGGTTCTCGTACTCACACGAGTACCTGTTTGCATGTGTTCGAGGGCATGTTTCCCTGTGTGCACAACCACACAGTGCACTCCAACAGCAAAAACAATACACAAACACACTTCCTTGCCGACTTTGATAAGAAAATAAATATTGCTCTATCACACTTGACACAGAGAGAAATCCCCAGAATCCTCCCCAAAGGACAGAGCACTATAACAGCAGCCGCTCCAGCGGACCTTAACAAAATAAACAGAAAAGCCCACTCGGAGGCCCCTTTATCTCAGCTAACTTCACTTCAGCAGGTGTCCTGCAGCAAGCAGAGGCCTGTTATTTACTTCTTTTTAGTAGTTTACATGATAAAATGACTTTAACTGCATCACATGTCAGCTAAATGAGTAAATTTAAAATATTTATGACTTGCATTTCAGGTGAAGGGGAAAGAGTTGAAGGAAGGAAAGGAGAAGTCGGGATCTGCTAATGGACACCAATTTGTTCCCGTGTCTCCATCTGGCCCGGCTCTCTGTGTGGCCTGTGATAAGTCTGTTTCTGGGAAAGAGCAGCTGCAGTGCTCCAGTAAGTATCGTACTGTCAGAACTGTTGTTGTATGTCCTGAGCTGGCTGCGGTGTTTAGGTTTTGTTTAAATCTCCTTTTTCACGTGCTGCCATGATGTTTTGTTTAGTTGAAGATATTAAATCAGTTTTATTTCTTTCATAAGGTCAGCATTGCTCATGAGGAACAATGCGGTTTGACAGCCATTCAGACATTAAATTCTACTTGGAAGTCATATTATTAGTCACAAAGTTTTATTTTGAATTTCATCTCCTATCATCTCCAGGCTGCTTCCTGAATGTCCATAAAACCTGCCGGGAGTCTGTTGCAGCCTGTGGAAAGGTAACCAAGATTATTTCATCTGATCTCAAAATCATCAAGCATGAATAACTGCTTAGATGGAAAAACTGCAGCACACTTTTTAATGAAGAACGACTGTAAATTTCTGGTTCAACTTTGTCGGGTGATGTTTTTCATTTTGTCGTGGATGACAATGGAGGCGCAAAAGATGTGTTGTACCTTTCCAAGATATTTGCCAGAGGTGCTTGAAATGTATGAACATTATAGTTTGTTTAGTTTCTGCATAAATGCGACCTACTTCCCTATCTGTGTGTTACAAAAATGCACTTGAACACATTTACCGGTACTCTTCCATTAAAGATAGAAAAACCTACAATAGTCTCCGAAACAAGTTGAAGCAGGAAAAAAAATGTAATAATAAATAATTTACCGAACACCCTCTAATGAAAATCAAACACTGCTTTTTAATTGTAGTTCAGCAGAATAATAAAAAAATACATAAAAATAAACTTGTGAAACTGGCCTGGCCAAAAATGATGAGACCCTAAACATAATATTCAGTTGCACAATGTTTCGGAGGTTTCCCTCAGTCAGACATCTGCATCTGTACGCAGGTATTTTGGTCCATCCCTTATGAGCAAACTGCTCCAGCGCTCTCAAGTTTCAGGAGTTTCTTCTCCAAACTGCATGTTTTGGTTCTTTCCACAGACGCTTAATAAGATAAAACTCCGATTTTGGTCATTATTGTGTTGAAGCACTCATGACCTGCAACTGAGAACAAGCTTTCTGTCACTGGGGGGCACATTTCACTCTAGAATAACTTGATAGTTTTGATTTTTGATTTTACCCTGCACAGATTAAAGACACATCCTCAGAACATAACTGAGCCTCCTTCTTGTTTCACATTAGGTCCAGTGCTGCTGTTTTCTTTTTTTGAAAACTTCACTTTTTCTCAGTGAACATAAGAGTTGATGGTTAAGAGTTGAAGTTAACTTGCCAAAATAATCCAGATTTTCAAGCTTTGTAACTTGACAATATAAATGTTGAAAAAATTCCAGTCTATTGTTTGTTGTTGTGTTTTTTTTAATGATTTGCCTTTAACAGTGGGATCGTCCTCAGTCATGGTGTGATCACATTGATGTATCTTGAGCTCAAAGTTCATCTTGAATGCCTTTGGAGGTTGTTTTGGGTTATTTGGTGACCATTTGTTTTATTAGTCTCTTTAATTTATCATATGTTTAACTCTTGTGCCCACGTCCAGAGAGGCTGGCAACAGTCACTTGGACCCTAAACTTCTGAATTAAAATGACAACTGTGTTCACAGGAGCACAAAGCTGTTGGGAGATGAACATGAACATGTTTCTCTTTAATTATCGGTCTGGTCTCCTCAGACAACTCTCCCCTTTGCTTTCTCTGGTTCATGTTCATTATGGTGAACACCTCAATCTAACCACATCTAAACAGCACAGTGACCACTTTTCACGCTTTAAACAGGCAGACTGTCAGATTGTGTCATTAGTTCAGAGTTCAGTTAATTAATATTCATTACGTTCCTCAGCTTCGAGTCATTTCGGTGTCTATTGTGTGTTTTCCTTTCTTAAATGGAAAGGTGCCAACAAATTTGTTCATCCCTCCATGTGACGTGTGTGAGGCTGAACTTAATTTAGATTAAATGAGGTGTTTTCAGTCGTGTGGATGACGCTGAGGTGGTTTGTGCGCTGTTTTATCTCAAGAACAGGGATCCGCTGGCTCTCTTGAACTTTTCAAAACATAACTGCTGAATTGTGTTACGGCAGGAACAAAGGACATTTCTAAAGACGGCAGGAAAATAAAGTTGTTGATATTCAGACTAGAAGGATTACAAAACCATCTTTAAAGAGTTTCAACTCCAGCAGCCCATAGTTGGACAGATTGTACACAAACACAGGAAATTCAAGGGCACTGTGACCCTCCCATGAGGGTCTACTACCACAGATTGCTGCAAGAGCAGAAAGTGTAATCATCTGTAAGGTCACGAAGGAACACAGGGTAACTTCTAAGAGGCAAAGCCCTCTTACACAGAGAATAACATTGACGTTAATAAGTGCTCCAGCAGCAGAACTTTCATCAGCGTTGTGTACGGATACGCTGCAAAGAGAATACCACTGTTCTCCAACAAGTAATATTGCTCCCATGTCATGAATAAAATCCAGTCGCAAGTTGGAAATTTTTTTGGGTGGACGAATAGGACCATAATTAAAGTTTTTAGTTTAAATTCTCTGTTTAGATGAAGGTTCCCAGCCTCAGGGCCTGGTGGTGGGATCGCAGATTTGGGTCTGTTTGGTGTGCAGCTTGTCATTATTGATGGAACAATTTAAGTTGAAATGTACCAGCAACGTAAAAAATGTTATTAAGGCCTGTAAGCACACAAATTGTTTTTCCTGCCTTAACCTTACTCCAATCGGAATGTTGTGGAAGGACCTGAAGCTTGGACTTGTTGCAACACAAGGAAATTACATTATTTTACTGCTCAAACGTGTAGCAATGCATCCTTCCTTGATTAAATAAATGAACAAGTGTAAGATTTTGTTTGATTTGGCTCTCTTTATCCAGCTTTACACATCTGCTGATGTTTTCTTGTTTTGCGTTATGAGTATTTAAAAAATATAGAAAACTGTGAACTGTCCACAAGCGTTGGCGCACCCCTGTTAATGAGCGGTGAACTCTTCGGTTGTTAACAAGAGCAAACACGGGTGACGTGGAAACAACAACTTTTACTGCCGATTGTTTTTGTTCCGCAGAAGCCGCTGGAGAGGAATACAGCGCTGCTGAAAGCCAAGACCATGTCTCTGCCACATAGTGAGTCCTCCCCAGCTCCCTCCAGCCGCCAACACCATCAACCATGTCCACATTTGGTTTTTCATTCCTGTAGTTTTCACCTGTCCTCCCCTGCCCTTTGGGGGATCAAGGGAACTGCTGCTTTTCGTTCCTCGTCCTTTCCTGTTAAAATTTAACCTACCTCAGTAGGGGATCTGGTCTGGGTTGTGTTTGTACATGGTTACTGTGGTTTAGTAGGTTTATTTTTCTTGCAATGACAGGATAATTTTGTGTCCGACTATGAAGCGTCATACCCAACAGAGATGTCACGATTGCTCACAAAGGCTTTTAATCACCACAACATACCGTATTGTCACAACTACTGGCTTCAAGCCTGTTTAAACAGTGAAAGATTTCCACCTCAGATGACCTTACCGTTTTATAATTCAGTTACTGTCATGCTCAGTGACTGTACAGATTTAAAGAAAGCATCTGAACATTAAACAAACACTTGAAGTATTTATATGTAGACTGGAAAACCTCCAAACTGAGACTGATTCCCCTTCTTGTTGATCTTCCCTTTAGCCTCGGTGAAGGAGAACGCTCCAGCCTCCAGTTTCTCCTCATCTTCCTCCTGCCCCTCTTCAGCTCTAGTGATGAACAAAGACAAAAGAGAAGCAGTCACCCCTTTTTCCAAAAGCCTTTCCATCTCTATGGACAGCAGGTAGGACAGCAGTATGGCTGACGTAAACAGTTGTTTATTTATTTTCTGGTTTTTTTGTGTCTGCCACAGTCAGCAGAATTAAACTCATGTCAATCCTTCAGTAATGATATGGGTGAGTGACATGCAGTGGAGCAGCATGGTTTATGCTTGTAGATCAAAACAGAAACTAATAATTTAGACTTGAGCGCACTTTTGTATATTTAAATTGTAAAGGGAATGCTTAAAGCTCAAATGCCAGCGCAGAGTGGCAGCCAAAAGCAGTTTCCCATTATGCTTCAAAATGGTTATGGACTACAACGCACAAGCTTAAAGATGCATGTTCACGTGTTGAATTTAGTCCTGACTTGCTTTGACTGTCTGCAGAGGAGCGAGTGACTCAGCGGGAGCAGACACTGAGGCCGCTGCAGCAGCTGGCGCGAGCAGCTCACCGTCGGAGGAGGGAACACCTGTCCCGAGATCTCCTCCATCCACCGACCTGCCGATCAGCACTCGGGGTGAGAACGAGAGGCTCGCCGGATTCAATGTGCCACTTTAATGGTCTTTCAGATGTAAGCCACCGCTTGTTGTTCCTACAGATACCGTGGACGCTCCTTTACTGAGTGAACTGTCAGCTGACCGGCTGGGACTTGACGCAGAGTCATGGAGTGTTGCAGTCAGTCCGGAGTTTTGTAGGCAACACGACAGGCGCACCATCAAACGGCAGGACGTTATTTATGGTGAACCACTCTTTCTTCCTTTCTTTCCCACACCCACTTCTTACGCAGTCTACTGTTGGGCTAGACAAAAAATAGCTTCTTTTTTTTTCCTGAAATTTCCTATCTTACATTTTTTCCCTGTACAAATAGAGTATTCATAATGTTTAGTGTATTATTGGCTCCGTCACTCTAATCTTGCTGTTTCTCTGTAAGGTGATAACGATGCTTTTGACATGCCGCAATACTTGCAGTTAAATTGGTTAGTTGTTGACTAGGCTGACAGTCCAAAAGTAAACTGTTAAATTCCCCTATAGATGCAGCAATTAACAATTTATAGTCTTCCTCTGCTTATTTTATGCCGCTGTTAGTTTTACGGCAGTGCTGTTTATGCCTTTGACAGGCACATTTTTCCTAAAAACCTTACAAATCACCTCCAGTAACTATTTGGCTCTCCTTGTTGGTTTGGCTTGAGACCAACATGTTGCCACAGTGATGCCGTGGCGTCTGTCTTTACAGCTATAAATGACGTTATTGTCTATAAATCCTCGTAAAAATGCATTCACTTAAACATTAGAAATGAACCACCATGAGACAAGCTGCTGCAGACGGTGGAAATCCACACAGGAGCACTGGCTCTGCAACGAGCATAATTTCAAACTAACTGTTTGAAATTATGCCCGTTGCAGAGCCAGAGCCACTCTGTGCAGGTGAATGGAAGCAATTTTAAAGTTGTCTAAAATCATCAGCTTAAAAAAAACCAAACAGATCAAGTAATTATGCCTGCAACCAATAAGGAGGGAGTAGCGTGGCCATTGTATTCCACCAGATATTTGATTGCTCATAACCCACTTTTTCCTCCCGTGCTGTAGAGCTCATGCAGACAGAGCTGCACCACATCCAGACTTTGACGGTCATGTCAGAGGTGTTCAGGAGAGGCATGCTGGAGGAACTGCAGCTGGATTGGGACTGCGTGGCCCGCATTTTCCCGTGCTTGGATCCTCTCCTGCTTTTCCACAGAAACCTCTTTAGAGCACTGCAGGAATGCCGACAGGCTGCGACCCAGATTGAAAATTCACACAACTATGTCATTCACCAGATTGGAGATGTACTACTTCAGCAGGTTGGTGCTGGTGAATTAACGCGCACAAATGTACAGAGTTACAGATCTTTACTCAGAACGTGATGGTGTGCCTCAGTTCTCAGGTGAGAATGCTGAGAAGATGAAACAGGTGTATGGAGAGTTCTGCAGTCACCACATGGAGGCTGTTAATGTCTTCAAAGAGCTGCAGCAGCAGAACAAGAAACTCCAAAACTTTGTCAGAGTAAGCTTCTGTTCCCAGATTGTTCCTGTCTTTGTAACAAACTCAGTAAAATGTCATTGTTATGCAGCAGATGTTCTCAAATGGATTTTTATTTCTCTCGTTGCAGCAACAGAGCCATAAATCTCTCGTGAGACGAAGAGGAGTGCCAGAGTTCATCCTGCTGGTCACTCAGCGAATCACCAAGTACCCAGTGCTACTGGAGAGGATATTACAGTATACTCAGGGTAACTCCCCTCTGCTCTGTGTACGAAGCAACAAACGTGTGCATGTCGAAAGCTTATTACATTTAGACTCAGAAGTATTTGACAGTTCAGCCTTTATACACTATACTGCAACGGCTTTAAAATAAAACTATCAAGTATGGTCAAAGTATAGACTTTCAGCTTTAGAATAACAGGTTTGACAAAAATAGGGCATTTAACTATTATTTATCTGTTATTACCTACCAGTTTATTTGTAACATGGCTCTGCAGTAGTTTGTTTTGGTTTTTTGTTTCAAGAAAAGCACTGAAATGCAAAAATTGAAAGTCTCATACCGGTTTTGCATGAAGTAAAAAGAAAGAGAAAAGAAAGAAAAGAAAAACCTTTATTTGTCCCACAATGGGGAAATTGCATTAGCAAAATTAGAATAAGAAAATTAGACTAAAAATTCTAATAAAAAAAAAAAAAGAAACTACAAGAACTATAAGTATGTACGGTGTGTGACTATGGGTTTTAACTGTGTATGTATATGTAATAAATATTTGATAAACATGATAAAAGAAATGTTAATTTTCACATTTTATTTCCTAATTCTCTTATAATTAAGTGTTGTTTTTTTCAGTACAGCTGTATTAGAGTTTTACACTGAGAGCAGCATGATGGACAAACTGCACTGCTGTTCGCACTTGGTTGTGATTTCGGTTGCTACCTGTTCTGCTCACAGAGGGAAGTCAGGAACACTTTGACTTGTCGAGTGCTTTGGCCCAGATCCGTGACGTCATTACCACCGTCGACCACACTGTGAGTAAGTACGAGAGACTTCAGGAGCTGCAAGAAGTTCTTGCTCGGCTCGAAACAAAGAGTTTTGCCAAGCTGAAGAATGGCAAGGTGTTTCGCAAGCAGGATGTGCACAGCAAGCACAGGGCTCTGCAGCACAAAGGGCTGGTCTACTGGAAGACTGCCACGGGACGTCTCAAAGGTGTGAATCACTTCATGTGAGTTTTTATTTTTATTTTCCAGGGAGTGAACAACTTATTCATATGTGCATCTGCTCTCTTGTTTTAAGACATTTTAGCGCTTTTGCTCACGGATGTTCTGGTTTTCCTACAAGAGAAAGACCAGCGCTTTGTTTTTGCTTCTGTGGTACGTATCAACCCTGAACAATTTGAAATCAGAGACACCTATTCATGCTTTCTGTCGTTTATGTGATCTTTATGGGTCCACTTACTTAGGACCAGAAGCCCCCAGTGATCCCGTTGCAGAAACTGATTGTTAGAGAGGTAGCCAATGAGGAGAGAGGAATGTTCCTTATCTCGGCCTCCTCAGTGGGGCCAGAGATGTATGAAGTTCACACCACCACCAGAGAGGAGAGGAATGCATGGATGAGACACATCCGAGAGGCTGTGGAGAGGTGTGTGTATGCACATGTGGTTCACATCAAGCCTACAGTGTTTGTCCAGCTTACAATCTGTGTTTATTTGGGTGTGTGGGTGTGTGCGTGTGTGTACATGCTTAGTTAATGTGTGTTAAAGTTAGCGTCATTCATTATCTAACCCACTGTTCTGCATGGCAGTTGTCCCGAAGAAGAAGAGGAGGAGGAGCGAAGCCCTGAGACAGAGGAAGCCAGGCAAGCTGCAGAAGTGAGAGTTCAGAAGATCACCAAGTTCCAGGGTAAGACAAGAAAATATGTGTGTACAAACATGCTAAGTTTTCTGTCGCAGCAGACTTGAACAATCATTCTGTGATATAAACATAAAGAAGTCCTCATCTTGGTGTTTGTTTTGTGCAGATACACTGTTTGGACAGGACCAGCGAATCTGCCACAACTTGGAGGAGAAGTTGCAGCTTTATGCTGAACTTACAGAATTAACGCTCCAGTCGCCAGAACCTGTGCCACATCGCCATCTGCTGGTCCAACCAACGCAGTACACCGACAGCGAGCTGCCACGTCAGGCGTCGTCATTGCTCACAGCTGCTCTCAGAGAAGGTCAGAGAGCTGCTGCTGCTTAGCTTCTTGCTTCATAAGTGTAATAATGCCAGTTAAGTATTTCCAGTGAGTAACATGCATGAAGTCTTTGTGACATGTATAGCCTTTAAAATGTTTTTTTTGTATTGAAAATACTGCAAAATTCTTAATCTCAGCTTAAACAATTTATATCAGAAAGTAATAAGCTCCACATGGAAAAACTTTTTTTTTTAATGCATTTTTATTTATCATAAATGCTTTCTTTTTTTTATCTGCAAACCACTGGTACATCAACACATTTACAGAAACTGCAGAAAACAAAGCCGATGGAAGTGACGCTTAATGCTGTTGGTTTATGTTGTTGCAGAATGATAACACATTTTTGTCATTTGTCTCCTCTTTAGCGGAGAATCTAATCACTATTCTTCAGACCCGCAATGGTTTTTCTGTCCAAAGTCAGAGCTCTCCAGATCGAGGGCCTGAGTGCTGCAGCTACAACAGCCACGGCAGCAGCGTTCACGAGTCTCCCTCTGAGCGTGAGTCACATGTCTACATTTTACTTTAAGTTTCCACACTTATGCCAACTGAATATTTGATTTGTCTGTGGCAGATGACTTTCACATGTGCACTCGGCTTTCCTTGTCCCTAACAGCAGACTATCTGAGCACGCTCAGTATGAGCTCTACGTCTCTTGGATCAGACAGCGAGTTGGCAGGAGTGGAGAATGTGTCGTGGAGCTCAGCTGTCGAGCTCAGGAAAGAAGACGGTCAAGGAACGCTGTTAAAGGTTCGAGTGTTTCGGTTACTCGTGCGCAGCTTTTATTGACAAATAATTCACATTATCATTCCACGGGAATAACACACTGTTGTTTAGGTGGCAGAGAGCGTCCAGAGCCTGACTCAGCTTCTCTACAGTCTTCAGGTGTGAAAACAGATATATGTCATTGACGTGAATTAGTTCATTTCTGCAATGAAACAACCGAATTAACAGTAAATGCTGAACACAGAGCAAGAGAATATATTTTGGCTCCCTCAGAAGAAAAATCTTGCAGGATCATTCAATTCTCTTCATGTAAAGTAGTTTTAAAGATTCTTTACTTTACAAAAATAACAAATATCTATTTATTACCCATTAACCCAAAAGTGTTTGTAAAGAATGTTTAAAGATTTTCATTCCATAAAGTGGGATCAGGTTTGAAAAAGATTTAGATCAGATTTGATTCTTTGATGCAACAGTGTTCATGTTACAGGATGATCATTTGTCTTCTTGCATTTGCAGGCAGCTGTGACCCTCCAGGACAGCTGCTACGAAGTTCACAAACTTCTTCTCCAGGAGAGAGAGAGACCTCAGCTCCGAAGCATCACCTCCCTCCAAAGCAGCCCGGTATCACCGACTTTGTAAACCTGTTAACAGAAATGTTCTTTTCTGTTCCTACCATTAAATAATTGGGGTTTTTTTTGTGTTTTGTTTTGGGTGGGTGGGGTGTTGGGTAATAGCGCCACTAAAAGCCACTTTTCTTAGACAACATAGTGTAAAAAAAATGAAAGTGTTTTTGTTGTTGTGCAGGAACAAGAGAAGCAGAGAAATATTGAAAAGATGAAGGAGGAAAAGAAAGGTTTAGAGAGGAAAAGAGAGGAGGTTGATGAGGTGCAGAGATTCCATGCAAAGCTGAAACAGGAACAGCAGCGTTGGGACAAAGAGTGTGTGTCCCGAGAGAAACAGCAGGTGAGCCTCTGAAATGTGTCTGTCTCAGTCGCCGCCATTCAGACTGATATCTTTGAACGCTGATTTATTTATTATTTATTTATTTTGCCATTCACTAGATAACAAAAATGATTAAAAACATAAAACTATACAGTAGTTGATATTATAAATGGACTTTTGCCATGTAATACAAACTGACACAGTCCAACAGGACGCCGCTCAAACTGGTCAGCACCAGGCCCTGCCCATCGCATGCGTCACGATATTAAGCTGATTCAGTCTGCAGCCCAGTTCCCTCTTGCTCTACTAACTGGCATTCATTATTATACGTCTCTATTAAAGCCTGTAAACCAGTGCATCACACAAACATACGACTAAATATCCACCAGAGACGGCAAAAGTCATATTAATGTCTGCATAATAAACACTTAAATTAGACAGTCTAATAAAACAGGGTGAGCAGCTATGAGTAACAAAATGTGGTGTAGGAACACCACAACAGATATATTTAATAGCGGTTCATGACACATATGAACTCAGTCAAAACTAAAAGATCTGCTTACATTACAGATGTATTTCTGTGGGGTCTTATGTCTAATCGTCCATATTCTAAAAGAAGAACCTCGCTTTTTGCCCAGTTTTTTTCCTTCGATATGCCTTCTTGAGAAAACCGGTTTTTATCTCTGCACGTCAGTAGTTGTCAGTTTCTGTCGTGTTGTCAGACAAGTTGCTACACAATTTTATTCACTTCTCCAAAACAATGACCCAACATTTCATGCAAGTTTTGAACTTCAAATGATCCTTTTTATCCTAATGAAAAACTAAGCTTTTAAATGCAACACAAGCTTGTATATGTTTTATGCAGTTTATTTATTTATATTTCTCTTCATGTGGTCAGTGAAGTATAGAGTACCGCTTCCACATGGTAGTTACACCTGTGGTACAGGATTATATATCAGGAGCATCTACGAAACTGAAGGAAATCACACGTTAATGGAAAACCTTTTGGAGAGCTTTTAATACCATATGTTCAGTTAGGTTGATTAGTATTAGAACCGTGAATAGGCTTTCATGAATTTTATTTTGTACATCACCACAGTGGATTTGAAATTAAACAATATGGATATAATGGAAGTGTAGGCTTTCAGTTTTAATTTAAAAGTTTTCCCAAACATGAATAATATTATTATCATTATTGTTATTGTTACTGTTCCCTTTAGCAAATTGCCTTTTCAACTTTTTGATTTTATTTATTTATTGAAGGGAGTTCTGCCCTTTTGTTTCATAGTTGTTGCCGTCTCTACTATATATAAATAAAGATTTACTCTAGACTACACAGTAGACGAGTGTGTTAAATCATAGTGACACGGGTAATGACGTAAGCCTCGTCTGTTTACAGAGCGAGCAGGAGAGTGTGCTGGAGCAGCGAGAGCAGCAGTGTCTCCTGGAGGCCGAGCGGCTGCACTGCGAGCGTGAGGAGCTGGAGGCTCAGTTGCTGGAGTATCAGCAGAGTCTGGACAGACTGAGGAAGGGCCAGCAGACTGTGGAGAGGGAGCGGGAGAAGATTGAAGCCCAGCAGAGGCTGCTCCAAAGCTGGAGACATAGCCGCCAGAGCAGCTTGCCAGTCACAATACCACTGGATGGTTACAAGGTCAGAGGGGTCAGACAGGGGGGTGGAGGTGCATGAAGGCAGGGATATAAAAGTAGAAAGGCAATCAGTGGTGTGGAAATTCAAAAGAATTGAAAAGGAATCAAGGGAAGTAAATCTACTCTGTTTCAATGTCTCAGGTGCCTACTCACAGCCGCTCAGGCAGCCTGGATGGCAGCTGCTCAGTGTACAAAAATGAGGTGGCTTTCCTCGCCTCCCTGCAGCAGAACTACCTGCACCAGCCCACTAAGAAAAACAACAGCAGCCAGCACCAACATGTGCTCTCCATGCAGACAAAGAACCACGACGGCTCACAGCACAGCTCCGGTTACTCTGCGAACGCCAGCCTCAGTGCCAGCCTCTACAACAGCCTCAACGCCCTGCTAAGCCAGGCACACAACAAGAAGCCTCTGGAAGGCCTGACGCACCCCTGCTACAGTAACAACCTCTCCGACTCCCTCCACCCAATCAGCAGCAGGGTCCCCACGCAGCCACAGAGGGCCAACAACAGTAAGACACGTCTGCAATGTACATACAGAACAAACGCAAAAAATACTCTTTTCTGACGCATTTGGAAATCTTTGTGTTGACAGTTTCTGTTGTTCCTCTTCTAGCAGACCTCAGCTCACTGCACGACACACAATCTCATGGTTCCTGGAGGTCAGACATCACAGGTCATGGACTTTACAAGGAGGACTTCTTTTCCTCTCCATCTCTCACACCACTTCTTCCACCACAGGCTTACCTCTCACTGGAACGACAAAATGGAGAGGATGGGGAAGAGGAAAATATTGTTTACCTCTGAGTCATGACACAAGCTGAGCAAATATGTATATGTGTGTATTTGTATCTATGTGTATGTAAAAAATATATATATATATATATATATATATATATATATATATATATATATATATATATATATATATATATATATATATATATAGCTTGTTTAAACCATTGTGCCTTTTTGAAAAAAAGCTCTTTGTAAATCAGCTTTTGTATTGTTTCCCCATGTTTATACTGCTACTATATTTATAACAGTTGCACTTGCTTGAAGACAGAGGTACCTTTGTTTTAAAAACTGTTTGGCCTGTGGTTTAAAGAATAAAGAATAAAGAATTTAAAAAAAAAATAATTTTTCCATGAGCACTTAAAAGAAAATGTAAAATGATCAAACCCTGCCCCCAAACAATGTATAGTTATTGTTTCTCTGTCACAATTATGATATTTATGAATGACTGTAAGCCTCTGCCAGATATGAATATATACTGACATTATCATATAAATATTGAATAAATGTATAGTTTTATGGACACTATGTTGGAAGAGGATCTTATATTCTTATTTTTCTCACTGAAGTGCCAAAAAATCTTGCTATCTGATGCTGTAATTGATGTAAAAAGTGGGTTAATTGCTTTTTTGTGATAATTTATTTTATATTGACTGCTTCATGCACTGCCGATATTAATAATAATAATTTGTGCTGGTGTGTGCTACTTTGTGCGCTCCTTAATCAAAGATGTAATGTGCCACATTGATACTGTATATATAAAATTGTTGTGGTAAACCTGGGTTTAGAGTGCCTCTTCTTGTAAAAACCACTACATAAGGTTAATATATAGTCTACACACTTCTGAGTTCCTGTGAAAGATTACGCAACACACTGCCACTTATCGCCGCTCCGCTGAGGTTTCCACTTGGTGTGGAGTCACTGGCCGGAGTACCACTTAGTTTGATCTAGTTTTCATTTGAGATGATAAGTGACAGAATTATTTGCACTTACCTGCTTGGGCTGTATCTCGTATTTTCTAAACAACACAGCATACTTGACAATAGTAAGTTGGATTTCTCACGCTATTTTAAAGCAGCTTCCTGCAGATTTGCACGAGTTGTCATTTGAATTGTGTGCCAGGTTGCCTGCTGCCGGACATCGGTCATTTGAAACCCATCAACGATAAGCAGAGCCTTATTGTGATCTGGCCGCGGAGTCACGGAGTGAGTGACGTGTATGAGATCCAGATAAGCCGCGCTGAAGAGCACAACATCATTTACAGTGTGAGTATTAGTCTGGACCTCATGCTTAAATTTTCTTCAGTTTTAACAGAATGTGTGATATATATCTCTCTCTCGTTTTTTTCTTTTGGTTAATCTAGAGAAATGTGAGTGCGAGTGCTGAATATTCATCTGAATACTCTTGGACATGGATCTCCGATCTCCCTCTGGAGTGCGTCGATCACTTTGTCAGGATACGACATTTCTGTAATCAATCTACCCTAAGTCCTTGGAGCAGCTGGATGACCAACCGAGGCAAGATGCTTCCCTCATCTTTGTCATCCTACATGCTTAAAATCAAACCAAAATACTTTAAAAGCATGTACAGTACATATGATTTCACATATAGCTCAGTAACTTTTTATCTCTAAACGCTGGCTGCTGTTTAGTCAGAGAGTTAATCCGCAACCCGGTTTCGAGTCCTAACCCTCCCAGCACACTTTGTGACCCTGCGCTGTGAGGCCTAATCAGTGTTTCTCAACAGTATCTGTGTTGTCTCTGCAAACACCTGTTGCAATGCGTCTCTTACACACACCCTGCATCGAAAAACACTTTTATTTCAACGCTTCAGATTATTCTCATTTTACGAGCTTTCTTGAACATGAATCACTGATGTATATTTCCATTTCATCCAGCATCTCTCTTTTTTTTTTTTTTAAGGAATCAAGGCAAAGGATGAGACCGAGATATTTCCCTTCGAGCGGGTGCTGAGGGAGGGCACCGCTGCCATGTTCTGCTGCGTTCCCCCAGTAGGTGTCACCATAAGAGGCATCGCCTTTCGGAACAAGCAGTACCCCGTTACCAGCATTGGACCCAGAGTCAAGGCTATCACTGTAAAAAAACTTACAATCCCACCTGGAAAGATTAAAAGGTTGTTAGTTACTTGCATTGAAGCAACAGGAAAAACCAGATCTACCTGGAACCCTGTCAGTTGTGAGTGTGAGATTTTCATAGTCTTTTTTATTTTCATGAAAAACCTTTAACATGTGAATGACACTGTGTGTGCGTGTGCGTGCTTGCGTGCGTGCGTGCGTACTGCAGTTCCTCCCCAGAAGCCCAGAAACCTCAGCTGTGTGACCTCAGATATGACAACTGTTACCTGCACCTGGGACTCAGGAAGAAAGAAAGACCCGCATGATCACAACAAGCGAACACACACTCTCCACATAACGTAAATACATGCAGCACACATGTTGCACATAAATAAGAATGCATGCATAGCAGTTATGCCTGGAAGCAACTGCATTGTTTTTAGTGTATACTTGTACAGTATATTCAGCTTTAATATGGGGACAGTGCTTTTGCTTCAGTAAAAATATGTTTTTCTGCTGTACTGGATTGTGTTACTCTTTTACAAGATTTAAGTGATAAGAGTTGTTATAGTTAGATCTACATCCACACATGGCCCCACCAGATGCTTATCTTTACATGACAACTTGAAGATTATACTCAGGAAATGCTTCTTTTTTTTTAATCACCATGCAGAGGATATTGTGCCACAGATTGTTCATATGACAGTTGTGTTGTGTCAAGTATTTTTCCATTCCTTTTTTAAATGTTGGTGAACACACAGAAACATCGACCAGGCTCCCTTCGAGTGCAAGTCGTCGTTTTGTTCTTTCCCAGTTGTCCCCCAGCTGCAAGAATACGATATCAGTGTGGTGGTGAGAGACATGCTGGGAGAGGAGGAACAGCACTACAGATTTAACATCTCAGAAAGAGGTCAGAAGTTATTCAAACATCCAAACTAAACAGCAGATTCTCTTTGTATGTTGCTCTCTATACTATCAGTTGTGTTTGTAATAGCCTAAAGACTGAAGCAATGTTTATATGTATAGTCTAGCCTCTCTGAAGACATGTACACACTCAGTTTATCAACACAATGTAGCTGGTGTTGTGTTTGTGTTTGTGTAACCCCTCGGTACACAGCTACTTATAGATGAGCTTTTACAGGTAGGTTTTCTTTCCTCTGCGTTGCTATCAGTGTTTCCTGTGTTGGAGTGGGACACTGTGACCCCTGGTGTGACAGACGTCAACGTCTCCTGGAGTGTCCGGGGGAACTTGACACAATCAGACTTCCTCTGTCGGATTTCTACGGTTCCAAGCGCGTCACATCCCACAGGCATCACACAGGTAAACAGGTAGAAGGTACACCTGCTTCAGCTAAAACAACCATACGTATGACCCCTGCCAAGGACGCAGATACAACGCCGATACAACGCCGATACAACGCCGCAACAGTCTTTCGTCGTGGGTCCACAGCAGACAGTGGCAGTTTGTTTTTATAAAAGACCTGAACTACTGACTGACAACAATGGCATGTTTCTGCTGAGTGATGGTCCATCTCAGATGCTCCCAACCCCAGAAACATTGACGCTGCCTCTGGACAAGGTTGACATGTTGTCGGAGTTCTTATTAAGCATTTTAGATAGAGAAACATATTCAATATTTATTTGAGGAACATGCTTTTTTAAAAATTTCAAAGATTTTCTGACAAATTTGTTGACAAAGTCCAGCCGTGTTCCATAAAGACTCAGTATTTCTTAGATATGACTTTTATACCAAGTCATTAACACAATCACCTGCTGACATCACACGTTTAATAAAGACATTTTTTTCTTTTCTTTAACTTCATTACGAGCACCAATTTGCTTATGTGAAAACCTTTTCAGGAATGTGTTGCAGGCCCGAAATTTAAAATTGGATGTATATTAACAAACAAAACTAGGTTGACATGACAAAAAATAAGAGGACATTTGATTTTCTTATCCTGCTGGCAAGAAAATAGAAGTCAAATTGAATTTTCATAACTGCTGCATTATTCTTATTATTTGAATTTTCCATATCATACCACCTTTTTCTTATTTGGGGTTGTAAAACCAGAACATTTTGATGCAAGATTTGTTTGTTTGATCTTTAAGTTTGTACAACAGCTGAGTTGCAACACTTTGAGCGGCCTCTGCAAAGTCAAACTGGAACATCTCCATCCCAACACAAAATACTCTACCAGGGTGCACTGCTCTGTTGATGGGAGGCTCTGGGGGAAATGGACACACCCAGTAGATTTCACTACATGTAAGTACACAGTCTGGTTGTGGAAAGAAATGATCTGCTGCTTGAAATTACTTAAATCAAAAATGTTCCCAGATCCACAGGTGAACTTGGACTTGTGGAGACATATAGAGCAGCTGTCTAATTTGCACCTTCGTCGAGTTACTCTATTGTGGAAACCAGTAAGTTCATCTTAACTTAACTGTCATTTCAACACAAATAATTGAACACAGCACCCAAACTCTTTGGTTATTGGCTTTAGAGAATGATTGTCATCATTAACAAGAACCTTCTTCACCCTCAATAACCCCGTTTATTGTAAGCACATCGTTGGCAGAGCAGCCAAGGTTAAAATTCAAGGCTACGCACTGCAATGGTCTCAGGAAGGAAAGATCTGGAAAGAGATCAAGGAAAGTGGACAGAACCAGGCAGAAGTCTCCATTGGGCCAGGAAAGTGTGACTTCACAGTCCAAGCTGTTCTTCAAACTGGCTCCTGCATCGCTGCCCACATCACCGTCCCACCTATGGACCACGCAGGTGAATGACCCTGCTGAGACTCTCACGGATTTGAATGTTTTTATTCAAAAACTTGGCAATGAGTAAATATAGCGGTTTGTACCACTCTTGTTAAGTCAGTGAGTCCATCAGCTTCGAATATGTGTACGGTCTTGTTTTTTTCTGCTTGTATGAACATTAACACCCACTGCAGCAGCTTTAATTGATAAACTGTTAAATATCATTTGTGTACATCCAGAAAATCTCCCAAAAAAGACTCGGCTGAGCAGCAGTTTAGCTGGTGGCTTTAATCTGTCGTGGGATGAGCCGAGCGGGGGCACCTGTGGCTACACTGTGGAGTGGTGCCTTCTGGGAACAGTGGTGCCCTGTGCCTTGGAGTGGGTGAAGGTGCCTGAGGCAAATAACACTTTGTTCCTGCCTGCTGGTGAGTTTTTCTGCAAATATTGTATCCTCTTAAAACTTAGGAATTTATTGCCGTGCACTTTTATTTTGCAGGACATTTCACAGCAGGCTGCAGGTACTCATTTAACATTTATGGATGCACAGAAAGTGGGCACAAACTACTGGAGATACAGACTGGTTACTCGCAGGAGCTCAGTGAGTGTCACTGTTAATTGAAGATCTGCTCTAAACATGTATATGTGTTTTATTTATGCACATTATGTGAAAGGGGAGTTTTTCCTTTCCACAGTTGCCTGCTACTTGCTCAGGAAGAGGGATTGTATCAAAGAAAAGTTTAGATTCAATCTGTTGGTTTTCTTAGCAAAGCAATAATTATTATTATTATTATTTTATTTGCTTTGTATTAATTAGACTAAATTGGAATGAGTTATGAGTTAGCCTTGGCCTTCTGGCTCCCCATGTGAGTTTTCCCTGGCCATCCCACACGAGCCTCAGAGGGGTGCTCTACAGATTACCGCTTTTAGGCCTTCATGTGCATCTCACAATGGGGATTGCCCTAAATAACCCACACAAGTACCTTATGGGTTAGCACGTGCAGGGCCCACAGCAATCCTGTCCCGGAGCTTTAAAGAATTTGGTGTGAACCCCACATTCAGGCTGATTAATAAAAAAACTACCTGAGGCCACAAGGTAATTTAGCCTATGTTTATTGTACTTTAGCTCATACCATACACCAAAAGCAGTTTAACGATTTCTGTGCCAAATATCACAGAAAAATATCTAACTGCCAAGGACAAGACTGGTAAAATGAATTATTCACTTGTGATATATATAAATGTGTTGTATAAAGTCAGTGGTCTTCAACAATTACTGTGAAAGGGGTACAGGTGGCTCCAAGGCAGTCTCCATGCTGGGGTCCATGTGGGCAGCTCACTAATGTGGGCATTAACTTTGGGCTACTCATATCTATCCCAGTGGGGATGATGTGGGCCCAAGGTGGGACGCATTCTGATTATTGTGGGCTGTCCCACAGCTGCCTCTTTCAACTGAGCCAGTTCTTCATCATTCCTGCTGTGTGTTTGAAACAAACGAGCAACACACGTGAAACAAACAACAATATTAAACAATATTTAACAAGTATACATATGTACAGAAACAATAAGTAAACTTTAAGTAATTCTACAATAATAATGAATGCTGTGCACAACTTGTGCAATGTGGGGGGTTGATAATCACTCTGTAATTACTTCAAATCTGCGAGTACTAAGTTTAATTATAAAAAAAAAAAAATACCAGAGACAAATCAGAAGGAGCATTTAGTAGAAAGATGATGAGATATTTTATCACTCCAGACAGATGCCTTAGTTTTTTTATGCATTTTTATGTTGCTTTATGTCTAATTATTATGTAAATCGAATTTTATCGTCATCTCCACAGACTCTGTGCAGGCCCCCAGTCTGGTTGAACCGGTTCAGAGTTCATCTTCATCTGTGACACTGGAGTGGTGTTACAATGAAGATGATCCCGGTCAGCCGGCATTTATCACTGGTTACCTGGTTACAGTTCAGGAAGTAGGATCTCATATATGGCCCAATCACGCAGCGAGTGAGTGTAGAGATGACCTTCTGATCTTAAAACCTTTACACCTGAATTTCATGTTAAATTCCCTTAATGAGAACTACTCTGAACAATCATATGTTTAAAGAAATTTGGTCATCAAATTAATTCTCAGAGCAACCGTTCTCACATTATAATACACATTTCTGATTTTGTGTCCGGCGAGAGCTTTTCAACGTGTCTGTGGCAGACCCGCGGCAGAAGTCTGTGCTCATAGAGGGTCTACAGCAGAACCAAGACTATGTCTGCTCTTTGAGTGCTGTCACTAAAGAGGGGCCTGGGATACCTGTCAACATCACCATCAAGACCAGAACTGACTGTGAGCTTCTTACTCAGTTCAAGCACAAAAACACACTCAGTCTTTTACGTACTCCTAATCCTCAGCTTCCTGCTATAGACTCTTCTCACTTGACAAAGGGCCTGACTACCTTCCTCCTTCTGCTGGTCTGCTGCATTTTTCTATGGCCCCAACTAAAAAGGTGAGCTATTTCATCTTTAAATATTCACTAGAGCACTGATTTATCAATGACGATGATCTGCGGTTCGTGTGTTTCCTCCAGGCTAAAGAATGGACTGAAAGAGATATTTGCTTATCCAGCTGGGATGAACATTAAAACTCCCGAGTTTGAGAGCTTCCTGTATGAGGTATGAACATAACATTAAAACAGTCAAAGCATGCACTGAGAAGAAACAACCATCATGTGATCATTTTAGGAGTAATTTACCACACATACCATTCTGAAGTACAGAGAAAGGTCAAAGGTCTTCAACAATTAATGATGCAATAAAGTTTGAAAGTCATGAAATGAGGAAAAAGCAAAGAAGAAACATTCAGTTCTTTTAGCTCATCTTATTTGTATTGAATTATTTTTATTGAGACCATTTTAGTTTTGCATGAGACAATTATGTTTTTATGCAGAGCATTAGAAATAGTAAAATAATCTTAATCTTACAACATGTAGACAGATTTGTTTTTTCAAATTACTCTTAATACAAAACACTTCAGGACATACAGAAAGCTGAGGTAGATATGAAAAATTCATAAATGCAGTAACATTATAACAGTATTTGAGTTTAAAAAGTTGTTTTATCATTTAGCTTCACACAAATGTCTTGTTGTTTAAACTGGTTAGTTTTTGTACTTTTCTTCTGTTAATTACATTTTACCTATAATCTCTGTATGTTTGCACAGACTGATCAGAGGCTGCAATCTCAGAGTGTGGAGGAGTGCATCTGCTGTGACATTGAGATCTTGAGTGTCAAACCTCTACTCAATCAAACAGACTTAAGGGGAGATCCTGAGCTCACAAAAATGCTGTGCTCTCCTGGAACCGAGCCTTGTGCTTCATTTGAGTCACCTTCCTGTGAGCCAGAACAAGCAGACTACCGTCCACAGTCAGAAATACTACAGTGGGAAAGACCGGCCCTGCAGCAAATGATGTGCATAGCAAACAAAAGCTACTTAGGCACCACTGACGATAATCAGAGGCCACATGAAAGCGTATTCAGTGAGATAAGTTACAACAGTGAGCCGTCTGTCTGTCAGCAGGAATCATGCACTGTCATATATGGTTATATATCAGAGAATACATAAATATTGTATCACGGAACAAACCAGAAGTGTTTTTGTCATGTATTTCAAGAGTAAAAATACTGTACATACGATAGCTGCTAAATTAAATAATGCAACTCCACTTTCTATTTCATGTGATTTATTTAGGAGAAATTTCAATATATTCATCAACATTTGTTTGGGTTGTAGCTTTCAGTTTGTATCATGGCTCAGTCTTTGTTGCTACAAAGACATGTGAACATTGAAAAAATTATTTCAGCCAAAACTGAATCTGTTGGTTCTGTTATAAGTGCATGGAAGAGTAGAAGAGGAACTCGCTGCAAAGATTGCGATCAATGCTGAAGGAACTAGATTTTTATCTACAGGATGTATGTACGAGCAAGGATAAGTATGCTGCATGTAAGACGGAAACATTTACATCGTAGAAAACATGTTTTGACATTTCAAAACTGGTGCCAGTTATGACGCAATGTGAAAAAGAAATGCTGAAATGTACAGTCCTGCAAAAGTTATTACCCCCCTCTTTTGATCCTATGTTGTTTCTTTTACTTTTATTTTTTTTTACCAAGCTGTTATTTGTTTAACAAATCTCAAAACCAGATCTCTGTTGAAAGTATTAAGAGAATAAAGAGTCTGAATTAGCTTTATTGTTATACGTGTTAATTCTTACAAAGAATATATAAATATATATATATATATATATATATATATATTAAGCACACAGCAGAAAAGAGTTGACTCATTTAGTACATTTTTAAATGTGTTTTTCATGAACACTATTCATAAGTGGTCATGATAATGATGTTTGAATTATAAAAGAATTAATTCAGCAGTTTGTGTCATCCTCCTGCTTCTCTTACAAGACAGAAAAAGTTCCTTTTGGCTGATTGGGTATCCATGAAACAAATTGATTTTTTTTTTCTTACAATTAAGCAAGGATAGGCAATTGACACTGTAATACTCTCAATTGCGTGTTAATTCAGTAGCTCTAGAATTGCAAACAAGCCCTTCTATCAATGTCTGCATTATGGAAAGCGTCCCAACAAGCCACAACAGTGACCCAGCAAGTACAAAAATGATGCCACAACAGATCAAACTTGCACAGATGAAACCGGGTGAAGTCTGATATGCAAATATTTTGGTTTTGCATTGTTTTTTCAAATGAGTAATTAAATGTAAAAGACAATTTAAAAAACAACAACTATTCAATAGTCAAGTGCAAAATAAAATTGTGTAACTGTACTGAAGGCATCTGTAGTCTCCTTAGACCATTCCAAAACCAGTATCCAGACTCCAAATGGCACCAAGCATGTCTCTTTCAAAGACTCTGTATTCTTTGTAGTGTCCAGGTGGTTTAAGCAACTGGAAGCAGGTGGATGACTTTGGGATGCTGCTCTCCACAACTTCAACATCCAAGTGTCTAGGAAGCACGTTCCAGCCCACCCAGAACTCCTTAAGTTTCCCAGGTATGTTTGCAGAGGCTACCACCGGACAGAAGAAAGTACAACTTTATGTTCTTGACTAAAATGATTTTGCAACACATGATTCATGTAAAACAGAACTTTCAGAACAATAATTCTGTTTATTTGTGCTTTGGGTTTTCACTGTGGTTGAGAATTCACTGTTAAATAGAAAATTAGTAATTCTGTCCCCATTACAGAGCTTCAGTTAAAAACCTGTGAGGGACTGTTGTCTTAAGTCCACATTTACGTACCATTCTCAATAAATGTGTGAAGAAATACTGTGATCTTACATGTGTCTTCCAAAGAGAAATCACTGTCTTTCACTTCCTTCAGTGCGGGCCACTTTATCTTGTCCAACACAACCTAAAAAATGTTTTTAACAATCAGCTTTTTCAAACAGCCAAGAGAAAATGATAAACAGTCATTAGCCTTTATTACAAAGAAAAGAAATGGTGCACATACTGATAAAGTTGTATTATGATAAGAGTATTGTCAGGTTGTAGAAAGTTTAAAGTTGCAGTTGGTAAGTGTATTTTTGTCATATTTGCTGAAATGACTACTATTTTCTGTTAATATGACCTAAACTAGGTATTTGAGACTCTAATCAGCTTCTTTGGCGCCACCTGCAGCTCGTAATGCAGTTTACAGGTTTCCTCTCTGGCAATGGGCACACGGAATGTCACCTTGCTGGGGTCGTTTGTCTCCTTTAATCAAAGGCCAGATCAGGGTCTCCTTCAAACCCCGTCTGACTTCTCTGGATGTTCGTCCAAGAACCTTGGAAAATATTATTAAATAACAAAATATTTATAACAGCACAGAAAAGCCAAGCAGCTTTACCAATCTTCCAATCAGTTCTTAAACCAGCTCCATGTGAGCATCTCATCAGAAAGAAAATAAAAACATGTGAAAACTAAAATATGGTCCATCAGAACAACACTGATCAGTCAGTGGGATGTTGTTTGTCCATAATACTCACTGCATGGAGGAGCAGTTTCTCCAGCAGCCATCACCTGTTCTCAGGTGTGACTCAGGGCAAATCGCAGAACATTGATAGCTCATTGATGGAGCACTTTTCCTCAGATGATGACGCTACTGTACCATCCAACTAACAATGAAAATTATGAGTAATACTTTTTTTCCCAATAATACTTACAAATATGGTAATATTTGTTTGATGTGTCATTTATCAGCTGGCCAGTTTGGGAGCCCTGTTGTACTAAACATCTCTTAACCTTATTAATTGCTTTAATTCTATTTTCATTTAAATTTAATTTGAAAGCTGTTATAAATATAGCTTCTCTCCCATGGCAGCACCTACTTGGCGGACTGTATATGTAACCATAGACGTAGCCTTCGGTCATGTGACCCACCGGTTTCTGAGGACTGGTTTTGAAGCCCGTTTGCCTTCGTATGGGCCGCAGCCATGTTGCTCTGCAGGCTAATGGGAACACGCCCAACGGATGTCAGTCAAAGTTGGCTTCGCTCCTTCAGCCGAAACCTGCTGAAATGAAGCACTGTACTATATTGTGCACCAGGGACATGTTTTGTTCCATAATAATTGATAGAGGGCAAGTAGAAAAGAGGTGTTGGACCCTTGACAAACTTGTTGTTTTTTTTTTTTTAACATTGGGGAGAAAACAAGAGTACCCAGAGAAAACCCCATATATATATATATATATATATATATATATATATATAACATTTAGAATCTCCAATCAATCTGATGTTTGTTTTTTTTCTAACTGTAGAGGAAAAAAACCGGAGCACCCGGAGAAAACCCCACAAAAGTATGGAGAGTAATGTATTTGTTCAAGAGGTTATCCTTTATATTCTCATTCACTTATTTATCCAGCCTACATGTATCAAGCACAGGGGAGGACTTGTTTAGAAGGGTTTTGGACCCCCAGTGCAGTGAGGTTGCAGTAGTTGGTAAACAAGGTCTTCCACGGAGTTTGGGCTGCACGTGCTCTGGCAGGCAGAAATTGAGTTCATCAGGAAAGGTACAAATGCAAAAGCAGTTACAGTGGCAAAGCCAACATACATGGCTGTCTTTAGTACGCCTTTTGCACAGGTACGCCACAGACTCCTCGTCTGACCTTTACTAGATAAAGTCTCAGTGGTAGGAGTCACTAGCTGTTGAAGACCTGCAGAAGTACTTTCAGTGTGAGGTTGGGCCGTGCGGATTTCCAAGGGTTTATAAATCTGCCTTTCAGGAACATTAATGTCCTCAGATGTGGCACCCAAGAATGTGCCCTCTGTAATCGAGTCCACGGAACTACTTCCTGAGAATGTGCACTGTCGTTGATCACGTTGGTTCATTTCAGAAGCAGATGTCTCCTGATATTCACATCCTAGAGCCACTTTTTCTGAGAGAAAAATGGGTCTTTCCTGCTCAGTAGCAATCAGGTCTTCAGTAATCAAGTCTTCAGATCTACTCTTTGAAACTGTGTATCCTCCTTGTTCACTATTGGTCATGTCAGAAGCAGGAACCTCCTCTTCTTCCAATACTGAAGAAAGAATTTCCAAGGGAAAAGTGTACCTCTGCTGCTCAGATGTACTCTTGTTCTCTGTAATCAAGTCCTCAGATCTACTCTCTGAAGCTGTGTACCTTCTTTGCTCATTTTGGTGCATTTCAGAAGCAGACGTCTCCTGATGTTCACATATTGGAGCAACAATTTCTAGGGGAGAAGTGTACCTCTGCTGTTCAGATGGAGTCAGGTCCTCTTCATTCAAGTCCTCAGATCTAATTTCTGAACATGTGTACCATCTTTGCTCATTTTGGTTCATTTCAGATACAGACCTCTCCTGATGTTCACATCCTAGAGCCACTTTTTCTAGGAGAAAAATGGGTCTTTCATGCTTAGTAGCAATCAGGTCCACTGTAATTGAGTCTTCAGATGTTCTTTCTGCAACTGTGTATCCTCCTTGTTCATCTTTGTTCATGTCAGATGCAGATGCCTCCTCTTCTCCTAATACAGGAGTCAATATTTCTAGTGGAGAATTGTATCTCTCCTGCTCAGAAGTAATCAGGTCCTCTGCATTCAAGTCCTCAGATCTACTTTCTGAAACTGTGTATCCTCCTTGTTCATTTTTGATCATGTCAGAAACAGGCACCTCCTCTTCCTCCAATACTGGATGAAAAATTTCCAAGGGAAAAGTGTACCTCTGCTGCTCAGATGTATTCAGGTCCTCTGTAATCAAGTCTTCAGATCTACTTTCTGAAACTGTGTACCGTCTTTGCTCATTTTGGTGCATTTCAGAAGCAGACGTCTCCTGATGTTCACATATTGGAGCAACAATTTTTAGGGGAGAAATGGGACTCTGCTGTTCAGATGTAATCAGGTCTTCAATACTCAAGTCTTCAGATCTACTTTCTGAAACTGTGTATCCTCCTTGTTCATTTTGGTTCATGTCAGAAGCAGACACCTCCTCTTCTTCCAATACTGAAGAAAGAATTTCCAAGGGAGAAGTGTACCTCTGCTGTTCAGATGGAGTCAGGTCCTCTTCATTCAAGTCCTCAGATCTAATTTCTGAACATGTGTACCGTCTTTGCTCATTTTGGTTCATTTCAGATACAGATGTCTCCTGATATTCACATCCTAGAGCCACTTTTTCTAGGAGAAAAATGGGTCTGTCTGGCTCAGTAGCAATCAGGTCTTCTGTAATTGAGTCTTCAGATGTTCTTTCTGCAACTGTATATCCTCTTTGTTCATTATTGTTCATGTCAGATGCAGACACCTCCTCTTCTCCTAATACAGGAGTCAATATTTCTAGTGGAGAATTGTATCTCTCCTGTTCAGAAGTAATCAGGTCCTCCACATTCAAGTCCTCAGATCTACTTTGTGAAACTGTGTATCCTCCTTGTTCATTTTTGATCATGTCAGAAGCAGGCAACTCCTCTTCCTCCAATACTGGATGAACCATTTCCAAGGGAAAAGTGTACCTCTGCAGCTCAGATGTACTCAGGTCCTCTGTAATCGAGTCTTCAGATCTACTTTCTGAAACTGTGTACCGTCTTTGCTCATTTTGGTGCATTTCAGAAGCAGACGTCTCCTGATGTTCACATATTGGAGCAACAACTTTTAGGGGAGAAATGGGTCTCTGCTGTTCAGATGTAATCAGGTCCTCTTCATTCAAGTCCTCAGATCTACTTTCTGAAACTGTGTATCCTCCTTGTTCATTATTGGTCATGTCAGAAACAGGCACCTCCTCTTCCTCCAATACTGAACGTACAATTTCCAAGGGAGAAGTGTACCTCTGCTGCACAGATGGAGTCAGGTCCTCTTCATTCAAGTCCGTAGATCTAATTTCTGAAACTGTGTACCTTCTTTGCTCATTTTGGTGCATTTCAGAAGCAGACGTCTCCTGATGTTCACATATTGGAGCAACAATTTCTAGGGGAGAAATGGGTCTCTGCTGTTCAGAAGTAATCAGGTCTTCAATACTCGAGTCTTCAGATGTTCTTTCTGAAACTGTGTATCCTCCTTGTTCATTTTGGTTCATGTCATAAGCAGACACGTCCTCTTCTTCCAATACTGAAGAAAGAATTTCCAAGGGAGAAGTGTACCTCTGCAGCTCAGATGTACTCAGGTCCTCTGTAATCGAGTCTTCAGATCTACTTTCTGAAACTGTGTACCGTCTTTGCTCATTTTGGTGCATTTTAGAAGCAGACGTCTCCTGATGTTCACATATTGGAGCAACAATTTCTAGGGGAGAAATGGGTCTCTGCTGTTCAGAAGTAATCAGGTCCTCTTCATTCAAGTCCTCAGATCTACTCTCGGAAACTGCGTATCCTCCTTGTTCATTTTTGTTCATGTCAGATGCAGACTCCTCCTTTTCTCCTAATACAGGAGTCAATATTTCTAGTGGAGAATTGTATCTCTCCTGCTCAGAAGTAATCAGGTCCTCTGCATTCAAGTCCTCAGATCTACTCTCTGAAAATGTGTACCGTCTTTGCTCATTTCGGTTCATTTCCAAAGCAGACGTCTCCTGAAGTTCACATATTGGAGCAAATATTTTTGGGGGAGAAATGGATCTCTGCTGTTCAGATGTAATCAGGTCCTCTTCATTCAAGTCCTCAGATCTACTCTCTGAAACTGCGTATCCTCCTTGTTCATTTTTGATCATGTCAGAAACAGGCACCTCCTCTTCCTCCAATACTGAAGGTACAATTTCCAAGGGAGAAGTGTACCTCTGCTGCTCAGATGGAGTCAGTTCCTCTGTAATAGAGTCTTCAGATGTTCTTTCCTCAACTGTGTATCCTCCTTGTTCATCTTTGTTCATGTCAGATGCAGACACCTCCTCTTCCTCCAATACTGAAGGTACAATTTCCAAGGGAGAAGTGTACCTCTGCAGCTCAGATGTATTCAGGTCCTCTGTCATCGAGTCTTCAGATCTACTCTCTGAACCTGTGTACCGTCTTTGCTCATTTTGGTGCATTTCAGAAGCAGACGTCTCCTGATGTTCACATATTGGAGACACAATTTCTAGGGGAGAAATGGGTCTCTGCTGTTCCAAAGTAATCAGGTCCTCTTCATTCAAGTCTTCAGATGTTCTTTCTGCAACTGTGTATCCTCCTTGTTCGCTATTGTTCATGTCAGATGCAGACACCTCCTCTTCTCCTAATACAGGAGTCAATATTTCTAGTGGAGATATGGGGCTCTGCTGTTCAGAAGTAATCAGGTCCTCTGCATTCAAGTCCGTAGATCTACTTTCTGAAACTGCGTATCCTCCTTGTTCATTTTTGATCATGTCAGAAACAGGCAACTCCTCTTCCTCCAATACTGGATGAACCATTTCCAAGGGAAAAGTATACCTCTGCAGCTCAGATGTATTCAGGTCCTCTGTAATCAAGTCTTCAGATCTACTTTCTGAAACTGTGTACCGTCTTTGCTCATTTTGGTGCATTTCAGAAGCAGACGTCTCCTGATGTTCACATATTGGAGCAACAATTTCTAGGGGAGAAATGAGTCTCTCCTCTTCAGAAGTAATCAGGTTATCAATACTCGAGACTTCAGATGTTCTTTCTGAAACTGTGTATCCTCCTTGTTCATTTTGGTTCATGTCAGAAGCAGACACCTCCTCTTCTTCCAATACTGAAGGTACAATTTCCAAGGGAGAAGTGTACCTCTGCAGCTCAGATGGAGTCAGGTCCTCTTCATTCAAGTCCTCAGATCTAATTTCTGAACATGTGTACCATCTTTGCTCATTTTGGTGCATTTCAGAAGCAGACATCTCCTGATGTTCACATCCTAGAGCCACTTTTTCTAGGAGAAAAATGGGTCTTTCATGCTCAGTCGCAATCAGGTCCTCTGTCCTCAAGTCTTCAGATCTACTCTCTGAAACTGTGTACCGTCTTTGCTCATTTTGGTGCGTTTCAGAAGCAGACGTCTCCTGATGTTCACATATTGGAGCAACAATTTCTAGGGGAGAAATGAGTCTCTCCTCTTCAGAAGTAATCAGGTTATCAATACTCGAGTCTTCAGATGTTCTTTCTGAAATGTTGTATCCTCCTTGTTCATTTTGGTTCATGTCAGAAGCAGACACGTCCTCTTCTTCCAATACTGAAGAAAGAATTTCCAAGGGAGAAGTGTACCTCTGCTGTTCAGATGGAGTCAGGTCCTCTTCATTCAAGTCCTCAGATCTACTTTCTGAAACTGTGTATCCTCCTTGTTCATTTTTGATCATGTCAGAAACAGGCAACTCCTCTTCCTCCAATACTGGATGAACAATTTCCAAGGGAAAAGTGTACCTCTGCAGCTCAGATGTATTCAGGTCCTCTGTATTCAAGTCTTCAGATCTACTCTCTGAACCTGTGTACCGTCTTTGCTCATTTTGGTGCATTTCAGAAGCAGACGTCTCCTGATGTTCACATATTGGAGCAATAATTTCTAGGGGAGAAATGGGTATTTCCTGCTCAGATGTATTCAGGTCCTCTGTAATCAGGTCTTCAGAACTACTTTCTGAAATTGTGCATCTGGTTTGGTCATTTTGATGCATTTCAGAAGCAGACGTCTCATGATATTCACAAACTATCGCAACATTTTCCAAAGACAAAATAGATCTCTCCTTCTCAGATGTAATCAGGTCCTCTGCATTCAAGTCTTCAGATGTACTTTCTGAAACTGTGTATCCTCCTTGTTCGCTATTGTTCATGTGAGAAGCAGACACCTCCTCTTCCTCCAATACTAAAGAAAGAATTTCCAAGGGAGAAGTGTACCTCTGCTGCTCAGATGTACTCTTGTTCTCTGTAATCAAGTTCTCAGATCTACTTTCTGAAACTGTGTATACTGCTTGTTCATTATTGTTCATGTCAGAAACAGTGATCTCCTCTTCTCCCAATACTGGGGGAACAAATTCCAAGGGAAGAATTTGATTCTGCTGCTCAGATGGAGTCAGGTCCTCTTCATTCAAGTCCGTAGATCTAATTTCTGAAACTGTGTACCATCTTTGCTCATTTTGGTTCATTTCAGAAGCAGACGTCTCCTGAAGTTCACATACTGGAGCAACAATTTTTAGGGGAGAAATGGGTCTCTGCTGTTCAGAAGTAATCATGTCGTCTTCATTCAAGTCCTCAGATCTACTTTCTGAAACTGTATATCCTCCTTGTTCATCTTTATTCATGTCAGATGCAGACACCTCCTCTTCTCCTAATACAGGAGTCAATATTTCTAGTGGAGAATTGTATCTCTCCTGTTCAGAAGTAATCAGGTCCTCTGCATTCAAGTCCTCAGATCTACTTTGTGAAACTGTGTATCCTTCTTGTTCATTTTTGATCATGTCAGAAGCAGGCAACTCCTCTTCCTCCAATACTGGATGAACAATTTCCAAGGGAAAAGTGTACCTCTGCAGCTCAGATGTATTCAGGTCCTCTGTATTCAAGTCCTCAGATCTAATTTCTGAAACTGTGTACCATCTTTGCTCATTTTGGTTCATTTCAGAAGCAGACGTCTCCTTGTGTTTAAATACTGGAGCAACAATTTCTAGGGGAGAAATGTGTTTCTGCTGCTCAGATGTAATCAGGTCATCTGTAATAGAGTCATCAGATCTACTTTCTGAACACGTGTATCGTCTTTGTTCATTTTGATACATTTTAGAGCCAGACATATTCCACTTTTCATATTCTAGAACAGTTTTCCCAGGGAAAATACATTTCTGCTGCTCAGATGCATTGAAGAACTTTGCAATTATGTCCTCAGATCTACTTTCTGAACATGTGTATTGTCTTTGCTCCAGTTGGTTCATTTCAGAAGCAAAGGTCTCATGTTCAAATGCTGGAGGAACATTTTGCAAGGGAAAGTTGGGTCTCTCCTGGTCTGCTATGTATCGTCTTTGCTCATTTTGATCACTTTTAGAGACAAAAATGGCCTCCTTTTCATATTCTGGAACAACAGTTTTCCAAGGGAAAATACATTTCTGCTGGTCAGGTCCTTTCCAGAACTTTACGATCAAGTCCTCAGATCTACTTTCTACACATGTGTATTGTCTTTGCTCCAGTTGGTTCATTTCAGAAACAGAGGTCTCCTCATGTTTAAATACCGGAGGAACATTTTGAAAGGGAAAATTGGGTCTCTCCTGGTCTGCTATGTATCGTCTTTGCTCATTTTGATCACTTTTAGAGACAAAAATGGCCTCCTTTTCATATTCTGGAACAACAGTTTTCCAAGGGAAAATACATTTCTGCTGCTCAGGTCCATTGCAGAACTTTACGATCAAGTCCTCAGACCTACTTTCTACACATGTGTATTGTCTTTGCTCCAGTCGGTTCATTTCAGAAACAGAGGTCTCCCCATGTTTAAATATTGGAGGGAAAAGTTGAAGGGGAAATTTCGGTCTCTCCTGCTCTGCTATGTATCGTCTTTGCTCATTTTGATTAATTTCATGTTTTGGAACAACAGTTTCCCAAGAGAAAATACTTTTCTGCTGCTCAGATGCATTCTTGTAGTGTGCAATCAGGGCTTCAGGTGTACTTTCTACACATGTGTACCGTCTTTGCTCTCTTTGGTTCATTTCACAAGCATAGGTCTCCTCATATTCAAATACTGGAGGAACAACTTGCAAGGGAAAATTGGGTCTCTCCTGCTCTGATGCAATTAGGGCCGCTGCAGTTGAGTCTTCAGTTCTACTTTCTGCAAATGTGTAATATCTTTGTTCATCTGCAATTGAATATTCACATTGATTGTCTGAGAATGTGTATTGCATTTGCTTATTTTCTTGAACCTCAGAAGAATTTTCTAATTTAGGGAGATTCCTGTTGAAATACGTTCCAGACATGTTTTGTTTTGTGTATATATGGTCTCAGAAATACAAATAGTTACTGAGTTATTTGGGTGGCTGGTTGATTCTGTGTGAATGCTTCCTTCCTTTTTTTAAAATGAGCATGTAGGGTGAGGCATCACCTATATGTAGCCTTGATCATTTGTGACGTCAATGTTTTATGAACGTCATATCTGCACTCGTACATATGTGTGAGGCACATAAGTTTGCCTTTGCTGTTGCCTAGCAACGGTATGACGTCAGTATACCGGGTCCCATTGGAAGTGTGACTGAGAGATAATTGTGTGCACCCAGTGAGTATACTTTGTTGGAATTATGTTTCAGTGTTGAACCATACCAAGCTGATAGTAGTTTCTGTGGTTTGTTTATACAGTCGAAGTAATGCAATTACGTCCATCCCATTTATAATAACACCAAAATAAAGGCATGGTATCTGTAGACAACTACAGTTCTGAGCAAAATAAATAAAATAAGGTGCTCTTTTTAATTGGTCTTGTGAGCCTAAATGGTATCGTATGCGAGCGAAGTCGCTGACTCGGCTTCGTAGAGTCGGGAGAGGCGTGGCAAGTTCAGCTAGAGTTGTGAGTTCTGTCGATGTTGAGGAGACGGAGAAAATTAAGAGATCGGTGGGCCGTTCAACAAATGGCGGACTCGTTGTCCTGTGTCGTTTTTGATAAGTGAACACCCCCCCCCCCCAATCGCTCGGTTACACTGGTGGCAGCGGTGGGATCATTTCTTCATATATTACAGCTATATTTTTTTCCGGAATACTGTAGTGAGTTTGGCAGTCAATTAGCCTGAAGTATTTTCGAACTCCGCTAGCTGCGTCATTCGGCTCCCAGCTACTGCTACTGCAGCTTGAAGTTCCCGCCGGTAGCATGTGGTGTGGGGACGAGGATCTTTTTAAGCCAAGTATGCATCGGTTCACCGACTCTCCCTCCCGGGACATCAAGGTGGATCTGCCCGCTCCGTTCGCCGGCGACGGGACCCAGGGGTTCCTTGGCTGGGCGAGACAACTGGAGGTAACCGTCAGAGCCGTGGTGGGACATGGCGGTCGCGGTGATGACGAGCTGGCCAGAATCCTCCCGACGCGCCTGAGCAAGTCTGCTTTCCTTTTGTGGGACATCCTTCCCGATGTGAGTAAATCGGATTACAATGCCGCGAAAGAGAGACTTGGTGCTGCGTTTGGACGGAGACAATTTATGGATCGTTTCAGAGCCAGCCTGTCGGCTCGGACCAGAGCTCCTGGTGAAAGCTTGGAGGTTTACGCGGCCGATGTGCGCCGGCTGGTGGCAGAGGCGTTCCCGGAGTACGAGTCGGCGGCGCAGACAGTGGAAATATTCAGACGGTTCGTCGCTGGTCTGGATCCCGCTTTGAAAGCCAAGTGCCTGGAGCAGGGGGCCGCGGACCAGGAGGAAGCCCTGATCATCGCTGAAAGATGCGAGAACGCGAGAGAAGCTCTGCAGAGGGACTGTGTGAGTACTCATGGTGGCACACATGCCAGTGGGGCAGGATTACCTGTGCAGTCGGTGTCAGTTACAGATGGTCTTCAGAAAGTTTTGGATAGATTAACAGATGACGTGTGCCACGTGCGAATGGAAATGAAGGAATTGTATAATGACAACAATAGACTAAGGGATTATGTTTCAGAGAAAAGAGAGCAGCGGCCCCGTGGCCGCTGTGGCTGCACCTGTGGAGAAAGGGGATGTCAGGTGAGAGCGCCCTGGGATGGATATCAGGGTCGCTCTCCAGACCGTGGGACATTGCATTATCAAGGGGACCCCCCCTCTGCCAGCCAGCAGCAAGGTTCGAGGGCGAACCTTGCTGCAGCCCACCTGGGGGTAGAAGCCCCAGCCCCGGGTGGCGTGCTCCACGAGAGGGAGAGCACAGGAACCAGGGTGTGCGCTTCCTGCCACAGGCAGGAGGACCTGACAGCAACCATCAGGGAAACTATCAGTAGCTGGTGTTGAGGCCCAGACTCCAGCTTCACCTTCTAGAGGCCCCTTTTATCAGGACTTTAGTTCATCTGAGCCTGACCCGGAGTCAAATGTGGACCACCCTACCTCTTACATTAGAGGGGTGGTTGAGGGCACAGAGGTCTCTATTCTGGTGGACTCAGGTGCCTCTGTGTCATTGATTAGCGCCGACTTTCGTATGTCCGTTCCTGCTCTACGGAGCCGACCCCTCAGGAAAAACTACATTGATTCACGTGCAGTTAATGGACAGATGCTGGACACTTTGGGCACCATCGCAGTGAGCTTTTGTCTAGGCCCCACCTGTTGGCAGCACACCTTCTTCGTGCTGCGTGAGTCCACACAGGCCGTATTGCTGGGTCCGGATTTTTTGACCAAGTACCATGCCCTTCTGGACCTGGGTCGTGGTGTGCTCCAATTATGGGATGTCAGTGTCCCTCTGCTGCGAGGGGGCGAATTAGCTCCTATATGCTGCAATGTGTCAGTGGCTGAAAGCAGGTCAATTCCACCCCTGAGTGAGGCGTTGGTCCCTGTGGTTGTGTCTTCCGCAGCAGGTGCAGGGCTGCTGAATTGTGACTTTGAGGGCTATCTGGAATCTAATGTTTCTGACACAACCGGACTGGTGGTGGCTCATGCAGTGACGACGGTTAAAGACAGAGTCACTGTCGCTCGGGTCCTTAACCCGAAGGGGACCGCAGTGGAACTGAAACAGGGGCTACATATGGGTGAGCTGTACCCATTGGATGGGGTTGCTGTTACACCATTTCTCCCCTCCTCTGATGTACACACTATCCAGGTCCAGCCCCCGGCTCTCCCTGTCACTTTTGAGGAGTCCCCTATCAGTGAGCAACAGAAAAAAGAATTATCTGCGCTACTGGAGAAGTTTTGTACTGTTTTCAGTACATCTGATAAAAATACAGGCAGATGCACACTGGTTCAACATTGCATCCAGACTGGCAATCCCTCCTGTTAAGCAGGGGGCATACAGGCCTTCTCCAGGTAAACAGTTGGAGATTGAACGTCAGGTGGCTGGGTTGCTGGCGGATGGGCTGGTGGAGGAGAGTTGCAGCCCGTGGGAATCTCCGGTGGTACTCGTCAGAAAAAAAGGAGGGCAGTGGAGATTTTGTATTGATTATCGCTGCCTCAATTCGATGACAATCAAGGACTCACACCCTCTCCCTCGAGTTGATGATAGCCTTGATGCACTGGCGGGCTCATCCTGGTTCACTACACTGGACTTTTCAAATGGCTACTGGCAGGTTGAGTTGGCTGAGGAGGACAGGGAGAAGACTGCTTTCACGACAGGCAGGGGCCTGTATCAGTGGAGAGCCATGCCCATGGGCCTAACCAATTCACCGGCCACCTTTCAGCGCATGATGGAACTGTTGCTGAGGGGCCTGCCCTGGCACATTTGCATGGTGTATTTGGATGATATACTGATTTACAGCCGCACTTTTGAGGACCACCTGCAACGCCTGCACGAGGTTCTGTCTAGAATACGGGGGGCAGGTGTGAAACTGAACCCCAAGAAATGTCATTTTGCCAGAGACCATGTGGTTTTCCTAGGTCATCTTGTCTCTCAAAATGGCCTCCAGCCAGACCCTCGCAACACAGACAAGGTGAAGAACTGGCCGACGCCTCTTTTTTTTTTCTTTTTTTTTTTTTTTTTGGCCCTTGTTTGCACATACATTTATGGTTGATACCATGTTGGTATAACCGGAGTTGTATATATGCATTTTAATCTGGTTACCAAGGGTGTTTTGTGTGTGTGTGGGTGGGTGTGTGCAAGTGTGCTACCTTCACCAGCCCTCATAACAGTCAAACTATATTTTTATTGATCCCTGGAGAAATCAAACAAGATAAAAGTAAAGGAAGAGTCAGAAAGAGGGGTATAAATATTCTGCAGAGGAGGGCTAGAGTCACTGGGTGTGGAGGGTGAGGAGAGAGAGAGCAGGAGAGAGAGACGAGACAGTGGTGGTGCAATCTGGTGTCTGTGTTGTAATATGTGTCAAGAAGAGTTTATAATGTTTTGTTTAAAGAGTAAAAGGTGGACACAGGACAATCAGGTGTTATAAGCAAAAAGAAAACAGAGAAAAGGGGGAGGAGCTTTCTATTTACAATCACATGTCTGAGCGTTTGGGGGGAGTTGGAGGCAGTATTGAAAAGTCATATATATATATAATAGGCATAGAAGTATTTAAATACTCATACATGTCCACATGTATCAAAATTAAGTCATAAGCAGAAAAGATAGATAAATAATCCATACACATACACACACACACACACACACACGCATATTCATACAATCAATGAAAATAAACTGAGGATTAATGTGTGGACATCTAAGAGTTTTGCTATGCATAGGTATAAGATTCATATGCACATGTACATGATTATACATACATACAAATATACATTGATACGTGCATGTACACATGTGCCTAATTGAAAATACACATATATATTTATAAGTAGCTATTCATATGATATGCATACACATACCTTTAAATCATTGCATATAGTATATCAGTATATGCATACACTTTGCATGTTCATGTCACAATACATTTCCCAGTAAGAGGTGAGAGCTTTTGTCGGTCTATGCTCATATTACAGGCGGTTTGTCCGAAACTTCTCTGGGTATGCAGCCCCACTGAATAAATTAGCTGGCAAGAATGTTTCATTTGACCGGACGCCTGAGTGTGAGGCTGCCTTCACTTATTTGAAGCAGGTGCTTACTTCTGCACCTGTAGTGACGTTACCTAACTATACATTGTCGTTCAAAGTCTACACTGATCCGTCTAAAGACTCTGTGGGGTCAGTACTGGCACAGGTGGTGGATGGACTTGAACGTGTAGTAGCCTATGCTAGCCAGGCTCTCACAGCTGCTCAGAAAAGGTGGTCCACCTTTGACAGGGAGCTCTGGGCTGTGGTGTGGGCTGTGCGAGAGTTCACATTATGTGGGTGTCTCAGCATTCACTATTGTCACTGACCACCGCCCTTTACTGGGCCTCAGAAAGATGGCGCTAGACCATGACCCTTCAGGGAAGAGAGGCAGATGGGTTTTGGAGCTGGACTCCTTTAACTGGACCATGATTCACAAGGATGGCTCCAGTCATGGGAACGCAGATGCATTGTCCCGCCGGCCGGTCCCTCCTGACCCTGTCAACCATGTGGCTGCTTCTCTAGGTGTGTTTGCTGCCAGTGTGCAGCAGCCCACTTACTCTCTATCTCACAGTAGCGCTGAGATGCTGTTACACCAACAAGAGGACTCGGACATTGGCACTGTGCTAGCCTGGCTGGAGCAGGGCAAGACCAGACCGCCTCGCCCAGTCATGAGGGGCTCCCCTCTCCGCCTCCGAAAGTTGTGAACGGAGTTTAACCGCCTGTCCATGGTGGAGGGATTGCTGTGTCGGACTGTGACGTCTTTTCCCTCTGGTGTCACACAGGTGCAGGTGGTGGTTCCCTCAGCCCTGGTGCCCAACATTCTGGGTCATCTACATGGGGGCCCTGCTGCAGCTCACTTCTCTGCTGAGAGAGTCTGGGAGCAGGCCCGACAGAGCTATTACTGGCCCTGCATGCTGAAAGACATCAGACAGTGGTGTGAGCAGTGTAGAGCCTGCCAGACACGTAGATCCCCGGTTCCTAAAGCCAAGGCCTCCATGGGAGGGTCTCCAGTCAGTCGTCCATTGCAGCGGGTGGCAGCAGATATCCTGGAGCTTCCTATAACATGTCGGCGCCACAGATATGTTTTGGTAGTTGAGGATTACTTCACTAAATTTGTGAATGTGTATGCGCTGCCCAACCAGACTGCTGAGACTGGCCCGCTGTCTCTTTGAGGACTATGTGCTGGTGCATGGGGTCCCTGAGATGCTGCACACTGACCAGGGTCGGCAGTTTGAAGCAGAGGTGATTCAGAGCCTCTGTCGGTTACTGGGTGTTGCTAAGACGCGTACCGCAGCATACAAACCGAAATCAGATGGCATGGTCGAGCGTCATAACAGGACGCTAATTGACCAGCTGGCTAAGATGTTGTTGTCTCACGGGGGAGAGTGGGATGATCATTTGAAATCTGTCGCTTTTGCTTACAATGCCTCCAAGCACTCCAGCACTCAGTTCACCCCCTTCTATCTCATGCACGGGCGGGAAGCCCGGAATCCGGCAGAGGTTCTGGTTCCTAGTGGGGTAGGGGGCGTTAGAAGTACAGCCTCGCTGCCTTCATACGTGTCATCTCTTGTGGAGCGGCTGGAGATGGCTTTCAGTGCAGTCAGGATTAATACAGCAGAGGCGCATGAGAAACAAAAACTGTACCATGATGAGAACTCTCACCACAAGGGGTTTACAGAGGGTGCACTGGTGTGGCTTAATAACCCAGCAGAGAGCCGCACGAAACTACAACCACACTGGAGGGGCCCCTATTGTGTTGATCAGGTTGTGGCTTTAGGTGCGGAGGCTGCTCAGACATATCGAATTGTCAACCCCCTTGACCCGTTGGA
Source organism: Xenentodon cancila (assembly GCA_014839995.1). Taxonomy (NCBI): domain Eukaryota; kingdom Metazoa; phylum Chordata; class Actinopteri; order Beloniformes; family Belonidae; genus Xenentodon; species Xenentodon cancila. The sequence continues at coordinate 13,880,684 of CM026202.1, read as the reverse complement.
GCGGGCCCAGGTTGTTCATTCTGACAGGTTGAAACATTACACTCTTCCCCTGCCTGCTGGTTCTCCAAGCAACAGCATGTCCTCCCACCCCAACTCCGCCCCGACGACATCCTCGCCTGCGGCGAGTACTTCATTGGACTCCACAGGCGACAGCCATCAACGGCCTGGTGACACAGCCCACCTGGGTCAGGGTGGCGCACTTGGGCCCGCCCCTTCATACTCTTGCAGTGGCAGGCTGGTGCGTGCTCCATCACGTTATCAGGACTTCATTGCGATGTGAATGTGGGGTTATGTCATATGGTGCAGTGAACCTGTTGTTTTTTTTGTTTTTTCGGTGGGTTTTGTTGTTGTTTTGGATTTTTTTTTTCCTTGCGTGAACGCCATTGTTTGGGCTGATTAATATCCTATTGTTTTACAGGCAATGTCAGGTGTATTTTTTTTTTTTTAGGGGGGGAAGGCAGTTTGCCTGTAGGTTCAGAGGAGCCATGTAGTTTCCTGTTTGGGTGACGTTGTCAATACCATATTGGGTCTCGAATATTTGTTTATTTATTTTGTGGTTTGTTTTTTTGTATGAATACCCTGCTAATTTTGTTGTTTGGTTTCCTTTCACGTCCCCGGCCTTTTACATTTCCTGTTGTTGTAGAAATGGGGACATTTCTTTTGGAGGGGTGGACGTATGTAACTAACTTTCGGGTTCTTTTTTTTTGGGAGAGGTGTGTCCCTCCCGGGGGGAGGTGCCATAGAGTCGGGAGAGGCGTGGCAAGTTCAGCTACAGTTGTGAGTTCTGTCGATGTTGAGGAGACGGAGAAAATAAAGAGATCGATGGGCCGTTCACCAAATGGCGGACTCGTTGTCCTGTGTCGCTTTTGATAAGTGAACCCCCCCAATCGCTCGGTTACATAGTTGATTAAATGGTCAGACACCGAAAGAAAAGGTGATCCAAACATCTGTAGACTATTCGTCCAGGCAGATTATTTAACATCTAAAACACAACAAATAAACCAACACTTTTTTTAGTTATTGATAAACATGTCTAAACTTAACTAATTCTAATGAACACGAAATGTCATTTAGTATGAAGGACAAAAGAAATGACAAATGTAAATAATGTGAAATGTATAAATAAACTAAATGCATGTTATAATGAAGTATAAATACTTATGTGAGAATGCTCTTCTTCGACTTCAGTTCAGCATTCAACACCATCATCCCCCAGCAGCTAGTTCACAAAGTGGACCAGCTGGGGATCAACACCTCGCTGTGCAACTGGCTGTTGGACTTCCTGACTGGGAGACCACAGGCAGTACGGGTCGGCAGCAACACATCCAGCACCATCACACCTAACACAGGGGCCCGCCAGGGATGTGTGCAGAGCCCTCTCCTCTTCACCCTGCTGACCCATGACTGCACACCGATGCACAGCTCCAACCTTTTCATAAAGTTTTCGGACGACACAACTGTGGTTGGTCTCATCAACAACAACGCTGACTCAAACTACAGGAGCAAAGTGAGCCGCCTGGCTGAGTGGTGCAACAACAACAAACTCACCCTGAACGTGGAGAAGACCAAGGTGATTGCTGGTGACTTCAGGAGACAACACACCCAGCATGCTCCTCTGACCATCAACGGTGCTGCTGTGGAGAGGGTGAGCAGCATGCACCCGGCCTCCATCATGTGCACCCCCCTCCCCTCTCTCATTCTGACCTCAGTATCATACCAGGTACTTTTGCACCAGGTCACTTTAACCAGACCGATAAGCTGAACACCAGCAGGACAATCACACACCTTTTAAAAACTGTTGTACAATTCACTGTCCCTATTACAATACAGTTCATCATTAACAATAATGTCTATCATCATACTGCCATTTCATTGTTTTTACTGTAATCATATTGCCCTTGGCTCTTAAACCCAACTCAAACATGTAAAAGATGAACTGAACCGACATGGCTCAGCACATCCCGCACACGTGGTCACAGACTATTGACTTCTGATTAACACTTCATTTGCATAGCCGACTCATCCCGGGCACATTACAACAGAGGTCCGATGTCTCTTTGTTTTCATAACAAGTTCTCCTGCTGTGGGATTTAAAATAGAAAAACATAAAAAAACATAAAAACAGCGGTCCTGCCTCACCTCAGTAATGAGAAGAGAATGTGTTTTGGAGGAGACCTGCTGACACTATTGAGCTCATATTTAGCTTATATAATTGTAATGCAGATGCATATTGTAATTCTTTGTACTTCTTCAGGAAACAAGTGCAAGTTAAGTTTTAAGTCCATTATCTACATTTTAGCATCCATTGTTTACGTGTTTCTTCTTCTCTTTGTTTTCCTGGATTCTTCTTGTCGTCTGGTTTTATGCTGCTGGCCGTTTGTGAACAGCCAAAACTGCCATTTTTTTCAGTCAAAGGTTCTTGTGTGACGCTACACTGTAATGGAGACACGCCGGCTGAAGTGGCTGAGAAGACGGTCGGCCCTGTTAGAGGTCTGTCTGGCAGATTTACTCTGAACTCCTGCTAGAAACACACCTAATGTGAACCGAAAAGGTTCTCTGTGACGAGTATGACCTGAGCGATTTTAAATCTGTACCTTGATACAAACCCATTTTTTCAAGTCTTGATATTCAAAATGTTGTGATCCACTGTATTAAATGCTGTAGACGGGTCCAAAAGCACCAAAACAGCAGATTTACCAGAGTCAACAGTTAAAAACATGTCATTGACAACTCTGAAAAGAGCAGTTTCTGTGCTATAATGTGATTTAACTGACTGAAACTTTTCACAAATTGTCATTACTTGTGCAAAAATGCTTTGAGTTGATTAAAAGCATCTTTCTCCAGGAGTTTCGACAGAAAGGGCAACTTCAAAATTGCCTGATAATTAGAAAGAACAGTTAGGTCAAGACTTTTCTTTATTTATGAGCAGCTGCACAACAACAACAGCATGTTTACAAGCAGCTGGAACACAACCTGCTCTTAAAGACGTATTTATTAAAATGAGGATATATGAACTTACTGTCTGAAAACCATCTCTAAAGAGATGTGAAGAAAAAGGCTATCTGAAGGAGAAGTGCAAGGCCTTAATGGATGTCCTACCTCCTGTAAAACAAAAGGTCACAGGCTGAAACTGCTCAAAAACCGCTGAGCATGCTGGAGGCAAAGAAGGATCAGAGTCACTCTCAATTTGAGAAGGCCTTAGAGAAGAATTTCTTTCAATGAAAATTTTCAGAAAATTCAGACTAAGAAGAAGCCACAACATGATCACCAGCACAGGGATTTGCAGTTAAATATAGTTAAAATATAGAACAGAACATGAGGTTTATGACTATTCAAGGAAACTATGTTGGACAGTTTCAGTAGATTTGACAGCTTTCTGGTACCTGGACAAACAATAGAGAGACATGTCCAAGGAGACAGAGCTTGTCTTTCTTCCACTTCCTCTCACCACGTCTGCACTCCTGCCTGAGAGTGCGGGTCCTGTCATTCAACCAGGGCTGAGAAGGTGACTTTATCAATTTTGTTTTAAATGGAGCCAGAAAATCCAGAATATCGTTGCAGGTGGAGGTGGAGTTAAAGAAGATAGTGAGCTCCTCAATTCTCAATTTGGTGCAGAACTGCAGCTGTAGTGAGTCTTTAAAAGCAATTGCTTTTGCTCATCTACTCATTATTATTTACTACTGTAATCTTAGTAACATTCTTTGGCTTTTTCATTCCCACCCTTTAGATCTGTATGCTTGGTTTACCTTTCAGCTTGTTCTCTTTCCTGTCTCTCAACCCCATCTGTTGAGCCAGACGCAGGTGTCATGATTGGATGTTGTATATTTTTGGGGTACTAGCGTATTTACTGACAATATAGGAAGAAACTTGCTGCCAGGCTTGATTTTGGGCTACTAGTCAGTTTCATGCGAAGTTGGGAAAGACATGGCTCATTTTTTGAATACATCTAATTTTTTTTTTTCAGGAATCCATGTGGTGCATGGATCCTCAGACGGTCCTGGTGCGCACAACGCAGTTAAACCCAGGAAGATGCAGAAGTTCTCTGTACCAGCGCCAAACAGTCTCTGGCATATTGATGGCAACCACAAATTGGTAAAGTACCTGAAAAACATCCACAATCTTGACTACTTTTATAAAGTATATCAACGCTGAGTAAAGAATGTGAGACTTGAAGACCAGTTACTTTGTTTATAGTGTTGTCAGCTAAAATGTCATTTATTCAGTAAGTGTGCATAAAATGATTACTTTAAATCAAAACACTCCGTAGAGGCAGAAACTGAATTAATACATTTGTTTGAGTGTGCATGTGTTTTAATAAATATTGCAGTGTAAATGTCGTATGTCAACATGAGTTAAAAGCATAGAAGTGGTTATCTTCAGCATCATTCATCGAAACATGCTCATGAGTCATGATTATTATGATGCTTGATATAGAAAGTAGAATTAAGTCACAAATTAAAAGAATTGAAAATTAATTTAGCAGTTGGTGTCATTCTGCATCTGGTCACCGACAGCCAGATGTTGAGGTCCCTGAAGTTCAGCTGCACTGCGCTCACTGACTCAAGTAGAAAGTAGAAAATCTAGCAGAGCCTGATGCCCTCTCGCCAATGTCTTGGATGTGTACATACAAACAGTGAGCCTTTTATCAGAAGTGTTACAGTAAATTCTGGATCCATAAGCTCTATGTAACAGAAGTTTATAAGTTTCAAATGAAGAAACAAGTCATACTTAACTAATTAACTGTAAGGGACAATTAAATAAAAAAAAAACTATTCAGTAGACAAGAGCAAAACAAACTTGTGTAAGTGCACTGAAGGCATCTGCAGTCTCCTTAGACCATTCCAAAACCAGTATCTCTTGATACACCAAGCATGTTTCTTTCAAAGACTCTGTATTCTTTGTAGTGTCCAGGTGGTTTAAGCAAGTGGAAGCAGGTGGATGACTTTGGGATGCTGCTCTCCACAACTTCAACATCCAAGTGTCTAGGAAGCACGTTCCAGCCCACCCAGAACTCCTTAAGTTTCCCAGGTATGTTTGCAGAGGCTACCACCGGACAGAAGAAAGTACAACTTTATGTTCTTGACTGAATTGATTTTGCAACAAATGATTCATGTGAAACAAAACTTTCAGAACAATAATTCTGTTTATTTGTGCTTTGGGTTTTCACTGTGGTTGAGAATTCACTGTTAAATAGAAAATTAGTAACTTCTGTCCCCATTACAGAGCTTCAGTTAAAAACCTGTGAGGGACTGTTGTCTTAAGTCCACATTTACGTACCATTCTCAATAAATGTGTGAAGAAATACTGTGATCTTACATGTGTCTTCCAAAGAGAAATCACTGTCTTTCACTTCCTTCAGTGCGGGCCACTTTATCTTGTCCAACACAACCTAAAAAATGTTTTTAACAATCAGCTTTTTCAAACAGCCAAGAGAAAAAGAAAAGAAATGGTGCACATACTGATAAAGTTGTATTATGATAAGAGTATTGTCAGGTTGTAGAAAGTTTAAAGTTGCAGTTTGTAAGTGTATTTTTGTCATATTTGCTGAAATGACTACTATTTTCTGTTAATATGACCTAAACTAGGTATTTGAGACTCTAATCGGCTTCTTTTGCGCCACCTGCAGCTCATAATGCAGTTTACAAGTTTCCTCCGCTCCCATTAATATTTTTCTGAATTTTTATTTTGCCTATGAAATATGTGAATTTAAGAAATTACAGTAATAATTAAAAGAATCTAAAGTTATGTCTTCAATTTTCTTTTTTTTTTTTCTTTCTTTTTTTTTTTTTTTTACAACAATCCAGATTTTAAGTTTAATTTAATGACCTTAAAAGGAAAAGCTGAGGTATTTGGCATTTTGGCATTGAAAGTAAACACGAAAACTATAATGTGATTCACAAAATAAGGATACATTTTCACTCAAGCCACTAATCAGTGACCCTCCTTGAACTGCCACCTTAGCGTGGTGAAGGGGTTTGTGTGCCCAAAGGATCCTAGGAGCTATGTTGTCAAGGGCATTCTGCCTCTGGTAGGGTCTGCCATGGCAAACAGGTCCTGGGTGACAGGCCAGACTAAGAGCGGTTAACTAATCCCTCATGAAGAACTTACCACCAAGGATTGTTACATCGCCCGGAGTGGCGTCACCAGGGCCCCACCCCTGGAGCCAGGCCTGGGGATGGGGCTCGAAGGCGAGCGCCTGGTGGCCGGGTCCCGTGGGTCCCGTGGGTCCCTGGGCTCAGCCCGAAACGGCGACGTGGGCCCGCCTTCCAGTAGGCTCACCACCCAAAGGAAGAGTCATGGAATAGTCGTCCAAGAACCTTGGAAAATATTATTAAATAAAAAAATATTTATAACAGCACAGAAAAGCCAAGCAGCTTTACCAATCTTCCAATCAGTTCTTAAAACACCTCCATGTAAGCATCTCATCAGAAAGAAAATAAAAACATGTGAAAACTAAAATATGGTCCATCAGAACAACACTGATCAGTCAGTGGGATGTTGTTTGTCCATAATACTCACTGCATGGAGGAGCAGTTTCTCCAGCAGCCATCACCTGTTCTCAGGTGTGACTCAGGGCAAATCGCAGAACATTGATAGCTCATTGATGGAGCACTTTTCCTCAGATGATGACGCTACTGTACCATCCAACTAACAATGAAAATTATGAGTAATACTTTTTTTCCCAATAATACTTACAAATATGGTAATATTTGTTTGATGTGTCATTTATCAGCTGGCCAGTTTGGGAGCCCTGTTGTACTAAACATCTCTTAACCTTGTTAATTGCTTTAATTCTATTTTCATTTAAATTTAATTTGAAAGCTGTTATAAAAATAGCTTCTCTCCCATGGCAGCACCTACTTGGCGGACTGTATATGTAACCATGGACGTAGCCTTCGGTCATGTGACCCACCGGTTTCTGAGGACTGGTTTTGAAGCCCGTTTGCCTTCGTATGGGCCGCAGCCATGTTGCTCTGCAGGCTAATGGGAACACGCCCAACGGATGTCAGTCAAAGTTGGCTTCGCTCCCAGCTCCTTCAGCCGAAACCTGCTGAAATGAAGCACTGTACTAAATTGTGCACCAGGGACATGTTTTGTTCCATAATAATTGATAGAGGGCAAGTAGAAAAGAGGTGTTGGACCCTTGACAAACTTGTTGTTTTTTTTTAACATTGGGGAGAAAACAAGAGTACCCAGAGAAAACCCCATATATATATATATATATATATATATATATATATATATATATATATATATATATGTATGTATATATGTGTATATATATGTATGTATATATATATATATGTATATATATATATATATATATATATATGTGTGTGTGTATGTATGTATGTATAAACATTTAGAATCTCCAATCAATCTGATGTTTGTTTTTTTTCTAACTAGAGGAAAAAAACCGGAGCACCCGGAGAAAACCCCACAAAAGTATGGAGAGTAATGTATTTGTTCAAGAGGTTATCCTTTATATTCTCATTCACTTATTTATCCAGCCTACATGTATCAAGCACAGGGGAGGACTTGTTTAGAAGGGTTTTGGACCCCCAGTGCAGTGAGGTTGCAGTAGTTGGTAAACAAGGTCTTCCACGGAGTTTGGGCTGCACGTGCTCTGGCAGGCAGAAATTGAGTTCATCAGGAAAGGTACAAATGCAAAAGCAGTTACAGTGGCAAAGCCAACATACATGGCTGTCTTTAGTACGCCTTTTGCACAAGTACGCCACAGACTCCTCGCCTGACCTTTACTAGATAAAGTCTCAGTGGTAGGAGTCACTAGCTGTTGAAGACCTGCAGAAGTACTTTCAGTGTGAGGTTGGGCCGTGCGGATTTCCAAGGGTTTATAAATCTGCCTTTTGGAAACATTAATGTCCTCAGATGTGGCACCCAAGAATGTGCCCTCTGTAATCGAGTCCACGGAACTGCTTCCTGAGAATTTGCACTGTCGTTGATCACATTGGTTCATTTCAGAAGCAGATGTCTCCTGATATTCACATCCTAGAGCCACTTTTTCTGAGAGGAAAATGGGTCTTTCCTGCTCAGTAGCAATCAGGTCCTCAGTAATCAAGTCCTCTGATCTACTCTCTGAAAATGTGTACCGTCTTTGCTCATTTCGGTTCATTTCCAAAGCAGACATCTCCTGAAGTTCACATATTGGAGAAACAATTTTTAAGGGAGAAATGGGTGTCTGCTGTTCAGATGTAATCAGGTCCACTTCATTCAAGTCCTCAGATCTACTTTCTGAAACTGTGTATCCTCCTTGTTCATTATTGGTCATGTCAGAAGCAGGCACCTCCTCTTCCTCCAATACTGGATGAACTATGTCCAAGGGATAAATGTACCTCTGCTGCTCAGATGTAATCAAGTCCTCGTCATTAAAGTCATCAGATGTACTTTCTGAAATTGTGCATCTGGTTTGCTCATTTTGATGCATTTCAGAAGCAGACGTCTCATGATATTCACAAACTATTGCAACATTTTCCAAAGACAAAATAGATCTCTCCTGCTCAGATGTAATCAGGTCCTCTGCATTCAAGTCCGCAGATCTACATTCTAATAATGTGTATTGTCTTTTCTCATGTTGGTTTATTTCCGAAGCAGACTTCTCCTGATATTCACATACGGTAGCACCATTTTCCAAGAGAAAAATGGGTTCTTGCTGCTCAGATGTAATACGGTACTGTACAATTGAGTCTTCAGATCTACTTTCTAAACTTGTGTATTGTCTGTCCGCATTTATTTTCATTTCAGATACAGACACTTCCTTTTCTCCTAATACGGGAGTCAACATTTCCAAGGGATAAATGTGCTTCTGCTGCTCAGATGAAGTCAGTTCCTCAGTAATCGAGTCTTCAGATGTACTTTCTGAAACTGTGTATCCTTCTTGTTCATTTTTGTTCATGTCAGAAGCAGGCACCTCCTCTTCTTCTAATACTGAAGAAAGAATTTCCAAGGGAGAAGTGTACCTCTGCAGCTCAGATGTACTCTTGTTCTCTGTAATCAAGTCTTCAGATCTACTTTCTGAAACTGTGTACCGTCTTTGCTCATTTTGGTGCATTTCAGAAGCAGACGTCTCCTGATGTTCACATATTGGAGCAACAATTTCTAGGGGAGAAATGGGTCTCTGCTGTTCAGAAGTAATCAGGTCATCTTCATTCAAGTCCTCAGATCTACTTTCTGAAACTGTGTATCCTCCTTGTTCATTATCGGTTATGTCAGAAACAGGCACCTCCTCTTCCTCCAATACTGAAGGTACAATTTCCAAGGGAGAAGTGTACCTCTGCAGCTCAGATGGAGTCAGGTCCTCTTCATTCAAGTCCTCAGATCTAATTTCTGAACATGTGTACCATCTTTGCTCATTTTGGTTCATATCAGAAACAGACGTCTCCTGATGTTCACATCCTAGAGCCACTTTTTCTAGGAGAAAAATGGGTCTGTCCTGCTCAGTCGCAATCAGGTCCACTGTAATTGAGTCTTCAGATCTACTCTCTGAAACTGTATATTCTCTTTGTTCATTATTGTTCAAGTCAGATGCAGACACCTCCTTTTCTCCTAATACAGGAGTCAATATTTCTAGTGGAGAATTGTATCTCTCCTGTTCAGAAGTAATCAGGTCCTCTGCATTCAAGTCCTCAGATCTACTTTCTGAAATGTTGTATCCTCCTTGTTCATTTTGGTCCATGTCAGAAGCAGGAACTGCCTCTTCTTCCAATACTGAAGAAAGAATTTCCAAGGGAGAAGTGTACCTCTGCTGCTCAGATGTACTCATGTTCCTCTGTAATCGAGTCTTCAGATCTACTCTCTGAAACTGTGTACCGTCTTTGCTCATTTCGGTTCATTTCCAAAGCAGACATCTCCTGAAGTTCACATATTGGAGCAACAATTTTTAGGGGAGAAATGGGTCTCTGCTGTTCAGAAGTAATCAGGTCCTCTTCATTCAAGTCCTCAGATCTACTTTCTGAAACGGTGTATCCTCCTTGTTCATTATTGGTCATGTCAGAAGCAGGCACCTCCTCAGATCCACATTCTGACAATGTGTATTCTCTTTGCTCATGTTGGTTTATTTCAGAAGCAGATTTCTCCTGATATTCAAATACTGTAGCAACATTTTCCAAGGGAAAAATGGGTCTCTGCTGCTCAGATGTACACTTGTTCTCTGTAATCGAGTCTTCAGATGTACTTTCTGAAACTGTGCATCCTCCTTGTTCATTATTGTTCATGTCAGAAACGGTCATCTCCTCTTCTTCCAATACTGGAGGGACATATTCCAAGAGAAGAATTTGCTTTTGCTGCTCAGATGGAGTCAGGTCCTCTTCATTCAAGTCCGTAGATCTAATTTCTGAAACTGTGTACCATTTTTGCTCATGTTGGTTCATTTCAGAAGCAGACGTCTCCTTGTGTTTAAATACTGGAGCAACAATTTCTAGGGGAGAAATGTGTTTCTGCTGCTCAGATGTAATCAGGTCATCTGTAATAGAGTCCTCAGATCTACTTTCTGAACATGTGTATCGTCTTTGTTCATTTTGATACATTTTAGAGCCAGACATATTCCACTTTTCATATTCTAGAACAACAGTTTTCCCAGGGAAAATACATTTCTGCTGCTCAGGTCCATTCCACAACTTTACAATCAAGTCCTCAGACCTACTTTCTACACATGTGTATTGTCTTTGCTCCAGTCGGTTCATTTCAGAAACAGAGGTCTCCTCATGTTTAAATACTGGAGGGAAAAGTTGCAAGGAAAAATTGGGTCTCTCCTGGTCTGCTATGTATCGTCTTTGCTCATTTTGATCACTTTTAGAGACAAAAATGGCCTCCTTTTCATATTCTGGAACAACAGTTTTCCAAGGGAAAATACATTTCTGCTGCTCAGGTCCATTCCACAACTTTACAATCAAGTCCTCAGACCTACTTTCTACACATGTGTATTGTCTTTGCTCCAGTCGGTTCATTTCAGAAACAGAGGTCTCCCCATGTTTAAATACTGGAGGGAAAAGTTGAAGGGGAAATTTGGGTCTCTCCTGCTCTGCTATGTATCGTCTTTGCTCATTTTGATTAATTTTAGAGACAGAAATTGCCTCCTTTTCATATTCTGGAACAACAGTGTCCCAAGAGAAAATACTTTTCTGCTGCTCAGATGCATTCTTGTAGTGTGCAATCAGGGCTTCAGGTGTACTTTCTACACATGTGTACCGTCTTTGCTCTCTTTGGTTCATTTCACAAGCATAGGTCTCCTCATATTCAATTACTGGAGGAAATACTTGCAAGGGAAAATTGGGTCTCTCCTGCTCTGATGCAATTAGGGCCGCTGCAGTTGAGTCTTCAGTTCTACTCTCTGCAAATGTGTAATATCTTTGTTCATCTACAATTGAATATTCACATTGATTGTCTGAGAATGTGTATTGCATTTGCTTATTTTCTTGAACCTCAGAAGAATTTTCTAATTTAGGGAGATTCCTGTTGAAATACGTTCCAGACATGTTTTGTTTTGTGTATATATGGTCTCAGAAATACAAATAGTTACTGAGTTATTTTGGTGGCTGGTTGATTCTGTGTGAATGCTTCCTTCCTTTTTTTAAAATGAGCATGTAGGGTGAGGCATCACCTATATGTAGCCTTGATCATTTGTGACGTCAATGTTTTATGAACGTCATATCTGCACTCGTACATATTTGTGAGGCACATAAGTTTGCCTTTGCTGTTGCCTAGCAACGGTATGACGTCATTATACCGGGTCCCATTGGAAGTGTGACTGAGAGATAATTGTGTGCACCCAGTGAGTATACTTTTGTAAAGGTGTACTGAAATAGTAGACTTTTCTTTACTGTGTTCCACCTGCTTTTATTTTGGCAATACCAACGACAAGCGTGAGGAAAAAGGGGAGGAGCTAAGAGAGAGACGGAGAAGGAGAGATTTCTGGGAAAAGTTTGAGCACGGACTACCAAGATAACGTCGTGTGAATTAATTACTTTTTTTTTTGTGCGGACGAAGAAGTTTCCCTTTTGCACGAGGATACTGGCGGGCGACAGTTGCGGAGGAGAGCTCCAGTTGACGCTTTGACCAGTCAGCGCCAGTACGTTGCATCAGTGCTCGAGGGAAAGCCCGCGGGAAAACTCCGCTAATTGCCGAGGTCGTCTGGGAGGCTCAACTTGCCCACACCGGCCCACCTTTCCCCCCACGCGGTACCGACAGGGAACGTTCGTGAGTAATTCCCTGCCACATGAGGACTCTCCACACTTCCGGTCATCTCCAGCCGCCACCTCCTGAACGTTAATTGCCTGAGGGCTGGTCGCAGTGGAGCCAAGACTCACACGGCTGTAAAACTGTTTCACACTGGGTTAAGAAAACTAAGGACGGATTTATTTTTATTTCATTTCTGCTTTGTTTATGTTTTTGGTTGAGAGCTATGTCATTACAAGACGTGTTTTGATTGTAAATGAAAACAGTTTAGAAAGTAAACCTGATGAGAAAGTAGGGGTCAAGCCTTAAGGTTAATAGAAGGAAATTTTAAGTTTTGTTTCAGCTTTATTAACCTTCAACTAGCCGTGGAAATGTTTCACTCTTAAACAGTGTCCAGTTTGACGATTTAAATCATTTCATTTTTTTTCTTTTGTTAATAAATTTCTATGTAACTTGTTTGGATCCTGTCTTATGGGTTTCCTATGTTACATTTTGTTTGAATTATGTTTCAGTGTTGAACCATACCAAGCTGATAGTAGTTTCTGCGGTTTGTTTATACTGTCGAAGTAATGCAATTACGTCCATCCCATTTATAATAACTCATCATTAAACCACTGAAACTGATGTTACCTAACTAACCAAATGCCAATTATCCTGAATTTGTTTTGATAACGGTAACATCACGTCAGTACACCAAAATAAAGGCATGGTATCTGTAGACAACTACAGTTCTGAGCAAAATAAATAAAATAAGGTGCTCTTTTTAATTGGTGTTGTGAGCCTGAATAGTATCGTATGCGAGCGAAGTCGCTGACTCGGCTTCGAGATCATTCTGGAACGGCAGCTGCCCAGACTGGAACTGCTGGACTGGGACTATCATTTAAACTGGCGTTAAAAGTAGAAGCAACGAGTCGCGTGCCAAAGTAGTTATCCTTGAAAGATAAGTATCCCCAAGCGCGGAACATTCAAAGATAACACAGAAGAGAGGTCCGGGGACACAAAAGGCTCTGATTTTGATCAGAAAAGCGGACGGCTACAACCGTCGCCTTTTCGTTACGCGAGCGTCTGTTTTATCAGTGACGCGTCACCAAGTTACTTCTGTCTCCTGACTAAATTAAAACGTATTTTCAACAGGAGTTATCCAAGATTTTAATTTCTACGAATAGAGCGTTTAAAAATACGTATACTATCGCGGAGGTAGCCTAAGATAATCCAATTTATTATATACAAAGCAAATTATGTATCTAGCCTGAGTCACTATGTAGTTGATTAAATGGTCAGACACCGAAAGAAAAGGTGATCCAAACATCTGTAGACTATTCGTCCAGGCAGATTATTTAACATCTAAAAACACAACAAAAAAACCAACACTTTTTTAGTTATTGATAAACATGTCTAATGTCTAACTACTTCTAATGAACACGAAATGTCATTTAGTATGAAGGACAAAAAGAAATGACAAATGTAAATAATGTGAAATGTATAAATAAACTAAATGCATGTTATAATGAAGTATAAATGCTTATGTGAGAATGCTCTTCATTGACTTCAGTTCAGCATTCAACACCATCTTCCCCCAGCAGCTAGTTCACAAAGTGGACTGGGGATCAACACCTCGCTGTGCAACTGGCTGTTGGACTTCCTGACTGGGAGACCACAGGCAGTACGGGTCGGCAGCAACACATCCAGCACCATCACACCTAACACAGGGGCCCGCCAGGGATGTGTGCAGAGCCCTCTCCTCTTCACCCTGCTGACCCATGACTGCACACCAATACACAGCTCCAACCTTTTCATAAAGTTTGCGGACGACACAACTGTGGTTGGTCTCATCAACAACAACGCTGACTCAAACTACAGGAGCAAAGTGAGCCGCCTGGCTGAGTGGTACAACAACAACAAACTCTCCCTGAACGTGGAGAAGACCAAGGTGATTGCTGGTGACTTCAGGAGACAACACATCCAGCATGCTCCTCTGACCATCAACGGTGCAGCTGTGGAGAGGGTGAGCAGCACGCACCCAGCCTCCATCATGTGCACCCCCCTCCCCTCTCTCATTCTGACCTCAGTATCAGCACCAGGTGTAACTCCCTCTGGACAATTGACGACACCAGGTGTTCTTTTTGACGGGCATTTATTTGCAGGCTGGTACTAACAAACATGCCGTGAGAACTGTACAAACGTACAAATAAATATACATACATATAAACATTCTCACAGAGAACATAACTCGAATATATCACACATAAAACATCAAGTGGACATACCTTGTTGGCCGCAATACCAAAAGGAGTTAAACCGAGTCTTGCTACTTGAAACAAACAATTAACTCCATGCTGCTTCGTTCATGGTAAACGTGCTTGTGTATGACGTGTTACAGTAACACCCATCCTGACGGAAACAAAATCAACCTAAAGTTCCATTAAATTATAAATCAACTATTAACACTTAACCTATAGTAATTATCAGGGACTGTTTCAATGAACATAAATTGTAATTATAATCACTGAAATAAATAAATAATTTAGAAAACAGCGCAACTAGCAAATGCCTTAAACTGGCAGCTACACCAGGTACTTTTGCACCAGGTCACTTTAACCAAATCGATAAGCTGAACACCAGCAGGACAATCACACACCTTTAAAAACTGTTGTACACTTCACTGTCCCTATTACAATACAGTTCATCATTAACAATAATGTCTATCATCATACTGCCATTTCATTGTTTTTACTGTAATCATATTGCCCTTGGCTCTTAAACCCAGCGTCAAACATGTAAAAGACGAACTGAACCGACATGGCTCAGCACATCCCGCACACGTGGTCACAGACTATTGACTTCTGATTAACACTTCATTTGCATAGGCGACTCATCCCGGGAACATTACAACAGAGGTCCGATGTCTCTTTGCTTTCATAACAAGTTCTCCTGCTGTGGGATTTAAAATAGAAAAACAAAAAACATAAAACAGCGGTCCTGCCTCACCTCAGTAATGAGAAGAGAATGTGTTTTGGAGGAGACCTGCTGACACTATTGAGCTCATATTTAGCTTATATAATTGTAATGCAGATGCATATTGTAATTCTTTGTACTTCTTCAGGAAACAAGTGCAAGTTAAGTTTTAAGTCCATTATCTACATTTTAGCATCCATTGTTTACATGTTTCTTCTTCTCTTTGTTTTCCTGGATTCTTCTTGTCGTCTGGTTTTATGCTGCTGGCCGTTTGCAAACAGCCAAAACTGCCATTTTTTTCAGTCAAAGGTTCTTGTGTGACGCTACACTGTAATGGAGACACGCCGGCTGAAGTGGCTGAGAAGACGGTCGGCCCTGTTAGAGGTCTGTCTGGCAGATTTACTCTGAACTCCTGCTAGAAACACACCTAATGTGAACCGAAAAGGTTCTCTGTGACGAGTATGACCTGAGCGATTTTAAATCTGTACCTTTGATACAAACCCATTTTTTGAAGTCTTGATATTCAAAATGTTGTGATCCACTGTATTAAATGCTGTAGACGAGTCCAAAAGCACCAAAACAGCAGATTTACCAGAGTCAACAGTTAAAAACATGTCATTGACAACTCTGAAAAGAGCAGTTTCTGTGCTATAATGTGATTTAACTGACTGAAACTTTTCACAAATTGTCATTATTGTGCAAAAATGCTTTGAGTTGATTAAAAGCATCTTTCTCCAGGAGTTTCGACAGAAAGGGCAACTTCAAAATTGCCTGATCATTAGAAAGAACAGTTAGGTCAAGACTTTTCTTTATTTATGAGCAGCTGCACAACAACAACAGCATGTTTACAAGCAGCTGGAACACAACCTGCTCTTAAAGACTTATTTATTAAAATGAGGATATATGAACTTACTGTCTGAAAACCATCTCTAAAGAGATGTGAAGGAAGGCTATCTGAAGGAGAAGTGCAAGGCCTTAATGGATGTCCTACCTCCTGTAAAACAAAAGGTCACAGGCTGAAACTGCTCAAAAACCGCTGAGCATGCTGGAGGCAAAGAAGGATCAGAGTCACTCTCAATTTGAGAAGGCCTTAGAGAAGAATTTCTTTCAATGAAAATTTTCTGACAATTCAGACTAAGAAGAAGCCACAACATGATCACCAGCACAGGGATTTGCAGTTAAATATAGTTAAAATATAGAACAGAACATGAGGTTTATGACTATTCAAGGAAACTATGTTGGACAGTTTCAGTAGATTTAACAGCTTTCTGGTACCTGGACAAACAATAGAGAGACATGTCCAAGGAGACAGAGCTTGTCTTTCTTCCACTTCCTCTCACCACGTCTGCACTCCTGCCTGAGAGTGCGGGTCCTGTCATTTAACCAGGGCTGAGAAGGTGACTTTATCAATTTTGTTTTAAATGGAGCCAGAAAATCCAGAATATCGTTGCAGGTGGAGGTGGAGGTAAAGAAGATAGTGAGCTCCTCAATTCTCAATTTGGTGCAGAACCGCAGCTGTAGTGAGTCTTTAAAAGCAATTGCTTTTGCTCATCTACTCATTATTATTTACTACTGTAATCTTAGTAACATTCTTTGGCTTTTTCATTCCCACCCTTTAGATCTGTATGCTTGGTTTACCTTTCAGCTTGTTCTCTTTCCTGTCTCTCAACCCCATCTGTTGAGCCAGACGCAGGTGTCATGATCGGATGTTGTATATTTTTGGGGTACTAGCTTATTTACTGACAATATAGGAAGAAACTTGCTGCCAGGCTTGATTTTGGGCTACTAGTCAGTTTCATGCGAAGTTGGGAAAGACATGGCTCATTTTTTGAATACATCTAATTTTTTTTTTTCTTGCACATTCAAGGACGGCATGTGCAGGAATCCATGTGGTGCATGGATCCTCAGACGGTCCTGGTGCGCACAACGCAGTTAAACCCAGGAAGATGCAGAAGTTCTCTGTACCAGCGCCAAACAGTCTCTGGCATATTGATGGCAACCACAAATTGGTAAAGTACCTGAAAAACATCCACAATCTTGACTACTTTTATAAAGTATATGTGGGGAGGTATAGACCGTTAAAGCCTCGCCCCACTGGATGAGCTGAGGGAAAAAAGGGGTAAAATACTTTTAAAAATGACCAAAGTCCACAGCCTCTTCTAAGCTTTGCAAAACTCCTTTTATTTTACAACAAAACACATATATGACTAGCCCTTTTTCCTCCTTTCCCTCGCAGAAAACCCCCCCCTTTTATTCCCGCCTGTTCGTCTGCCCCGGGTGCCTTGATGAGCCGTAAATTGGGAGCTGCCTTGGTCCTAAATCACCTGTGCACTCTGTGAAGCCACGCCCTATGCAACCTCAGTGAGGGGAGGTTCACCTGAACCCTCACATTTCCCCCCTCCCTCAGTTGACTCGCCAACAACGTTGCGAGACAAAAAGTCAGCCACCATGTTTTGCTTGCCTGGAAGATACTGGATGGAAAACCGATATGGCTGTAGAGACAGGAACCAGCGGGTGACTCTACTGTTGGTGTCCTTCATCTGCTCCAACCACTGCAGGGCTTTATGATCTGTTTCCAGCGTAAACTCCCTCCCCAGCAGGTAGTACTTCAAAGTGTCAACAGCCCACTTGACTGCAAGACACTCCAACTCCACCGCTGAGTACCTCGTCTCTCTAGGAAACAGTTTCCTGCTGATGTAAACCACTGGTTTCTTGTCCTCCCCATGTCCCTGTAATAGAACGGCTCCTATTCCTCGGTGTGATGCATCCGTCTGAACAGTAAAAGGCAGGTCAAAGTTCGGGCTCTGCAACACAGGCTCACAACATATGACCTCCTTGAGATCCTGGAAAGCCATTTCCTGCTCTTTCCCCCACATCCACTTCCTCTTGGTTGTACTAGTGAGGTCAGTCAGGGGTGCTGCCCGCTCTGAAAAGTTAGTGATGAAGCGCCGATACCATCCCACCAGGCCCAAGAAAGATTTCACCCGTTTCCTCGTGGTTGGTCTCGCTCTCATCCGGATCGCCTCCACTTTGTCTTGAACTGGCTTCAACACGCCATCTCCAATAATGTGTCCTAAATACTGCAACTGCTGCTTCGCAAGGGTGCACTTCTTGGAGTTAATAGTCAATCCAGCATCCTTGATTCTCCTCAGCACCGCTGCTAGGTGGTCCAGATGCTCCTGCCAAGAAGAGCTGTAGATAACCACGTCATCAAGGTAAGCTGCAGCAAAAGTGTCCATACCATCCAGGACTGAATTCATCAGCCTCTGAAAAGTAGCAGGTGCGCCATGGAGCCCGAATGGCATCCTTGTAAACTGCCAAAGTCCTTGCGGTGTCCTGAAAGCAGTCAGCGGCTTGGCTGCATCTGTCATGGGTACTTGCCAGTAGCCTTTGCAAAGATCCAAGGTGGTAATAAACTTGGCTTGGCCCACTCGTTCAACAAGGTCCTCCAACCTAGGCAAGGGATATGCATCAAACTCGGACTGTGCGTTTACCTTCCTGAAGTCGATGTAAAATCGGATTCCTCCATCCTTCTTGACAACCAGTACCACAGGGTTGCTCCACTCGCTGCTTGAAGGCTCGATAACCCCTAATTCCTGCATAACTGCAATCTCCTCCTCCAGCACCGGCAGCAACTTCTGTGGAATGCGGTACATCCTCTGTCTGATAGGTGTATGATTTTTCAGACGGATGTCATGCTCCACCAGTGTAGTTGCTCCTGGCTTTTCTTGGAACAGATTGGCTGGAATAATGGCCTGCACTTCCTGCTGCTGGCTTAAAGAAAGATGAGAGAGGTCAACAGATGCAGAGCTATCCTTTCCTGGAACAAAATCATTCACGACATCATCTTCCTCCCCCACAGTCCGCACAAACATCTGTGGGAGGGGCAAAGTCTCTCGGACTTTCCATTCCTTCAACAGATTTATATGAAATGTCTGTTTTGGATTCCGTCTTTCTGGCATCTGGATCTCATACGTTGTTGGACTCAGTCTCCTCAGAATGGTATAAGGTCCCTGCCATTTTGCTAGCAACTTATTATCCACAGTTGGTAGAAGTAATAGTACCTGCTGTCCCGGGTTAAACACTCTCTCCCGAGCTGCTTTGTTGTACCAGGTCTGCTGCGTCTGTTGTGCTTTCTCCATCTGCTTCCTCACCAGCTTCGTAGTCTGCTCCATCTTCTGCCTCATTTCCAGCACATAGGCTAGTACACTTGTTGACTTCCCCTGAGGTTCCACCCAGGAGTCCTGCAGCACATCCAGTGGACCCCTCACTCGTCTGCCGTAGAGGAGCTCAAAAGGTGAAAAGCCTGTTGAGGCCTGTGGCACGTCTCTGTAAGCAAAGAGCACATATGGGAGCCACTTGTCCCAGTCTTTAGCGTTAGCAGAGATGAACTTCTTCAGCATACTTTTCAGAGTTCGGTTATACCTTTCCACCAAGCCATCTGTCTGAGGGTGGTAGGGGGTGGTCCGAATGCTACGAATGCCTAAAAGCGTATAGACCTCCCTAAGAGTACTTGATAGAAAATTGGTACCCTGATCTGTCAATATCTCTGCTGGAAGACCTACCCTTGAAAACAGCTGTAGCAAAGCATAGGCTATCTGCTTAGCGGTGATGTCCCTGAGGGGAAATGCTTCAGGATACTTGGTGCCATAATCACACACAACCAGCATAAAACGGTTTCCAGACTGCGTCCACTCCAATGGTCCAACTACATCCATAGCAATACGGCTAAACGGCACGTCAAAGACAGGTAAAGGTTGCAGAGGGAATTTTGGAACATTCTTATCACCGCTTAACTGACATACTGGACATGACTGGCAGTAATCCTGAACCTCTTTTCTCATACCAGGCCAGTAAAACCTGCTAGAAATTCTGTCTAGGGTCTTTCTAGTCCCAAGGTGACCCGACCATGGAATACTATGGGCTAGGTTCAACACCTGATCCCTAAGGTTTTGGGGAACCACCAGCCGTTCTCCCTCCAAGTCAGCTCTATGATATAAAACTTGATCTTTAAGGACAAAACCCTCACTGGCTTCCTGTTCTCCAGGCAATACCCTGGCTCGCTTAAAGCAATCCTCAAGACTCCTGTCCTGCTTTTGAAGTTGTGAGAAATTACTGGGCGGCTTAGTTCTTTCAAGCTCTGGCCCTGGTAATCCTTGGTATGTCCTAACTGTGCCCTCCATTTTCTCTAGCCTCCTCTGCCTTCTGCTCTTCCTGGGTTTAAATGGAAGTTCTGGCACATATTCACCAAAAAAATGGCAACTCAGACGACATGTCCAACTCTTGTCCTGGACCTGGTGTCTGGCAAACCCCATCCGATGTTACTACACTCTCAGTTGGTTTGACCTGTTGGCTTTGGTTCCGTGTTTGAGACCTGGTGACCACATTCACTGGTCTACTCTTATGTATCAACTCCTGCAGAACCGGAATATCTTGGCCTAAGATGACTTGATGCACCAAGCTTTCCACAACCCCAGCTGAAATAAGGTAGGTCTGCCCGTTCACCTGCAAGTACACCTCAGCCATAGGATAGGCTTTGCAATCCCCATGCACACAGGATATATCTAGGACTGGCTTCCCTACGGGGTGTGCCTCTGGCAGAAGTGATGGATGTATAAGAGTTTGTACACTACCTGTATCCAACAGAGCTTGAGCTTTCCTGCCATTTACTTTAATGGTTATAACTTGCTGTTTTCCCGTACCCATAAATTTACTTCTACAGAGACTGGGGAGCATACAGGTGTAAGTTGTTTTAGCTTGTCTAACAGGACATTCTGATTTAATGTGTCCCTCCTGATCACAATAGAAACAAACTGGTTTAGCACCCAACCTGGTCTTAGATGGAACACTGGGCGCTCTGGCTGGTCCCGAACTCCCAGGACCACCCCCACCCCCAAATGGCTTCCCTCGGGTGGTGACAGGTTTAGCAAGTTCAAACCGAAAGTTCTTGAGCCCCCGTCGGGCTGCTAGGAAAGTCTCCACAAGAACAGCGGCCTCCAGTGCTGACTCCGGGTTCCGCTCCTTCACCCAAATCCTCAGCTCTGGGGCCAAAGAGCGAAAAAACTGCTCCAGGATGATGATCTCACCGACCTGCTGCTTAGTCCTCCTCGCTGGTTGAATCCACTTGACGTACAGCTCCTTTAAGCGATTGTAGAACTCCTTTGGACTCTCCTCAGGACAGTGATCAGGGTCTCAAAACCGCTGCCGATAAACCTCCTCGTTGATTTCATACTTTGATAGTATGGCTTCCTTGACTCGCTTGTATTCCCCGGTGTCCTCTGCTGCCATAGTCACATATGCCGCCCGAGCCTTGCCTGACAGATGTGGCACCAGCGTCACAGCCCATTCACTCTCTGGCCATTGGTAAGCCGCTGCCAATCGCTCAAACGTAGCAAGATATTGTTCTATATCATCGTGCTCCTCCAGCTTCGGAACTACTGCTTTCCCCCAGCCTCTAATTGGTTGCTCTCGCCGTTCACTGGGTGATGCAACTAGGTCATCATTGTCTTGGTGCTGCTGCTGTTGAGTTGGTGAGCCCTGTTGAGACCGACTCACTTGCTGCTGCTGTTGCTCCAGTTCCTGTCTCAGATTATTCATTTGGGTCTGCATCTGGCGCCATCGGTTATCGTGTTTAAGTGTCTCTTTGTCCCACCTTTCGCCCAGGTCACGCTGAAACTGAAGACATTGCTGCAATAAGTCCATAACGGCATCCGAATCCGCTGGCCTGGGGTTCCTATCTTGGGGGCTACTAATCACCGCCACCCCTCCAGCTGCACCTTCTTCCAGACCGTCCTCTGCAACATCTGTCTTTTTTCCTTTAGCTTGGGCCTTTGGTCCCATGGTCTTTGTTCTCTGTACTTGTCCCCTTACCTCCAGCTGTGACAAATCCCACTTCTGACACCAAAATGTGGGGAGGTATAGATCGTTAAAGCCTCGCCCCACAGGATGAGCCGAGGGAAAAAAGGGGTAAAATACTTTTAAAAATGACCAAAGTCCACAGCTTCTTCTAAGCTTTGCAAAACTCCTTTTATTTTACAACAAAACACATATATGACTAGCCCTTTTTCCTCCTTTCCCTCGCAGAAACCCCCCCCCCCCCCTTTTATTCCCGCCTGTTCGTCTGCCCCGGGTGCCTTGATGAGCCGTAAATTGGGAGCAGCCTTGGTCCTAAATCACCTGTGCACTCCGTGAAGCCACGCCCTATGCAACCTCAGTGAGGGGAGGTTCACCTGAACCCTCACAGTATATCAACGCTGAGTAAAGAATCTGAGACTTGAAGACCAGTTACTTTGTTTATAGTGTTGTCAGCTAAAATGTCATTTATTCAGTATGTGTGCATAAAATGATTACTTTAAATCAAAACACTCCGTAGAGGCAGAAATTGAATTAATACATTTGTTTGAGTGTGCATGTGTTTTAATAAATATTGCAGTGTAGATGTCGTATGTCAACATGAGTTAAAAGCATAGAAGTGGTTATCTTCAGCATCATTCATCGAAACATGCTCATGAGTCATGATTATTATGATGCTTGATATAGAAAGTAGAATTAAGTCACAAATTAAAAGAATTGAAAATTAATTTAGCAGTTGGTGTCATTCTGCATCTGGTCACCGACAGCCAGATGTTGAGGTCCCTGAAGTTCAGCTGCACTGCGCTCACTGACTCAAGTAGAAAGTAGAAAATCTAGCAGAGCCTGATGCCCTCTCGCCAATGTCTTGGATGTGTACATACAAACAGTGAGCCTTTTATCAGAAGTGTTACAGTAAATTCTGGATCCACAAGCTCTATGTAACAGAAGTTTATACGTTTCAAATAAAGAAACAAGTCATACTTAACTAATTAACTGTAAGGGACAAATAAATTAAAAAAAAAAAACTATTCAGTAGACAAGAGCAAAACACAATTGTGTAACTGCACTGAAGACATCTGCAGTCTCCTTAGACCATTCCAAAACCAGTATCTCTTGATACACCAAGCATGTTTCTTTCAAAGACTCTGTAGTCTTTGTAGTGTCCAGGTGGTTTAAGCAAGTGGAAGCAGGTGGATGACTTTGGGATGCTGCTCTCCACAACTTCAACATCCAAGTGTCTAGGAAGCACGTTCCAGCCCACCCAGAACTCCTTAAGTTTCCCAGGTATGTTTGCAGAGGCTACCACCGGACAGAAGAAAGTACAACTTTATGTTCTTGACTAAAATGATTTTGCAACAAATGATTCATGTGAAACAAAACTTTCAGAACAATAATTCTGTTTATTTGTGCTTTGGGTTTTCACTGTGGTTGAGAATTCACTGTTAAATAGAAAATTAGTAACTTCTGTCCCCATTACAGAGCTTCAGTTAAAAACCTGTGAGGGACTGTTGTCTTAAGTCCACATTTACGTACCATTCTCAATAAATGTGTGAAGAAATACTGTGATCTTACATGTGTCTTCCAAAGAGAAATCACTGTCTTTCACTTCCTTCAGTGCGGGCCACTTTATCTTGTCCAACACAACCTAAAAAATGTTTTTAACAATCAGCTTTTTCAAACAGCCAAGAGAAAATGATAAACAGTCATTAGCCTTTATTACAAAGAAAAGAAATGGTGCACATACTGATAAAGTTGTATTATGATAAGAGTATTGTCAGGTTGTAGAAAGTTTAAAGTTGCAGTTGGTAAGTGTATTTTTGTCATATTTGCTGAAATGACTACTATTTTCTGTTAATATGACCTAAACTAGGTATTTGAGACTCTAATCGGCTTCTTTTGCGCCACCTGCAGCTCATAATGCAGTTTACAAGTTTCCTCCGCTCCCATTAATATTTTTCTGAATTTTTATTTTGTCTATGAAATATGTGAATTTAAGAAATTACAGTAATAATTAAAAGAATCTAAAGTTATGTCTTCAATTTTCTTTTTTTTTTTTTCTTTTTTTTTTTTTTTTTTACCAACAATCCAGATTTTAAGTTTAATTTAATGACCTTAAAAGGAAAAGCTGAGATATTTGGCATTTTGGCATTGAAAGTAAACACGAAAACTATAATGTGATTCACAAAATAAGGATACATTTTCACTCAAGCCACTAATCAGTGACCCTCCTTGAACTGCCACCTTAGCGTGGTGAAGGGGTTTGTGTGCCCAAAGGATCCTAGGAGCTATGTTGTCAAGGGCATTCTGCCTCTGGTAGGGTCTGCCATGGCAAACAGGTCCTGGGTGACGGGCCAGACTAAGAGCGGTTAACTAATCCCTCATGAAGAACTTACCACCAAGGATTGTTACATCGCCCGGAGTGGCGTCACCAGGGCCCCACCCCTGGAGCCAGGCCTGGGGATGGGGCTCGAAGGCGAGCGCCTGGTGGCCGGGTCCCGTGGGTCCCGTGGGTCCCGTGGGTCCCGTGGGTCCCGGTCCCGTGGGTCCCGCGGGTCCCGCGGGTCCCGTGCGTCCCGCGGGTCCCGTGGGTCCTGTGCGTCCCGTGGGTCCCGTGGGTCCCGTGCGTCCCGCGGGTCCCGGGACCTGGCTGGGCTCAGCCCGAAACGGCGACGTGGGCCCGCCTTCCAGTAGGCTCACCACCCAAAGGAAGAGTCATGGAAGAGTCGTCCAAGAACCTTGGAAAATATTATTAAATAACAAAATATTTATAACAGCACAGAAAAGCCAAGCAGCTTTACCAATCTTCCAATCAGTTCTTAAAACACCTCCATGTAAGCATCTCATCAGAAAGAAAATAAAAACATGTGAAAACTAAAATATGGTCCATCAGAACAACACTGATCAGTCAGTGGGATGTTGTTTGTCCATAATACTCACTGCATGGAGGAGCAGTTTCTCCAGCAGCCATCACCTGTTCTCAGGTGTGACTCAGGGCAAATCGCAGAACATTGATAGCTCATTGATGGAGCACTTTTCCTCAGATGATGACGCTACTGTACCATCCAACTAACAATGAAAATTATGAGTAATACTTTTTTTCCCAATAATACTTACAAATATGGTAATATTTGTTTGATGTGTCATTTATCAGCTGGCCAGTTTGGGAGCCCTGTTGTACTAAACATCTCTTAACCTTGTTTATTGCTTTAATTCTATTTTCATTTAAATTTAATTTGAAAGCTGTTATAAAAATAGCTTCTCTCCCATGGCAGCACCTACTTGGCGGACTGTATATGTAACCATGGACGTAGCCTTCGGTCATGTGACCCACCGGTTTCTGAGGACTGGTTTTGAAGCCCGTTTCCCTTCGTATGGGCCGCAGCCATGTTGCTCTGCAGGCTAATGGGAACACGCCCAACGGATGTCAGTCAAAGTTGGCTTCGCTCCCAGCTCCTTCAGCCGAAACCTGCTGAAATGAAGCACTGTACTAAATTGTGCACCAGGGACATGTTTTGTTCCATAATAATTGATAGAGGGCAAGTAGAGAAGAGGTGTTGGACCCTTGACAAACTTGTTGTTTTTTTTTAACATTGGGGAGAAAACAAGAGTACCCAGAGAAAACCCCATATATATATATATATATATATATATATATATATATATATATATATATATATATATATATATATATATATATATATATATATAAACATTTAGAATCTCCAATCAATCTGATGTTTGTTTTTTTTCTAACTAGAGGAAAAAAAACCGGAGCACCCGGAGAAAACCCCACAAAAGTATGCAGAGTAATGTATTTGTCCAAGAGGTTATCCTTTATATTCTCATTCACTTATTTATCCAGCCTACATGTATCAAGCACAGGGGAGGACTTGTTTAGAAGGGTTTTGGACCCCCAGTGCAGTGAGGTTGCAGTAGTTGGTAAACAAGGTCTTCCACGGAGTTTGGGCTGCACGTGCTCTGGCAGGCAGAAATTGAGTTCATCAGGAAAGGTACAAATGCAAAAGCAGTTACAGTGGCAAAGCCAACATACATGGCTGTCTTTAGTACGCCTTTTGCACAAGTACGCCACAGACTCCTCGCCTGACCTTTACTAGATAAAGTCTCAGTGGTAGGAGTCACTAGCTGTTGCAGACCTGCAGAAGTACTTTCAGTGTGAGGTTGGGCCGTGCGGATTTCCAAGGGTTTATAAATCTGCCTTTCAGGAACATTAATGTCCTCAGATGTGGCACCCAAGAATGTGCCCTCTGTAATCGAGTCCACGGAACTACTTCCTGAGAATGTGCACTGTCGTTGATCACATTGGTTCATTTCAGAAGCAGATGTGTCCTGATATTCACATCCTAGAGGCACTTTTTCTAAGAGGAAGATGGGTCTTTCCTGCTCAGTAGCAATCAGGTCCTCAGTAATCAAGTCCTCTGATCTACTCTCTGAAAATGTGTACCGTCTTTGCTCATTTCGGTTCATTTCCAAAGCAGACATCTCCTGAAGTTCACATATTGGAGAAACAATTTCTAGGGGAGAAATGGGTGTCTGCTGTTCAGATGTAATCAGGTCCTCTTCATTCAAGTCCTCAGATCTACTTTCTGAAACTGTGTATCCTCCTTGTTCATTATTGGTCATGTCAGAAGCAGGCACCTCCTCTTCCTCCAATACTGGATGAACTATGTCCAAGGGATAAATGTACCTCTGCTGCTCAGATGTAATCAAGTCCTCGTCATTAAAGTCATAAGATGTACTTTCTGAAATTGTGCATCTGGTTTGCTCATTTTGATGCATTTCAGAAGCAGACGTCTCATGATATTCACAAACTATCGCAACATTTTCCAAAGACAAATTAGATCTCTCCTGCTCAGATGTAATCAGGTCCTCTGCATTCAAGTCCGCAGATCTACATTCTAATAATGTGTATTGTCTTTTCTCATGTTGGTTTATTTCCGAAGCAGACTTCTCCTGATATTCACATACGGTAGCACCATTTTCCAAGAGAAAAATGGGTTCTTGCTGCTCAGATGTAATACGGTCCTGTACAATTGAGTCTTCAGATCTACTTTCTAAACTTGTGTATTGTCTGTCCGCATTTATTTTCATTTCAGATACAGACACTTCCTTTTCTCCTAATGCGGGAGTCAACATTTCCAAGGGATAAATGTGCTTCTGCTGCTCAGATGAAGTCAGTTCCTCTGTAATCGAGTCTTCAGATGTACGTTCTGAAACTGTGTACCGTCTTTGCTCATTTTGGTTCATTTCCAAAGCAGACATCTCCTGAAGTTCATATATTGGAGCAACAATTTCTAGTGGAGAAATGGGTCTCTGGTGTTCAGATGTAATCGGGTCCTCAGTAATCGAGTCTTCAGATGTACTTTCTGAAACTGTGTATCCTCCTTGTTCATTTTGGTCCATGTCAGAAGCAGGAACCGCCTCTTCTTCCAATACTGAAGAAAGAATTTCCAAGGGAGAAGTGTACCTCTGCTGCTCAGATGTACTCTTGTTCTCTGTAATCGAGTCTTCAGATCTACTCTCTGAAACTGTGTACCGTCTTTGCTCATTTTGGTGCATTTCAGAAGCAGACGTCTCCTGAAGTTCACATATTGGAGCAACAATTTTTAGGGGAGAAATGGGCCTCTGCTGTTCAGAAGTAATCAGGTCCTCTTCATTCAAGTCCTCAGATCTACTTTCTGAAACTGTGTATCCTCCTTGTTCATTATTGGTCATGTCAGAAGCAGGCACCTCCTCAGATCCACATTCTGACAATGTGTATTCTCTTTGCTCATGTTGGTGTATTTCAGAAGCAGATTTCTCCTGATATTCAAATACTGTAGCAACATTTTCCAAGGGAAAAATGGGTCTCTGCTGCTCAGATGTACTCTTGTTCTCTGTAATCGAGTCTTCAGATGTACTTTCTGAAACTGTGCATCCTCCTTGTTCATTATTGTTCATGTCAGAAACGGTCATCTCCTCTTCTTCCAATACTGGAGGGACATATTCCAAGGGAAGAATTTGCTTTTGCTGCTCAGATGGAGTCAGGTCCTCTTCATTCAAGTCCGTAGATCTAATTTCTGAAACTGTGTACCATTTTTGCTCATGTTGGTTCATTTCAGAAGCAGACGTCTCCTTGTGTTTAAATACTGGAGCAACAATTTCTAGGGGAGAAATGTGTTTCTGCTGCTCAGATGTAATCAGGTCATCTGTAATAGAGTCCTCAGATCTACTTTCTGAACACGTGTATCGTCTTTGTTCATTTTGATACATTTTAGAGCCAGACATATTCCACTTTTCATATTCTAGAACAACAGTTTTCCCAGGGAAAATACATTTCTGCTGCTCAGGTCCATTCCACAACTTTACAATCAAGTCCTCAGACCTACTTTCTACACATGTGTATTGTCTTTGCTCCAGTCGGTTCATTTCAGAAACAGAGGTCTCCTCATGTTTAAATACTGGAGGGAAAAGTTCCAAGGAAAAATTGGGTCTCTCCTGGTCTGCTATGTATCGTCTTTGCTCATTTTGATCACTTTTAGAGACAAAAATGGCCTCCTTTTCATATTCTGGAACAACAGTTTTCCAAGGGAAAATACATTTCTGCTGCTCAGGTCCATTCCAGAACTTTACAATCAAGTCCTCAGACCTACTTTCTACACATGTGTATTGTCTTTGCTCCAGTCGGTTCATTTCAGAAACAGAGGTCTCCTCATGTTTAAATACTGGAGGGAAAAGTTCCAAGGAAAAATTGGGTCTCTCCTGGTCTGCTATGTATCGTCTTTGCTCATTTTGATCACTTTTAGAGACAAAAATGGCCTCCTTTTCATATTCTGGAACAACAGTTTTCCAAGGGAAAATACATTTCTGCTGCTCAGGTCCATTCCACAACTTTACAATCAAGTCCTCAGACCTACTTTCTACACATGTGTATTGTCTTTGCTCCAGTCGGTTCATTTCAGAAACAGAGGTCTCCCCATGTTTAAATACTGGAGGGAAAAGTTGAAGGGGAAATTTGGGTGTCTCCTGCTCTGCTATGTATCGTCTTTGCTCATTTTGATTAATTTTAGAGACAGAAATTGCCTCCTTTTCATATTCTGGAACAACAGTGTCCCAAGAGAAAATACTTTTCTGCTGCTCAGATGCATTCTTGTAGTGTGCAATCAGGGCTTCAGGTGTACTTTCTACACATGTGTACTGTCTTTGCTCTCTTTGGTTCATTTCACAAGCATAGGTCTCCTCATATTCAATTACTGGAGGAACAACTTGCAAGGGAAAATTGGGTCTCTCCTGCTCTGATGCAATTAGGGCCGCTGCAGTTGAGTCTTCAGTTCTACTTTCTGCAAATGTGTAATATCTTTGTTCATCTACAATTGAATATTCACATTGATTGTCTGAGAATGTGTATTGCATTTGCTTATTTTCTTGAACCTCAGAAGAATTTTCTAATTTAGGGAGATTCCTGTTGAAATACGTTCCAGACATGTTTTGTTTTGTGTATATATGGTCTCAGAAATACAAATAGTTACTGAGTTATTTGGGTGGCTGGTTGATTCTGTGTGAATGCTTCCTTCCTTTTTTTAAAATGAGCATGTAGGGTGAGGCATCACCTATATGTAGCCTTGATCATTTGTGACGTCAATGTTTTATGAACGTCATATCTGCACTCCTACATATTTGTGAGGCACATAAGTTTGCCTTTGCTGTTGCCTAGCAACGGTATGACGTCATTATACCGGGTCCCATTGGAAGTGTGACTGAGAGATAATTGTGTGCACCCAGTGAGTATACTTTGTTTGAATTATGTTTCAGTGTTGAACCATACCAAGCTGATAGTAGTTTCTGTGGTTTGTTTATACTGTCGAAGTAATGCAATTACGTCCATCCCATTTATAATAACTCATCATTAAACCACTGAAACTGATGTTACCTAACTAACCAAATGCCAATTATCCTGAATTTGTTTTGATAACGATAACGGTAACATCACGTCAGTACACCAAAATAAAGGCATGGTATCTGTAGACAACTACAGTTCCGAGCAAAATAAATAAAATAAGGTGCTCTTTTTAATTGGTGTTGTGAGCCTGAATAGTATCGTATGCGAGCGAAGTCGCTGACTCGGCTTCGAGATCATTCTGGAAAGGCAGCTGCCCAGACTGGAACTGCTGGACTGGGACTATCATTTAAACTGGCGTTAAAAGTAGAAGCAACGAGTCGCGTGCCAAAGTAGTTATCCTTGAAAGATAAGTATCCCCAAGCGCGGAACATTCAAAGATAACACAGAAGAGAGGTCCGGGGACACAAAAGGCTCTGATTTTGATCAGAAAAGCGGACGGCTACAACCGTCGCCTTTTCGTTACGCGAGCGTCTGTTTTATCAGTGACGCGTCACCAAGTTACTTCTGTCTCCTGACCAAATTAAAACGTATTTTCAACAGGAGTTATCCAAGATTTTAATTTCTACGAATAGAGCGTTTAAAAATACGTATACTATCGCGGAGGTAGCCTAAGATAATCCAATTTATTATATACAAAGCAAATTATGTATCTAGCCTGAGTCACTATGTAGTTGATTAAATAATCAGACACCGAAAGAAAAGGTGATCCAAACATCTGTAGACTATTCGTCCAGGCAGATTATTTAACATCTAAAAACACAACAAAAAAACCAACACTTTTTTAGTTATTGATAAACATGTCTAATGTCTAACTACTTCTAATGAACACGAAATGTCATTTAGTATGAAGGACAAAAAGAAATGACAAATGTAAATAATGTGAAATGTATAAATAAACTAAATGCATGTTATAATGAAGTATAAATGCTTATGTGAGAATGCTCTTCATCAACTTCAGTTCAGCATTCAACACCATCTTCCCCTAGCAGCTAGTTCACAAAGTGGACTGGGGATCAACACCTCGCTGTGCAACTGGCTGTTGGACTTCCTGACTGGGAGACCACAGGCAGTACGGGTCGGCAGCAACACATCCAGCACCATCACACTTAACACAGGGGCCCGCCAGGGATGTGTGCAGAGCCCTCTCCTCTTCACCCTGCTGACCCATGACTGCACACCAATACACAGCTCCAACCTTTTCATAAAGTTTGCGGACGACACAACTGTGGTTGGTCTCATCAACAACAACGCTGACTCAAACTACAGGAGCAAAGTGAGCCGCCTGGCTGAGTGGTGCAACAACAACAAACTCTCCCTGAACGTTGAGAAGACCAAGGTGATTGCTGGTGACTTCAGGAGACAACACATCCAGCATGCTCCTCTGACCATCAACGGTGCAGCTGTGGAGAGGGTGAGCAGCACGCACCCAGCCTCCATCATGTGCACCCCCCTCCCCTCTCTCATTCTGACCTCAGTATCAGCACCAGGTGTAACTCCCTCTGGACAATTGACGACACCAGGTGTTCTTTTTGACGGGCATTTATTTGCAGGCTGGTACTAACAAACATGCCGTGAGAACTGTACAAACGTACAAATAAATATACATACATATAAACATTCTCACAGAGAACATAACTCGAATATATCACACATAAAACATCAAGTGGACATACCTTGTTGGCCGCAATACCAAAAGGAGTTAAACCGAGTCTTGCTACTTGAAACAAACAATTAACTCCATGCTGCTTCGTTCATGGTAAACGTGCTTGTGTATGACGTGTTACAGTAACACCCATCCTGACGGAAACAAAATCAACCTAAAGTTCCATTAAATTATAAATCAACTATTAACACTTAACCTATAGTAATTATCAGGGACTGTTTCAATGAACATAAATTGTAATTATAATCACTGAAATAAATAAATAATTTAGAAAACAGCGCAACTAGCAAATGCCTTAAACTGGCAGCTACACCAGGTACTTTTGCACCAGGTCATTTTAACCAAATCGATAAGCTGAACACCAGCAGGACAATCACACACCTTTAAAAACTGTTGTACACTTCACTGTCCCTATTACAATACAGTTCATCATTAACAATAATGTCTATCATCATACTGCCATTTCATTGTTTTTACTGTAATCATATTGCCCTTGGCTCTTAAACCCAGCGTCAAACATGTAAAAGACGAACTGAACCGACACGGCTCAGCACATCCCGCACACGTGGTCACAGACTATTGACTTCTGATTAACACTTCATTTGCATAGCCGACTCATCCCGGGCACATTACAACAGAGGTCCGATGTCTCTTTGTTTTCATAACAAGTTCTCCTGCTGTGGGATTTAAAATAGAAAAACAAAAAACATAAAACAGCGGTCCTGCCTCACCTCAGTAATGAGAAGAGAATGTGTTTTGGAGGAGACCTGCTGACACTATTGAGCTCATATTTAGCTTATATAATTGTAATGCAGATGCATATTGTAATTCTTTGTACTTCTTCAGGAAACAAGTGCAAGTTAAGTTTTAAGTCCATTATCTACATTACATTTTAGCATCCATTGTTTACATGTTTCTTCTTCTCTTTGTTTTCCTGGATTCTTCTTGTCGTCTGGTTTTATGCTGCTGGCCGTTTGCAAACAGCCAAAACTGCCATTTTTTTCAGTCAAAGGTTCTTGTGTGACGCTACACTGTAATGGAGACACGCCGGCTGAGGTGGCTGAGAAGACGGTCGGCCCTGTTAGAGGTCTGTCTGGCAGATTTACTCTGAACTCCTGCTAGAAACACACCTAATGTGAACCGAAAAGGTTCTCTGTGACGAGTATGACCTGAGCGATTTTAAATCTGTACCTTTGATACAAACCCATTTCTTTGAAGTCTTGATATTCAAAATGTTGTGATCCACTGTATTAAATGCTGTAGACGAGTCCAAAAGCACCAAAACAGCAGATTTACCAGAGTCAACAGCACAGGGATTTGCAGTTAAATATAGTTAAAATATAGAACAGAACATGAGGTTTATGACTATTCAAGGAAACTATGTTGGACAGTTTCAGTAGATTTAACAGCTTTCTGGTACCTGGACAAACAATAGAGAGACATGTCCAAGGAGACAGAGCTTGTCTTTCTTCCACTTCCTCTCACCACGTTTGCACTCCTGCCTGAGAGTGCGGGTCCTGTCATTTAACCAGGGCTGAGAAGGTGACTTTATCAATTTTGTTTTAAATGGAGCCAGAAAGACCAGAATATCGTTGCAGGTGGAGGTGGAGTTAAAGAAGATAGTGAGCTCCTCAATTCTCAATTTGGTGCAGAACTGCAGCTGTAGTGAGTCTTTAAAAGCAATTGCTTTTGCTCATCTACTCATTATTATTTACTACTGTAATCTTAGTAACATTCTTTGGCTTTTTCATTCCCACCCTTTAGATCTGTATGCTTGGTTTACCTTTCAGCTTGTTCTCTTTCCTGTCTCTCAACCCCATCTGTTGAGCCAGATGCAGGTGTCATGATCGGATGTTGTATATTTTTGGGGTACTAGCTTATTTACTGACAATATAGGAAGAAACTTGCTGCCAGGCTTGATTTTGGGCTACTAGTCAGTTTCATGCGAAGTTGGGAAAGACATGGCTCATTTTTTGAATACATCTAATTTTTTGTTTCTTGCACATTCAAGGACGGCATGTGCAGGAATCCATGTGGTGCATGGATCCTCAGACGGTCCTGGTGCGCACAACGCAGTTAAACCCAGGAAGATGCAGAAGTTCTCTGTACCAGCGCCAAACAGTCTCTGGCATATTGATGGCAACCACAAATTGGTAAAGTACCTGAAAAACATCCACAATCTTGACTACTTTTATAAAGTATATCAACGCTGAGTAAAGAATCTGAGACTTGAAGACCAGTTACTTTGTTTATAGTGTTGTCAGCTAAAATGTCATTTATTCAGTATGTGTGCATAAAATGATTACTTTAAATCAAAACACTCCGTAGAGGCAGAAACTGAATTAATACATTTGTTTGAGTGTGCATGTGTTTTAATAAATATTGCAGTGTAAATGTCGTATGTCAACATGAGTTAAAAGCATAGAAGTGGTTATCTTCAGCATCATTCATCGAAACATGCTCATGAGTGATGATTATTATGATGCTTGATATAGAAAGTAGAATTAAGTCACAAATTAAAAGAATTGAAAATTAATTTAGCAGTTGGTGTCATTCTGCATCTGGTCACCGACAGCCAGATGTTGAGGTCCCTGAAGTTCAGCTGCACTGCGCTCACTGACTCAAGTAGAAAGTAGAAAATCTAGCAGAGCCTGATGCCCTCTCGCCAATGTCTTGGATGTGTACATACAAACAGTGAGCCTTTTATCAGAAGTGTTACAGTAAATTCTGGATCCACAAGCTCTATGTAACAGAAGTTTATAAGTTTCAAATGAAGAAACAAGTCATTCTTAACTAATTAACTGTAAGGGACAATTAAATTAAAAAAAACTATTCAGTAGACAAGAGCAAAACAAAATTGTGTAAGTGCACTGAAGACATCTGCAGTCTCCTTAGACCATTCCAAAACCAGTATCTCTTGATACACCAAGCATGTTTC
Organism: Xenentodon cancila; assembly: GCA_014839995.1. NCBI lineage: Eukaryota > Metazoa > Chordata > Actinopteri > Beloniformes > Belonidae > Xenentodon > Xenentodon cancila. The sequence continues at coordinate 13,846,187 of CM026202.1, read as the reverse complement.
TTTCAAAGACTCTGTATTCTTTGTAGTGTCCAGGTGGTTTAAGCAAGTGGAAGCAGGTGGATGACTTTGGGATGCTGCTCTCCACAACTTCAACATCCAAGTGTCTGGGAAGCACGTTCCAGCCCACCCAGAACTCCTTAAGTTTCCCAGGTATGTTTGCAGAGGCTACCACCGGACAGAAGAAAGTACAACTTTATGTTCTTGACTAAAATGATTTTGCAACAAATGATTCATGTGAAACAAAACTTTCAGAACAATATTTCTGTTTATTTGTGCTTTGGGTTTTCACTGTGGTTGAGAATTCACTGTTAAATAGAAAATTAGTAACTTCTGTCCCCATTACAGAGCTTCAGTTAAAAACCTGTGAGGGACTGTTGTCTTAAGTCCACATTTACGTACCATTCTCAATAAATGTGTGAAGAAATACTGTGATCTTACATGTGTCTTCCAAAGAGAAATCACTGTCTTTCACTTCCTTCAGTGCGGGCCACTTTATCTTGTCCAACACAACCTAAAAAATGTTTTTTACAATCAGCTTTTTCAAACAGCCAAGAGAAAATGATAAACAGTCATTAGCCTTTATTACAAAGAAAAGAAATGGTGCACATACTGATAAAGTTGTATTATGATAAGAGTATTGTCAGGTTGTAGAAAGTTTAAAGTTGCAGTTGGTAAGGGTATTTTTGTCATATTTGCTGAAATGACTACTATTTTCGCAGCACGGTGGCTTAGTGGTCAGCACTGTTGCCTCACAGCAAGAAGGTTCCTGGTTCGATTCCCGGCCCGGTGGGTCTTTCTGTGTGGAGTTTGCATGTTCTCCCCGTGCTTGCGTGGGTTTCCTCCGGGTACTCCGGCTTCCTCCCACAGTCCAAAAAACATGCAGAGTAGGTTAATTGATCTTTCTAAATTCTCCCTAGGTGTGTATGTGAGTGTGATTGGTTGTTTGTATGTGGCCCTGGATAGACTAGCGACCTGTCCAGGGTGTACCCCTGCCTTTCACCTGATATGCGTCGGGATAGGCTCCGACAGACCCCTGTGACCCGGAAACGGATAAAGCGGGTACAGATAATGGATGGGATGGACTACTATTTTCTGTTAATATGACCTAAACTAGGTATTTGAGACTCTAATCGGCTTCTTTTGCGCCACCTGCAGCTCATAATGCAGTTTACAAGTTTCCTCCGCTCCCATTAATATTTTTCTGAATTTTTATTTTGTCTATGAAATATGTGAATTTAAGAAATTACAGTAATAATTAAAAGAATCTAAAGTTATGTCTTCAATTTTCTTTTTTTTTTTTTTTCTTTTTTTTTTTTTTTTTACCAACAATCCAGATTTTAAGTTTAATTTAATGACCTTAAAAGGAAAAGCTGAGGTATTTGGCATTTTGGCATTGAAAGTAAACACGAAAACTATAATGTGATTCACAAAATAAGGATACATTTTCACTCAAGCCACTAATCAGTGACCCTCCTTGAACTGCCACCTTAGCGTGGTGAAGGGGTTTGTGTGCCCAAAGGATCCTAGGAGCTATGCTGTCAAGGGCATTCTGCCTCTGGTAGGGTCTGCCATGGCAAACAGGTCCTGGGTGACAGGCCAGACTAAGAGCGGTTAACTAATCCCTCATGAAGAACTTACCACCAAGGATTGTTACATCGCCCGGAGTGGCGTCACCAGGGCCCCACCCCTGGAGCCAGGCCTGGGGATGGGGCTCGAAGGCGAGCGCCTGGTTGCCGGGTCCCGTGGGTCCCGTGGGTCCCGTGCGTCCCGTGCGTCCCGCGGGTCCCGGGACCTGGCTGGGCTCAGCCCGAAACGACGACGTGGGCCCGCCTTCCAGTAGGCTCACCACCCAAAGGAAGAGTCATGGAAGAGTCGTCCAAGAACCTTGGAAAATATTATTAAATAACAAAATATTTATAACAGTACAGAAAAGCCAAGCAGCTTTACCAATCTTCCAATCAGTTCTTAAAACACCTCCATGTAAGCATCTCATCAGAAAGAAAATAAAAAACATGTGAAAACTAAAATATGGTCCATCAGAACAACACTGATCAGTCAGTGGGATGTTGTTTGTCCATAATACTCACTGCATGGAGGAGCAGTTTCTCCAGCAGCCATCACCTGTTCTCAGGTGTGACTCAGGGCAAATCGCAGAACATTGATAGCTCATTGATGGAGCACTTTTCCTCAGATGATGACGCTACTGTACCATCCAACTAACAATGAAAATTATGAGTAATACTTTTTTTCCCAATAATACTTACAAATATGGTAATATTTGTTTGATGTGTCATTTATCAGCTGGCCAGTTTGGGAGCCCTGTTGTACTAAACATCTCTTAACCTTGTTAATTGCTTTAATTCTATTTTCATTTAAATTTAATTTGAAAGCTGTTATAAAAATAGCTTCTCTCCCATGGCAGCACCTACTTGGCGGACTGTATATGTAACCATGGACGTAGCATTCGGTCATGTGACCCACCGGTTTCTGAGGACTGGTTTTAAAGCCCGTTTGCCTTCGTATGGGCCGCAGCCATGTTGCTCTGCAGGCTAATGGGAACACGCCCAACGGATGTCAGTCAAAGTTGGCTTCGCTCCCAGCTCCTTCAGCCGAAACCTGCTGAAATGAAGCACTGTACTAAATTGTGCACCAGGGACATGTTTTGTTCCATAATAATTGATAGAGGGCAAGTAGAAAAGAGGTGTTGGACCCTTGACAAACTTGTTGTTTTTTTTAACATTGGGGAGAAAACAAGAGTACCCAGAGAAAACCCCATATATATATATATATATATATATATATATATATATATATATGTATGTATATATATATATATGTATATATATATATATATATATATACATGTATATATATGTATAAACATTTAGAATCTCCAATCAATCTGATGTTTGTTTTTTTTCTAACTAGAGGAAAAAAACCGGAGTATCGAATACACATTTCGGTTCATTTCCAAAGCAGACATCTCCTGAAGTTCACATATTGGAGAAACAATTTTTAGGGGAGAAATGGGTGTCTGCTGTTCAGATGTAATCAGGTCCTCTTCATTCACGTCCTCAGATCTACTTTCTGAAACTGTGTATCCTCCTTGTTCATTATTGGTCATGTCAGAAGCAGGCACCTCCTCTTCCTCCAATACTGGATGAACTATTTCCAAGGGATAAATGTACCTCTGCTGCTCAGATGTAATCAAGTCCTCGTCATTAAAGTCATCAGATGTACTTTCTGAAATTGTGCATCTGGTTTGCTCATTTTGATGCACTTCAGAAGCAGACGTCTCATGATAATCACAAACTATCGCAACATTTTCCAAAGACAAAATAGATCCCTCCTGCTCAGATGTAATCAGGTCCTCTGCATTCAAGTCCGCAGCCTAAGATAATCCAATTTATTATATACAAAGCAAATTATGTATCTAGCCTGAGTCACTATGTAGTTGATTAAATGGTCAGACACCGAAAGAAAAGGTGATCCAAACATCTGTAGACTATTCGTTCAGGCAGATTATTTAACAGCTAAAAACACAACAAAAAAAACAACACTTTTTTAGTTATTGATAAACATGTCTAAACTTAACTACTTCTAATGAACACGAAATGTCATTTAGTATGAAGGACAAAAGAAATGACAAATGTAAATAATGTGAAATGTATAAATAAACTAAATGCATGTTATAATGAAGTATAAATGCTTATGTGAGAATGAGAATATAGCGACGGAAAGTCTCTGTCCGGGTCAGAGTCAGCTGCGGGTCACGTACGGATGCCCAGCAAGGTTGGAAGCTGCTTTTACCGGGACTGTTTGGCTCTCCAGTCCGCGTGTCAACAGTAAGGATGGAACGCTTCTCCTATAATTGTTTGGAGCTATGCTCTGCAGGGGGTGAACGACACATTTCATCCTAGCATCATAGTAAATGAGAATAATGCATTTATGATAAACTGAAGTTTGTGTGAGTAATGCATTTTTGATAAACTGAAGTGACTGACTTTGGCTGTGCGCTGCGGGGGACACAGGCTTGTCCTAGCATCACAGTAGATGTGATTTATGTATATATGAAAACCAAAGTGATTGATCCTGCTAGAATCACAGTGAGTGTGATTTTGTGTGTGCGTGAAATGTGTGAAATAGCTGTATAATATTCTATATGCATGCTTCATTTATATAATCCAAGTTATATTCTTTGTGTGTGTTTTGCCTATATAACCAAATAGATTGCTTATGCTATGCTTTGCGTAAAATAAATATATATATATTGTTCATCAGAGTCTGTGTGTGCTTTCTGTGTGCCTACCTCCGATGAACCTGAGAAAATTTCACAACAACACCTATACACAGCTCCAACCTTTTCATAAAGTTTTCGGACGACACAACTGTGGTTGGTCTCATCAACAACAACGCTGACTCAAACTACAGGAGCAAAGTGAGCCGCCTGGCTGAGTGGTGCAACAACAACAAACTCTCCCTGAACAAGGAGAAGACCAAGGTGATTGCTGGTGACTTCAGGAGACAACACATCCAGCATGCTCCTCTGACCATCAACGGTGCTGCTGTGGAGAGGGTGAGCAGCACGCACCCGGCCTCCATCATGTGCACCCCCCTCCCCTCTCTCATTCTGACCTCAGTATCAGCACCAGGTACTTTTGCACCAGGTCACTTTAACCAAATCGATAAGCTGAACACCAGCAGGACAATCACACACCTTTAAAAACTGTTGTACACTTCACTGTCCCTATTACAATACAGTTCATCATTAACAATAATGTCTATCATCATACTGCCATTTCATTGTTTTTACTGTAATCATATTGCCCTTGGCTCTTAAACCCAGCGCCATGTTATTACTTGTTTCTTTTAGATTTTAGATTTGGACTTTGTGTTCAGAGTAATTTATTTATTGTGTAACACCGAGGGTTTGAGAGTAATATAATTTCGATTCTCTGTATGAACCTCACATGTGGCAGAATTGACAATAAACGTGACTTTGACTGACTTTGAAAAAATGCCATTTTTATACTAATTTAAAATTAACATTGATCAGTGATCAGTGTTCAACATGAAACAAAGAGTTTAGAATCTTGAGAATTTTTCTTTTTAAATGTCGTCATGTGAATGAACCTTTTAATGTAACCGAGAGGTCAAACATGTAAAAGACGAACTGAACCGACATGGCTCAGCACATCCCGCACACGTGGTCACAGACTATTGACTTCTGATTAACACTTCATTTGCATAGCCGACTCATCCCGGGAACATTACAACAGAGGTCCGATGTCTCTTTGCTTTCATAACAAGTTCTCCTGCTGTGGGATTTAAAATAGAAAAACAAAAAACATAAAACAGCGGTCCTGCCTCACCTCAGTAATGAGAAGAGAATGTGTTTTGGAGGAGACCTGCTGACACTATTGAGCTCATATTTAGCTTATATAATTGTAATGCAGATGCATATTGTAATTCTTTGTACTTCTTCAGGAAACAAGTGCAAGTTAAGTTTTAAGTCCATTATCTACATTTTAGCATCCATTGTTTACAGTGTTTCTTCTTCTCTTTGTTTTCCTGGATTCTTCTTGTCGTCTGGTTTTATGCTGCTGGCCGTTTGCAAACAGCCAAAACTGCCATTTTTTTCAGTCAAAGGTTCTTGTGTGACGCTACACTGTAATGGAGACACGACGGCTGAAGTGGCTGAGAAGACGGTCGGCCCTGTTAGAGGTCTGTCTGGCAGATTTACTCTGAACTCCTGCTAGAAACACACCTAATGTGAACCGAAAAGGTTCTCTGTGACGAGTATGACCTGAGCGATTTTAAATCTGTACCTTTGATACAAACCCATTTTTTGAAGTCTTGATATTCAAAATGTTGTGATCCACTGTATTAAATGCTGTAGACGAGTCCAAAAGCACCAAAACAGCAGATTTACCAGAGTCAACAGTTAAAAAACATGTCATTGACAACTCTGAAAAGAGCAGTTTCTGTGCTATAATGTGATTTAACTGACTGAAACTTTTCACAAATTGTCATTATTGTGCAAAAATGCTTTGAGTTGATTAAAAGCATCTTTCTCCAGGAGTTTCGACAGAAAGGGCAACTTCAAAATTGCCTGATCATTAGAAAGAATAGTTAGGTCAAGACTTTTCTTTATTTATGAGCAGCTGCACAACAACAACAGCATGTTTACAAGCAGCTGGAACACAACCTGCTCTTAAAGACTTATTTATTAAAATGAGGATATATGAACTTACTGTCTGAAAACCATCTCTAAAGAGATGTGAAGGAAGGCTATCTGAAGGAGAAGTGCAAGGCCTTAATGGATGTCCTACCTCCTGTAAAACAAAAGGTCACAGGCTGAAACTGCTCAAAAACCGCTGAGCATGCTGGAGGCAAAGAAGGATCAGAGTCACTCTCAATTTGAGAAGGCCTTAGAGAAGAATTTCTTTCAATGAAAATTTTCAGAAATTCAGACTAAGAAGAAGCCACAACATGATCACCAGCACAGGGATTTGCAGTTAAATATAGTTAAAATATAGAACAGAACATGAGGTTTATGACTATTCAAGGAAACTATGTTGGACAGTTTCAGTAGATTTAACAGCTTTCTGGTACCTGGACAAACAATAGAGAGACATGTCCAAGGAGACAGAGCTTGTCTTTCTTCCACTTCCTCTCACCACGTCTGCACTCCTGCCTGAGAGTGCGGGGTCCTGTCATTCAACCAGGGCTGAGAAGGTGACTTTATCAATTTTGTTTTAAATGGAGCCAGAAAATCCAGAATATCGTTGCAGGTGGAGGTGGAGGTAAAGAAGATAGTGAGCTCCTCAATTCTCAATTTGGTGCAGAACTGCAAGCTGTAGTGAGTCTTAAAAGCAATTGCTTTTGCTCATCTACTCATTATTATTTACTACTGTAATCTTAGTAACATTCTTTGGCTTTTTCATTCCCACCCTTTAGATCTGTATGCTTGGTTTACCTTTCAGAGTCAGAGTCAGAGTCAAGTTTATTGTCAATTCTACCACATGTGAGATACATACAGAGAATCGAAATTGCGTTACCCTCAAAACCCTCGGTGCTACACAATAAATACATTTTAAACACAAGTGCAGGTTAAAAAGAGACAAGTAACAAGTTGTGACATGACAACAACAGTTTTTCGGTTTGTTTTAAAGTGACATGGTGCAAAGCAAGCGGTCCAGTTCTGCCAAAATACAGATACTGAGATCAGAGTGAGTGAGGGGGGGGCAAGGCGGGAAACGGTGGAAGAGAAGGGAGAGTGTTAAAGTGTCCTGACAGCCTGGTGGACGAAGCTGTCCTTCAGTCGGCTGGTTCTGGCTCGGAGGGTCCGCAGCCTCCTCCCTGAAGGCAGCAGACTGAAGAGGCTGTGTGACGGGTGGGTGGGGGTCTCTCACGATGCTGAGGGCTTTGCGAGTCAGACGGCTGCTGTAAATGTCCTGAAGTGAGGGGAGAGAGACCCAACGATCTTCTCAGCTTGTTCTCTTTCCTGTCTCTCAACCCCATCTGTTGAGCCAGACGCAGGTGTCATGATCGGATGTTGTATATTTTTGGGGTACTAGCTTATTTACTGACAATATAGGAAGAAACTTGCTGCCAGGCTTGAGTTTGGGCTACTAGTCAGTTTCATGCGAAGTTGGGAAAGACATGGCCTCATTTTTTGAATACATCTAATTTTTTTTTCTTGCACATTCAAAGAACGGCATGTGCAGGAATCCATGTGGTGCATGGATCCTCAGACGGTCCTGGTGCGCACACACGCAGTTAAACCCAGGAAGATGCAGAAGTTCTCTGTACCAGCGCCAAACAGTCTCTGGCATATTGATGGCAACCACAAATTGGTAAAGTACCTGAAAAACATCCACAATCTTGACTACTTTTATAAAGTATATCAACGCTGAGTAAAGAATCTGAGACTTGAAGACCAGTTACTTTGTTTATAGTGTTGTCAGCTAAAATGTCATTATTCAGTATGTGTGCATTAAAATGATTACTTTAAATCCAAACACTCCGTAGAGGCAGAAACTGAATTAATACATTTGTTTGAGTGTGCATGTGTTTTAATAAATATTGCAGTGTAAATGTCGTATGTCAACATGAGTTTAAAAGCATAGAAGTGGTTATCTTCAGCATCATTCATCGAAACATGCTCATGAGTCATGATTATTATGATGCTTGATATAGAAAGTAGAATTAAGTCACAAATTAAAAGAATTGAAAATTAATTTAGCAGTTGGTGTCATTCTGCATCTGGTCACCGACAGCCAGATGTTGAGGTCCCTGAAGTTCAGCTGCACTGCGCTCACTGACTCAAGTAGAAAGTAGAAAATCTAGCAGAGCCTGATGCCCTCTCGCCAATGTCTTGGATGTGTACATACAAACAGTGAGCCTTTTATCAGAAGTGTTACAGTAAATTCTGGATCCACAAGCTCTATGTAACAGAAGTTTATAAGTTTCAAATGAAGAAACAAGTCATACTTACTAATTAACTGTAAGGGACAATTAAATAAAAAAAAAATATTCAGTAGACAAGAGCAAAACAAAATTGTGTAAGTGCACTGAAGACATCTGCAGTCTCCTTAGACCATTCCAAAACCAGTATCTCTTGATACACCAAGCATGTTTCTTTCAAAGACTCTGTATTCTTTGTAGTGTCCAGGTGGTTTAAGCAAGTGGAAGCAGGTGGATGACTTTGGGATGCTGCTCTCCACAACTTCAACATCCAAGTGTCTGGGAAGCACGTTCCAGCCCACCCAGAACTCCTTAAGTTTCCCAGGGTATGTTTGCAGAGGCTACCACCGGACAGAAGAAAGTACAACTTTATGTCTTGACTAAATGATTTTGCAAACAAATGATTCATGTGAAACAAAACTTTCAGAACAATAATTCTGTTTATTTGTGCTTTGGGTTTTCACTGTGGTTGAGAATTCACTGTTAAATAGAAAAATTAGTAACTTCTGTCCCCATTACAGAGCTTCAGTTAAAAACCTGTGAGGGACTGTTGTCTTAAGTCCACATTTACGTACCATTCTCAATAAATGTGTGAAGAAATACTGTGATCTTACATGTGTCTTCCAAAGAGAAATCACTGTCTTTCACTTCCTTCAGTGCGGGCCACTTTATCTTGTCCAACACAACCTAAAAAATGTTTTAACAATCAGCTTTTTCAAACAGCCAAGAGAAAATGATAAACAGTCATTAGCCTTTATTACAAAGAAAGAAATGGTGCACATACTGATAAAGTTTGTATTATGATAAGAAGTATTGTCAGGTTGTTAGAAGTTTAAAGTTGCAGTTGGTAAGTGTTATTTTTGTCATATTTGCTGAAATGACTAACTATTTTCTGATAATATTGACCTAAACTAGGTATTTGAGACTCCTAATCGGCTTCTTTTGCGCCCACCTGCAGCTCATTAATGCAGTTTACAAGTTTCCTCCGCTCCCATTAATATTTTCTGAATTTTTATTTTGTCTATGAAATATGTGAATTTAAGAAATTACAGTAATAATTAAAAGAATCTAAAGTATGTCTTCAATTTTCTTTTTTTGTTTTTTCTTTTTTTTTTTTTTTTTTTTTACCAACAATCAGATTTTAAGTTTAATTTAATGACCTTAAAAGGAAAAGCTGAGGTATTTGGCATTTTGGCATTGAAAGTAAACACGAAAACTATAATGTGATTCACAAATAAGGGATTACATTTTCACTCAAGCCACTAATCAGTGACCCTCCTTGAACTGCCACACTTAGCGTGGTGACGGGGTTTTGTGTGCCCAAAGGATCCTAGGAGCTATGTTGTTCAAGGGCATTCTGCCTCTGGAGGGTCTGCCATGGCAAACAGGGTCCTGGGTGACGGGCCAGACTAGAGCGGTTACTAATCCCTCATGAAGAACTTACCACCAAGGATTGTTACAAGAACCATACAAAAAAATCGCCCGGAGTGGCGTCACCAGGGCCCCACCCCTGGAGCCAGGCCTGGGGATGGGGCTCGAAGGCGAGCGCCTGGTGGCCGGGTCCCGTGGGTCCCGTGCGTCCCGGGGTCCCGGGACCTGGCTGGGCTCAGCCGAAACGGCGACGTGGGCCCGCCTTCCAGTAGGCTCACCACCCAAAGGAAGAGTCATGGAAGGTCGTCCAAGAACCTTGGAAAATATTATTAAATAACAAAATATTTATAACAGCACAGAAAAGCCAAGCAGCTTTACCAATCTTCCAATCATTTCCATTAAACACCTCCATGTAAGCCTCTCATCAGAAAAGAAATAAAAAACATGGGAAAACTAAAATATGGTCCCTCAGCAACAACACTGATCAGTCAGTGGGATGTTGTTTGTCCATAATACTCACTGCATGAGGAGCAGTTTTCTCCAGCAGCCATCACCTGTTCTCAGGTGTGACTCAGGGCAAATCGCAGAACATTGATAGCTCATTGATGGAGCACTTTCCTCAGATGATGACGCTACTGTACCATCCAACTAACAATGAAAATTATGGTAATACTTTTTTTCCCAATAATACTTACAAATATGGTAATATTTGTTTGATGTGTCATTTAGTCAACAGGGCTCCCAAATAACTGGCCACTGATAAACATCTCTTAACCTTATTAATTGCTTTAATTCTATTTTCATTTAAATTTAATTTGAAAGCTGTTATAAAAATAGCTTCTCTCCCATGGCAGCACCTACTTGGCGGACTGTATATGTAACCATGGACGTAGCCTTCGGTCATGTGACCCACCGGTTTCTGAGGACTGGTTTTGAAGCCCGTTTGCCTTCGTAGGGGCCGCAGCCATGTTGCTCTGCAGGCTAATGGAACACGCCCAACGGATGTCAGTCAAAGTTGGCTTCGCTCCCAGCTCCTTCAGCCGAAACCTGCTGAAAAGAGAAGCACTGTACTAAATTGTGTCACCCAGGGACATGTATTGTTCCATAATAATTGATAGAGGGCAAGTAGAGAAAGAGGTGTTGGACCCTTGACAAACTTGTTGTTTTTTTTTTACATTGGGGAGAAAACAAGAGTACCCAGAGAAAACCCATATACATATATATATATATATGTATAAACATTTAGAATCTCCAATCAATCTGATGTTTGTTTTTTTTCTAACTAGAGGAAAAAAACCGGAGCACCCGGAGAAAACCCCAACAAAAGTATGGAGAGTATGTATTTGTTCAAGAGGTTATCCTTTATATTCTCCATTCACTTTATTATCCAGCTACATGTATCAAGCACAGGGAGGACTTGTTTAGAAGGGTTTGGACCACCCAGTGCAGTGAGGGTTGCAGTAGTTGGTAAACAAGGTCTTCCACAGGAGTTTGGGCTGCACGTGCTCTGGCAGGCAGAAATTGAGTTCATCAGGAAAGGTACAAATGCAAAAGCAGTTACAGTGGCAAAGCCAACATACATGGCTGTCTTTAGTACGCCTTTTGCACAAGCACGCCACAGACTCCTCGTCTGACCTTTACTAGATAAAGTCCTCAGTGGTAGGAGTCACTAGCTGTTGAAGACCTGCAGAAGTACTTTCAGTGTGAGGTTGGGCCGTGCGGATTTCCAAGGGTTTATAAATCTGCCTTTTAGGAACATTAATGTCCTCAGATGTGGCACCCAAGAATGTGCCCTCTGTTAATCGAGTCCACGGAACTACTTCCTGAGAATGTGCACTGTCGTTGATCACATTGGTTCATTTCAGAAGCAGATGTGTCCCTGATATTCACATCTAGAGCCACTTTTTCTAAGAGGAAAATGGGTCTTTCCTGCTCAGTAGCAATCAGGTCCTCAGTAATCAAGTCCTCTGATCTACTCTCTGAAACTGTGTACCGTCTTTGCTCATTTCGGTTCATTTCCAAAGCAGACATCTCCTGAAGTTCACATATTGGAGAAACATTTTTTAGGGGAGAAATGGGTCTCTGCTGTTCAGATGTAATCAGGTCCTCTTCATTCAAGTCCTCAGATCTACTTTCTGAAACTGTGTATCCTCCTTGTTCATTATTGGTCATGTCAGAAGCAGGCACCTCCTCTTCCTCCAATACTGGATGAAATATTTCCAAGGGATAAATGTACCTCTGCTGCTCAGATGTAATCAAGTCCTCGTCATTAAAGTCATCAGATGTACTTTCTGAAATTGTGCATCTGGTTTGCTCATTTTGATGCATTTCAGAAGCAGACGTCTCATGATATTCACAAACTATTGCAACATTTTCCAAAGACAAAATAGATCTCTCCTGCTCAGATGTAATCAGGTCCTCTGCATTCAAGTCCGCAGATCTACATTCTAATAATGTGTATTGTCTTTTCTCATGTTGGTTTATTTCCGAAGCAGACTTCTCCTGATATTCACATACGGTAGCACCATTTTCCAAGAGAAAAATGGGTTCTTGCTGCTCAGATGTAATACGGTCCTGTACAATTGAGTCTTCAGATCTACTTTCTAAACTTGTGTATTGTCTGTCCGCATTTATTTTCATTTCAGATACAGACACTTCCTTTTCTCCTAATACGGGAGTCAACATTTCCAAGGGATAAATGAGCTTCTGCTGCTCAGATGAAGTCAGTTCCTCTGTAATCGAGTCTTCAGATGTACGTTCTGAAACTGTGTACCGTCTTTGCTCATTTTGGTTCATTTCCAAAGCAGACATCTCCTGAAGTTCACATATTGGAGCAACAATTTCTAGGGGAGAAATGAGGTCCTCCCTGGTGTTCAGATGTAATCGGGTCCTCAGTAATCGAGTCTTTCAGATGTACTTTCTGAAACTGGTGTATCCTCTTGTTCATTTTGGTCCATGTCAGAAGCAGGAACCTCCTCTTCTTCCAATACTGAAGAAAGAATTTCCAAGGGAGAAGTGTACCTCTGCAGCTCAGATGTACTCTTGTTCTCTGTAATCAAGTCTTCAGATCTACTTTCTGAAACTGTGTACCGTCTTTGCTCATTTTGGTGCATTTCAGAAGCAGACATCTCCTGAAGTTCACATATTGGAGCAACAATTTTTAGGGGAGAAATGGGTCTCTGCTGTTCAGAAGTAATCAGGTCCTCTTCATTCAAGTCCTCAGATCTACTTTCTGAAACTGTGTATCCTCTTTGTTCATTGATGTTCATGTCAGAAGCAGGCACCTCCTCAGATCCACATTCTGACAATGTGTATTCTCTTTGCTCATGTTGGTGTATTTCAGAAGCAGATTTCTCCTGATATTCAAATACTGTAGCAACATTTTCCAAGAGAAAAATGGGTCTCTGCTGCTCAGATGTACTCTTGTTCTCTGTAATCGAGTCTTCAGATGTACTTTCTGAAACTGTGCATCCTCCTTGTTCATTATTGTTCATGTCAGAAACGGTCATCTCCTCTTCTTCCAATACTGGAGGGACATATTCCAAGGGAAGAATTTGCTTTTGCTGCTCAGATGGAGTCAGGTCCTCTTCATTCAAGTCCGTAGATCTAATTTCTGAAACTGTGTACCATTTTTGCTCATGTTGGTTCATTTCAGAAGCAGACGTCTCCTTGTGTTTAAATACTGGAGCAACAATTTCTAGGGGAGAAATGTGTTTCTGCTGCTCAGATGTAATCAGGTCATCTGTAATAGAGTCCTCAGATCTACTTTCTGAACACGTGTATCGTCTTTGTTCATTTTGATACATTTTAGAGCCAGACATAATCCACTTTTCATATTCTAGAACAACAGTTTTCCCAGGGAAAATACATTTCTGCTGCTCAGGTCCATTCCACAACTTTACAATCAAGTCCTCAGACCTACTTTCTACACATGTGTATTGTCTTTGCTCCAGTCGGTTCATTTCAGAAACAGAGGTCTCCCCATGTTTAAATACTGGAGGGAAAAGTTCCAAGGAAAATTGGGTCTCTCCTGGTCTGCTATGTATCGTCTTTGCTCATTTTGATCACTTTTAGAGACAAAAATGGCCTCCTTTTCATATTCTGGAACAACAGTTTTCCAAGGGAAAATACATTTCTGCTGCTCAGGTCCATTCCAGAACTTTACAATCAAGTCCTCAGACCTACTTTCTACACATGTGTATTGTCTTTGCTCCAGTCGGTTCATTTCAGAAACAGAGGTCTCCTCATGTTTAAATACTGGAGGGAAAATTCCAAGGAAAAATTGGGTCTCTCCTGGTCTGCTATGTATCGTCTTTGCTCATTTTGATCACTTTTAGAGACAAAATGGCCTCCTTTTCATATTCTGGAACAACAGTTTTCCAAGGGAAAATACATTTCTGCTGCTCAGGTCCATTCCACAACTTTACAATCAAGTCCTCAGACCTACTTTCTACACATGTGTATTGTCTTTGCTCCAGTCGGTTCATTTCAGAAACAGAGGTCTCCCCATGTTTAAATACTGGAGGGAAAAGTTGAAGGGGAAATTTGGGTGTCTCCTGCTCTGCTATGTATCGTCTTTGCTCATTTTGATTAATTTTAGAGACAGAAATTGCCTCCTTTTCATATTCTGGAACAACAGTGTCCCAAGAGAAAATACTTTTCTGCTGCTCAGATGCATTCTTGTAGTGTGCAATCAGGGCTTCAGGTGTACTTTCTACACATGTGTACTGTCTTTGCTCTCTTTGGTTCATTTCACAAGCATAGGTCTCCTCATATTCAATTACTGGAGGAACAACTTGCAAGGGAAAATTGGGTCTCTCCTGCTCTGATGCAATTAGGGCTGCTGCAGTTGAGTCTTCAGTTCTACTTTCTGCAAATGTGTAATATCTTTGTTCATCTACAATTGAATATTCACATTGATTGTCTGAGAATGTGTATTGCATTTGCTTATTTTCTTGAACCTCAGAAGAATTTTCTAATTTAGGGAGATTCCTGTTGAAATACGTTCCAGACATGTTTTGTTTTGTGTATATATGGTCTCAGAAATACAAATAGTTACTGAGTTATTTGGGTGGCTGGTTGATTCTGTGTGAATGCTTCCTTCCTTTTTTTAAAATGAGCATGTAGGGTGAGGCATCACCTATATGTAGCCTTGATCATTTGTGACGTCAATGTTTTATGAACGTCATATCTGCACTCCTACATATTTGTGAGGCACATAAGTTTGCCTTTGCTGTTGCCTAGCAACGGTATGACGTCATTATACCGGGTCCCATTGGAAGTGTGACTGAGAGATAATTGTGTGCACCCAGTGAGTATACTTTGTTTGAATTATGTTTCAGTGTTGAACCATACCAAGCTGATAGTAGTTTCTGCGGTTTGTTTATACTGTCGAAGTAATGCAATTACGTCCATCCCATTTATAATAACTCATCATTAAACCACTGAAACTGATGTTACCTAACTAACCAAATGCCAATTATCCTGAATTTGTTTTGATAACGATAACGGTAACATCACGTCAGTACACCAAAATAAAGGCATCGTATCTGTAGACAACTACAGTTCCGAGCAAAATAAATAAAATAAGGTGCTCTTTTTAATTGGTGTTGTGAGCCTGAATAGTATCGTATGCGAGCGAAGTCGCTGACTCGGCTTCGAGATCATTCTGGAAAGGCAGCTGCCCAGACTGGAACTGCTGGACTGGGACTATCATTTAAACTGGCGTTAAAAGTAGAAGCAACGAGTCGCGTGCCAAAGTAGTTATCCTTGAAAGATAAGTATCCCCAAGCGCGGAACATTCAAAGATAACACAGAAGAGAGGTCCGGGGACACAAAAGGCTCTGATTTTGATCAGAAAAGCGGACGGCTACAACCGTCGCCTTTTCGTTACGCGAGCGTCTGTTTTATCAGTGACGCGTCACCAAGTTACTTCTGTCTCCTGACCAAATTAAAACGTATTTTCAACAGGAGTTATCCAAGATTTTAATTTATACGAATAGAGCGTTTAAAAATATGTATACCATCGCGGAGGTAGCCTAAGATAATCCAATTTATTATATACAAAGCAAATTATGTATCTAGCCTGAGTCACTATGTAGTTGATTAAATAATCAGACACCGAAAGAAAAGGTGATCCAAACATCTGTAGACTATTCGTCCAGGCAGATTATTTAACATCTAAAAACACAACAACAAAAAAACCAACACTTTTTAGTTTGATAAACATGTCTAATGTCTAACTACTTCTAATGAACACGAAATGTCATTTAGTATGAAGGACAAAAAGAAATGACAAATGTAAATAATGTGAAATGTATAAATAAAAAATGCATGTTATAATGAAGTATAAATGCTTATGTGAGAATGCTCTTCATCAACTTCAGTTCAGCATTCAACACCATCTTCCCCTAGCAGCTAGTTCACAAAGTGGACTGGGGATCAACACCTCGCTGTGCAACTGGCTGTTGGACTTCCTGACTGGGAGACCACAGGCAGTACGGGTCGGCAGCAACACATCCAGCACCATCACACTTAACACAGGGGCCCCAGGGATGTGTGCAGAGCCCTCTCCTCTTCACCCTGCTGACCCATGACTGCACACCAATACACAGCTCCAACCTTTCATAAAGTTTGCGGACGACACAACTGTGGTTGGTCTCATCAACAACAACGCTGACTCAAACTACAGGAGCAAAGTGAGCCGCCTGGCTGAGTGGTGCAACAACAACAAACTCTCCCTGAACGTTGAGAAGACCAAGGTGATTGCTGGTGACTTCAGGAGACAACACATCCAGCATGCTCCTCTGACCATCAACGGTGCAGCTGTGGAGAGGGTGAGCAGCACGCACCCAGCCTCCATCAGTGCACCCCCCTCCCCTCTCTCATTCTGACCTCAGTATCAGCACCAGGTGTAACTCCCTCTGGACAATTGACGACACCAGGTGTTCTTTTTGACGGGCATTTATTTGCAGGCTGGTACTAACAAACATGCCGTGAGAACTGTACAAACGTACAAATAAATATACATACATATAAACATTCTCACAGAGAACATAACTCGAATATATCACACATAAACATCAAGTGGACATACCTTGTTGGCCGCAATACCAAAAGGAGTTAAACGAGTCTTGCTACTTGAAACAAACAATTAACTCCATGCTGCTTCGTTCATGGTAAACGTGCTTGTGTATGACGTGTTACAGTAACACCCATCCTGACGGAAACAAAATCAACCTAAAGTTCCATTAAATTATAAATCAACTATTAACACTTAACCTATAGTAATTATCAGGGACTGTTTCAATGAACATAAATTGTAATTATAATCACTGAAATAAATAAATAATTTAGAAAACAGCGCAACTAGCAAATGCCTTAAACTGGCAGCTACACCAGGTACTTTTGCACCAGGTCATTTTAACCAAATCGATAAGCTGAACACCAGCAGGACATCACACACCTTTAAAAACTGTTGTACACTTCACTGTCCCTATTACAATACAGTTCATCATTAACAATAATGTCTATCATCATACTGCCATTTCATTGTTTTTACTGTAATCATATTGCCCTTGGCTCTTAAACCCAGCGTCAAACATGTAAAAGACGAACTGAACCGACACGGCTCAGCACATCCCGCACACGTGGTCACAGACTATTGACTTCTGATTAACACTTCATTTGCATAGCCGACTCATCCCGGGCACATTACAACAGAGGTCCGATGTCTCTTTTTTCATAACAAGTTCTCCTGCTGTGGGATTTAAATAGAAAAACAAAAACATAAAACAGCGGTCCTGCCTCACCTCAGTAATGAGAAGAGAATGTGTTTGGAGGAGACCTGCTGACACTATTGAGCTCATATTTAGCTTATATAATTGTAATGCAGATGCATATTGTAATTCTTTGTACTTCTTCAGGAAACAAGTGCAAGTTAAGTTTTAAGTCCATTATCTACATTACATTTTAGCATCCATTGTTTACATGTTTCTTCTTCTCTTTGTTTTCCTGGATTCTTCTTGTCGTCTGGTTTTATGCTGCTGGCCGTTTGCAAACAGCCAAAACTGCCATTTTTTTTCAGTCAAAGGTTCTTGTGTGACGCTACACTGTAATGGAGACACGCCGGCTGAGGTGGCTGAGAAGACGGTCGGCCCTGTTAGAGGTCTGTCTGGCAGATTTACTCTGAACTCCTGCTAGAAACACACCTAATGTGAACCGAAAAGGTTCTCTGTGACGAGTATGACCTGAGCGATTTTAAATCTGTACCTTTGATACAAACCCATTTCTTGAAGTCTTGATATTCAAAATGTTGTGATCCACTGTATTAAATGCTGTAGACGAGTCCAAAAGCACCAAAACAGCAGATTTACCAGAGTCAACAGCACAGGGATTTGCAGTTAAATATAGTTAAAATATAGAACAGAACATGAGGTTTATGACTATTCAAGGAAACTATGTTGGACAGTTTCAGTAGATTTAACAGCTTTCTGGTACCTGGACAAACAATAGAGAGATGTCCAAGGAGACAGAGCTTGTCTTTCTTCCACTTCCTCTCACCACGTTTGCACTCCTGCCTGAGAGTGCGGGTCCTGTCATTTAACCAGGGCTGAGAAGGTGACTTTATCAATTTTGTTTTAAATGGAGCCAGAAAGACCAGAATATCGTTGCAGGTGGAGGTGGAGTTAAAGAAGATAGTGAGCTCCTCAATTCTCAATTTGGTGCAGAACTGCAGCTGTAGTGAGTCTTTAAAAGCAATTGCTTTTGCTCATCTACTCATTATTATTTACTACTGTAATCTTAGTAACATTCTTTGGCTTTTTCATTCCCACCCTTTAGATCTGTATGCTTGGTTTACCTTTCAGCTTGTTCTCTTTCCTGTCTCTCAACCCCATCTGTTGAGCCAGATGCAGGTGTCATGATCGGATGTTGTATATTTTTGGGGTACTAGCTTATTTACTGACAATATAGGAAGAAACTTGCTGCCAGGCTTGATTTTGGGCTACTAGTCAGTTTCATGCGAAGTTGGGAAAGACATGGCTCATTTTTTGAATACATCTAATTTTTTGTTTCTTGCACATTCAAGGACGGCATGTGCAGGAATCCATGTGGTGCATGGATCCTCAGACGGTCCTGGTGCGCACAACGCAGTTAAACCCAGGAGGATGCAGAAGTTCTCTGTACCAGCGCCAAACAGTCTCTGGCATATTGATGGCAACCACAAATTGGTAAAGTACCTGAAAAACATCCACAATCTTGACTACTTTTATAAAGTATATCAACGCTGAGTAAAGAATCTGAGACTTGAAGACCAGTTACTTTGTTTATAGTGTTGTCAGCTAAAATGTCATTTATTCAGTAAGTGTGCATAAAATGATTACTTTAAATCAAAACACTCCGTAGAGGCAGAAACTGAATTAATACATTTGTTTGAGTGTGCATGTGTTTTAATAAATATTGCAGTGTAAATGTCGTATGTCAACATGAGTTAAAAGCATAGAAGTGGTTATCTTCAGCATCATTCATCGAAACATGCTCATGAGTGATGATTATTATGATGCTTGATATAGAAAGTAGAATTAAGTCACAAATTAAAAGAATTGAAAATTAATTTAGCAGTTGGTGTCATTCTGCATCTGGTCACCGACAGCCAGATGTTGAGGTCCTGAAGTTCAGCTGCACTGCGCTCACTGACTCAAGTAGAAAGTAGAAAATCTAGCAGAGCCTGATGCCCTCTCGCCAATGTCTTGGATGTGTACATACAAACAGTGAGCCTTTTATCAGAAGTGTTACAGTAAATTCTGGATCCACAAGCTCTATGTAACAGAAGTTTATAAGTTTCAAATGAAGAAACAAGTCATTCTTAACTAATTAACTGTAAGGGACAATTAAATTAAAAAAAACTATTCAGTAGACAAGAGCAAAACAAAATTGTGTAAGTGCACTGAAGACATCTGCAGTCTCCTTAGACCATTCCAAAACCAGTATCTCTTGATACACCAAGCATGTTTCTTTCAAAGACTCTGTATTCTTTGTAGTGTCCAGGTGGTTTAAGCAAGTGGAAGCAGGTGGATGACTTTGGGATGCTGCTCTCCACAACTTCAACATCCAAGTGTCTGGGAAGCACGTTCCAGCCCACCCAGAACTCCTTAAGTTTCCCAGGTATGTTTGCAGAGGCTACCACCGGACAGAAAAAGTACAACTTTATGTTCTTGACTAAAATGATTTTGCAACAAATGAATTCATGTGAAACAAAACTTTCAGAACAATATTTCTGTTTATTTGTGCTTTGGGTTTTCACTGTGGTTGAGAATTCACTGTTAAATAGAAAATTAGTAACTTCTGTCCCCATTACAGAGCTTCAGTTAAAAACCTGTGAGGGACTGTTGTCTTAAGTCCACATTTACGTACCATTCTCAATAAATGTGTGAAGAAATACTGTGATCTTACATGTGTCTTCCAAAGAGAAATCACTGTCTTTCACTTCCTTCAGTGCGGGCCACTTTATCTTGTCCAACACAACCTAAAAAATGTTTTTTACAATCAGCTTTTTCAAACAGCCAAGAGAAAATGATAAACAGTCATTAGCCTTTATTACAAAGAAAAGAAATGGTGCACATACTGATAAAGTTGTATTATGATAAGAGTATTGTCAGGTTGTAGAAAGTTTAAAGTTGCAGTTGGTAAGGGTATTTTTGTCATATTTGCTGAAATGACTACTATTTTCGCAGCACGGTGGCTTAGTGGTCAGCACTGTTGCCTCACAGCAAGAAGGTTCCTGGTTCGATTCCCGGCCCGGTGGGTCTTTCTGTGTGGAGTTTGCATGTTCTCCCCGTGCTTGCGTGGGTTTCCTCCGGGTACTCCGGCTTCCTCCCACAGTCCAAAAAACATGCAGAGTAGGTTAATTCTTTCTAAATTCTCCCTAGGTGTGTAGTGAGTGTGATTGGTTTTTGTATGTGGCCCTGGATAGACTAGCGACCTGTCCAGGGTGTACCCCTGCCTTTCACCTGATATGCGTCGGGATAGGCTCCGACAGACCCCTGTGACCCGGAAACGGATAAAGCGGGTACAGATAATGGATGGGATGGACTACTATTTTCTGTTAATATGACCTAAACTAGGTATTTGAGACTCTAATCAGCTTCTTTTGCGCCACCTGCAGCTCATAATGCAGTTTACAAGTTTCCTCCGCTCCCATTAATATTTTTCTGAATTTTTATTTTGTCTATGAAATATGTGAATTTAAGAAATTACAGTAATAATTAAAAGAATCTAAAGTTATGTCTTCAATTTTCTTTTTTTTTTTTTTCTTTTTTTTTTTTTTTTTTTACCAACAATCCAGATTTTAAGTTTAATTTAATGACCTTAAAAGGAAAAGCTGAGGTATTTGGCATTTTGGCATTGAAAGTAAACACTAAAACTATAATGTGATTCACAAAATAAGGATACATTTTCACTCAAGCCACTAATCAGTGACCCTCCTTGAACTGCCACCTTAGCGTGGTGAAGGGGTTTGTGTGCCCAAAGGATCCTAGGAGCTATGCTGTCAAGGGCATTCTGCCTCTGGTAGGGTCTGCCATGGCAAACAGGTCCTGGGTGACAGGCCAGACTAAGAGCGGTTAACTAATCCCTCATGAAGAACTTACCACCAAGGATTGTTACATCGCCCGGAGTGGCGTCACCAGGGCCCCACCCCTGGAGCCAGGCCTGGGGATGGGGCTCGAAGGCGAGCGCCTGGTTGCCGGGTCCCGTGGGTCCCGTGGGTCCCGTGCGTCCGTGCGTCCCGCGGGTCCCGGGACCTGGCTGGGCTCAGCCCGAAACGACGACGTGGGCCCGCCTTCCAGTAGGCTCACCACCCAAAGGAAGAGTCATGGAAGAGTCGTCCAAGAACCTTGGAAAATATTAAATAACAAAATATTTATAACAGTACAGAAAAGCCAAGCAGCTTTACCAATCTTCCAATCAGTTCTTAAAACACCTCCATGTAAGCATCTCATCAGAAAGAAAATAAAAAAATGTGAAAACTAAAATATGGTCCATCAGAACAACACTGATCAGTCAGTGGGATGTTGTTTGTCCATAATACTCACTGCATGGAGGAGCAGTTTCTCCAGCAGCCATCACCTGTTCTCAGGTGTGACTCAGGGCAAATCGCAGAACATTGATAGCTCATTGATGGAGCACTTTTCCTCAGATGATGACGCTACTGTACCATCCAACTAACAATGAAAATTATGAGTAATACTTTTTTTCCCAATAATACTTACAAATATGGTAATATTTGTTTGATGTGTCATTTATCAGCTGGCCAGTTTGGGAGCCCTGTTGTACTAAACATCTCTTAACCTTGTTAATTGCTTTAATTCTATTTTCATTTAAATTTAATTTGAAAGCTGTTATAAAAATAGCTTCTCTCCCATGGCAGCACCTACTTGGCGGACTGTATATGTAACCATGGACGTAGCATTCGGTCATGTGACCCACCGGTTTCTGAGGACTGGTTTTAAAGCCCGTTTGCCTTCGTATGGGCCGCAGCCATGTTGCTCTGCAGGCTAATGGGAACACGCCCAACGGATGTCAGTCAAAGTTGGCTTCGCTCCCAGCTCCTTCAGCCGAAACCTGCTGAAATGAAGCACTGTACTAAATTGTGCACCAGGGACATGTTTTGTTCCATAATAATTGATAGAGGGCAAGTAGAAAAGAGGTGTTGGACCCTTGACAAACTTGTTGTTTTTTTTAACATTGGGGAGAAAACAAGAGTACCCAGAGAAAACCCCATATATATTATATATTATATATATATATATATATATATATATATATATATATAGATATATATATATATATATATATATATATATATATAATATATAAACATTTAGAATCTCCAATCAATCTGATGTTTGTTTTTTTTCTAACTAGAGGAAAAAAACCGGAGTATCGAATACACATTTCGGTTCATTTCCAAAGCAGACATCTCCTGAAGTTCACATATTGGAGAAACAATTTTTAGGGGAGAAATGGGTGTCTGCTGTTCAGATGTAATCAGGTCCTCTTCATTCACGTCCTCAGATCTACTTTCTGAAACTGTGTATCCTCCTTGTTCATTATTGGTCATGTCAGAAGCAGGCACCTCCTCTTCCTCCAATACTGGATGAACTATTTCCAAGGGATAAATGTACCTCTGCTGCTCAGATGTAATCAAGTCCTCGTCATTAAAGTCACCAGATGTACTTTCTGAAATTGTGCATCTGGTTTGCTCATTTTGATGCACTTCAGAAGCAGACGTCTCATGATAATCACAAACTATCGCAACATTTTCCAAAGGACAAAATAGATCCCTCCTGCTCAGATGTAATAGGTCCTCTGCATTCAAGTCCGCAGCCTAAGATAATCCAATTTATTATATACAAAGCAAATTATGTATCTAGCCTGAGTCACTATGTAGTTGATTAAATGGTCAGACACCGAAAGAAAAGGTGATCCAAACATCTGTAGACTATTCGTTCAGGCAGATTATTTAACAGCTAAAAACACAACAAAAAAACCAACACTTTTTTAGTTATTGATAAACATGTCTAAACTTAACTACTTCTAATGAACACGAAATGTCATTTAGTATGAAGGACAAAAAGAAATGACAAATATAAATAATGTGAAATGAATAAATAAACTAAATGCATGTTATAATGAAGTATAAATGCTTATGTGAGAATAAGAATATAGCAACGGAAAGTCTCTGTCCGGGTCAGAGTCAGCTGCGGGTCACGTACGGATGCCCAGCAAGGTTGGAAGCTGCTTTTACCGGGACTGTTTGGCTCTCCAGTCCGTGTGTCAACGGTAAGGATGGAACGCTTCTCCTATAATTGTTTGAGCTATGCTCTGCAGGGGGGTGAACGACCACATTCATCCTAGCATCATAGTAAATGAGAATAATGCATTTATGATAAACTGAAGTTTGTGTGAGTAATGCATTTTTGATAAACTGAAGTGACTGACTTTGGCTGTGCGCTGCGGGGGGACACAGGCTTGTCCTAGCATCACAGTAGATGTGATTTATGTATATATGAAAACCAAAGTGATTGATCCTGCTAGAATCACAGTGAGTGTGATTTTGTGTGTGCGTGAAATGTGTGAAATAGCTGTATAATATTCTATATGCATGCTTCATTTATATAATCCAAGTTATATTCTTTGTGTGTGTTTTGCCTATATAACCAAATAGATTGCTTATGCTATGCTTTGCGTAAAATAAATATATATTGTTCATCAGAGTCTGTGTGTGCTTTCTGTGTGCCTACCTCCGATGAACCTGAGAAAATTTCACAACAACACCTATACACAGCTCCAACCTTTTCATAAAGTTTGCGGACGACACAACTGTGGTTGGTCTCATCAACAACAACGCTGACTCAAACTACAGGAGCAAAGTGAGCCGCCTGGCTGAGTGGTGCAACAACAACAAACTCACCCTGAACGTGGAGAAGACCAAGGTGATTGCTGGTGACTTCAGGAGACAACACATCCAGCATGCTCCTCTGACCATCAACGGTGCTGCTGTGGAGAGGGTGAGCAGCACGCACCCAGCCTCCATCATGTGCACCCCCCTCCCCTCTCTCATTCTGACCTCAGTATCAGCACCAGGTACTTTTGCACCAGGTCACTTTAACCAAATCGATAAGCTGAACACCAGCAGGACAATCACACACCTTTAAAAACTGTTGTACACTTCACTGTCCCTATTACAATACAGTTCATCATTAACAATAATGTCTATCATCATACTGCCATTTCATTGTTTTTACTGTAATCATATTGCCCTTGGCTCTTAAACCCAGCGCCATGTTATTACTTGTTTCTTTTAGATTTTAGATTTGGACTTTGTGTTCAGAGTAATTTATTTATTGTGTAACACCGAGGGTTTGAGAGTAATATAATTTCGATTCTCTGTATGAACCTCACATGTGGCAGAATTGACAATAAACGTGACTTTGACTGACTTTGAAAAAATGCCATTTTTATACTAATTTAAAATTAACATTGATCAGTGATCAGTGTTCAACATGAAACAAAGAGTTTAGAATCTTGAGAATTTTTCTTTTTAAATGTCGTCATGTGAATGAACCTTTTAATGTAACCGAGAGGTCAAACATGTAAAAGACGAACTGAACCGACATGGCTCAGCACATCCCGCACACGTGGTCACAGACTATTGACTTCTGATTAACACTTCATTTGCATAGGCGACTCATCCCGGGAACATTACAACAGAGGTCCGATGTCTCTTTGCTTTTCATAACAAGTTCTCCTGCTGTGGGATTTAAAATAGAAAAACATAAAACAGCGGTCCTGCCTCACCTCAGTAATGAGAAGAGAATGTGTTTTGGAGGAGACCTGCTGACACTATTGAGCTCATATTTAGCTTATATAATTGTAATGCAGATGCATATTGTAATTCTTTGTACTTCTTCAGGAAACAAGTGCAAGTTAAGTTTTAAGTCCATTATCTACATTTTAGCATCCATTGTTTACGTGTTTCTTCTTCTCTTTGTTTTCCTGGATTCTTCTTGTCGTCTGGTTTTATGCTGCTGGCCGTTTGCAAACAGCCAAAACTGCCATTTTTTTCAGTCAAAGGTTCTTGTGTGACGCTACACTGTAATGGAGACACGACGGCTGAAGTGGCTGAGAAGACGGTCGGCCCTGTTAGAGGTCTGTCTGGCAGATTTACTCTGAACTCCTGCTAGAAACACACCTAATGTGAACCGAAAAGGTTCTCTGTGACGAGTATGACCTGAGCGATTTTAAATCTGTACCTTTGATACAAACCCATTTTTTTGAAGTCTTGATATTCAAAATGTTGTGATCCACTGTATTAAATGCTGTAGACGAGTCCAAAAGCACCAAAACAGCAGATTTACCAGAGTCAACAGTTAAAAACATGTCATTGACAACTCTGAAAAGAGCAGTTTCTGTGCTATAATGTGATTTAACTGACTGAAACTTTTCACAAATTGTCATTATTGTGCAAAAATGCTTTGAGTTGATTAAAAGCATCTTTCTCCAGGAGTTTCGACAGAAAGGGCAACTTCAAAATTGCCTGATCATTAGAAAGAATAGTTAGGTCAAGACTTTTCTTTATTTATGAGCAGCTGCACAACAACAACAGCATGTTTACAAGCAGCTGGAACACAACCTGCTCTTAAAGACTTATTTATTAAAATGAGGATATATGAACTTACTGTCTGAAAACCATCTCTAAAGAGATGTGAAGGAAGGCTATCTGAAGGAGAAGTGCAAGGCCTTAATGGATGTCCTACCTCCTGTAAAACAAAAGGTCACAGGCTGAAACTGCTCAAAAACCGCTGAGCATGCTGGAGGCAAAGAAGGATCAGAGTCACTCTCAATTTGAGAAGGCCTTAGAGAAGAATTTCTTTCAATGAAAATTTTCAGAAAATTCAGACTAAGAAGAAGCCACAACATGATCACCAGCACAGGGATTTGCAGTTAAATATAGTTAAAATATAGAACAGAACATGAGGTTTATGACTATTCAAGGAAACTATGTTGGACAGTTTCAGTAGATTTAACAGCTTTCTGGTACCTGGACAAACAATAGAGAGACATGTCCAAGGAGACAGAGCTTGTCTTTCTTCCACTTCCTCTCACCACGTCTGCACTCCTGCCTGAGAGTGCGGGTCCTGTCATTCAACCAGGGCTGAGAAGGTGACTTTATCAATTTTGTTTTAAATGGAGCCAGAAAATCCAGAATATCGTTGCAGGTGGAGGTGGAGGTAAAGAAGATAGTGAGCTCCTCAATTCTCAATTTGGTGCAGAACTGCAGCTGTAGTGAGTCTTTAAAAGCAATTGCTTTTGCTCATCTACTCATTATTATTTACTACTGTAATCTTAGTAACATTCTTTGGCTTTTTCATTCCCACCCTTTAGATCTGTATGCTTGGTTTACCTTTCAGAGTCAGAGTCAGAGTCAAGTTTATTGTCAATTCTACCACATGTGAGATACATACAGAGAATCGAAATTGCGTTACCCTCAAACCCTCGGTGCTACACAATAAATACATTTTAAACACAAAGTGCAGGTTAAAAAGAGACAAGTAACAAGTTGTGACATGACAACAACAGTTTTTCGGTTTGTTTAAAGTGACATGGTGCAAAGCAAGCGGTCCAGTTCTGCCAAAATACAGATACTGAGATCAGAGTGAGTGAGGGGGGGGCAAGGCGGGAAACGGTGGAAGAGAAGGGAGAGTGTTAAGTGTCCTGACAGCCTGGTGGACGAAGCTGTCCTTCAGTCGGCTGGTTCTGGCTCGGAGGGTCCGCAGCCTCCTCCCTGAAGGCAGCAGACTGAAGAGGCTGTGTGACGGGTGGGTGGGGTCTCTCACGATGCTGAGGGCTTTGCGAGTCAGACGGCTGCTGTAAATGTCCTGAAGTGAGGGGAGAGAGACACCAACGATCTTCTCAGCTTGTTCTCTTTCCTGTCTCTCAACCCCATCTGTTGAGCCAGACGCAGGTGTCATGATCGGATGTTGTATATTTTTGGGGTACTAGCTTATTTACTGACAATATAGGAAGAAACTTGCTGCCAGGCTTGATTTTGGGCTACTAGTCAGTTTCATGCGAAGTTGGGAAAGACATGGCTCATTTTTTGAATACATCTAATTTTTTTTTTCTTGCACATTCAAAGACGGCATGTGCAGGAATCCATGTGGTGCATGGATCCTCAGACGGTCCTGGTGCGCACAACGCAGTTAAACCCAGGAAGATGCAGAAGTTCTCTGTACCAGCGCCAAACAGTCTCTGGCATATTGATGGCAACCACAAATTGGTAAAGTACCTGAAAAACATCCACAATCTTGACTACTTTTATAAAGTATATCAACGCTGAGTAAAGAATCTGAGACTTGAAGACCAGTTACTTTGTTTATAGTGTTGTCAGCTAAAATGTCATTTATTCAGTATGTGTGCATAAAATGATTACTTTAAATCCAAACACTCCGTAGAGGCAGAAACTGAATTAATACATTTGTTTGAGTGTGCATGTGTTTTAATAAATATTGCAGTGTAAATGTCGTATGTCAACATGAGTTAAAAGCATAGAAGTGGTTATCTTCAGCATCATTCATCGAAACATGCTCATGAGTCATGATTATTATGATGCTTGATATAGAAAGTAGAATTAAGTCACAAATTAAAAGAATTGAAAATTAATTTAGCAGTTGGTGTCATTCTGCATCTGGTCACCGACAGCCAGATGTTGAGGTCCCTGAAGTTCAGCTGCACTGCGCTCACTGACTCAAGTAGAAAGTAGAAAATCTAGCAGAGCCTGATGCCCTCTCGCCAATGTCTTGGATGTGTACATACAAACAGTGAGCCTTTTATCAGAAGTGTTACAGTAAATTCTGGATCCACAAGCTCTATGTAACAGAAGTTTATAAGTTTCAAATGAAGAAACAAGTCATACTTAACTAATTAACTGTAAGGGACAATTAAATAAAAAAAAACTATTCAGTAGACAAGAGCAAAACAAAATTGTGTAAGTGCACTGAAGACATCTGCAGTCTCCTTAGACCATTCCAAAACCAGTATCTCTTGATACACCAAGCATGTCTCTTTCAAAGACTCTGTATTCTTTGTAGTGTCCAGGTGGTTTAAGCAAGTGGAAGCAGGTGGATGACTTTGGGATGCTGCTCTCCACAACTTCAACATCCAAGTGTCTGGGAAGCACGTTCCAGCCCACCCAGAACTCCTTAAGTTTCCCAGGTATGTTTGCAGAGGCTACCACCGGACAGAAGAAAGTACAACTTTATGTTCTTGACTAAAATGATTTTGCAACAAATGATTCATGTGAAACAAAACTTTCAGAACAGTAATTCTGTTTATTTGTGCTTTGGGTTTTCACTGTGGTTGAGAATTCACTGTTAAATAGAAAATTAGTAACTTCTGTCCCCATTACAGAGCTTCAGTTAAAAACCTGTGAGGGACTGTTGTCTTAAGTCCACATTTACGTACCATTCTCAATAAATGTGTGAAGAAATACTGTGATCTTACATGTGTCTTCCAAAGAGAAATCACTGTCTTTCACTTCCTTCAGTGCGGGCCACTTTATCTTGTCCAACACAACCTAAAAAATGTTTTTAACAATCAGCTTTTTCAAACAGCCAAGAGAAAATGATAAACAGTCATTAGCCTTTATTACAAAGAAAAGAAATGGTGCACATACTGATAAAGTTGTATTATGATAAGAGTATTGTCAGGTTGTAGAAAGTTTAAAGTTGCAGTTGGTAAGTGTATTTTTGTCATATTTGCTGAAATGACTACTATTTTCTGTTAATATGACCTAAACTAGGTATTTGAGACTCTAATCAGCTTCTTTTGCGCCACCTGCAGCTCATAATGCAGTTTACAAGTTTCCTCCGCTCCCATTAATATTTTTCTGAATTTTTATTTTGTCTATGAAATATGTGAATTTAAGAAATTACAGTAATAATTAAAAGAATCTAAAGTTATGTCTTCAATTTTCTTTTTTTTTTTTTTTTCTTTTTTTTTTTTTTTTTTACCAACAATCCAGATTTTAAGTTTAATTTAATGACCTTAAAAGGAAAAGCTGAGGTATTTGGCATTTTGGCATTGAAAGTAAACACGAAAACTATAATGTGATTCACAAAATAAGGATACATTTTCACTCAAGCCACTAATCAGTGACCCTCCTTGAACTGCCACCTTAGCGTGGTGAAGGGGTTTGTGTGCCCAAAGGATCCTAGGAGCTATGTTGTCAAGGGCATTCTGCCTCTGGTAGGGTCTGCCATGGCAAACAGGTCCTGGGTGACGGGCCAGACTAAGAGCGGTTAACTAATCCCTCATGAAGAACTTACCACCAAGGATTGTTACATCGCCCGGAGTGGCGTCACCAGGGCCCCACCCCTGGAGCCAGGCCTGGGGATGGGGCTCGAAGGCGAGCGCCTGGTGGCCGGGTCCCGTGGGTCCCGTGGGTCCCGTGGGTCCCGTGCGTCCCGCGGGTCCCGGGACCTGGCTGGGCTCAGCCCGAAACGGCGACGTGGGCCCGCCTTCCAGTAGGCTCACCACCCAAAGGAAGAGTCATGGAAGAGTCGTCCAAGAACCTTGGAAAATATTATTAAATAACAAAATATTTATAACAGCACAGAAAAGCCAAGCAGCTTTACCAATCTTCCAATCAGTTCTTAAAACACCTCCATGTAAGCATCTCATCAGAAAGAAAATAAAAAACATGTGAAAACTAAAATATGGTCCATCAGAACAACACTGATCAGTCAGTGGGATGTTGTTTGTCCATAATACTCACTGCATGGAGGAGCAGTTTCTCCAGCAGCCATCACCTGTTCTCAGGTGTGACTCAGGGCAAATCACAGAACATTGATAGCTCATTGATGGAGCACTTTTCCTCAGATGATGACGCTACTGTACCATCCAACTAACAATGAAAATTATGAGTAATACTTTTTTTCCCAATAATACTTACAAATATGGTAATATTTGTTTGATGTGTCATTTAGTACAACAGGGCTCCCAAACTGGCCAACTGATAAACATCTCTTAACCTTATTAATTGCTTTAATTCTATTTTCATTTAAATTTAATTTGAAAGCTGTTATAAAAATAGCTTCTCTCCCATGGCAGCACCTACTTGGCGGACTGTATATGTAACCATGGACGTAGCCTTCGGTCATGTGACCCACCGGTTTCTGAGGACTGGTTTTGAAGCCCGTTTCCCTTCGTAGGGGCCGCAGCCATGTTGCTCTGCAGGCTAATGGGAACACGCCCAACGGATGTCAGTCAAAGTTGGCTTCGCTCCCAGCTCCTTCAGCCGAAACCTGCTGAAATGAAGCACTGTACTAAATTGTGCACCAGGGACATGTTTTGTTCCATAATAATTGATAGAGGGCAAGTAGAGAAGAGGTGTTGGACCCTTGACAAACTTGTTGTTTTTTTTTAACATTGGGGAGAAAACAAGAGTACCCAGAGAAAACCCATATACATATATATATATGTATAAACATTTAGAATCTCCAATCAATCTGATGTTTGTTTTTTTTCTAACTAGAGGAAAAAAACCGGAGCACCCGGAGAAAACCCCACAAAAGTATGGAGAGTAATGTATTTGTTCAAGAGGTTATCCTTTATATTCTCATTCACTTATTTATCCAGCCTACATGTATCAAGCACAGGGGAGGACTTGTTTAGAAGGGTTTTGGACCCCCAGTGCAGTGAGGTTGCAGTAGTTGGTAAACAAGGTCTTCCACAGAGTTTGGGCTGCACGTGCTCTGGCAGGCAGAAATTGAGTTCATCAGGAAAGGTACAAATGCAAAAGCAGTTACAGTGGCAAAGCCAACATACATGGCTGTCTTTAGTACGCCTTTTGCACAAGCACGCCACAGACTCCTCGTCTGACCTTTACTAGATAAAGTCTCAGTGGTAGGAGTCACTAGCTGTTGAAGACCTGCAGAAGTACTTTCAGTGTGAGGTTGGGCCGTGCGGATTTCCAAGGGTTTATAAATCTGCCTTTTGGAAACATTAATGTCCTCAGATGTGGCACCCAAGAATGTGCCCTCTGTAATCGAGTCCACGGAACTACTTCCTGAGAATGTGCACTGTCGTTGATCACATTGGTTCATTTCAGAAGCAGATGTGTCCTGATATTCACATCCTAGAGCCACTTTTTCTAAGAGGAAAATGGGTCTTTCCTGCTCAGTAGCAATCAGGTCCTCAGTAATCAAGTCCTCTGATCTACTCTCTGAAACTGTGTACCGTCTTTGCTCATTTCGGTTCATTTCCAAAGCAGACATCTCCTGAAGTTCACATATTGGAGAAACAATTTCTAGGGGAGAAATGGGTCTCTGCTGTTCAGATGTAATCAGGTCCTCTTCATTCAAGTCCTCAGATCTACTTTCTGAAACTGTGTATCCTCCTTGTTCATTATTGGTCATGTCAGAAGCAGGCACCTCCTCTTCCTCCAATACTGGATGAAATATTTCCAAGGGATAAATGTACCTCTGCTGCTCAGATGTAATCAAGTCCTCGTCATTAAAGTCATCAGATGTACTTTCTGAAATTGTGCATCTGGTTTGCTCATTTTGATGCATTTCAGAAGCAGACGTCTCATGATATTCACAAACTATCGCAACATTTTCCAAAGACAAAATAGATCTCTCCTGCTCAGATGTAATCAGGTCCTCTGCATTCAAGTCCGCAGATCTACATTCTAATAATGTGTATTGTCTTTACTCATGTTGGTTTATTTCCGAAGCAGACTTCTCCTGATATTCACATACGGTAGCACCATTTTCCAAGAGAAAAATGGGTTCTTGCTGCTCAGATGTAATACGGTCCTGTACAATTGAGTCTTCAGATCTACTTTCTAAACTTGTGTATTGTCTGTCCGCATTTATTTTCATTTCAGATACAGACACTTCCTTTTCTCCTAATACGGGAGTCAACATTTCCAAGGGATAAATGAGCTTCTGCTGCTCAGATGAAGTCAGTTCCTCTGTAATCGAGTCTTCAGATGTACGTTCTGAAACTGTGTACCGTCTTTGCTCATTTTGGTTCATTTCCAAAGCAGACATCTCCTGAAGTTCACATATTGGAGCAACAATTTCTAGTGGAGAAATGGGTCTCTGGTGTTCAGATGTAATCGGGTCCTCAGTAATCGAGTCTTCAGATGTACTTTCTGAAACTGTGTATCCTTCTTGTTCATTTTTGTTCATGTCAGAAACGGTCATCTCCTCTTCTTCCAATACTGAAGAAAGAATTTCCAAGGGAGAAGTGTACCTCTGCAGCTCAGATGTACTCTTGTTCTCTGTAATCAAGTCTTCAGATCTACTTTCTGAAACTGTGTACCGTCTTTGCTCATTTTGGTGCATTTCAGAAGCAGACGTCTCCTGATGTTCACATATTGGAGCAACAATTTCTAGGGGAGAAATGGGTATTTCCTGCTCAGATGTATTCAGGTCCTCTGTAATCGAGTCTTCAGATCTACTCTCTGAAACTGTGTACCGTCTTTGCTCATTTCGGTTCATTTCCAAAGCAGACATCTCCTGAAGTTCACATATTGGAGAAACATTTTTTAGGGGAGAAATGGGTCTCTGCTGTTCAGAAGTAATCAGGTCATCTTCATTCAAGTCCTCAGATCTACTTTCTGAAACTGTGTATCCTCCTTGTTCATTATCGGTTATGTCAGAAACAGGCACCTCCTCTTCCTCCAATACTGAAGGTACAATTTCCAAGGGAGAAGTGTACCTCTGCAGCTCAGATGGAGTCAGGTCCTCTTCATTCAAGTCCTCAGATCTAATTTCTGAACATGTGTACCATCTTTGCTCATTTTGGTTCATATCAGAAACAGACGTCTCCTGATGTTCACATCCTAGAGCCACTTTTTCTAGGAGAAAAATGGGTCTGTCCTGCTCAGTCGTAATCAGGTCCACTGTAATTGAGTCTTCAGATCTACTCTCTGAAACTGTATATTCTCTTTGTTCATTATTGTTCAAGTCAGATGCAGACACCTCCTTTTCTCCTAATACAGGAGTCAATATTTCTAGTGGAGAATTGTATCTCTCCTGTTCAGAAGTAATCAGGTCCTCTGCATTCAAGTCCTCAGATCTACTTTCTGAAATGTTGTAACCTCCTTGTTCATTTTGGTCCATGTCAGAAGCAGGAACCGCCTCTTCTTCCAATACTGAAGAAAGAATTTCCAAGGGAGAAGTGTACCTCTGCTGCTCAGATGTACTCTTGTTCTCTGTAATCGAGTCTTCAGATCTACTCTCTGAAACTGTGTACCGTCTTTGCTCATTTTGGTGCATTTCAGAAGCAGACGTCTCCTGAAGTTCACATATTGGAGCAACAATTTCTAGGGGAGAAATGGGTCTCTGCTGTTCAGAAGTAATCAGGTCCTCTTCATTCAAGTCCTCAGATCTACTTTCTGAAACTGTGTACCGTCTTTGCTCATTTTGGTGCATTTCAGAAGCAGACATCTCCTGAAGTTCACATATTGGAGCAACAATTTTTAGGGGAGAAATGGGCCTCTGCTGTTCAGAAGTAATCAGGTCCTCTTCATTCAAGTCCTCAGATGTACTTTCTGAAACTGTGCATCCTCCTTGTTCATTATTGTTCATGTCAGAAACGGTCATCTCCTCTTCTTCCAATACTGGAGGGACATATTCCAAGGGAAGAATTTGCTTTTGCTGCTCAGATGGAGTCAGGTCCTCTTCATTCAAGTCCGTAGATCTAATTTCTGAAACTGTGTACCATTTTTGCTCATGTTGGTTCATTTCAGAAGCAGACATCTCCTTGGGTTTAAATACTGGAGCAACAATTTCTAGGGGAGAAATGTGTTTCTGCTGCTCAGATGTAATCAGGTCATCTGTAATAGAGTCCTCAGATCTACTTTCTGAACACGTGTATCGTCTTTGTTCATTTTGATACATTTTAGAGCCAGACATAATCCACTTATCATATTCTAGAACAACAGTTTTCCCAGGGAAAATACATTTCTGCTGCTCAGGTCCATTCCACAACTTTACAATCAAGTCCTCAGACCTACTTTCTACACATGTGTATTGTCTTTGCTCCAGT
Organism: Xenentodon cancila; assembly: GCA_014839995.1. Classification (NCBI taxonomy): domain Eukaryota; kingdom Metazoa; phylum Chordata; class Actinopteri; order Beloniformes; family Belonidae; genus Xenentodon; species Xenentodon cancila. The sequence continues at coordinate 13,811,723 of CM026202.1, read as the reverse complement.
CGGTTCATTTCAGAAACAGAGGTCTCCTCATGTTTAAATACTGGAGGGAAAAGTTGCAAGGAAAAATTGGGTCTCTCCTGGTCTGCTATGTATCGTCTTTGCTCATTTTGATCACTTTTAGAGACAAAAATGGCCTCCTTTTCATATTCTGGAACAACAGTTTTCCAAGGGAAAATACATTTCTGCTGCTCAGGTCCATTCCACAACTTTACAATCAAGTCCTCAGACCTACTTTCTACACATGTGTATTGTCTTTGCTCCAGTCGGTTCATTTCAGAAACAGAGGTCTCCCCATGTTTAAATACTGGAGGGAAAAGTTGAAGGGGAAATTTGGGTCTCTCCTGCTCTGCTATGTATCGTCTTTGCTCATTTTGATTAATTTTAGAGACAGAAATTGCCTCCTTTTCATATTCTGGAACAACAGTGTCCCAAGAGAAAATACTTTTCTGCTGCTCAGATGCATTCTTGTAGTGTGCAATCAGGGCTTCAGGTGTACTTTCTACACATGTGTACCGTCTTTGCTCTCTTTGGTTCATTTCACAAGCATAGGTCTCCTCATATTCAATTACTGGAGGAACAACTTGCAAGGGAAAATTGGGTCTCTCCTGCTCTGATGCAATTAGGGCCGCTGCAGTTGAGTCTTCAGTTCTACTTTCTGCAAATGTGTAATATCTTTGTTCATCTACAATTGAATATTCACATTGATTGTCTGAGAATGTGTATTGCATTTGCTTATTTTCTTGAACCTCAGAAGAATTTTCTAATTTAGGGAGATTCCTGTTGAAATACGTTCCAGACATGTTTTGTTTTGTGTATATATGGTCTCAGAAATACAAATAGTTACTGAGTTATTTGGGTGGCTGGTTGATTCTGTGTGAATGCTTCCTTCCTTTTTTTAAAATGAGCATGTAGGGTGAGGCATCACCTATATGTAGCCTTGATCATTTGTGACGTCAATGTTTTATGAACGTCATATCTGCACTCGTACATATTTGTGAGGCACATAAGTTTGCCTTTGCTGTTGCCTAGCAACGGTATGACGTCATTATACCGGGTCCCATTGGAAGTGTGACTGAGAGATAATTGTGTGCACCCAGTGAGTATACTTTGTTTGAATTATGTTTCAGTGTTGAACCATACCAAGCTGATAGTAGTTTCTGTGGTTTGTTTATACTGTCGAAGTAATGCAATTACGTCCATCCCATTTATAATAACTCATCATTAAACCACTGAAACTGATGTTACCTAACTAACCAAATGCCAATTATCCTGAATTTGTTTTGATAACGGTAACATCACGTCAGTACACCAAAATAAAGGCATGGTATCTGTAGACAACTACAGTTCTGAGCAAAATAAATAAAATAAGGTGCTCTTTTTAATTGGTGTTGTGAGCCTGAATAGTATCGTATGCGAGCGAAGTCGCTGACTCGGCTTCGAGATCATTCTGGAAAGGCAGCTGCCCAGACTGGAACTGCTGGACTGGGACTATCATTTAAACTGGCGTTAAAAGTAGAAGCAACGAGTCGCGTGCCAAAGTAGTTATCCTTGAAAGATAAGTATCCCCAAGCGCGGAACATTCAAAGATAACACAGAAGAGAGGTCCGGGGACACAAAAGGCTCTGATTTTGATCAGAAAAGCGGACGGCTACAACCGTCGCCTTTTCGTTACGCGAGCGTCTGTTTTATCAGTGACGCGTCACCAAGTTACTTCTGTCTCCTGACCAAATTTAAACGTATTTCAACAGGAGTTATCCAAGATTTTAATTTATACGAATAGAGCGTTTAAAAATACGTATACTATCGCGGAGGTAGCCTAAGATAATCCAATTTATTATATACAAAGCAAATTATGTATCTAGCCTGAGTCACTATGTAGTTGATTAAATGGTCAGACACCGAAAGAAAAGGTGATCCAAACATCTGTAGACTATTCGTCCAGGCAGATTATTTAACATCTAAAAACACAAATAAACCAACACTTTTTTTAGTTATTGATAAACATGTCTAAACTTAACTACTTCTAATGAACACGAAATGTCATTTAGTATGAAGGACAAAAGAAATGACAAATGTAAATAATGTGAAATGTATAAATAAACTAAATGCATGTTATAATGAAGTATAAATGCTTATGTGAGAATGCTCTTCATCAACTTCAGTTCAGCATTCAACACCATCTTCCCCTAGCAGCTAGTTCACAAACTGGACCAGCTGGGGATCAACACCTCGCTGTCCAACTGGCTGTTGGACTTCCTGACTGGGAGACCACAGGCAGTACGGGTCGGCAGCAACACATCCAGCACCATCACACTTAACACAGGGGCCCGCCAGGGATGTGTGCTGAGCCCTCTCCTCTTCACCCTGCTGACCCATGACTGCGCACCTATACACAGCTCAAACCTTTTCATAAAGTTTGCGGACGACACAACTGTGGTTGGTCTCATCAACAACAACGCTGACTCAAACTACAGCACCAGGTCACTTTAACCAAATCGATAAGCTGAACACCAGCAGGACAATCACACACCTTTAAAAACTGTAATATAATTTTGATTCTCTGTATGAACTTTACATGTGGCAGAATTGACAATAAACATGACTTTGAATTGACTTTGAAAAATGCCATTTTTATACTAATTTAAAATGAACATTGATCAGTGATCAGTGTTCAACATGAAACAAGGAGTTTGAAATCTTGACCATTTTTCTTTTTAAATGTCCTCACTTGAATGAACCTTTTAATGTAACCGAGAGGTCAAACATGTAAAAGACGAACTGAACCGACATGGCTCAGCACATGTGTATCCACCTTGTTAGTTTTTGTTCATGTCAGAAACAGGCACCTCCTCTTCTTCCAATACTGGATGAACTATTTCCAAGGGAGAAGTGTACCTCTGCAGCTCAGATCTACTCTTGTTCTCTGTAATCATGTCTTCAGATCTACTTTCTGAAAATGTGTACCGTCTTTGCTCATTTTGGTGCATTTCAGAAGCAGACATCTCCTGAAGTTCACATATTGGAGCAACAATTTTTAGGGGAGAAATGGGTATTTCCTGCTCAGATGTAATCAGGTCCTCTGTCTTCACATCTTCTTTCTGAACATCTGATTCATCTTTGCTCATGTCGTTTTATTTCAGAAGCAGAGGTGTCCTTATGTTTGAATACTGGGGGAACTATTTGCAAAGAAAAATAGGGGTTTTCCTGCTCTGCTCCTGTGTATCCTCTTCGCTCATTTCGACAAAGTTTAGAGGCAGACATTGTCCCCTTTTCATATTTTGGAACAACAGTTTTCCAAGGGGAAACGCATTTCTGCTGCTAAGATGCATTCATGTACTTTGCTATCAAATCCAGTATTGTCATACCAATAAGAAGGAAAAACATTTTTGAGTAGTGGAGTTGTGATGGGGTCTAACAGACACATGGAAGATTTAGCTCCATTGATGACTGAGGTCGGAGGAATAAATCAGTGGTGCATCAAATGGAGGTAAATACATTTTATAAATAATAAATCTTGTACCACTGTTTCACATACAGTCTTTTGAAGAGGTAGCGTCATAACTGTTTACTTTAAAGGTGAACCTGAAAGGGAGGGGCGTTGTCTGGAGCATGTGCAGACTGCCACTGACATTCTGTAAAAGCTGCCTCGGCTGTCTTCGGAGCGGCGTGTAATTTCGTAAATTCACATATTTCATAGACAAAATAAAATTCAGAAAAATATTAATGGGAGCGGAGGAAACTTGTAAACTGCATTATGAGCTGCAGGTGGCGCCAAGAAGCGCAAAAGAAGCCGATTAGAGTCTCAAATACCTAGTTTAGGTCATATTATCAGAAAATAGTAGTCATTTCAGCAAATATGACAAAAATACACTTACCAACTGCAACTTTAAACTTTCTACAACCCGACAATAGTCTTATCATAATACAACTTTATCAGTATGTGCACCTTTTATTTGTCATAAAGGCTAATTACTGTTTTTCATTTTCAAGATAAAGTGGCCCACTCTGGAGAAAGTGGAACACAGTGATTTCTCTTTGGAAGACACATGTAGGATCAAAGCACAAATAAACAGAATTATTGTGGTGAAACTTTTGTTTTACATGAATCATTTGTTGCAAAATCATTTCAGGCAAGAATATAAAGTTGTACGTTCTCTGTCCGGTGGTAGCTTCTGCAAATGCACCTGGGAAACTTAAGGAGTTCTGGGTGGGCTGGAACGTGCTTCCCAGACTTGGATGTTGAAGTTGTGGAGAGCAGCATCCCAAAGTCATCCACCTGCTTCCACTTGCTTAAACCACCTGGACACTACAAAGTGTACAAAGGTGCCTTCAGTACAATTACTCAATTTTATTTTTGCTCTTGTCTACTGAATTGTCCCCTACATTATGGAGATGCATAACTTGGGCCACAGTTTCATCCTGATTGTCATCCCCCATCTGAAACATAAACACACATACAGTTAACATGTAAAATCTGTACAGCAATAAAACAGTTTCCCTTGCATTAGACACAGTAAAAGTTGTAATTAGAGCAACTGAGGAACTATCTTTATCTGAGGATGGACATTAAATAGATATATTTAGTATCTGGGGGGCACAACTAAGACTGAGCGTGACCTCAGAGACCACCTGCTTAATTTGCATATACTTTTGCAAATACAGAAATAAATATATGTGGAAATCTGAAAATGAATGAATAAGTAAATGTAAAAATAAAAAAGCACAGAAATAACAAAATATTGGGGAAAAAAAACTATAAATAGCATAGAAATAGCATTTTCCCTATGAAAACTTAACTTGCACATGTTTCCTAAAAAGTACAGGAATTACAATTATATAAGTTAAATATGAGCTCAATAGTGTCAGCAGGTCTCCTCCAAAACACATTCTCTTCTCATTACTGAGGTGAGGCAGGACCGCTGTTTTTTGTTTTTCTATTTTAAATCCCACAGCAGGAGAACTTGTTATGAAAACAAAGAGACATCGGACCTCTGTTGTAATGTTCCCGGGATGAGTCGGCTATGCAAATGAAGTGTTAATCAGAAGTCAATAGTCTGTGACCACGTGTGCGGGATGTGCTGAGCCGTGTCGGTTCAGTTCGTCTTTTACATGTTTGACCTCTCGGTTACATTAAAGGCTCATTCACCTGAGGACATTTAAAAAGAAAAATTCTCAAGATTCCAAACTCTTTGTTTCATGTTGACCATGAAAAAAGCGATTAGAGGCAGCAGAGGAAGAAACGATGAAAATAAAAATCACAACACATCTGTCCTAAAGCAAATTCCAAATACTCAGAGAAATCCTGCCAACAGAAAACCAAATGGAGGGAAAAATAAATAAATAATCAGGAACCTTAATTTCAAGACATGGTGCTGTTCATCAGAGAAATACGAAGCAGGAGGCTGTGGAGGATCCTCAAACTTAAACTAAGTGGCCATTTGTCAAGATGAGGATTCACTGCTACATTAGAGGATTTATCTTCTCCAAAATTGGAAGAAAGGAGGAATCCACTAACCAACAATCTGGTTAGTCTGAGCTGGATTTTACAGAATGACGGCGTCCCTCCTTTTAAAACTTGCCTGACATTGTGTGGTTGAGTTTCACTCTAGAAGGGAACTACAATCACACATGAAACTACCCACAACATGCAGCAACAGTGCTGTTGGCGTCAGAATGCACCTAATCCGTGTGGTTTTATATCATTTATGTTCCAAATCATCCTACAGATATCATTCAAAATCCAGCTTAGAAAATTAGACTAATTGCATTGACTATTTCTTTTTAGTCGTTAGACTAAACATGACTATTATTGACAACAAATGTAAAACACATAAAATCACAGTTTATTGTAATGTCAGAGGTCATACAGTAGTTTCAGCATCCTTAGAAAACTGAATAACGCAAATCCATATAAAATATGAAACAAAATCACCCTAAAGTAGTATTCTGAATGCTCCTAGCAGCCTTTTTACAGGCGGGAAGCTCCTATAAATTCAAATTCAAGTAGTAAGTGGTTTCATGGTATCCATCTTACACAATTTACTTTCCTATGATTAAATGTCTGAAAAAAAAATACAACCAATATATTTTATAAAAACACAAACAGCAGATTGCATGAGGACTTTAGGAAGTGGGAGTGGATTAAAATGGATGAAGAGATGTAAAAGGTATTAATTACACCACCAAAGGTTGAAAACTCCATGTGGTGCAAATCCCTTGCAAAAATATCCACATAATCTCCCCCTCTAAAGCGCAATGCTTATTGATCTCAGGAGCGAGCCGTGCCCCCTCCCCCATTAGTAGTGCAGAGTTCACAGAATGTTAAAAAGTGTTTCACATCATCACAAAGCTTTAAGCCAACAAAAGCAAACAGCAAAGCCTGCAGATCCACTTTTGAGTCACATGTTGGTGGTTTGGTTTGTGGACAGTCTTTAAAAATCTTTTTCATGAATCCACTTTCCAATTATTTTTAATCTCTTCATACGGGGGCCTTCTGTTGGACTTTTACCCTCACCTTCCTGTGCTTTCTGAAAAAGAAACAGAAATTAGTGTTTTACAACAGTGCAATTTCATACAGAACTTAATTAAATTGAGGGTGCAGATCATCTGAGGTTATATGTGCTTTTGGATTGCACTGGGGTACAAAGTTCAGACATGCAAAAGGACACAAACAACCGTTTCTAAGATCAGTTTCAGAAAGCTCAAGTTCAAACTTGTATCTGTTCTTTACCGTTGTGGCGATGAAGTCATGCACTTCCAGAGAACAGCGTAGAGGCCAAGCAAAAAGGCAATGAACACTGTAGCTGCAAGTGCACCTAAAGGCATAAGATAAATATATTACAATATAAAATAAAAGTAATATTCTATATTAATGCACAACTACACAAGTGAGAGGAAGGCAACATGATTTGCCATGAGTATTGCTCTGCTGTTTTTTCACCGTTTTGAGCTGGATAAACAGATTGCAGATACAAAGAAAAAAATGCCTGCCTTTGTGTGCTTATGCAGATTTAAGCTTATATTTTCTGCTGGTGGAGGAGTTATTTTGTACATATAAAAGCTGTAATGCATCAGTGTTTTGGGGAAACTGACTTTTTCCACAGCTGAGGCTTTTAAAATTTCATCACATTTCACATATTTCTAGTTTAGATCTATTTAATATCCACTTCAGTAAACCATTTGTGTTCCCCTTAACAGCAATGAATTTGTGCCTAACCATCTTCTTTCAGTCTTTCCCTTTTCAGGTGATGGCAGTGAATGTGTATTCCACATCCTGGTTTAGCCAAGGAAACTTCTAAATAATCCTGGGAACTTCCAGCTGTAGGTGATCCGACTTTGATGCTGCACCAGTCACGCGTCTAATCCCATATTACAAATATAACCTCCAACAATCTCCATCTGTACCAAAAGTGCACATTTCATTGAAATTCTGTTGTATCATCTTTTTAAAATTAGAGTGCTTGAAAACAAATCCGTGAAACATTAAGATGGGGTGACATTGGAGACGTAACATTTCAGCTTTCACAATGAAACGCTGTCCTTTAAACTGTGCAAAATGCAGTCTACGCCCTCCTCAACAATAACTGTGGCATCAAAATAACACCAAGTCAGGAAACTAAAAAAAACTTGCTTACTTAACTTGCATAAAGATCTGCTGCTTTGTGGCAGCAAAGCATAATTCCACAGGCAAACACACTCAGAACTGACATGTATTGTGAAATAGTTCAACTTTAGCTGTAAACTTGTATAAAATATATTAAGACAAGATAGATAGTTTAGATAAATAAATAAAAACACACAGTACCTGTCCAAAGAAAAAGCCACCACTTCAACTTAACTAATTAAGAGCCTCTCATTGTATAATTACTGCATGGATGATTATGTTTCAGCAGGCAATAAGTTATTTAACACTAAATAATGCTGTGGGAGAAGTGGGTTCCAGGTTCGATTTCCCAGCCCGGCGGGTCTTTCTGTGTGGAGTTTGCATGTTCTCCCCGTGCTTGCGTCAGTTCCCTCCAGGTACTCCGGCTTCCTCCCACAGTCCAAAAACATGCCCGTTAGGTTGGTCATTCTAAATTGCCTGTAGGTGTGAGTGTGAGCGTGCATGGTTGTCTCTGTATAAGGCCCTGTGATAGACGGGAGACCTGTCCAGGGTGGACCCCTGCTGCTCGCCTGTAATGAGTCGGGATAGGCTCCGGCAGAGGATGAAGCGGGTAGAGAAAATGGATGGATGGATGGATGGATAATGCAGTTAGTAGCTTCTAATTTCTTAAACAACCATGTCAGAAGACAAAAAGAAAAACATCCAAGGAGATTACAACTACTAAAATGGGGTTAAGAACTGTTAAGCTGGAAGCTGTTAAGCTTAAAAACTGGAAGAATATTAGGGAACCATCATCTTCAAAGAAAGAAACGTGGTCAGAAACAAATCTTGAATCAGCTATCACTTAAACATTTGGTGAACTCAAATCGTAAAAAAGGAAAAACAAAAAACACCAAAAAAGAAACTCACAGGTGTGTTTAATAGGGAAAGAAAGAGCATTTCCGCACACACAATGTCGTGGGAACTCAAGGCATTGGGATTTAACAGCTTTGCAGCCTTAAGAAAACCACTTATCAGTGAGCCTAATCAGAAAAAAGTCCTCAATATGCTGGGGAGCATTAAGATTGGAGTTTGTAGCAATAGAAGAAGGTCATGTCATGTGATGAGTCCAGATAGATTTCCAGAGTGATGGACACATCCAGGTAAGAAGAGAGCGAATGAAGTGATGCACCCATCATGCTTGTGGTGCGCACCGTACAAGCCTATGGGGGCCGTGATCTGGGCTTGCTGCAGTTGGTCAGGTCTATGTTCAGCAATGTTATGTTCCCATAGAATGAGGTCAGCTGACTACCTGAATGTTCAGGTTCTTCCATCAATGGAGTTTTTCCTTCCTGATGGCACAGGAATATTCCAAGACGACAATGCCAGGATTCATTGTGCTCACATTGTGAAAAAGTGGTTCAGAGAGCATGAGACACGGAGTGACCACCACAAAGTCCAGACTTTAACCCCACTGAGAATCTTTGGGATGTGCTGGAGAAGACTGCGCAGCAGTCCAACTCTCCCATCATCAATACAAGATCTCGGAGAAAAACAATGTTGTGTAGAAACTAATCAGAACAATGCATGACGTGGTCAAAGCTACAGGCGGTCCAACTAAATATTGGAGTATTTGACTTATTTTGCACACTCAAATGCAAAAAAAACAAACAAAATCAAACCGGTGTTTAAGAAAGTTGCTTTTCAACAAAAGAGGCACCCACCTGGGATGATTCCACTGCTCCTGGCTGAAGAGTCCTCAGTGCAAGGACGACTTGTGGCTGCAGTTGAAACTTGGGAGTAACAAAGTGGGAAATAATTAAATCACTACAAAACACAAAAGACCGTGTGTGTCTCAGACACTTGCCTATAAAACTAACTCAATTATGGCATTATACAGGATTAAAAACATGTGAGTCTCAAAAGGTTAATCACATTAATGGTTAATTATTGAAATGAAAGTGGATGGTTGACTAAAACATATCTAAGAATAGTATTTGGATTCTACATCTTTATACCACACTGGCATTTACCAGGTCAGTGTTTTGAAAGTTGAAGATTCAAATTTGCAGTGGATTTTGAATATTGTAACTGTATTCCCCAAATTTTGTACGGCACTGAACTCTGATGTTGGCGTTAAGACTCTTTCCAAGAGGTGCGACGTATTTTGTGCTTCGCAAGACACATGGCAGTTTATAGGTGCATTAAAACACAGGTAAATAGAACTTTACCTTCCAAGCGTACATGGCTGCAACTCAAGAAAATAGGGGAGATTAAGCTTACCCAGCCTGTGTGGAATGGTGTGTAAAAGCTGCTCTCCAACAACTGGGTCAACCATCTGAAGATGAAGCAAAAACAAAAACATTAAAGCTGCAAGCAGCGTCGATCGGGCCCTCGCACCCGTCGCCACCGGCCCCCAGGTGCCACCACATTCCCTGGTCAATGCCACTATAAAGTGCCTTTGGTGTCCCCATCAAAATCACTCACTCATCCTGAATATTATTAGAAAAAAAACAACATTCTGAGGTTCTGGTATAAATGACCACACATAGAAGGGTAATGACAAGTCTCTTGACATGGATTTCCACTAATTGATACCATTTTCTTTGATTCGATGAACCCGATTTTGGCATAAAGTGGTTAAAGGAGACAACATTAAAAATGTTTCATATTTCCTCATTGTTCTTTAAAAGTTCTTCAGTAAAATTAGTAACTGTGATGATATATATTCCATTTTTGTAATAATTATAAACATTTCGTCCATTTCATCCCTGAAACTGCTTTCCACCCTGTCGTTCTGGGGTAATTGACCAATTAACAGATCAACTGATGTAATTAGTAACACCATCAACACCATTTTGTCTTTCTTTACTGGATGTTAGCTCTGCTGCTCTAAAACACATCAAATTCCTGCCTTACATTTTCTCGTTTCTGTCGTATTGTGTTTGTAGTTGGATGTGTTCAAGATTAACGTGTCCACAGTGTCATGGTAACATATTAATGAAAAAAAGAAAAAAAGGATGGGGATGTCTTGTCATGTGTAAATTAATGTCAGGTGTTTCAATACATCATGTTAACTGAATTTGAACTAACTGGAATAAACAGTTTATGAAAGAAGGAAATATTCGGCAGAGCTGCGTCAACTGTGTTGGTTTTAACGTCAACTTTCCAGACCCACGGCGAGACTGGAGCCTGTTCGGGACGTCACGGCTCACACGAAGGACAAATGTCGCGTCTTCCCTTTTGCAGTTTCTTACCTTTGAGAGGGTTTCATTTTTCATGACAGCCATGCTCCCGTTTTTTACCGTCGTCCACATTTTCTGCAGTTATCTGCTGAAGCTTCATACGTTTGTGTTGTTCTCCTTCCACCTCCACCGGGCGCTAACACGCGCCTCTTGTGCTGCATTCACATGTTTATTTAAAACTTGTACTTAACCCTATTAGGAAGCTAGAGGTGTTTTTCCCCAAACATGTGGCGACCAAGGATATGTTGTTTATGTTTATTTAACTACCATAATTATTTTTTCTGAACAGGTTTGAGAGCATTGTTGAAAAGGCCTCCACGTTTAACTTGTGGTAATTTACAAGCCGTATTAAACAACCACTTCCCTTTCATTGACTTTTTTAAATGTTACACATAAATGAAGGCTGTGAACGCGCCTTTATCCTACAGAAGGGCAAAGGGTCTTACTGCTCATTAAGAATAAATAATTTCATATATATATATACATATATATACATATATATATACACACACACACACACAACGTATTACATTTTTTTCACTAACAAAAATGAAAACACGACACAAACGCATTATTCTGTTTATCAAAGCAAGATTACATGTTCTGCAGATAATGTAACAGGTCTACGATGCAAAAAAGTGTTAATACAGACAGAAAATATTTTCACAAAATCTTTGTTTTAAAAGTGCAGACCTCATGAGGATGATCATCAAAATGTTTGATGTATACCGTTTTTACCGACAGGTCACTGACAATGAACCTGCAAATAGATACAGCTTAACTTTAGAGGTTTGAGGCTTGATCTAGTCCAACAAAGTTTCATATGGGGAATTAGTCAAAATAATAGCATATATAAAGGTCAATTTAATGAGAAATGTTTTTATTTTTTTTCCTCTTTACATTAAAAGAGTCACACTCCAACAGTCTGCAGATATTGCACCAGTTTATACTGTAAAAGCAGAAAGAGCTAATTCAAACCTCACTAATAATCCTCTCAAAAATCACAGGCACTCGACAACAGCGCAGCCTGCAGCTGCAGGATGTTGTAGAACAGCAATTCTCATACACACGCATGGACATATACACACAGATCAGAGAGCAGAGAAACATCTAAAATACACAACCAAAGGCATTGCTTCATATTACACTCATCAGTTCCTAAAGAAAAACATGTTTTAGTCAATCAGACCAAATTAATGCAAACAAAACTGTTAAATAAAGTAAGCTGTGGAGTGACTTCATGTAAGAGTGGAATGTATTATGTCTCAACAGACTGTCCGTCCCCTCTGTTCAACACTGCGGGAGAGCTGAGACTATCAAACAATGCAGTTAATGAAGAATCTTCTCTCGCAATGGACGACAATTAAAGTGTCAGGTGATCCCCGGTCTCAGAGGTACAAAAAAGCCCCGGAGAGAGGGTGTCCGAGCAGGTTACTGAATCCAAAATCCCGCGTTAGTGTCACGTCTGCTGGATATCAGTTCACAGCATGGTTGAGGTGAACTAATTCAATGAAAATAAACAAGACGGGGGTTCCAGGATCAGCGGTTTACACCTGATCTCTCACTTCTTATCAGCGAGTGACGTCATCATACAACGTTAGTAACTCTAAAATGGGAACGTTGACAACTTTACATATTCAGGCAGAAAATTTGCAAAGGAATATGCAACTAAATCAAATCCAGAAAAGGGAAATTTAAAATTAAAGCAACAATAAATACGATTTTAATATCACACATCCAAGCAGCCCCATTCATGTTTTGCCTCATGTTTTGAGTTTTTAAATTGAGCTCAACATTTAAGGTTCATAAATGTTGCAGGGCCACCTAGTGGACAAAGAAGGCCATGTCCAAGAAAAAACAACAAAGGAACACCAGTTTTTATCAGGTGTCGTACTAGTTACATATTGTGTGAATACATGAGACTCAGATTGTCAGAGTTGCTTTGAAGCAAAAGCACAGCTGCGGTTAATACTCTCACAATTTTAGAAGACCAAGCCATTAAGACCTGACTCAGTCTGCATAACATTAAATGGTTTGACGACATTTTGACGACACATTACTAGTACACAACGTCACATTACGATGTCCTCAGCTGGCATTGAACACCACAGAGATGTTTACCCTTTGAAAGATTATGAATAATTGTAATAAGTGTTTCTTCTTCCCCATGACTCCTTCAGCCCCCATCAGTCACAATCTAGAGAGGTCCCACTCAGGCTGGCCACCGTTTACTGCTCTCTTCTTGGCACCCCGTCTTGATTTAGACAGCGTCCTTGTAGAAAGTTGGTGGCCGGTGCATGATGGGGGTTGTAGGAAAAGCAGAAAGGCAGAGAGAGGCGTGTCCACGAGGACAAGGCAGCGGCATCACATGATTTCACAGCATGAGTTTTGTTTCCGTGCCTATAGGATTAAAGAACACACCGTTTTCCAAACAGACTGACCAATGGAGACGGTCTTGTTTTAATAAGAAGAGTAAAAAGTGCTTACGGTCTTGTAGAAGGCTTTGGACTGGTTTCCCAAGTGCTCTGATTTTGCCACAAGATCATCCAGTTTCTCTCCTCTTTCCAACAGACTCTCCATTGTGTTGTGCTGCAGAATACAAAAATGTTTTCTTTGTAAATACTGCAATATAAAGATTATGAGAAGCAATTAAGTAAATAAAAACAGACCGATCAAAGGTTCACCTGGTCTGAACTATTTTCCTTCACTCTGCTTAAAGCAAGATTTACACACAGATCTCAACATCCAGCTGCTTCTCACAGAGGCTAAACAAGTCTTTTCACATTGCAAAATCTGCCGTACAGTTAAGGAATGTGACAAAGACGAGAGGCGTTCAGTCAGCCACAAAACCAAAACCAAACGCGCAGGAACGATAGTCTCCCATCTTCCAAGTTTTTTTTCATGCAAGGTCTGTTAACTCTGTGCTACAAACCCAGGGAGGTAAAATTAGTGAAAACGTCACAAAACGCAGAAAATGTAACTACAGATATTGGGCGAGTACCTTTAGATGCTACAATAACCTCTGCTAATTCCAGAAGAAATGTTAATTTTCACTTTTCTATGCTCCTTTTAAGTAAATGAAAATAAAATAATTGTTTCATGGCATTATCAAAAGGTTTATCTTTTTGGTCAGCTGGCATTTTCTTAGAAAAAGAACAAATAGGTCATCTTTCAGGATGCTTCAAGCCAGTAAAGCCAAAAGCAAGCATTTTCCCTCTTCAAACGGTGACATTCGCTCTTCCACCATAGGATTTGTGAAGGAATCATAAACATCCGGCACGACTCCTCTCCTATTTCTATCCACGTCATTTCATTAGTGGTAAGAGCAACGGTTTAGGAGGAAAACTGCACGGCAAGGAGCGAGTGCAGGGAGAAGCAGTTACGGTGGTGTGCTGACGTTACAGACAGATCGCACAGTGGCTGTGAAACATCCTGCGATTAGGATGTTTACAGCTGCTGAGAATATTCATTTCATATTGCGGTTTTAAATGCTAAAGAGCATCATCTCTTACATCCCCCTTTTTACAAGTATTTACTTTATCGTCACCAAACTCACATTCCTGCTTTACAATGTACATCTTCATATTTTTGCCGTTATACATCTTAACAGACACTGGCATATGTTTTTCTTTGCATTTGCCGTCATCCATAAATATTGCAGACCATACTGAAGCGGGAGATTTGGCTGAAGCACAATGGAAGCGATCGCAGTTGTTAACAGTGACCCCCCTGATTACTCCCATCTTCCTAAACTGTTGCAGATGGATTTCTACCACACCGCTGGTGTTATGGTGAGCTCTGCAGGCCTATATCAAATATACATCTCATCTAGGACCAAATTCAATCTAACCCGGGAACTGATTATTCGATTTCTGTGTCCATTGCTAATACGCTTCGAGTGAAATGAGGGAGAAACAATTTCCGACCTCAAAATAAGGTGCAGGATCTGAAAAATGTAATTATTTACCAAAATGATCTTTGTCTCGTCCAGCTCCGCCTGCACTTTGGTCATTGCATCCGCTTCTCTGGGGTTCTAAGGAATAACAGCAGCAAAAAGCAATCAGGTACGCATCTAATATCTTTAGAGGGGTTTTATATAAACACATTCATGGATTTTTATCATCTTTCTGTTCAATCAACACCTAGTAACCCCCAATCTCATTACATGAGGTAATTATAAAATGTGACATGTGGTCTTGTCAGTCTCGTAGGCTACGGTTTCAATTATAAAATATTCACTATACAACATAAAAAACAAACAAAAACAAACTCACCTGATATTTAGAAAGGTGGATATCCAGGGCTTTGTAGTTTATTTGGTCAGGATTTCCAGAAGGCCAATCTATACTGTCCACCTGCCTAGAGAACTCCTCTAATACCTTAAAAACAGAAAACAAGGAATAGTTACAACATTGAAATTCAAAGTCAGGACTGAAATAACGTACTATACTTTTGTACCCACCTTGTCAAGCAATGTGAAACAGACTCTCTGTGGATATTCGGTATCTGCTATCACCACGGCACCCAAGTTGTCATTTCTCACGTACACGTGGCACAGATACTCTGTAAAATACGCCCAAATACAATTTTAGCACATCTGGCTATCTAGATAGATTTGTTGACAGTCTGAAAAGCTAAAAACCACATTAATCCCCCTCGCCAAGTCTGATTTAAAACTGAAATGCTTTCAAATATGATTCAAATTCCATTTTCACAGATGTGTTTGAAATTTGAAAGTTTTGGCGACTGAAATAGATTTCTGAACAGTGTTTGTGTCATTTCCAACACAACATAAATGAGGACTATGTTCTACAGCGAAGGAAGTGATGCTCTCTTTGAGCTTGTAGAAAGTTTGCAACACAGCTCCACGTTACTATTCGGTTTACTTACATCAGTTCTACAGCAAACATACAGATGAGTGAAAATTAACATCAACAGATCGGACCTGATATGCGATCACTTGGAATACATAAACAGTACGAACAGACTGTAAACAGTCAGTCAGGAATATCAAATTACAACAGAAATGCTGGAAAACTGGACTGAGGCTGCAACCTGAACATAGCTTTTGACTTTGCAATTTTACATTTACCTTGTTCTTTGACAGAGGCACGACTTCCTTGAGATGTTCGTTCAACAATCAAGGCACTGGTGAAGGTCATGAACTCCTGAACACTAAACAGACCAGAACAACATTTCAACGTATGGAAAACTCTTTGAAGATGTAAACGAATGCGTTATTTACAATCCTGATTCCTGATGTTTAGAGCTGCACTAATAGGATGGTTAAAAGCTATATTCATCAGCTGTTATACGTATTTTCCCCCCAAAATAAAGTTCCCAGGTAGGGAAACGGTTACTTAATTTCTCATCGCCCATCATATTGACAACAAACCTGTCTTGGATGCCTTCCCACTGAGTAGACAATACCAAAAACACGATTTCTGAACGTTGTGTGTTAAAGCCAACGCCGTGTTTCGTCTTTTTTTTTTGTTTGTTTGTTTGTTTGTAACTGGACGTGGATCCGGTACACACCTGGAGCGCTGGAAGAAGCTGAAGGAGGACAGGTCATAGGCCGCCTTCAGCAGATTGGCTTTGGTCGCTCCTTTGTACAGGACGCTGAGGCTGTAAAGCTTCATATTCCCGCCGGGTGAAGAGCAGGTACCAAGTCAGCGGAGAGGACAGTCTGGACACGGCACAAGCAGAGACAAGGGAGAGCATGACGTCGTTTCCAGAGCGGCTGCCGGCGCGGCGCGGCTGCGGGCGGCTCCACCAACCTGGACGGAGCGCCAAAACAGCCGCCCCGGTGGGCTAACTGCTCATTCCTAGTTTCACTTTATATTCATCTTGTCACCGGGAGGCGACTGCTGATGCAGCGACAGACCGACACATACCGACGTGAAGCAGTTCAGATAAAAAACGAGGCGTTTCTGGTGTAAAGTGAAACTAGATAGCCGCATATGCTATTTAGTGGCCGTGAGGCCGAAGACAACTTACCGGCCGAAACAGCAGCACGCCGCCTGGTTACTGTTAAATACTGTTAAAGCGGGTGAAAGACGGCTTATTCCGCGAACACAAAGCCCCGCAGGTATGAAAACCAACGATTCCGTGATTAGATTAGTCCTCGATTAGCGTTAGCTCAGCAGCCCAACTTGTACTTCGGTAATCAGTCACACGTCACGTCCCAAACGGTCCTATCGGGTAATCGACGGGGTGGAAACGAAGACTGCTGTTTCACAGTTCCGGTGATACGTCGAGAACTGTGTGCCTGCGAAGAACCCCCCCACCCCCCTTCGCGGGGGCGCGCACAGCTAAAACTACCGGACCTTCTGCTTTCTGTAAGAGTTGAAAATGCGATATTCTATAGGCCACAGCCTAAATTGAAATAATATCGTCCTTTATTTTTTGCTGTGCACGCTCCCGCGTATGTAAACTGCTTTTCAGTTCCCAACACCTGTTGGAGGATGAAAAATAATAAAAAAAAACTTAATTTATCGATGGTAAAGGATTTCCAAAATATTTATCTTAAATTCTTTGAAGCTGCTTTAGTAACAGAAATTTCCATGATTATCTTTATGCAGTTAATTGATCATGAAATATTGACATAACTTAGGTATTTTTGATAATTATAAAATAAGAACGATAATAGTTAGTTATATACTACACGTGATTTTCGTGTGTACATATAACTTATGAACATACTAATATATATATATATATATATATATATATATATATATATATGTATATATATACACACACACACACACACACACACACACACACACACACACACACACACACACACACACACACACACACACGTATATATTCATATGTATGCAGCCAAAGTCATGACTACTTGAACTGTTGTTCTCTGGTAAGCTTGCTCCATTTAACAATTTCCTCCTGGCCACTTAACTCAGTGTAAGTAAGTGTTTTCCATGTAAGAGTTTTGCCTGCTACTCATTTCCCTGGCAACACACAGAAGAGACCACTGAGCCTTCAGGCGCACCTGTTGGATCGGCCTCAGCAGTGAAAGAAATTTGTCTTTCCTGGAACTTGTTTTGGTTTTGTTGAGCTCAAAACTCACTATCCGTGAGGAGTGCAGCCACGAATTGGATATTTGTTTGTTATAATAAATATTTTTGTTACCTAATTATTTTAGGTGTTTTTTTTCTCTGATGGAGGATGTAAGCATCACTTAAATGAAGGTTTGGAAGAAAACTTCAGTGCGTTAATCTCTTTTTAACATTTGACATTTGGATGGCGCATTTAATTTGTGGATAAAAACTTCTACAATGAAATGACGAAAATCCTTAGCTGTGGATTGTAAGTTGTTTTTCAGGAATCACGATGAATCTGTAATTTGTTTTTAATTTTTTTTGGGTCATTTTTGTACATGATTTTTGTAGGCTACATATCTTCAAGAATGAGGCTTCCATCTTTTCTCTTTAAAACGAGTACAAGAAGACAAATTTTTCACTTTTTGCCTCAAACATCTACAAGAAAGAAGACAAATCTATAAGCCATTTCCAGATTTCCTAATGACTCATTTCACTGTTTACCAGACAGCCATTGAATCGCTGCAGAAATGTAACTGTGTTTGCTGAATTTCGTGGATTGCTATGTAGATCACTCTCTGGGTATGTAAGCCTAAAAATGGCAAGCCAATTTCCCATCAAAGGATAATATATTCTTCACAATACACGGACATCCAGGAAAAACTCTATTAGAGTGGAAACGTGGGGAAACTCCAAGTTCTAGAAGAAAGGGAGTGGACGTCCACTGCAGAGCATCGATGGTCCTCGTCATAAATATGGATAAGGTAACAAAAGTCAAAGCTCTGTTTTACTGATGTCAAATGTCACTAACTGATCTACTTATGTTTGTAAGATAAAGACAAACATTGGGTACAAAAATGTTGTATTGGCAAAATAAAAGAATATAAATCAAAGATGAAATGCTTAAAAACACCTGGCTAAATACCTCTCAACTGTAATTACTTTGATTATACTGTAAGAGTTAGAGGAGTTCACGAGTAAATAAAATGCAAATATTCAGGCAGCGCTGGATTACAAATAGACCTGATTCTGTAGTGGAAATCACAGCTTGGGCTCAGGAAGATTTCTGCATATAACTCACCATCATATCTACAAGTGGATTTTTAAACTCGGATGCAAAGAAAGAAAGAAAATCAGCATAGCTGCATGCCATCCATTCAGCCATCCATCCATCCCATTTCTTCCTATTCATGGTCACATGGATCTCCTGGAGCTGGAGCATATTTTCTGTTTAGGCAAAATGCAGGGGTACATCTTGTAGAGGTTGTCAGTCCATTACAAATATGGAATATCCAGAAATGCTGATTCCAGGAAAGCAAACTGGATAAGTGCCCTGCATGTGGTTTATGCGGAATTAAATGTTAAATTCCTCTTGAACGTCAATGTAGACTTCAGCAGACCCACATGACCTTGAAACGAGATGGATGCAGGATGGATGGATGGATGGATGGATGGATGGATGGATGGATGGATGGATGGATGGATGGATGCAGGGATGGATGGATGGATGGATGGATGGATGGATGGATGGATGGATGCAGGGATGGATGGATGGATGCAGGGATGCATGAATGGATGCAGGGATGGATGGATGGATGCAGGGACGGATGGATGGATGCAGGGACGGATGGATGGATGCAGGGATGGATGGATGCAGGGATTGATGGATGGATGCATGAATGAATGGATGGATGCAGGGATTGATGGATGGATGCAGGGATGGATGGATGGATGCAGGGATGGATGGATGGATGGATGGATGCAGGGACAGATGGATGGATGGATGGATGGATGGATGGATGGATGGATGGATGGATGCAGGGATGCATGAATGGATGCAGGGATGGATGGATGGATGCAGGGACGGATGGATGGATGCAGGGACGGATGGATGGATGCAGGGATGGATGGATGGATGCAGGGATTGATGGATGGATGCATGAATGAATGGATGGATGCAGGGATTGATGGATGGATGCAGGGATGGATGGATGGATGCAGGGATGGATGGATGGATGGATGCAGGGACAGATGGATGGATGGATGGATGGATGGATGGATGGATGGATGGATGAGTGAGTGAAGCCATTTTCAGCAGAGTTACAAAGTAAAATGTTTGCATACAAGACATACAATATGACACAACACATATTAAATTACACGAGATACCATTACGATTTTTTTTTTTAAATATGTCTCATCATTAAAAGGGGCAGGGTGATAAACGACTTCTCTTCCATTGAAAACCTTTGGCACAGTGGATGGACTCTAAAGAGTCATCTGTGGATGGATGGATCCTTTTTTATTAACTTTAGTTTTTTGTTTATGTTTTTGGCCCAACTTTCTGTTGGCTCACAGGGTACTTAACCCTATAATGCTGAATGTATCATATTTGATAAAGGATTTTGATGTATGGATATCTGAGACCTATGTACCACATCCATAATAAATTAATACATTAATTAACAAAAGGTTTTAAACAACAAATAATGTTGTAATAACGATCGACTAAATAAATAAAATTACCCAATGTTTATTTAATGGTTCAAAAAAATACTATACAGAACCTGTTAAAGACAATATTCGGGGTGTTTTTAAAATAAATAAGGGGCAAAGACCAAATGAGAAAAGGTAAATAGTTTAGACACATTTAGAATAGTAGACTTATAAATCCACTCCCTCGTGGGTTGTTGCTCCAGGAGGTCACATGAACCGGCTTTTTAACCTCAGTTCAACCTCAGTGCAAAAGTTTCTAAACCAAACTCACTTCCAGACAGAGGCACATTCGTTCGCGTGGCGCCTCGTGTGTTCACACTGAGAGACTTTACAATTCCTTTTCTTGGAATCAAAAACACAGCTGCTCCGTTTTGAAAGCTTGCTGATTTTAGAGACAGCTGGCGATCCAGGTTTCTGCGTAAACGGCCACACTCGTTAAATTAACTGGATAATCTGTCATTGACAAACACTTGGCGCAGATTCAACTCCTTTCTGTAAACGGCACGCGTAAATGGACGCTGCGTATGTTTGCGCGCGTGTGCTGTAGTACAACATGTTTGTGATCTTTAAAACGTCTTCATTCATTGTTTGGTTTTTGGTTGCGCAGTTTGATCGGTTTTACTCAACTGACCTGATGTTTGTCCAGACTGGTTGTCGATCAAACCTCCGAATGAGTAATACCCCACACTTCCGTGACGTATGGCAACATTAACACACAACCAAATTCTAATATTATTTTTGATTAAGCCCCGCTGACCACAATGATATTGTTCCGTCCGGATTATTAGGTTCACCTGGTCGTCAGTAAATGTAAACACTGTTTGAAAGCCTCCGAAATACTGTTGAAATCAACACACAAGCACACATGTCACCACCTTCTTAACATAATGGCAAAATTAAAATATAAGGCCAATTAAATGCAGTCACTGATGATCAGTTTATATTCAAATCCTTATCGCTGTTGTTAAATAATCCCAGCCCTTTAAAAGTGGCTTGGTTATAAAATCCAGATATTGCACCAACTTCTGTCCTCACTGATGGCATATATGGAGTTAGTGCACATCCTCCAGCAGTTTACACCAGTAAATGCATAAATGAAGGGTTGGCTCAAGGTGATTCAGGACTCCTGCAGTAAGCGTGCTGGGTAGAGGGTCGGTTTACTTTGCTTTTTTTTCCACTCTGACCCAGGTTTTTTTTTTTTTTTTAGCTTTGACCGAGGTCAGAGCCAAAAAAAACAACTATCTGACCCCTCCTGTGTTAAACTGCGGAGGCTGATAAGAAGAGAAGGCCTTCACTTTTGGCATGCTGCTGTTAGTTTTTGGGGTCAGTAGCCCTTCCTCTGTTGCTAAATTTAGGTATGTTTCTAATTTTACAAATGTATGTGTAACTTTGTGTGATCATTGAGCAAACCTCTAGCATGACTTGCTTTTCCTTTACGTTGAAAAAATAAGGGGTTTACATAGGAGGGTTCATGTGAAGATTTATTTTATTTGTCTTAGATTAGATATAGTTCCTCACCTTAACAAATGTATTAGTCCCACTGGGATTAATACATTAATTATTGCATCAATTTAACTCGGAAAATGAAATGGACTGAAAACTGCATCATGAACAGCGATAACATGTTGTTACCATTTACTATAATTTTTCAAAGTTAAATTCTAATACATTATAACATAACTAATAAATTATGAAACTATTAACATTATTGTAAATCCCGAACAAAACAAAACACTGCAAAATATTTCACAAGCAGCATTGAAATATAAGATAATAATGTTTCTATGGTTAATTTCCATTTTCTTGTGGGGAATTAAATAATTATAAATATAATTATGTCAATTATTAATAAATAGCCAATAGTGCATGAACATTTGGTAGAAAGAAATCTCCTCTTCTGTATCAAAGAATCATTTGCAATTGCTCTTCCTGAAAGGGTCAGATTTGCTTCTTCAACTTTAAAATCAGATTACAAAGATCTTTTTGGCTTTTTCGTAACTCTGGACACAAGCTGTATCTTTGTGAATGTGTGTGTGGTCGTGTACATGTTTGAACTGTCATCACCCGATGGGATGAGTTTGAGGAGGGGAGGGCCCGGTGCGTCCAGCCCACTTCACCTGGGCATAAAAACAGCTGTGGATCTCGCTCCGGGGTATTCACACTTCACCGACTCCAGACACACACTCACCGTATTCCTAGAAACACACACAGGCTCGTTTGGGTTGAATCTGCCAAGATGCCTTGTATCAGCACTCATCACGACATGATGGTGAAGACGCCTCGCAGCTACAGTGATGTGGTTGAAACAATCCTCATGGTAAGATTTGCTTTTTTTTTTTTGTCAGCAGCTAGGAAAGAAAACTTTCTGAAAGTTTTTTTTTTCTTTAAAAACATTTTCTGGGGGTACAAAATTTAAGAATACTTATTCCATTTTGTCCACTTTATTTAATGTTATTTTGTAGGAGTTTTTTCTTCTTCTTTACTCTCCTGCGATTTGTTTTATTGCTCCTGGTTTCGCTGCACCATCATGTTAACAAACAAAACGGTTCAACATGTGTGTCTTGCATACATTGTTAAATTAGGGAAAAGTCTGGGTTGTGTGCAGCTTTTGACAAACACGTCTCTTTTCTAATCGCAGGTGGAGCAGATTCTGTCGGAGTTCAGGCTGAGTAAAGAAGAACTCAAAGAAGTCATGAAGAGGATGCAGCGTGAAATGAAGAAAGGGCTGCGAGTAGAGACCCATGAAGAGGCCAGTGTCAAAATGCTTCCAACGTATGTCTGCTCCACCCCTGAGGGGTCAGGTAAATGCTCGCTCTTGAAAAATACAACACTCCTGAGACGGTGATGGAGGTGTGGTAGTGAAGGATACGGCCGCAGCTCAGTATGTGCTCCGTTTTCTTTTGACAGAGGTGGGTGATTTCCTGGCTCTGGACCTGGGGGGCACAAACTTCCGTGTGATGCTTGTAAAGGTGGGTGAAGATGAGGAGAGGGGCTTTAAGGTGGAGACCAAGAATCAAATGTACTCCATCCCTGAAGATGCCATGACAGGGACTGCTGAAATGGTGAGTGCTATTTTTCTATACTTTTAATGGCTGGTTCTTTGTAGTTACCCGATGGATGTCCTTAAGTGCTGTGGTTTACTTAACATCTGTCAGAACCAAATAAAGCACAAACGACTGCTCTCTTGTGTCCTTTATTTCTTTGTCTTTGCAGCTGTTTGACTACATAGCAGAGTGTATGTCAGACTTTTTAGACAAACACCACATCAAGCACAAGAAGCTCCCTCTGGGTTTCACCTTCTCGTTTCCTGTACGGCATGAAGACATCGACAAGGTGGCATTAAAACCTGAATTTGCTCTTTAGAAGTTGCATAAAGTTTATACGACTTACGTTTATCTCATTTTGTTTTCTCAGGGAATCCTGCTTAACTGGACCAAAGGTTTCAAGGCCTCTGGAGCAGAAGGGAACAATGTCGTTGGATTACTCAGAGACGCTATCAAGAGAAGAGGGGTAGGTGTTCGTTCATCTTGGCATAAACAGCGCACAAAAGGCCGTAAATAGCCGAGTTACCCGTATCCATAATATTGTAATATTGTTTTGTCATTTAGGACTTTGAGATGGATGTGGTTGCCATGGTGAATGACACAGTAGCCACCATGATTTCCTGCTATTATGAGGATCGCAGCTGTGAAGTCGGAATGATTGTTGGTAAGAAGTAAGAAAAACATGCGTTATTTATTATTATTACTATTACTATTATTATTATTATTATTTTTTTCTTTTTTTTTCTTTCATGTCCTGGTGGCTCAGAGCACTTACAGGGACTTTTTTCTTCATTAAACAGGTACTGGTTGTAACGCGTGTTACATGGAGGAGATGAGGACCGTGGAGCTGGTGGAGGGGGAGGAGGGGCGCATGTGCGTGAACACAGAGTGGGGCGCGTTCGGGGACCACGGGGAGCTGGAGGAGTTCAGACTGGAGTACGACAGAGTGGTGGACGAGGCCTCCATCAATCCCGGACGGCAGCAGTGAGTAAAAACAGGCATTACATCTAAACCTGCGTAGCTACTCAGTTCCGCAGCGTCGATGCACCAAGAGTGGTGACTGGAGAGGGAACTTCAGATTGTAGCCTCAAACGCACTCCCCCCTCTCTAGCTGTTTTTGAAAGGAATTATTCATCCATGGCATTACTCACCTGACTCTCACCTGTAGTCCCTGTGAAGTTGCCAAGCAACGAGCTGTTTTCCTCAGGATGTTAGTAAATGGACAGAGTCCTCATACGTCAGCGGCCAGTCAGCAGGTGGAGGTGTCAGATTAATGATCCCTCTCTGCCGCCTGCTCATAGTGCCTGTAAAGCTAATGGCTGTTTACTTTTTGCGCTGGCAGCCCATTCACAGAGACGACTGCTGAGCCCAGCCTCAGCCAGCCACTTTGCTCTGGACTTCAACATCCTCGCCGGCTCCTTCCCGGCCTTTCTCTGACCCGCACGTCCTCCTTGTTTCTTCTGTCATCCAAGCATTCATTATCCATCGCCCCTCACACACCAGCATTCCTGATTTTTTTGTTTTTAAATCATTTTCTTTGCCTCACGTAGATACGAGAAGCTGATCAGCGGGAAGTACATGGGGGAGCTGGTGAGGCTCGTCGTAATGAAGCTGGTGAACGAAGACCTGCTGTTCAACGGCGAGGCTTCGGAGCAGCTCAAGACGCGCGGCAGCTTCGAGACGCGCTTCGTCTCACAAGTAGAGAGGTGAGCCCCGGTGAACCCCCACACTGGCGTCGTGCGTCTGTGAACGGGTGAAATGTGCAGAGTTGACGCGATGAACACAGAAAACTATCCACGCAGACAATCCCTGCGAATGGAAACGTTTTGACTTATCACACAGGAGTCTTTTTTAAAACTGCTTACTCAAATGTTGCCGCTTGGCTCCCCCCCCAGTGACTACGGGGATAGAAAGCAAATCTACAACATCCTGTCCTCCCTGGGACTTCTGCCCTCCGAGCTGGACTGTGACATTGTGCGTCTGGTCTGTGAGAGCGTTTCCACGCGCTCCGCTCACATGTGCGCGGCGGGACTCGCTGGTGTCATCAATCTAATGAGGGAGCGGCGCAGCCAGGAAGCCCTGAAGATCACAGTCGGCGTTGACGGCTCGGTCTACAAGCTGCACCCATGGTGAGAAATGATCTTTTACGAAATGTCCTCTCGTTAGTAAGCCAACGACGCCTTTCTCTTAAAGCCCCCAAAGACCACAGATCAATTCCTCCAGATTCAATGAATACGCGTCTTCTGTTAAACCCGCAAACTTCAGTTTATTAAAGTCATGAAGTCGAACAGGTAAATAAACGATCTGGACTGGTTGTAAACGTGACTGACACAGACTTGTTGTTTCGACGTTGCAGCTTCCGTGACAGATTTCACAGAGTTGTCAGGGAGCTCACTCCTCACTGCGAGATCACCTTCATCCAGTCGGAGGAGGGCAGCGGCCGTGGAGCCGCGCTCATCTCAGCGGTGGCCTGTAAGATGGCTGCATGTGTGCTGTCACACTAACGAGGAGACAGGTGGAGCGAGCTTGAACTCCGATCTGAAGAAGTTGATGGATTCCATCTACAGGCCGCAAGATGTTTGTGTGCAGACTGAGAACTCATCGCTGGAAGATTTGAGGACAAGAGAGCATAAAAAAAAACAAAAAAAAAACAACACGTGTTCGTAGAAGTTTTAATGTTTCTGGACTTAAATGAATTGTTTGCTGTTGGATCCAAACCATTTGGAAGATGTGCTCCAGATGTGTCACTGCCAGTTATAGATATGATTAATGACAACAAGAGCAAGCTGGTTAAAGTACAACACCAGGATATTGTAAATAATGTAAATTATTGCTATACATCAAATTCATGTCTTTTATTGTGAAATTCTTCTTTGTGCGAATTATTTCTTTGTCATTGTATATTTAAAATGCATGTTTACAACTTATTCACTACATGAATATGTATTGTGTAGTATTTTTTTCTTATGTGTTTGATGAGATGTGGTTTGGAAGTGAATAAGAACTGTAAATAAAGCAGCTTAATTAAAATAGTGCACTTCACTGTCACATGTTCAATTTTCAGCTGTGACTGTTTTAATGTCAGAAATAAAATCAGGAAGAAAACCAATAAATATTTGGACACAGTCCAACGAGACACGGTTGTGAACAATCAGAGAAGCACCAAGCGGGGAAATAAGGCCAGATACTTTAAAAATAAACCAAAATAGAATAACAAGAAAACCAAGTTCAAGAAAAAATAAACCTAAACAGTTTTTATGTATTTATTGGTAGCTCTAGTGGCATAACAGGAAAGAGGGGTAAAGAGAGCGCGAGAGCTGACCACAGGCAGGGGGCCACAGGCCGGCAGTCAAACGTCAGCCAGCTGCCTGAAACCTCACATCTTTACGAATAATATTTCCCCCACAACGAGAAGACGCCACTTCCACACTGAGGGTAATCTATATCCACAGACTGCATTTAAGAGCTGCTTTTCCAGGCTTGTTGACCAGTCAAAACTACATTTGCCTGTTCTCACAGCAGTCCCTTTGTCTTTGGAGATCTACGCTGATATATTTGTCTGTTAAGTCTATGCAGTGTTTTTTTTAATCTCTCACTAACAGACTCACACGCCTACGAGTGCATAACAAGTAATATGGGGTTTAGGGACTTTCCCATGGACACTCCGACATGTGGACCAGGAGGCCACGAATCAGGCCATCAGTTTCAGGTTTGGCAGACAAACACTTGACCTCTTGAGTCACAACCACCCAAAAGTGTTCAGAGTTGGTCAAACATGCATTCAAGTCTCAGCTTCGGAGCTGGATTTGGCCGGTGACTCGTAATTTCGTTTCAGTCGCTGTCGAATGTCAGAACTCCCTTTCTTCCGTCTCTCCTCAGCTCTTTGTTCATATCTCTGCTTTCCAGTCCAGAAGAATCCTGGCTGCTTCACCTCTTATCAAGGCCACTCAGGGACCCACCAAGAGCAGACATGGCCATGTAAGGGACTGAGCTGCCCGTCGCGGGCTATTATAGGAGGGGAGCTGATAAGACGGGTCATACATAAAACCCAGCCCAGCATCACACCCCGCCTGAGAGCCCGCATGCAGGTATTCAGACATGGTAAGTCAGTCGGGGATTTTTAATTTTTGTTTTTTTTTTAACGCTGAACCTTATTGGAAAAAAAAGTGTTTTGAGGAGAAGTGTTATGTTGACTTGTTTATGTGTTCATCTTTTAAGGCGAGTAAAAAGGCCTCCAATAAGAGACAGAGGGGAGCGCAGAAGTCCTCCTCCAACGTCTTCTCCATGTTCGAGCAGTCGCAGATTCAGGAGTTCAAGGAGGTACGGTGTTGCTGATTTTCTGCTTTAATTCAAATAAACCCCCATCAGTATCGGAGTGCATCAGAGTTGAGGAAAACCGAGCCAGCTTCAGTAGTTTTTCCTTTTAGCACCAGAAACCTTTTGTCAGCTTTTCAACTTTAAGTATTGATATAAAAAGAAATGTCACATGACTTACTCATTTCATTTTCCAAAAAAGTTAAATAGCACATGCATTACCTATTTGTAGGTGTTGGAAGTATATATCATTTTTATACTTTTTTAACTTTTCATGATAATAATTCCTGTAGGCTTTTGGCTGCATTGACCAAGACAGAGATGGTGTTATCAAAAAGCAGGACCTGAAGGAGACCTATGCTCAGCTGGGTGGGTTCAAGCGAATGATCGCCTCATGTAAGCTCTTTTTTTTTTTTTTTTTAGCTCATTGACGTTGTCTTCACATGTGTTTGTGC
The DNA here is from genome assembly GCA_014839995.1 of Xenentodon cancila. Taxonomy (NCBI): domain Eukaryota; kingdom Metazoa; phylum Chordata; class Actinopteri; order Beloniformes; family Belonidae; genus Xenentodon; species Xenentodon cancila. Next base: position 13,783,523 of record CM026202.1, on the reverse strand, counting down.
ACCAGGAAAACTTAATGTCAAAGATGAGGAGCTAGAAGAGATGCTGAGTGAAGGGAAGGGTCCCATCAACTTCACAGTTTTCCTGGCCCTTTTTGGAGAGAAAATCAACGGTAAAAGGCTTTTTATTAGGCATTCAGACAAATGTCCAAAGGTTCTTAAGACCTCGGGAAGGGTGCTGGATGATTTAAATGAGTGACATATTTCTTCCAGGAACTGATCCTGAAGACAGCATACTTGCAGCCTTCAAACTTTTTGACCCCAACGGGACAGGCTTTGTTAATAAGGAAGAGTGAGAAACGTTTCATTGTCTTCAGTGTTGCTCATGTTTTCCACAACAGCCATCACATTATAGTATTTATGTACCATTTTCGTTTACAATGTCTCTTGGTCTTGTTTATTCAGATTTCGGAGATTACTGATGAACCAGGCTGATAAATTCACTGGAGACGAGGTTTGTTTTCTTTTCTTTTTCTGTTCTTACAGTGAAAATGTTTCAGACTATTGTTTATTGTCAAACTTCAGCCAGTAACTTGTGACTTCTTAAACGTGTAGGTGGATCAGGCCTTCGCCCTTGCTCCCATCGACCCAGCTGGAAACATTGACTATAAGTCACTCTGCTACATCATCACACACGGAGATGAGAAAGAAGAGTCCTAACAAGAACCATTTTTTCTAAATGTGTTTGTTTCTCACTGGCTACTTTCTTTGACATTTACTAAGAATAAAGTGTTGAACTCTCAAAAGTCTGCTGGCAACCTTATCATCATATTCTAAAATAAACACTTCATAAATATTGAATATCATTTGTTCAGTCTTTTAAGAAATTATTTCTGTTAATTACCTACGACACAAAATGACACACACACAAAAAAAAGCAAAAGTAAATTCACCAGACTGAAATGCTTTGTTGAGTGCAAAGTTTGATTTTATAAATAACTTAATAATCTCAGTGATCATGGCTGCTCGGGTCTATCCAGTTGACCCTGGAAAATGTTTGACGGCTGCAAGTATGGTGCGTTCAGGATCAGTTCCTGGTAGAAATATCTCATTTATTCGACCATTAGGGGTCAAATGGACAAACTTAATGAGAAATACTACACAACTCAGAGAAATACATCTTTTTCTTCTTCATATGAGTTTTGAGGCAGTAAAGTAAAGTAAGTGAGGACCCTTCACATTCACACAAGCCTGACTACTGGCCCATTATGTCTCTGGCTCTGTTACCATGGATACAACAACAAACACTTTTATAAACCCAGCGCAAGCGCATGCTTGTCTTGCAACAACCTGTGCAGGAAAAGGTTTGCAGATGACTGAGTTAAGGTTCTACCACAGCTTCCTATTGCTCTTTTAATATATTTTATTTTATTTTATTTTATTTTATTTGTGGTTCCACTGTGGTTCCACTGTGAGTGATGCCCATTGCATCTGGAGCAGCAGGCAGGGTGGATGTAGGAATAAATACAAACAAAAGATGGGCATCGAAGAGGAGCACCCGACCTGTCATCCCTCATTATAACTCCTATTTGCTACGGTAAGCTGTTAACTGAAGTACAGCTGTGATTTTCTTTTTCTTTTTCTTTTTAAAGCTACTTGATTACCAATATTTAACACAGAAAACAAATAGCAGAGCATCTGCAGTTTAAGATCTTTTGAACGGGTAATTTCTGTGACCTTCAGAAACAGTAAAAGCAGTAATGATGGGAGACATTTGTTTAGCAGCCATCTGGTGTTAACAAGGAGATTGTTAAGAGTCAGAACGGCTCTCGAAGCTTCTCAGGCTTTTGCTCAGACTGATTCAGCAGCATCCAGTTTATAGCCTCTGCTGTGCACAGGGAGGTACATACTCTGCACTAAAGGGGTGTCTTTGTAATGGTGTAAAAACCCTCTTTTACAACATTTGCAGGCATCTGAATCTCAAACAACTACAGAACAACTCTAACATGTTGCAGGTAAGTGCTGTCATCATTTAAAGCCTCTTAACAGATTGCATCAGAGGTTGACGAAGTTGAAATGTTAAAGTTCACGAACCCTCTTTGGATTTTACACAGGAGACGCCGAACACAACAGATCTCAGCGATTATGAGCATGATGGTGAGGACACACACTTAACAAGTAAGAAGTATCATATTCAAACATTTCCAAGGGCCTGGCCCCAAAACAAGTGGCTCTTTATCTTGCTTTTAGGACTTGAGGAGGGAATACCTGACAGTGAAGGCCCCGAGGAAAACACTTCGGGACCACCATCCACAGAAGGACAGAGATCCAAATCCTCCAGATTGTGTGTTATACTGTGAAGCTGTTGACTTCTCATGCTGCTGCTCAATGAACTGGACATTTTGATTAATCATTTAAGTGCCACAGGCCGATGCCTCCTTTGTCTCCGATCTGTCTTTCTGGTTTTGTGAACAAAGCGTGAGGAGGGTCAGGTTTCCTTTTTGAAATAAAAAAAAACAAATACTAAGTTACTTTTAAGCTCAAAATGTGCAGCATTGCTCCTGCAGCGTAACTATACTGAAATAACTCAGTCTATACAAGTGACTTTTAAATGTTTAAGTTGAAAATACATTTTTTTTAACGTACTGTATATATATGCCAAACATAATGTAATGTTATCCAACAAATTAAACATCTATCATTTCCTTTTAGATTTTATTAGTTGCTTTTTTCAAAAGAAAGAAAGAAAGAAAGAAAGAAAGAAAGAAAGAAAGAAAGAAAGAAAGAAAGAAAGAAAGAAAGAGTTTCTTGTCTTTAACCACACCTGTCATCCACAGCATCAATATTCAATCACAATATATATCTGAAGTAGAAATAAAAACAAAGAGATTTCCCTTTTTTCCGCTGATCAACACTCAATATTGCATTTTCATCATCCGTCAATCACAGAGATGCTTTTCAGTGTTTGTTACAAGTCCATTTGTCCAGTCTGAATCCTCCTCGTAGGGTCCAGCTAGTGTGAAAACCCTGCAGTAGTGGGGACCCTTTAAAAACAACAACAACAAAAAACCCCAAACAAAAACTGTATCTTTTTAAAAAACAAGGGAGAGGACTGCTCAGACTGAAGAGTCTCAGTCACTGTTGCTGCTGCTGTCTTCGCCCACCACCATGCTGCTGTACTTCTTCTGCTCCTGCTCTTTAAACGTCTCCTTCACTTTCGCTCTCTTCAGGCCTCCATCCCTGCGAAGGTCGAAAGAGATCATGTGGCCACGGAGTTGTTTGTGCTGATTTTTCGGCCCCTTACAACTATGACTTTTGACTATTCAGTCGATGTTTGAACACTAGAGGTCTGCATGTTCTGCTTGTGGACGCGTACGTCACTAAAAGGGGTTTTCCTCACTAACTCACACAAAAGTGCTGCTAATTGTCTTAAAAGAGAGTAGATCAGATTTTCAATCACGATTGAATTTTACGTTCGATTTTATAAAATTTCAGTTTATTGACGTGTTTAAAAAATGAGTCATCTTAAAGCTTACCACTGAAGATCTACCAGCCCCCCCTGGTGAGCGATGGCCGACTTTACCCTGTTGGCAAACTGGACGGCGTCCTCCCCCTCCTGATGTTGTTGGAATAAGGAAGAAAGTCAGGCTACTCTGTTTAATACACCGGATGTTACCACTGTGGAAGCGTAGCACTCCTCTGCAGACGTGCGTCCACACCTGTCGGCCGTACCTGCTGGTGCATGGCCGGCAGGTACCACACGTTGCAGACCAGGGCCCAACTGGTCATCATCCTCAGCAGGTAGCTCACCATGCTGTACTTGGAGCTGTTCCAGAAGGCATCTCCAAATTTTAGGTCATACTAAGAAAAGTTGGAAAAACAAAAAAGGGTCAGTTGCAGAAACACACTACTCCTGAGACGAGTAGAAATATTCCTGAGATGAAGGTTGGGTGTGACGGAAGAACCTTAATGGCTACAGGATATATTGTTGCCCCAATTTCAAAACTTCCTTTTTTAAACATCATGACAGATGTGTTGTTGACACAGGTTCCTACGGAAACCAGAGATCAGGAGATGAACGAGAATCATTTGTGGGAGCTCCTTCCAAACGCATGTCTAACATGTTGTTATTTTAACTGCTTCCAGAGGTAAATTAACAACCCTGAATAAGTATTTTCTTCGCTGATACAAACATCAAACTGGTGTGGAATTGCGTATCCTGGTCATACTTACCCTCCGGAAATATCAATATGGGAAGCTTTGTCTTGTCGTTCACGTGATCCCTCAACCTGGAAGCAGAACAAAAGGCTTTGGAAACCTTATCCTTACTTTAGAAGCATAGCCAGAGTGTTAGTTTGGCTCTATTGTTTTAAATGCATTTGTGATATACACATGAAACATCTGGGAGAAGGGGATACAACAAGGACCTGGACTCCAGAGTCCATCCATCAGTGTTCCGTAGCAAACTCCCAAAATATATCTGGTCCTGTCTGGATATTAGGAGATTTTAAAGCTGTTGATAGTTTGGATTTACTCCCAGACAAAAAAAAAAGAAAAAAAAAAGGTGGCCCCTTTCAGTACCAGAACAGGCGGAGAGAGAAAACACAACCCAGAGACTTCATCAACGACAGGCAGTAAGATCAATTATCGGGCCAGGGAGTGGAGAGCTGACCTTTTGGTCACTAGATGGCGATCTTTCATCTCTGCTCTCTCAAACCAGACATGAGGGCAAGACCTAACCATGGCTCTTTGGACAATCCCCATCAGACCTCCGTGAACCTGACCCACCTGAGATGCAAATGTTGGAAAATCAAATTAGATTAAATACAATCTCAAGTAAAAATCTCGAAAACACGTCGCCTCGCTCCAGATTTCTATGCATACCATCGCGTAACAGCCATCGTTGCAGAGTATCACGATGTCGATGGGGCTGGTGTGATTGGCGACGCAGATACCTCCCTTTTGGGGTTTGTTTTCTCTGTTGTAAAGCGAAGACTGAGATCAGAATCAGAAGCCGCTGTCGAGGTTTCCAGCAGAGCAGTCAACGAGAACGTACCTGTTGTGATATTGAATGGTAGCAGAGAGCCCGCGAGCACAGATTCTGTAGCACATGACGTGGACCCACTCACTGAGCCAAAACTTGATCCTAAACATGTACATTTGCACATGAAGCATCAGATTATCTCCGATTCGTGTGTGCCTGTGCATGCGTGTGTGTGTGTGTGCGTGTGGTCACCTCCAATTTGGAAATAATCCAACTGCAGATGTTCCAATAACCAGCCAGCTCAGGCCGATGCAGGCCAGCGTTATCCTGGAAGGAGACGGACACGGTGAGTGTCCCACGTCCTACAGCAGGCTGTTAGAGAGCCAGGGATAGGTACAGGCTTCCACATCCTTTTTTTAAAAGAGTGGTGTCTGACATTGTGGTGTTTGTCATTTACTTTGACTTTAACATTTCTGCCTTTGTCAACTTTCTTTTTGCAGGCCAAACATTTGTGTACCTAAGCGGGGCAAGGATGCAGTATCTGACAAAGATACCGAGGCCATAGACCAGTGTCAGTTTGAGACTTATGTACTGAAAATCATTGTTCGTGCGGGTCAGTAAGTTCCAGGACACCAGCTCCTCAGAGGTGAACCGCTGAGTCACCTAAGTTCAAAAGGAAAGAAGAGAAAAGAACAAAAATCACACAAGCAGTATCATGATGTTTAAGAGGAGCAGCTCAAGTAAGGTAAAATGTACCTCATCCTCTACAATGCTCTCGATTCCTCTCCGGGAGAAGTAGAAACAGTCGCTGAGTGTGAAGTCACCACCCACTGCTGGTTTGGGTCGGCTGCGTCTGAGCTCCTCCAGCTCTTTCTCCATAGAGCCATCTTCCCTCTGGATTATACCTGAACAAGCACACGCAAACACAGCAGCAAAGTCTCCGAGTCAAACTGAATCAGCAGAAAGGAGAGACTTATCTTGGCTGCAACCAAGAAGACTAACTTCGTAATGTCCCCTTAGATTATACTGGTAACGTAGGCCTAAATGGTTTGAGCCAGTTTTTTGTACTTTGTAGGACTTCATTTACAAATGGTAAAAAACCTTCCTGCTTTTGATCTGAAACAGACAGTGTGTCAAAAGGACTGGGGGCGAGGATTAAAGTTGCACTTTCTTACTATCTATCGTTCCTGTATCTGATCTCAGCACCGCCGGTGCTCCACGTTACCTGATAACACAGCACACAAAGTCCAGTCCATTATGAACTTTCATATTCAATCTAAACTTTTGGAGCTTTTGTTTTGTTTTGTTTTGTTTATTGAGGGTCTTCACGTCTTGCAGTCCTTGCGTATATTTTAAATGTACCAGAGGCACACTTTGAACTTTAAAGACGGCACATTTTGCTGACAAAATAACATCTCCAACCTTCATATGCTGCATATGACACCACCCTGCACACCTTAGCGACTGATAAGGAGTTGGGCAATATCATTTTGTCAGATATTGAGAGAAGCTTTGCAAAAGCAAGTTCACCTTGCTGCTCGTCGTAAATGTTCTCGAGTGAGTCATGGTCCCATATAAATACTTGTCCTTGCACATAAAAATTCATTCACCTTTTAAACCGGCTGTGTACGAGGGCTCGTTACTTTGTGACTTTATCTGTGTGCAAAAACAAAAAACAAACCCTGGCCTTTTCACAGGTCTTTAACTGGCAGACTTTTGTTGCAACATGCTTGTTAGACTTGTATTACAGCATCTAATGAAATCCGGTGTTGCAAATGTATCTGCTCCTAATCCCTGTTGTCTGTTTCACAATAATGGAAATGACAAAGTGGCACATCTATCTATCAACTTACCATTATAAGTAGAGGCTTTGAGTGCTTGTTCATCTGCGTTTGCCTTCTGTATCTTCAGAGTGGCCCACTGTGGAGGAGGACAGACAGGAGGCGGTCGTGGTCATGTCTTACTGCGTGCGTCTGGGATCGCTTCAAGCGTGCGCCTCAACGTGACAGTACCTCTAAGGTTCTGACCAGGATGGTCATGTAGGTCTCAGAGATGCCCAGGGAGAATCCAAACATGGCTGGGATCATGATGAGGCTGATAATGAGGTACAGCCAAATCTTCACTGCCCAAAGGACCCCTGCCCAGAAATCCTCCATCTCTGCCAAAACTTCCAGATGTTAACCAGGCCAGGGGGGCTCGGATGTAGAGTGCTGCTGTTTGAGGTAGAGAGAAAGGATTAAATGTGTTAAATCAAAGTCTTAACAGACGGGAACCTGTAAAGCACTGTTACTTAAGAGAACAAAGCCTGAGAATGGAAACCACAAAGGTGACAGCAGCAAATAACTAAAAACCGCTCTGACACTGCATCTGATTCCATCAGGGTTTTAAACAAAAGTCACATGCTCACCAATCACTCAGAAACAATATCGATCAGTATTTCTTACTGTATAAACATATATTTTAAAAAGCCAGCGACCAAACTATGAAAGGGCTCCTCGGCGATTAGACTGCAAAATTAAACAAGCAACTGCTTCGATTCAGTCATCTTTCTAAGAAAAAAAAAAAAAAGACCAGCAGTAATATTGTCAGATTACAGTGGTTGAGTTTACGATCAGACCTCAGTCCATGTCCTGTCCTCTCGGTGTTGCGCAAACACGCAACAGCACGCCCATTTGCTACTTGAACAAAGTTCACAGAAAGGGGCCGACGGGGCCCCCTTGTGGTCAAACTGTTAAATGCAGACACGTGGACCAAGTGTATGTTTTTATGTTCATACCCTGACCCAGAGAGGCGTTAAGACATTAAACCTCGCAGAGGTTCAGTTCAGTGTCATTCTTCTGACATCACCTAATAAACCGAGGTAGAAAAGCACGCCAGGTACAAAAAACTAAAGATAAAGTGTGGGACTGAGACTCTAAAAATCAAATTACCTTCACGCAGAGACGGATTTCACCTTGTGGAGTTGTGTGTTATTTTTGGACACGTTTTGGCATGCTGTATGAGGGGAAAGGCAGGCTGCAGTGATGGGAGGCATTGACGAGGGGAAGTCAACGGGGAATGCTGTTTTGTGTTTGCAGAGTACTTGGCGCAAAGTTTAAAAACAACAGCATCAGAAGTCAATCGTTTGATTCAAAAAGAAAGTATAAAATAGTAATCCCGATCCCAAGTGCTTACTGTCAGGGATGCCATGGAGAGAGAAAACAACAAGGAGGATTCTTTCGCCAGCAGGACAGAAACAGACGGAATAACTTAACAGACGACGTCCTGCAGTTCTGCAAGTGAACGGGAGGCGGCGACATTTCGCTCGGATCCACTTCAATTAAACTCATCCACTTCAACATGACCAACTGCTGTTTTCAGATACTTTTGGTCTGCCTGTTTGTTGTTTAATTTCTGCACATCGTTTGCTGGAAAGTCAAACACGAAGAAATACTGTACACATTTATTTCTAATTAAATACAAATATCAAAGACTTCATTTACTGTATATGTCTTACTTACAAATCTAATTTATTGTTATTATTATCATCCACCAAACAAGGACTTTTTATTGTTTGAGAAAAGTTCTGCAAACGTGACCTTAAACCACAACAAAGCTTTTATGGAGACAAATAAAATAAAGGGGCTCAGACAAATTACTCACAACAGCCCAGGGAAGCCTTAATGAGGAATGCGGCAACTATTTCCCCGTGTTAAAACCTCTCTCACCCACCTAAAAACTAACAAAAGGTCTTGATTATTACCCAGCTTCCGGTATTTTTCAGTCTGTTGCACATTTGTGAAACAGGGGACTTAAGGGGTCAGTTTGGGTAATGTCTTTGGGAAAGATAAGAGGGCAATTCATTCAGGGATTGAACCTGGTCCACAGAGCTTTCTGCTCTGCAGTCTGGATGGATTTGAACAGACGCTGCCTGCCGAGGCGACGTCACATATTTCTATATTAATAGTAAAATCAAACCAACCTCTATTTCCATTTAATTTACAAATAAGGACTTTTTAAATTATATTTTGGAGGCTACATCTTTGCTTATAAAAAGCCAGTTGTGTCATTATTCGCCAGGTATATTTCTAGATGTGTAAGTGAGTTAGTTTAACAACTCACTACTTGTTCCTCAATGCTGAGGGTGTGTTAGTTCTAGTAAAACGTTGCTTGCTCAGAAACAGCTGCTCTTTTTTCAGAGTTTCAACAAAGAGAGCCCACTGCTTATGCTGCATGTTGGTTTTATTAGGAACTCCCCAGCATGGTCCATTAATCCCATTAATCTTGTTATTGTTGCTTTCTTTGCCAGAGGAGGCTGAGGTTTAGGGTCTACTGATATCAGCTCAAAGATAAAGTGTCCTGCTCTGTGTGAAATTGTGTGCTGTCAGCTGTTCTTGGGATTTTTTCTTTTAATTAAGACCACACATTTTCCTACAACTATCTTTTCCTTGTCCCATACACATTTCTGCAAGTTTGAGAACCCACTTTCTTATTTTAGGAGCCTCTTTAAACTTGTTTTCTTAAAAAGTACAGTAAGTATTACTTATGCGCCTGACTCATGCTTGAGTCTTTGTCAGGGTCAGGGTTTGACAAATTTAGGACCAACCACAGCCTCAAAGAAGAGGCTGTGGTTGGTCCTAAATCATGTGCTTATGCACAAAGCTCCTTAGTGACTAAATAGAAAACTAGATAGACACTGATGCCATCAGACTCCAGAGATTTATGAGCTCACTGTGCTGTCTGCCTCTGTGTTTCACTGTCTGAACCTAAAAAAAAAAAAAAAAAGCAAGAGGAATGTGTCATGTTTCATTGGCCAAACATAAAACTGTCACGTGTGAAGCCTGATGAGGACTAATATGCAACTCGCAAAATGAAGACGTAGCAAACAAACGAGAGTGACCAAGTAACAATACAAGAAAATAAGCTTCAGTTGTGTTACAAAGTGAGAGTAACAGTCCAAACTGATATCTTAGCAAAATGACACAGGGATGGTACACAGACTGACTAACAAAGCACAGAGGGAGAGATAAGACCGTGCACACAGAGTGGGAACTAATTGGATAAGAGGCACCAGGAAAACAATGAGGGTATAAACAAAGGAAGTAAAACTATAAATGACATTCAGAGACAGTGATTACCAAAATAAGACTGGAACTAACTAAACATGCGATAGAGACTTAACAAAGGCAGCCAGCATAAGAAAACTAAGAATATCCATCCATCCATCCATCCATCCATCCATCCATCCATCCATCCATCCATCCATCCATCCATCCATCCATCCATCCATCCATCCATCCATCCATCCATCCATCCATCCATCCATCCACCCAGCCATCCATCCATCTTCTATACCCGCTTTATCCTTTGCAGGGTCACGGGGGTCTGCTGGAGCCTATCCCAGCTTGTTACAGGCGAGAGGTATGGGTACACCCTGGACAGGTCACCGGTCTATCACAGCGCCACATATAGAGACAAACAACCACACACACGCACACTCACACTCACACTCACACTCACACTCACACTCACACTCACACTCACACTCACACTCACACTCACACTCACACTCACACTCACACTCACACTCACACTTACGGGCAATTGAGAATCACCAATCAACCTAACATGCATGTTTTTGGACTGTGGGAGGAAGCCCGAGAACCCGGAGGGAACCCACACAAGCACGGGGAGAACATGCAAACTCCAAGCAGACAGAGTCCCGCCGGGCTGGGGAATCAAACCAGGAACCTTCTTGCTGTGAAACAACAAGGTGACCACCGAGCCACCGTGCCGCCAAACCAATAATAAAAGTTGACCGAATCCAGAAACTGCAGCGGTGTGCTAATGAGCTCAGCCCATCCACACTTCCTCTACAACACTAAATAAGCAAAGGAAAAGTCATTTCCATGATGATATCTGGTATTCTTGTTTGATCTCGTATTCACTCACTCTTTAGAAAAAAATAGAATAAAAATAGAAAAAACCTTGAACTTAATATTTTAACATGAAGGAAGATCTTTATTATTGCTTTAAACTCTAAGTGTAACTCTTCAGGTGAGGCAGTGTTATCGTTTCAGGAATGTTGTAAATGAGACAACAGACTAGAAAATGAATGAAATGAAACAAAACGTGATTGAAAACCCCAATGAAGGAAGCATAAACAAGGACAAAAAAACAAGCAAAACCACCGACCGTGACAAAATCGTGCACACCTGTCCCCCTAATACATGTGATGTGATACACATCAGCAAAAGCTTTAACGTGGACTCAGATGCTGAGTACTTTTGGTGAAGACGTGTGTAGGTATATTTTATTTTTTACATAATCAACAATCTGCAAGAAACTAACTGGGTATGGAAGCGGACGAAGGAAAACATAAAAACAAATCTCTCCAGATCCATTTACTGAGAATCTGTGCTTATGGTTTGGAATGTACAAATATTTACCATTTAATCCCAAATAAAACTACAGAACCGATGTGTTTGCACAGGCTTTTGTCTGTTGTTTGAGTTGCTGGCTAGCATTTTAAGCACCTGGGAGGAAGAATAAGAGGACAACAAAGAAAAAGAAGGAAACATAAGTTCAAAGTATTGCTATGTTCTTCGTACAATGAATGCATGTGTATAGTTATATCAATAAAATAGTTTTAAGCTATGGCCACTTTTGCAAAAATCTGTTTATTCCAGTGGAGCCTGGAGTAAGATGTACAGGATATACAAAGACATGCAAAAGTCCTGCTCTCCTGGTTACTGTTCATCAATCAAAGACAAGTAACTTCCAAAAAGCACAAAGTGATAAATGTCATATGTGTGATTTTACAAGAGAATTGGTTTATTCAAGTCCTTCTGGAGGCATTCTGTATTGTGAATCTGCAATAAGCTCCCTGAATAGAATGCAGTTGATCAAAAGAGGACGAGTGCAACATGATAATCAACCTGATAATGAACCAGAAGCCTGCTGCAGCAGGACTGAGAGAAAAAAAATCCACAAAACAAGACTTGAAAGACTCTAAGCTGTCTTAAAAAGGGTTTACAAGCTGTAATAGTTCCCAGAGGGGGTGTTAGGAAGTAGCCTAGGATCCCAGTTGAGTCTTTCTTTTATTTATAATTAATTGAAACTATTACTCATAGGGGAAAACGGGCATTTGGTTGAAATATAAAAAAATACTGACTGAATGTTCATTTAGGGTACAGTATTTTTTTTATTTTATTTTTTTGACGGGAATGACAAACTCCTCTTATTATTTCCAGCGCAAACGCCTTTTCTATAATTTGCAATTAGCGTTTTTTTAATGATTAATATAATCATTCAGATGTTTCGGATCCTAAACATGATGTCTAAACATTGACTGGTGGACTGCCAGGACAGATAGGAACTTTTGTGGGAGTTCTGAATTAAAGGAATGTCATTGTTGGCGGGGCAAAAATAAAATTCTTGTTGGTAGTCCTATAAAGTTGAACTTCATTTGCGTTGGCTCGCATTAATGATGCGTCGCTGTTGCAGGAGACAAGTCTGGACACGGGACGGGGTAGACTGGTCCGCGTCTCTCTGAGGAGCGGCGCTCCTGCTCCTGCTCCTGCTCCAGCTCCGCTCCCCCACCGCTCCTGCAAGGAACTGGTCCAGCGAACACTCCTCCCCTCCGTCCTCGGAGCTTTCTCCCTCTAAAAAACATGATCTGACTGCCAGTCTTTCTCGGCGCACGTCTCCCCCTCTGCGCTTGTTCGTGTCATGACACGGGACAGCCAGGACCGAAGAGGGGCCCATCCACCGCCGCCGGGTGTCCAGCGCTCTTCTCCAGGGCTTTGAGTTTGGTTCTGTGAAACATGCAGGAGCGCTCGCTACTTTTTCTGCTGCACTTTGTTGTCATTTTGGCAGCCGGCCAGGAAGAGCTCTCCGTTTCAGGCAGACTCTTCTCCCCCTTTGCAGAGCAAGGTCAGTGTGATGCATGAAGACTGAATTTATGTGCATGTTTTGACTTAAAAAACAAAAAAAGCATATGGTTAAATACGTTTCAAACTATCTTATGGAGTTTTACATTCATTCCTGTTCTGCAGGCCAGCCTATCCACTCAGGGTCAGATCTTTCCATTGTCTACCCAGTGAAAACCAGCCCTGATGGAAAGTTTATCTCCCACCGCCTGTCTCACCATTATAATGGTGAAAGAGTCAGGCGTGACCTGCGACCCCTGTCTCCACAGGGACAGGTTTACTATAAGATCAACTACAAGAGTCGAAATTTATTGTTCAATTTGACTGCAAATGACCATCTGGTTTCAAGTGACTACATTCTGGAGAGGAGGAATGGAAGCACCAACAGCAGTGAGCATCACCTCTCCAAGGGGAATTCCTGCCACCTCCTTGGCACTGTGGAAGCCCCTGATGTGAGAGGAACAGCTGCCATCAGCACCTGCGAAGGATTGGTAAGACATTTACTTCACTTAGAAAAGGGTCAGATTGATCCCACTGCTGGCTTTTGGCTAAATGTTTTTTTTCTTTTTTTATAACACAACAGAGGGATCTTCCCTCTGGGGAAGTGAGGCTTAGGAAGTCAGCTTTCCACCTGAAAATTAGTTTGCTCTTCAAAGACTTCCTGATACTATTTGCAGACTGTGCTGACCACTCACTGCTTCTCAGCCAACCATGAGACTCTCTCTGTCCTCCTTCATCTTTCAGATGTTTTCCTCTTTACTTTCACCCTCACTGATTCATTCACTCACATGCTGCCGTCTGTACTTGCAGGAAATCTGTGCAGTTCGCTCTTTGCACTGTCTCTTTGTTCTGTGCAAAGAAATAACTCTTGGCACGTTTCATTGCAAGGAAAAATGAGTTTTGACAGAAGGGAGGACAAAGAAAAAGACCGAAGCATGTTTTGAAGTTGTGCTGTTTTACTGAGGCTGTAGTGTTTCTAATCAGATGATGAGTTCGACTACAAAGAAGACAAAGCCAGCTGGTCAGCAGAGATATGAAAAAGTAACACATGGAGAATTTTAATTGAGAAATGACATCTGACCATATGAAAGTGTCTGGATAAGTTTATGGCATTAAATTAAAACCATCGCTTGCAAGATGCTTTGGATTTTATGTCACAATTAACACCTATATTTTAAAAGTGGTGGAGTAAAGGAGAATTGTTCCATTTCTGACATGATGAGATTCATCACTCCGAAGCTTAAAAATTCAGTTTTCATGTCGTTTTTGACTGTTTGACAGCATCAATGTGGAATTCCTCTCCACGTTGATGTATCATGCTGCTTTGTGCCGTGAAGAAGGTTTATGGCAGCCAGAAGCGCACAGAAACCGTTAAAACAGTGAGACGTAGCCAGACAGATGTGGGAGTGAAATCCTGCCCGCTGCAGAGAGGTCATTCACCCTCAGGAGACAGAGAGAGAGAGCGAGAGGGAAGAATGCTTCAAACGAAAAAAAGGGATCATTATTTGTTCATGGAGCAAAGAGTAGAAGTCATAATGTCTGAACGATCAGAAAGCTCAAGGAAACCAAAAGAAGACTGTAGACTGTAACTAACAGTTTTCATGATTAAGCAAAGGACCCTTTATTCTATTAAAAGTGGAAATTCCCCTTTTACCTAAGGTGATGTCACCAAAACACCTTGTAGCTTGTTTGAACAACCGTACAAAGATATTTTTCCGTTATAGAAACGTAATCGCCTCTTCTAAACACGTACAAAATAAAAGGGGCTGTCTGTTTTCAATTAATACTCCAGAGCTAGAGTCACCCCCCCCCCCCCCCCCCCGAGAGAATAGGTACGAGACACCAACAACAAATACAAAAGGGTGCAGCCAGGTGAAGCTGGCTGACTCTGCAACCCACTCACGGAGACTCTGGTTCACTGGTTGGTGAGGATTTCCTGTGGTCTTCACGTGACGCGTCATCGTTATCGTCAGTACAAGTATGAAAGGATGGCAAGACGTGAAGTGAGAAGGGAAACACAAATGCAGATGTCGGAGCCGTGCTTTACGATCCCGAAACTGCATTTTGTAGGCTGATCACGACTGCTGTCCTAAAAGGATCGGACTATCGTATACGGGGATTTTTGGGCCAAATTCCTTCACAAATGGAGGAATCACAAAAAGCTGTGGCACCTTGGTATAATTTACAGAAGACATGATGCAAAAAGTGAGATAAAGAATTAAAAAAAACGTTTTTAGCAACTACAAGTGGGAACGAGAGGATGAGTCAGGCTGAGAATGACTTTTCTGTGCTCATATCAACACATGTTTTTGGGTTAGGGTTAGACAGAAAGTGATCCACTGGCAAGCCCACTCACTTTCTATGAATTTTCTGGAGCGTAAGCCGCTCCAGTATCAGACCACACTCACTCGGTTATTTTAGTTGTCACACACAGCTCGTTTAGGTCGTGTTTCTTGAGTGAAAACGGCTTAAATGTTGCGTCTGCCAGACACAGTTCAGGCGACAGATGACAGGGCAGAGTCATATTTCTATACTTCTAATTCCTGCAAATTCTGCATCTGGCTGTCAAAATAACTGTCCAGTTGCCCAAACAAAGAAATTGTGCTATCTGTTGTTTTTTTTGTTTTTTTTACTGCCTTAGACTGAGTCTTCTGAGAATGTCTAGTGTTTTTTTTTTAATGTTTTATGTGAAAACCATCAATTTAAACAAACGTCCTCTGCGCAGTCATTTGTCCTCCCCGAGGACAAACACGAACATGCAAGTTCAGACCTATTATAAAGGTATTTTCCTCAGAAAAGAGTGCTGCTCAGCATGTTGAAAAAAGGCAATAATGGCTTTGACCTCTAAGGAAAAAATTAGCCCTCATGCATAATTATCTTTTGACATTTAAGAATTAAAGAAAAAAAAGCAAGCTCATTACAGCCTTTCATGTTTAAGTACTAATAAATGCAAGTTTAAGTTTGGAGCAGTGAGCACCATCAGACCCCACCTCTCCTTCTGTCCCTTTAATCACTGCTAAGGCCAAAGGCTGTGTAACAGCGGCGACTTTATTTCAGGCCCAGTTGGCCGGCGCTCCAAAACCCACAGAAGAAGGAAAAAGAAGTAAAACAGTTCCACATGGCCGGCGTATTTGGAACACAGACCTGTGTTATGGTAGCTTCCCTGAGCTCTGGCACCTCACACCCAAACAGCAGGCTTCCTCGGGATCAGAGGTGGGGGTGGTTTATGGAGAGCTAACGCGAGAAGGGAAAGAGGTGGCGAAAGTGAACTTTTGTCTGAGGCTGTCACAGCTGAGGGAGCATTCAGGTTAGTTTTCCATTTATGGAGTTTTAAAAAAAAAATCTTAGATGGTGTGATTTCAGGTTATCTTTGTTTGCAGAGCAGAGACATCAGAGAGGATATGTGCATGGTAATTTAGGGATCACAAGAAATACCTTAACTACACTGTACAAGCAAAGCTGTTGTGCTCAGTAAGCCTGCAGTTGGTATGCACATCATACATGTCATGCAGAGCGACGGACGGAGTTTTGAAAGGGCCTCTCTTTAGCATTCCTTCTTGGTTGATCTGTGCTTCACCTCCTGCACCCTCTGTCTTTGTCAGCTGGTACTCACTCAAAGTTAAACTTCACACATAGATACAGAGAAAAGAAAAAAAAAACGGTTAGGTAACATGGACAAAAAGGGAATAAAAAAACCTTAAATGTTATGATGTTTTCATGCACTATCTTGTCTTTGAGGGAAGTGATTCCAATGCAAAATAAGGGTTATACCCACAAAAAACAGTCATAATATTATGAATACTCCCTATTTCTCACCCCGCCACCGTGACTGCACTGGTGACAGGTCTGCAAATACGTTTAGGTAGGTTGTGTCAGAGTCACATCTGAGAATGCCAGGATGATCCTGGGAGAAATATTGCATTATAGAGCAGTGTTACTCTTTTTTTTTCTTTCGATTCAGTGGTTTTGTTATGGTTAATCAGTGTATTATTACTGTCATACAGAGATGTAACAACAGTTAAATCAGCTGAGTGGTCTCTGCACAGGGCCTCTGGGAAACTTTCCCAGCTGAATGTAGACATATCAGCCTGCATGCTTTGGAGATGAGTCCGCCGCAGCTTGGGAAGCTTTGGCGGAAAGCCACGCTTTGAGTCAGTGCTGGAGAGCTCCTTTTTCAGTATTACATTTGAGTTTGCTCTAAAGATATCTAAACATCAGGCACATACAGAGGACTTTTGTTTAATTTTTGCAATGTTACTGTTTTTCTGAATGTGGTTTATGGTGAGAAAACAATCCAGAGCAGCAACAAAGTGTCTGTCCCAGTATACTAACACTAAACATTTAAGTAATCCAGTCCTTCCAAAGGGACTTCCGAACTGTACTTTTTGAAATCTGCAAAGGCAGAAATTGGACAGATGAATGAGTGAAGAGGGTGTTATGTTTCTTCCTGTCAGAAACACATGTTAAACTTGTCAGGATGACCCAGAAAGCTGAAGAGTGTAAAAAGAGCAGGGTAGATCCCCGGAACCACAACCAACCAAACTGTAAGCACTGCACCGCTGAACTTTCCACATCTGCAGTTGGCTCCTCAAAACACAGCAGTAGACCAAGAATCACATACAACAGACTAGGACTAAAACTTGCTTTATTCATGGACAGCTTTTACAGCAAAGTAAAAAAAGTTAAAGCAGTGTTTTGGTGTATGGTTGAGATGATCCAGACTTTCCTTTTTCTATCCATTAGGCTACTGGAAGTATTATATGTCCCTCTCATTATTTCTCCTTTTAAGTTGGCTGAAGGAAATAGGGAGGGGTTCATCCTAGAAACGCCTGGGCACGTTTGAACTCAGCTTGATGCAAAACCTATTAACAAACACCCCACACACACATAATCACCTTGGTAATATGCATCTTCACTCTTGAGTTAGGATCTTTCTTAATGCATGTGCTCACCAAAGTGATTAGAGGTTTGCTAAATGTAAGTGTGCATGCAAATGCAGCGTTTTCACTTTGCTGTATTCATATAAAAGCCCATGCATTAATGTGTGTGTTCATCTGCTGACCCAAGTAATCAGCCTGTGAATAACCTGCACCAGTAAGAACATGCATATCATGTTAGGAAGGAGTTGTTGTATTACTGCTGCAGACGGAGAATGTGCCTGAGGGAAGGAAAAGTGCTCATATTCAGATCTGATGACTAACGGTAGATTCCACCCTGATGGCAGTTGCTGTGGAGTGGTTGTTTCAGGACAAGCCTCTCACCTTTTAAGTGTGAGAGTTGGTGAAAACCTACTTATGTTGGTGATTTGTTGCCAGGGTCATAAACATTACAGCATCTCGTTTCGTCATCTGTGGCATTTCAGCATATGATCGAACACGATCAAACACGATCGAGTGCCTACTTTCCAATGTCACTTTGGTGTATTATTATTTATTTTTCATTTAGAGAGGATTCTTCTCCCTGCCAGAGGGACACTTTTTCATTGAACCTGTCCAGAAATCTGCAAATGACACAGCAGGAGCTGCAGAACCACACGTCATCTATCCGAGAGCTGCCGCAGAGGTTCACAGGAGAAAACGCAGCCTGGAATCCGAAAGGATTCCTGGCTCCTGTGGAGTTCAAGGTGCATATCTCAGGTCGCGCGTGTGTGTGTGTGTGTGTGTGTGTGGGTGTGTGTGTGTGTGTGTGTTGCACACAGCCCTTCAGGTGTGTGTGATTGCAAATGAGTATGCATTTTTTTCTCTGTCTGCACCTGAGTCAAGCAAGGTTAAGTGCACTGCCAGTGACGCCTGCCATTATTCACTTTAGATTTTCCAAGCAGCTCTGTCCAGGTGGAGAAGGAGAGGGAGGAGTGGGAGAGGGAGCAGCAGAGGGGGGAGTTTCAGGGTCAATCCCGTGCACAGCGCTCAGTCAGTAAGGAGCGCTGGGTGGAGACCATGGTGGTGGCTGACTCCAAACTCATTGAATACCACGGTAGTGATAACGTGGAGTCCTACATCTTCACCATCATGAACATGGTGAGGCCTTTAAGTTCACTTTTGATTTTTGTTATTTTTATCCACAACTTCTTTTTTTGTTTTGATTGCTTTTTGTGATCACAGGTTGCTGGTATCTTTCATGATGCCAGTATCGGAAACGCCATCCACGTCATCTTGGTGCGCCTCATTCTGCTACAAGGAGAAGAGGTAACATTTATCTGAAAAAAAGGTCTCCAAGACACTTAAATGTGCGGCTGCTGTGAAAGTAATTTCATTAGAACGTTTTTAATGGATAAAATGCCAATATGAAAACTCAAGAATAAATGACATCACATGCATCCAGTAAATAAACATTACAATAGTAGAAATAAAAGTTCATAATTTTTAACACCATCCCAACCACACTGGAATCTGCAATTTGCGTATTGACTGGACTGGTTTACCGATAAAACTGCCAATGCAACCGTCAAGGCCACATCGACCATCAGAACTGTAAGTACAAGGTCCGCTGACCTTCTTGACCCACAACTGCGTGGCCTCCCACGCAAACACGGACATTACAAAGGCTGCAACACCACAGTCATCACAGCCAATGATGACCACATAAACAACAGAAGAGATGTGGCAGGAATGGTCCCATTGTGCCAGGAAAGTAATCTATTCTTCAGAGCAAATACGGCCAAAGATACAACCATTGATGCAAGCAGGGAGATGAGGAGGAAGCAGCTTAGACACACTTACATCTTAACTCCTTCAAAAAATCCCATCTGAGACAGTTTTTCATAAAGAAAAGCTGAGGAAGCGTCTTTTGGAGCAGTCACAACCATCAGTGTGGCTCAGAGGATACGCAGCTCAAGATGGGAGAGCTTTAAGGCACCTGAAAACTGCTCATTTCATCAGTGTTGCCGCCTTCCCTCCAGGGAGATCAGGAACGCCGACATCATCAAGGACAGCACACAACCACAAAACTCAATCGGCAGTCCTGTCGGGAAAGGGCGACAGGTGTGTGAAATCCAGAACAATGAAGCTCACAAGCAGCTTGTACCCGCAGGACATCAGACTGTCCAATACCAAGAATAATGTCCCTCCTGCGTAATTATACGTGTAAGACGACATCTGCAACACGGAATACCCCGCTGTAAAGTGCAACCACAGAGGGAATAAAAAGTTTCCTGAAAATCTGTGATATTAACGAGTGAAAATGTCTTGGGTGTCTCCGGTTCCCTTCTCCTAAAAGCTGAGTAAAGGTGAAGCTATTGTGAGCTAATCCTACCCCTCTGCAGTGTGGAGACGACTCTCTAAACTACATGACACTCTGATTCTAGACAACTGAAAAAGAACCATGCTTTATTCACGGCGTATATGTTTATGCCAACGGTTTCCACGGCTGTCTGTTGCAGAACGGGCTGAAGATTCTTCACAATGCAGACACCACTTTGTCCAGTTTCTGTGCCTGGCAGAAAAACCTCAACCCCCAGAGTGACACACACCCTGCTCACCACGATGTGGCCGTGCTGATCACCAGGCCAGTGAAACAGTGATTTGCATGCATTTGTGAGCAGTTGTATTAAAAACTAATGATGCAATTGAACTGATTTGTAATCAGTTGATGACTAAAATATTATCATATCACATATCATTCATTGTATTATTTCCAATTGTGCTTTTACACACATTTCCAGATGTTCTTTGTGTTTCTTCGGGGAGTAGCAAAGTCCTCACATTTTTGTTTTGCCGCATATATAATTCAGACCTTCAAAATTTGCTAATTGTGTTAGTTAACAATGCAAGATAACAAACAAAAATAAATGAAGAGCGAAATCT